>OU426987.1:92194980-93394980 GCA_911387755.1 Chrysotoxum bicinctum
ATATAAAAGTGCTTTATACGTTCCAAATTTTTCAAACCGTTTATTGAAAGCACCAATTAGAGATAAAGAAAAAACTAGAATAGCCTTTAAATCAACAAATACTCTTAGAAATTCAGTTTTCTCAAAATTAAAAGATAAATTAGAAAAGGAAGAAAAATCAAATATAGTATACAAGATTAAATGTATAGGTGATGGCTCAACATCATGCCCATCAATCTATGTAGGAACCTCAATGCAAAAACTTCGAAATCGTATATCAGGTCATAAATCTGATATAAATAGTGGTAGTACACAAAAGACTGCACTAGCTCTCCATTGCATAGAAGAAAATCATCGTCCTGACTTCAAAAATATAACAATTTTACAATCAGAACAGAATTACAATAAAAGAATGTTACTAGAAATGTTACATATTAGAAACACCCAAAATAGTATTAATAGACGTTCAGATTGTGATAGACTTAGTAATATTTACGGTCAGTTTATTAATTATCAAACCATATCTACATAAACAAAAACTCAACGATTAAATATATTATACATGTATACATAAAAATATTTGAATTTATTTTCAAAATTAATTATTTGAATTTAAAAAATTCAGATAATTAAACATCAATTTGTTTGAAATAAATTTTCAAACAAATTAAAAAATAAAAAAACAAAAGAGATAACAGATATATACAGCGGAAAAGAAAAATATTTGAAACGTATCTTAAACTTTTTTGAGAAGACACGGAAACCAAAAGCTAACAAACAAATACAAAATATTTGTATTTTTAAAGTTGTAAGTATACTGTTTTAGAATTTTGATATGTTTGGTATATATGTATATATGTTTTAAATTATATTTCAATTAATAAATAGGTCTGAAGAAGGGTGTAACCACATCCGAAACGTCACAACATAAAAAACAAAACAAAAATTGACCTAAAGCCCACTTAAGGATAAACTTTATTGAATTAAATAAAAGGTCACGAAGAAAGAAAGTATATATTTGTATTAAATTAAAAGTAAATAATTAAATTATTGCAATGCACGCAAATTAAATTATACTCTGTAAATATTATATTTATATAGAACCTAGATTTAAGAACTTTTTTGCATAATCTGTTAGAGTTTAGTTACTCGGTAGATGAAATAAATTTTGGGCAAAAAATCATCTTTTCTGACGCATTTTCCACTCGACGTCAACGTAAACACACAAAATTGCCGCATTTGGGGCTCGAAAAACCCGTACGTTATTGCCCAGAAGCCAATGCATCAACAGAGAGTGACAGTTTGGTGCCATTTTTCTTCGAAAATGAGGCTGGGAAGAACGTTTCGGTCAACGGTGGGCGTTACAGAGCCATGTTTACCGACTTTTTTTTGACTAAAACTGAAGACACAATCGATCTTTTGCGCACCAGATTTCCAAATCAGCCGTCTTAGCGATGTCAATTGGCCGCCTCAGAGCTGCGTTTAGACCTCTTTGGACTTTTTTTAGGGGGGAACCGTTAAGGACCAATGTTATTCCAACAATCCGGAGTCAATTCAAGCACTTTATTCCAATATAATCCAAGCAATCCGTGACGTACAGCCGGAAACCATCAACAAGGTCTTGAAAAATTAGAGTGGTAGAATGCGCTAAATCGAAGCCAGCCCAGGCAGGCACTTGAACGACGTTGTTTTCCATAATTATGCAATTTTAAAAAGAAACTTGTATTGGGCTACAGATTTGTTTGTCCATCGCCAGCCGCAATATTGCAAAACTATAAGGACGGTAGAGCACTTTTGTGCCATTGTTTCGTGTAGCTGATATTCAGTCTATTTAAAAAGCACATGCTTTAAAAAATTAAATAAAACATCAGAAAATAATTTAACTTCCATTTGCTTTGGTATGAAATGACCATTGTCAATATGGATAAAGTATACTTTTAGAATATAAAGTACATAATATGTGTCGCTCATTATAATAGTTAGGTAAATCCGGAGTTGATTCACTTTGATTGTGACAAAAGTGTTCTGACCAAAGACTTTAATGAACTAGGCTTCTAACTATGCACATGTATTTTCCTATAAAATAGGCACTGTCAAACGCAAATATCGCAAGAACAATATAAACACAGCAGCCATTGTTTGCAGTCTGTCAAGGAAAATACAAAATCAAAGATCTAGTTAAAGATTAAAGTCTATGGTTAGAACACATTTCCCACCATAAGAATTTAGAGTTTGAACAAATTGAAATATATTTATATAATCTTTGATGGAATCTGAAGATTTTAGTGACTCTGGTTCTGAGTATCAGCCTCCTGACGCAGAAGAACATTCTTCTGAATTTGGTAAGTGATATAAATTCATTATTTCGTAACCTTAAAAATAGAATAAGTGTCTGAAATTTTTATTGATCCAGATCCGAATGAGCAACTCGGGGAATCCAATAACGAGGAGGGGAATCCTGATCTTGAAACTAAGCCTGGACCATCTACATACATCTAGAAAAAGGTCCGTTAAAAAAGAAAATTGGGCTATCAATAGAAGGAAGCTTCTGCGTAACAGTGGAAAACAATACCTAACTGCATAGGGGAAAATTTTCGAAAATGCTGATTGCGGGTGTCCAAAAAAATGTTTTACGCTGTTTATAGAAAATGAAAGACGTGAGTTGTTTAGTTCTTTTTGGAATTTAAAACACTTCAATGCACAGAATTTATATCTGTATGCATTAGTGCAAAAACAAATTGTCAACAGGAAACGTCCAAAAGATCGGTCACGTGTAGGAAAAACCGTATCATTCAAGTATTTCCTCAGTACAAGCAAAACACAAGCAGTATGTAAAAAATATTTTCTTAAGACATTTCAAATCAGCAACGGGCGTTTATATTGATGCGTTTCTAAAAGTGACGTAGCATTTTCCAGGGATAAACGAGGCACAACAAGTAACTCACGAAAGTTGGATGATTCGGATATACTTGCCCACATTCAAAGTTTTCCTGCCTACCAAAGCCATTACACTCGAAAAAGTAATCCGAATAGTAGGTATTTAAATTCTGGCCTTACAATCACTAAAATGTACGGTCTATATAAAGACAAATGTGCTCATGAGGGGGCTGAAGCTAAAAAATTAAAATACTACATAAAAATATTCAGTACAAAATTTAGCCTTCATTTTAAACCACCCCGACAAGACACTTGCAAAACCTGTGAAGACTTGCATTTGAAAACTGAAACAGCAAGTAATGTAACCATTAAAAACGAGTTAGAGATCCAAAGAGAACTTCATCAGCGAAAAGCAGAAGCAGCTAAACAGAGCCTTCAGAATGATTCGAAAAAAAACTGAAGAAGCATACGTTCTCACTTTTGATCTGCAAAAAGCATTGGCCTTTCCGAAGTTAACAACATCAGTGGCATACTACAAAAGGAATCTTTATTTATACAATTTGGGAATACATTATTTTAATAATAGGACAGGATACATGAATGTCTGGGATGAAGTTGAAGGTGGAAGAGGTTCTCAAGATATTGCTTTCTGTCTAATAAAGCACTTTAAAAACGCATGCAGCGTTACAAGAGCACATTATTATGTACTCAGATTCTTGCACTGGACAAAATCAAAACATTAAAACTGCACTTTCTTTGTTGAAACTTGCAGAGGACCATGAAAACAGAATTAAGACTATAGACCACAAGTTCTTGGTATCAGAACATTCTTATTTTCCCAATGATGGAGAGTTTGGTATAATTGAGAGCGCTAGTCGTCGGTTTGTTCAAATTTATAGCTCAGACCAATGGGTCGACATCATAAGAAATGCCAAACGCAAAACATCTCATTTTATAGTCACTGAAATTGAAAATAAAGAATTTTTAAGCACTGCTGCGTTAGAAGCATCCATCACAAACAGAAAAAAGACAAAATGTGGCTATGACTTTAATTGGCTGAATATTAGATGGCTCAGATTTGAAAAAGATTATCCTCTGCAGTTCAAAGAAACCCTTAACCCAGACACGCCATTTTTTGAAGTTGATCTGAGTAAAAAAAAGCAAGGATGATCAATTACCAACTTATGCAGCATTAAACAGGACCTACTATATCCATCAAGAAGACCTGTGATTGTTGCAAAGAAGAAAGATATGCTTGATCTTCTGCCATACATTCCACCAATTCACCATCACTATTACAAAAA
The DNA here is from genome assembly GCA_911387755.1 of Chrysotoxum bicinctum. Taxonomy (NCBI): domain Eukaryota; kingdom Metazoa; phylum Arthropoda; class Insecta; order Diptera; family Syrphidae; genus Chrysotoxum; species Chrysotoxum bicinctum. The sequence continues at coordinate 92,199,141 of OU426987.1, forward strand.
CCTTCCCTTAGAGATTAAGACTCGTTCAAGTAATAATTCTGATGAGCGTTCATCTGATGACGAAATTGTGTATGAGTAAAACACGAAATGTAACTATAATAGTGAAGTAACCCCAATTTTTTTTTCTTATTTAATTTATGAATTTAGTTTTGCTTTAATTTACATTTCTGTAAAGGTTATTATCATCTTGGACTTTTTACGAATAATAAAAAAATATTAACTTAAAGTGCATTGGTTTTGTTTTTTTTTTTCTATGCATCATTTTGCAAAAACCTTATCATCTCGAAATTCGATTGCATGGAGATAATTCACTATTAAATTGAGCGACACATATTTAAAGAAGACTCCCATTCTTAAATTGAATTCGAGCAGCTTTAAAATGCTTTCGACCGAGAGCCCACAGCAATTTTTGGGTGTGATTGATAACAAGAAATAATTAGCATAATTAGATAGGTGTATGATGATTTTTTGTTTTATTTCAAAAGAAATAATACTAAGCCAAAATGCGACATCCAATTGTCTCGGCCACTTGAAGCTAATGTCGACGAACGACGCCACCAAATCCACCAATGTAAACCACCGAATTTTGGCCAAAATTATTTGATTGTCGCATTGCGCGGCACTTCAACGCCTTGCACCCAATTCCGCCCAGGAACTTAAATGATTTGCGAAGGGTGGGTTCCCTTGGGTGATGTGGTTGCTGCTGCCGCTTTACAAAAGGAGCTCACGATATGCAGTATGCACAACAAAAAAAAACCAAAGAAAATCCGTACAAAAAATATACTGTTTTTTTTGTTTTAGTTTATTTGCAATTTCTTTTTTTTTTTCGTCACGAGTCCAACTCGATGATTCTTTAAAAATATGGTGTTTTTCTTCTCTTTATATACGAGTAACAACGAGATGTAATTTTTTTTCTGCCATAAGGGCCAAGTGTAAAATGAAGACTGAAGAATAATCATGAGGCCGGAAGGGCAGACATTTTTTTGATTAGGAGAAATATGAAAAGGGTATGTTCGATGAGTGAAGCAAAATTGTAGTGAGCTACAATTTTGCTTCACTCATAGATGGCGTTAACATTACCGCCCCCCTTGACGCATTGCGCCAACAAAATAAAGAACTACAATAACTTAAGATAACTTATAACTATGGGAACCATAAATACAGTGCGTTAAGAATAATTCAATTTATTTAACTCAGATAAAGAATTTAATGGATAACATATACTCAAGCTTCGAGTTTATATACTCTAAGATAAATTAAGTTATTGAGATTTAAAAAGCGGCATTGATAATAAAGGAAGCAATTTATTTTGGTGGTACAATATTTAAATTTATGATCTCAACCGACTAAATGTTTGGCAAGACGCAAAGTTTCACAACAGGTCGAGTAATTTCGCCCTGTTGTGTCTTCACTGTGGCAACTCTTACCATTCCGTCTATTCCCGGGCACACTTTAATAACTCGTCCGATTCGCCAGTCATTGCAAGGCAAATTCTCTTGTTTGACGACAACAAGGTCATTGACTTTTACATTTTCTTCAGGGAATTGCCACTTGAAACGTTTATGTAACTCCTTCAAATATTCCTCTTTCCAGCGCTGACAAAATTGCTGCTGAAGGCATTTTAGCTTTTCCCATCGATTTATAAGAGAAAGGGAATTTTCATTACAGTATGGTTCGGGAAACGTCAATAAAGGGCTACCGCGCAAAAAATGTCCTGGAGTCAAAGCTAACGGATCTAACGGATCATGAGACATCGGCGAAATTGGCCGCGAATTAAGACATGCCTCGATACGAGCGAGGACGGTCGAGAACTCCTCAAAAGTAAATTTAGTGGTATCACCCAGTTTTCTAAGATGTGTTTTAAGGCTCTTTACCCCAGCCTCCCAAAGGCCACCCATGTGAGGAGCCCCAGGTGGGATAAAATTCCACTCTAACCCCTGAACCCCATATTTTAAACGCGTCTCATTCGAGGATGAAGCTAAAAATTTCTTAAACTCACGTTGCAACATTACGTTTGCCCCAGTAAAATTTGTACCATGGTCCGAAAACATCTCCTTGGGTAATCCCCGTCGAGCAACAAATCTGGCAAAGGCCGCAAGGAATACTTGAGAAGACAGGTCACTAGCTGCTTCAAGGTGGATTGATTTGGTTGCAAAGCAAACAAATAAACAGGCATAGCCCTTTGTTATTCGACAACTTCGACCTAGATAACTTTTAATAAGGAATGGTCCAGCGAAATCCACACCTGTATAGGTGAAAGGAGGTGAAAACGTACACCGTTCCAGTGGAAGAGCTGCCATGATTTGAGAGCGAAGTTGTTTTTTATGAATAACGCAGGTTTTACATTGCCGTATGCAAAACTTTACAAGATTGTTAAGCTTTGGAATCCAAAACATGCGTCTTATAACCGAGAGCATAAGTGCGTTACCACCATGAAGAGTTAAATCGTGGATGAAGTGTACAAGTAATTTGGAAAATTGAGAAGCATAAGGAATAATAATGGGATATTTTTCACCATAAGAAAGATCAGAATTCGTAAGTCTGCCGTTGACGCGAAGAAGTTTATTGGAATCCAAACGAGGATTGAGAGTCAAGATACTACTTTTAGGTGACAAAGGCTTATTTTTCAATAAAGCTTCGTATTCGCGAGGATAAAAGGACTGTTGACTAAGCAAGATAAGGCGCGTTCTTACGAAATTCATTTCTTGTTGTGTAATATTTGTGGTTTTGTGTCGGAAAACGGTGGTTTTAGCAGCGGGAGCAGCATTATAACGGAAGCGGAAAAGATAAGTTAAGACTCGCAAAGCACGTGGAAGGGAAGAGAAGCGCTCTAAAATTTCATTGGATTGGGTTTGCTGTACAAAGCAAACAGCCTTTTGTTCTAACTGGTCGTGAAGAAGCGGTTCAGGCTGAGTACTTGGCCAAAGCATTTGAGGCTCCTGAAGCCAATTAGGTCCGTGCCACCATAGATTGTTGAACTGTAACTCCTTCGGAGAAAGTCCTCTAGTAGCAAGATCGGCTGGATTTTCCCCTGATCTGACATGATTCCAGTTAGTGTTTCCTACATTACCGATTATTTCGCTAGTCCGGTTAGCGACGAATGTCTTCCAAGTGCTTGGATGCTTATTGAGGCACGCAAGCACTATGGATGAATCAGTCCAAAAATAGGTTTGATATGACGAGACTGGGAAGTTAAGAAGATGAGCTTTAACGAGTTTTGAAAGGAGAACGGCACCACAGAGCTCAAGACGCGGCAACGACACGGGTTTTATTGGGGCAACTTTAGATTTAGCACAAATCAAGTGCGAACTAATCGATCCATCAGGTTTCTCAACTCGTACATACAAAGCTGCTGCGTAGGCCTTCTCGGAAGAATCACAGAAACCATGAAACTGCACTTCATCCAACGGAGAATATTCCAACCAGCGTGGAATCTTAAGTTCTCGGATGTCGGAAAGTGTTTCGACAAAAGACTCCCATATGGTATAGGTATCGTTTTGGATAACATTATCCCACTGTGTAGCTTCTACCCAAATTCGCTGCATAAGCATTTTTGCTCTAACTATGATGGGTGCCAACCATCCCGCAGGATCAAATAATTGAGCAATCTGTGAAAAAACTTCTCTCTTGCTCGGAGTTTGCGAAAGTTTAAATGAAGGAGTTGTGAAATAGAAATAATCTTCATTGGCATTCCATCGAATGCCGAGTGTCTTTGTGGTGCTTTCCTTGTCTAGCTTAAGAAAATTTTCGTTTAAAACGTGGCTCGGAGGCAAATGATCCAGAAGAGAAGCCGTATTGGACGTCCATTTGCGGAGAGGAAATCCACCAGAAGCGAGAAGTGCAATTAACTCCCGTTGAGCCTGCTGAGCTGTTGACAGGTCATGGGCACCAGAAAGAATATCATCGACGTAACATTCTGAAGATATAATGTGCGAAGCGAGAGGATAATCAGTGCATTTATCTTTAGCTAGCTGTAAAAGGGTTCTAATAGCTAGATAGGGCGCACAATTTACGCCGAATGTCACTGTTAATAACTCATAATCAGTCACGGTAGATGATGAAGGAAATCTGAAAAGAATTCTTTGAAACGCGGTATCATCTGGGTGAATGGCGATTTGCCGGTACATTTTTTCAATGTCGGCGTTAAATACGAATTTGAAAAATCTCCATCGGATAATTAAAGAGGCAAGATCACGTTGTAGTACGGGGCCTGTGTAAAGAAGATCATTTAAACTCACGCCGCTGGTAGAGGAACTAGAGGCATTAAATACCACACGAACCTTGGTAGAAGCACTCTCAGGCTTCAGAACAGCATGGTGTGGGAGATAAAAGGAGGAAATAATTCCATCCTTTACCTTTTCAACATTGCTTACCTTCCGCATATGTCCGAGGTTTAAATATTCAGATATAACATTTGAATATTGAAGTTGCAGGTCAGGTTTTCGCGTGAGATTTAATTCACTTCGTAGAAATTGTTTGAGAGCAATGCCTCTAGACGTACCTAGTGGTGTGGACGAATTTGGCTTAAATGGTAAGCGCACGACATATTGTCCATTTGGCCTTTGGAAAGTAGTTTTTTTATAGAAATCTTCACAAAACTGATCTTCAGCTGACAAAATTCGTTTACCGTCTTGTACCTCCTCCAATTCCCAGAAACGTTTTATTTGCTCCTCTAACGAATCTGTTTGTTGCTCCGTAACAAAAGTAGTGAATGTGTTTACCGTTTTTGGAAGAGGGCCTGAAAGAACCCAACCGAACACAGTATTCTGAGCAACTAGAGTTTCACAAACTCGTTGCAAGCCATTACGAACGATGGATGGATATAAATCCGCACCAATGAGCAAATCTATCTGAGCAGATGAATTGAAGGCGGGATCGGCAAGATTAAAACCTTTTAGTTCAGAAGGATCGATATCCGAAAAGGACGTACTTGGTAGTGCATTGGTGATTTTCTTTAAAACTATAGCTTGAGCAGCAATAGGAACAGCAGGAGTTTCTCCATTGTAAATGGCAAAGCTGCACAGTTTTTTAGCTGAAGCCGCGTGTGTTGCATTAATACTTGAAATAGATATATTGATTGGTACGGTTGGTAAATTCAAACGTCTTTGGACCGATTCTAACATAAATGATACCTCAGACCCGGGATCTATTAAGGCACGAACCAAATGAAACAATTCTTGTCCAATTATTCTCACCAGTGCAGTTGCCAGCAGAACATTTTTGTGTGATGAAGCAAAATGGGTTCGACCGGTCATCGATGGTACAAATGGTTGTGAAGTGGACTGTAATTGAGAAGACGGATCACTATGTGAAGATGAAGAGGATCCAATAGCCGATGCCGAGGAACTATTTTGCACCACGTTAGAAACCGGTGATCCGGTGTTTTGGAAATGTAACAAGGAATGATGACGTTTGTTACATGTTGAACACGCATATTGACTTTGACACGCATTTGAACTATGTTTAGCTGATAAACAGTTAACACACATATTGTTTCTTTTGACTATTTCATATCTCGTGGAAGGGTTCATTGCTAAAAATTGCGAACATTTGCTTATTAAATGCTTCCCTGAACAGTGCTTGCAGGAGGACGTTTGATTTTTGGTGTGAAAAGTGTTCACTCGACGTTTTGATTGCGAACTAACGTTTTGGGTTTTAACAAATTTTCCAGAAGTCGAAATAGCAGGTGAAGTGACGTCGGCAATTGTTTCAAGGACTTGAAAGCGAGCACTAAGAAACTTGTCCATTTGTTTCCATGTGGGTAGGGCTGTAGGATCAGCTAAGGATTGCTCCCATAAAGAAAGAGTGTTCGGGGGCAAACGATTAGAACATGTGTAAACCAAAATCGGATCCCAACCAAAAATGTTAACCCCATGGGCCTTAAGGGCTGCTAAACTATCATTTATATGACGTTGAAGATTTTTAATAGCCTTCCCTGACTCAGTTGGACAAGATGGTAAATTCAGTAAGGTTTTCACCTGATTATTTACAATAATTCGCTTATTTTCGTAGGTGGAACGCAAAGCTTCCCAGACCAACTCAAAACTGGAGTTCATTAACGGAAATTTTTCGACAATACTAAAAGCATCTCCAGCAGTTTTCGACCTAAGATGGAAAAGTTTTTCTACTTCCCCCAGCCGAGGATGTTTTATGTAAATTGCCTCGAACATATCTCGAAACGTAGGCCATTTGAGATAGTCACCGCTAAATGTTTCAGTATCACATACTGGTAATTTGACACCGTATGATTTTAACTGAGTATTACTGTCAGGGGTGGGTACTGAAATTGACTTAGCAAAATCTGAATTCGATTCAGTAGTTTTGGAAAGTTTTTCTTCCAATTCAATAATCAGCACGTAGCAATTTACAAAAGTCTCATTTGAGGAAGTATACTTTTCATCTAGGGTCGCTGCTTCAAAGTTGTCACTGTCAGATTCTTCACGAAGACATATTGAATACTTGGTCTTAACCTCTGACCATAAGTCCTTTAACTCCATTTTCCGAACCGTCAGTGAAGTCAAAGAATGCCTTGTTTCGGGAATTTCCCTGAAAGCGGCTGCGTATTTCACAAGCTGATCAGCTGAATGAACAAAATCAGTGAGAAAACTCATGATTTTAAAACTATATAGGACTGGCTAGAATTTTATGCGGCAACGTAAACGCACTATAAAAGTGCACTTGAATATGAGAAAATACCTGAAAATCTCAAAAATTCTTTAAAGAACAAACAAAAAAAAAGTTTTTTGAACGCACTATAAAGTGCACTCAAATATGAGAAAATACCTGAAAATCTCAAAAATTCCTTAAAGAACAAACTAAAAAAAAAGTTTTTTGAACGCACTATAAAAGTGCACTCGAATATGAGAAAATACCTGAAAATCTCAAAAATTCTTTAAAGAACAAAGTATAAAAAAAGTTTTTTGAACGCACTATAAAGTGCACTCGAATATGAGAAAATACCTGAAAATCTCAAAAATTCTTTAAAGAACAAACTATAAAAAAAGTTTTTTGAACGCACTATAAAAGTGCACTCGAATATGAGAATATACCTGAAAATCTCAAAAATTCTTTAAAGAACAAACTATAAAAAAAGTTTTTTGAACGCACTATAAAAGTGCACTTGAATATGAGAAAATAGCTGAAATTCTCAAAAATTCTTTAAAGAACAAACTATAAAAAAAGTTTTTTGAACGCACTATAAAAGTGCACTTGAATCTGAGAAAATACCTGAAAATCTCAAAAATTCTTTAAAGAACACTATAAAAAAAAAGTTTTTTGAACGCACTATAAAAGTGCACTTGAATATGAGAAAATAGCTGAAAATCTCAAAAATTCTTTAAAGAACAAACTATAAAAAAAGTTTTTTGAACGCACTATAAAAGTGCACTCGAATAGGAGAAAATACCTGAAATCTCAAAAATTCTTCAAAGAACAAATTATAAAAAAAAGTTTTTTTGAACGCACTATAAAAGTGCACTTGAATCTGAGAAAACAGCTGAAAATCTCAAAATTTCTTTAAAGAACAAACTATAAAAAAAAAGTTTTTTTGAACGCACTATAAAAGTGCACTTGAATCTGAGAAAATAGCTGAAAATCTCAAAAATTCTTTAAAGAACAAACTATAAAAAAAGTTTTTTGAACGCACTATAAAAGTGCACTTGAATATGAGAAAATAGCTGAAATTCTCAAAAATTCTTTAAAGAACAAACTATAAAAAAAGTTTTTTCAACGCACTATAAAAGTGCACTTGAATCTGAGAAAATAGCTGAAAATCTCAAAAATTCTTTAAAGAACAAACTATAAAAAAAGAGTTTTTTGAACGCACTATAAAAGTGCACTTGAATCTGAGAAAATAGCTGAAAATCTCAAAAATTCTTTAAAGAACAAACTATAAAAAAAGTTTTTTGAACGCACTATAAAAGTGCACTCGAATATGAGAAGAGACTTGAAAATCTCAAAAATTCTTTAAAGAACAAACTATAAAAAAAGTTTTTTGAACGCACTATAAAAGTGCACTTGAATATGAGAAAATAGCTGAAATTCTCAAAAATTCTTTAAAGAACAAACTATAAAAAAAGTTTTTTCAACGCACTATAAAAGTGCACTTGAATCTGAGAAAATAGCTGAAAATCTCAAAAATTCTTTAAAGAACAAACTATAAAAAAAGAGTTTTTTGAACGCACTATAAAAGTGCACTTGAATCTGAGAAAATAGCTGAAAATCTCAAAAATTCTTCAAAGAACAAATTATAAAAAAAAGTTTTTTTGAACGCACTATAAAAGTGCACTTGAATCTGAGAAAACAGCTGAAAATCTCAAAATTTCTTTAAAGAACAAACTATAAAAAAAAAGTTTTTTTGAACGCACTATAAAAGTGCACTTGAATCTGAGAAAATAGCTGAAAATCTCAAAAATTCTTTAAAGAACAAACTATAAAAAAAGTTTTTTGAACGCACTATAAAAGTGCACTTGAATATGAGAAAATAGCTGAAATTCTCAAAAATTCTTTAAAGAACAAACTATAAAAAAAGTTTTTTCAACGCACTATAAAAGTGCACTTGAATCTGAGAAAATAGCTGAAAATCTCAAAAATTCTTTAAAGAACAAACTATAAAAAAAGAGTTTTTTGAACGCACTATAAAAGTGCACTTGAATCTGAGAAAATAGCTGAAAATCTCAAAAATTCTTCAAAGAACAAACTATAAAAAAAAAGTTTTTTTGAACGCACTATAAAAGTGCACTTGAATCTGAGAAAATAGCTGAAAATCTCAAAAATTCTTTAAAGAACAAACTATAAAAAAAGTTTTTTGAACGCACTATAAAAGTGCACTCGAATATGAGAAGAGACTTGAAAATCTCAAAAATTCTTTAAAGAACAAACTATAAAAAAAGTTTTTTGAACGCACTATAAAAGTGCACTTGAATCTTAGAAAATAGCTGAAAATCTCAAAAATTCTTTAAAGAACAAACTAAAAAAAAGTTTTTTGAACGCACTATAAAAGTGCACTTGAATATGAGAAAATAGCTGAAAATCTCAAAAATTCTTTAAAGAACCAATTATAAAAAAAAGTTTTTTGAACGCACTATAAAAGTGCACTTGAATCTGAGAAAATAGCTGAAAATCTCAAAAGTTCTTTAAAGAACAAACTATAAAAAAAGTTTTTTGAACGCACTATAAAAGTGTACTTGAATATGAGAAAATAGCTGAAATTCTCAAAAATTCTTTAAAGAACAAACTATAAAAAAAGTTTTTTGAACGCACTATAAAAGTGCACTTGAATCTGAGAAAATACCTGAAAATCTCAAAAATTCTTTAAAGAACACTATAAAAAAAAGTTTTTTGAACGCACTATAAAAGTGCACTTGAATATGAGAAAATAGCTGAAAATCTCAAAAATTCTTTAAAGAACAAACTATAAAAAAAGTTTTTTGAACGCACTATAAAAGTGCACTTGAATATGAGAAAATAGCTGAAATTCTCAAAAATTCTTTAAAGAACAAACTATAAAAAAAGTTTTTTGAACGCACTATAAAGTGCACTCGAATATGAGAAAATAGCTGAAAATCTCAAAATTTCTTTAAAGAACAAACTATAAAAAAAGTTTTTTGAACGCACTATAAAAGTGCACTTGAATATGAGAAAATAGCTGAAATTCTCAAAAATTCTTTAAAGAACAAACTATAAAAAAAGTTTTTTGAACGCACTATAAAGTGCACTCGAATATGAGAAAATAGCTGAAAATCTCAAAAATTCGATATCTGAAATTCTCAAAAATATTTTCAACAAACTTAACAAACTTTGTAAACTACCGAAGAAAGGACGGCAACCCTATGTTGAGTTTCATTTAATTTAACCAAAAATGGTTGTAAGAACAAATAATGTTAAAAAAAACAACACTAGGAAAAACGAATCTTTGATTTGTCACTTTCAACATCTAAAAAGGCACCCTTTCATCAACCAAAGGTTTCTGAATAAAGTGCACCCGGGAGAGACAAGAACGAGTATCACCAATCTAAAAGTTATTAAAAAGTACCGTCCACCAAAATATTCGCCGACCATACGCCGCACAAGTAAAAAAACGTATGATCTTGATTATATGTATATATATCTATATGTTTTTATAAATTTTTTAATAGGATAATGTTTAATGTTAACTATATATTTTAAAAGGCACTGTCTTTATGGTTACCTTGGTGTGACCGATGACGTGATCCGATTGTGTGATGATGGTGTGACTGATGACGTAGACGATTTGGTGATGATGGTGTGACCGATGACGTAGATGATTTGGTGATGATGGTGTGACTGATGACGTAGACGATTTGGTGATGATGGTGTGACTGATGACGTAGACGATTTGGTGAGATGGTGTGACTGAGGACGTAGATGATTTGTTTGTCCAAATTATTTGATCGCAGGCGCAAAGAGCGACTGGTGACCGACTTTAAGTTTTGGCCACTTTTGGCGACGATAGAAAACACATACATATGTATATATGTCACAAGGATGTTGTCGCGTCCGGTTCGATATGGACCAAAAATGTATGATGATTTTTTGTTTTATTTCAAAAGAAATAATACTAAGCCAAAATGCGACATCCAATTGTCTCGGCCACTTGAAGCTAATGTCGACGAACGACGCCACCAAATCCACCAATGTAAACCACCGAATTTTGGCCAAAATTATTTGATTGTCGCATTGCGCGGCACTTCAACGCCTGGCACCCAATTCCGCCCAGGAACGTAAATGATTTGCGAAGGGTGGGTTCCCTTGGGTGATGTGGTTGCTGCTGCCGCTTTACAAAAGGAGCTCACGATATGCAGTATGCACAACAAAAAAAAACCAAAGAAAATCCGTACAAAAAATATACTGTTTTTTTTGTTTTAGTTTATTTGCAATTTCTTTTTTTTTTTCGTCACGAGTCCAACTCGATGATTCTTTAAAAATATGGTGTTTTTCTTCTCTTTATATACGAGTAACAACGAGATGTAATTTTTTTTCTGCCATAAGGGCCAAGTGTAAAATGAAGACTGAAGAATAATCATGAGGCCGGAAGGGCAGACATTTTTTTGATTAGGAGAAATATGAAAAGGGTATGTTCGATGAGTGAAGCAAAATTGTAGTGAGCTACAATTTTGCTTCACTCATAGATGGCGTTAACAATAGGTCTTTAGTAGTTATTTACAAATGTGAACGTCTTGTATGCTCTAGTGGGAGCAATAGTGCATAAAAGTGCATCATATATGTAGTTAAGCCCCCTGATTGAAAGTAATGAGGTCTAAGACGTTTTGCAGACAGCCTTCTGCCTGCAAGACGCGATAAGAATTGCGTACTTCTTGCACGAAGAAAACCGCCTTCAAACCGTCTTGCCCAACTCGAAAGGTTGTAAAAACTTGACCAGTGAACCCATCAAATTTTAGTCAGTACATTGTAGCTGTTTCAATATTATTCTTCTTTAAATATTCGGTATTAAAAATTCATGAAGTAAGAACTTGGCGTACCTTTAGATCTCAGTACTTTTCACGGCTGACTTGTTACACAAAGGTTTTTGTATATAGAAGAACTTGGCTCTTTTTTTAACATTTATGTTTTTGGTCTGATATTCTTGATATTTAAGGAAAGTATCTTAACCGAGCAAGCACAAACTAGGGTCACACGACCAAACTAATCCTTTATGCTTTTTATCCTTGTAAACTTCTTGATGTACAGCTTTGCCGTTTGTATCAATTCTAATTGAGTTTTCGGAAGCGTAAACTTTGTAAGAAGTATCGTGAAAGTATGGTTCTTGGCTTTCACAATGTTCTGAACGACCAACTAATGCAAGAAATTTGTCTTGAATACTGCAACCTGATGAACACATTTTGATTTTATCGAGTCCCAGTACAAGCTTATTGTTAAAACGCTCTTGTAATTTATAAAAAGATTTTAAATTAGTTCTTCTGTTGTTAAGTACCCATCTCACAATTTTCTCTGCTTCAAGTTGATCATTTATTTGGTCCGATAATTTTCTTATTGTAGGTTCTATGTCTTTTGCGTACTCTAAGGTTCTTAAATTTCGGAAACGAGTTTGGAACTGGTGTTGAACTTCTGGATGGGAAGCGATATAATGTGCCACAGATTTCTGGTGAACTTCAGGGTGCGCAAGGTTATATCGCGCCACAGCTTGCTGGTGCACTTCCGGGTGCGAAGCAGTATAGCGTACTACAGCTTGTTGGTAAACTTCTGGGTGCGAAGCGCTATATCGCGCTACAGCTTGTTGATGTACTTCTGGGTGCGAAGCGTTATATCGCGCTACAGCTTTTTGATGTACTTCTGTGTTTTAGGCAGCCTTTTGATGAAAAGTTGGATGTGTTTTGGTATTTTGTGAAACAGACGCTTGTCACTTTTCAGGATAATTTTTTCTATAGCGAATAGAAGATTCCCGAAGCTGTTCCTGACGAGACTTGTTGGAAGTGATTGGTCTACCTACATCCTTTTTTTTTGGCCGCCCTCTTACAGATTTATTATTATTTTGAGAACTCTGCGTTTCTAATACGATAGTACAATTCTCTAAGGGAATTAATACGTTATAATGTCCGGATAAAAAACTACCAGTAAACTGAAAACACTTAACCGGATTTCCTTCGCTTCCAAACGAAGCTTCCTTTTTGCAATTAATGTACACTTCAAACCGAAATGGATAAATTTCGCTCGCAGCCTGAAGTTCGCAAGCAGTACCGTATGTTAATGGGCTAAATATAGCAGTTTTATATTCCTCAGAATTTACATAACACTCTTCTTCGCTTCAGAAAAGTATCTGATTAGTTTTTATTTTAACAAATCTATTTATAACAAACTATGTACATATTATCTTACAGTAAATAACCTTATCTTATGGAAACGTTATCGCTTCGTCCCAACAAAAGGTCGGTGGTGTTATGTTTTATGACTATGAGTATTTTATCTGTGCGTATCTTCAGCTATGCGCTATCATAAGATTGTTTTTCTTAGAATAGTGGACTGTATATTTTATCTTATCTTGTGGTAGCGCGCAGCTGCGCACATCTGTATAATCCCTGTTCATTTATGAACATTCTGCGGGCGGCCAGAAAGGTTTATTTTTATAACATTTTTTGACTGACATTTGTAGCGAATATAAAAGATTAGTAAACATGCAATTAAAATTAAAGTTAATGATAAGGACAAGTGACCACTATTTTTATGAAATTCAAGCCCCTTCAATTGTAGGTCATCTTTGGTGATTCTTTATATTTGCTGTTGAAGTGCTTTCATATCCTTGTTGCTGTTTATTCGTTTGATGTCTAAACGTGATATTTTTCTTCTGGTATGTAATGGATTGTTGCAATAATCGGCTCGATTTCTTCGATCCCAGAATCTTCCTTGCTTTGTAATGGCTGAAATGACTTTTTTGGGTTTTTGCTTATCTATCAAACCAGACAAAATCCATCCAAATTTAGTCGACTGTCCAACGATGCCCTTAACTTTTTTGACGCCACTTTCAAGTATCCTACTGAAGACGTCTGCTCCTATCACCATGTCAATTCTGTCAGATTTGTTGAACATCGGATCAGCCAAAAGATAATTATTCTATCAGGCTGCGCACTGGTCAAAGATGGGAAAACAACGGCTTCTACGTTTTCTTCATGGTTGCTTAAGAATCTTGGCTTAATTTTTACATTTACTTTGTACTTCGATTCTCCGACTATTGCCTCGCTTAAACCATGAATCCTCACTTTATTTTTGACACGTGGAATGCCTAACATATTTATTTAAATTACGAGTACTTCTTAGAACACTTATTTTCAAAGAATCATAAACTGAGTACCTATTTATCATTGATGATCACTTACAGCGCGCAAAAGAAATACACTTATTTTTGTCAAATAATAATTGTTTTGCTTTTAGAAATGCAGTTGTTTTAAATTTGTATTTTGTCTTAAAAGATTATTCTTTTTAAAATTCAAAAGTAAAATTTAAAAACGCCTTCACTTTTTAATATGTCAAAAGACACTGATGTGATGATCGATATTTTTTGCTTATAAAACTTTTCAAAATTGAAATGAACAATAATGTACATACACAATAAATAATTTTATTGCTTCGAGTTTTTTAAGACATACCTACCCTAATTATAAATATTACTACCTACATCCGCTCAAAGTCATAAAAAAACAATATTTCTGGAGGATGCGATGATGTTTTTATTGCAATTTTAACTCCTTTTTTTAAATGAAACCAATAAACCAATACACCAATTAATAGCCTATTTAGTGGTTTGATTACACAGGTATACACACATTTTGGTGCCGATACTTCTGGAACTGTTCTTTAGTAAATTTGACCTCCTGAAAACGAATCTGCAATCGGTTTTTGCCTAGCAGCTCCCGTTTTCATGTTATGGGGTAGGGTGTTGCAAACCTGACACCACTTAGAAATACCCAAAATAATTGGGAAAAGAAGAACGTAAAACATTTTTTCTTTGAAAATCCAAGCTCATTTAGTGATATTTACATATAAATATAAAAAAATAACAATTCTATTAACATATATGTACAATATATTTTTCACTGCTGATTTGATGTACTGGAACCCAAGAAGCTTCGTTTTTTGCTTGATCTGCAATGTGGTTTTTTCGGACAATCTCTTAGCAGATTCCAGCAGTAATCTGCCATCATATGCGTATCCCACTTGCCCTGTTATCGTTCTTCCATTGTCCTTATATCCTGGTGAAATCGTTCACCTTGCTCTTCACTCAAGTCTCCCAAGTTTTCAGGAAACCGGTCCAAATGGTTTTGCAAGTAATGCACCTTGATGCTCATGTTGCATCCAAGCTCACGAAAAGCAGTCAGCATGTTCTAAACTAAATCCTTATAATTTAAGGCCTTCTTGTTGCCTAGAAAGTTTTCGACAACTGACACAAATGATGTCCACGCTTTTCGCTCTTTTTCATTCATAGATTCAACAAAATTGGTGTCCTTTATTAACCGTCTGATTTGAGGTCCATCGAATATGCCAGCTTTTATTTTTTCAATGCTTAATCCTTGCATCTTTGTAGACATGAATTTAAAACATGATGAATCCTTATCTAGAGCCTTAACAAATTGCTTCATTAAGCCAAGTTTTATATGAAGTGGAGGCAGGATTATTTTATTCCGATCAACCAAAGGCTCATTAATAACATTTTTTCCTCCAACAACCATGTTCTCTCTTTCAGGCCAGTCTTTTTTTACGCAGTGATCTTGTTTAGCTCTGCTATCCCAAAGGCACAAGAAGCTATTTTGTGTATCCACCTTGCTGTCCAAGGAGAAAGTTAACTATTTTCAAGTCAACACAAATGACCCACCCATGTTCGTGATACTTAATCTTTTTCAAGACTATACATAGCTATATTCTTATACTCTTCTTTCATTTGGGTTGAGTGAGCAATAGGTATTGATCCCAATTCGTTACCATTGTGAAAAAGCACACACTTCAAACTTCGCTTGGAACTGTCAATAAACAGGCGCCAACGATCTGGATCATACTCGGGAAGGCCCATTAGCTCTTAATCACTTAAAGTATTGTAATGTTTTACCAAGGGTTCGTAATAAATAAAACTTATTCACTTTGTTTAAAACTTCCACTTATTTATTTCGTAAATAAAACACTTCACTTTTTTACAACCAAACAATTTATTGTTCAACATTCAAATATACCGAAACTAATTTTCGAAAACAATTTACTTATCTCTTTACAACCAACTTTACCCTTTCACCATTAAAAACAAACTGTGTCCAGGTCGGCAACACAGTTGTCTTATATAGCAAAATTTAGGTTATATTATTTTAATTATATAATTATCTTTCTATGGCAGGTAGAGGGGGTAATAATTACCCTTCTATGACAGATAGAGGGGCTAATAATTCCCCTTCGAACATTCTTTCATATGAATTTCTTGCATATGAATTTTTTAAATTATCGTAAATTGAATATTTCTGTAACTCAAAAACTAGAGCTGCTAGGGAAAAATGGTTTTCAGTTTTGAAATCAGCGTTAGAAGTATAAATAAAATCAGTTGCAAAACTCAAGGCACCAAAAAAATTTTTTTTTTGTAGACCTGTGTTATAGTTCACATCACAGTTGAGAGTTTTTTTATGTAAACTCATAAATTTTTCAGGTATGCAAATTCATTCATGTAAACATAAAAAGGAATACCAAATCGAGCACTCTAGTTCTAAGAAAAGTCGAGAATTTTCAAGATGCATCTATAGTTTCAAAATTACAATAAAAAGACACTTCGAAAAAAATCTATGTACATTATGTACATTAAGCTATACCGCTCTACAAAACTTCATCATTCTGCAGCAATCGGATACCACACCCCCTGAATGGAAAGCCTCAATTTTTATTTTTGGTCCTACCGTTCTACCAAATTTCATTGTTCTACTGCAATCGGAAGTGTGCCATATAATTTACATCAGTTCAGAGGAAGTGGGCGGATACCACGCCCCTGAATGGAAAACCTCAAATTTTAAATTTTTGTCTTTTTATGCAATTTAAGCCCTGGCACTTTACCAAATTTCAATGTTTTACAGCAGTCGGAAGTGCTCCATTCAACCAACACTAATTCGGAGAAAGCGAGCTGGTACCACGCCCCCTGAATGAAAAACCTCAATTTTTATTTTTGGTCCTTTATATGCAATTTAAGCCCTACCGGTTCACCAAATTTCATCGTTTTACAGCAGTCAAAAGCTCTCCATTCAACCAACACCGATTCGAAGAAAGTGGGCGGATACCACGCCCCCTGAATGGAAAACTTCAAATTTTCGATTTTTTCCTCTGCTTGCATGACAAGACCTACCGTTGTGAAAAATTACAAGATTCTACGATGTCGGGAAGTGCTCCATAGTTTTGATGATCTGTCAGTCAGTCAGTTAAGGTTTTTGTGATTTTTGAGGCCTTATATCTTGAGGCCTTAAATCTTCGGAATTTTAAGTTTCTGACTTCATTGGTACTGAAGATAGGGAGGGGTCAAAAATCGCCTGACTTTGTTCCTGTAAAAAGGGTGTAGTGCCAGAACTTGGCTGGGCACTACCGTGCCCTTTGATCCTTCCAAGCCTATGAAAATGTTGCATTAGGAGATCGCCCAGACTGCATGAAACTTTTTATTTTAAAAGAGTCTGCGAGAAAAAAAAATGTTCTGATAAAGAATTTAAGAATTTAGGGTCTATTTTCAGTCTATATTTAAAATTCAAAATGTTTAATTTGCAGGTCTAGTACTTAGAGGACATATTTCAAAGTAGTGTATCTGGGAAATTCGATGTTGATAGGGAATTGCCTTCAAAAGGTGTTGTTAGTTCTGGTACTCTAGTTCCATACTTGAAGAATTATTGCCGGTTTAAATAAATTATGTCAGCAATCTGTGGCGAACCAACTTCGTTATGGTCAAACACAATGAATTGAGTAGAAGTTGATATTCTCTGCTTCTTGATTACAGCTAAATTTCGACATCTCTAAAATATTTGATATTTTATCAACATCTTCTGCCTTCTGTTTAAAGTTTCTCCTTGATTTCAATTGAAAATCGGTCTGCACAGATTCTATTTCATCAATTTCTGCAGGCTGTTCCAATCTTTCGTGTCACATTCTCTAATCCTATTTTTCAGCCGGTCACTCTTGTCGGTTACTGTATACAGGGTGGTTATAGGCCGTTAAAATTCAATTATTAAATAATTTATTTAGAATTAACTTTAAGAAACAGGAAATTTATGATTGAAAGACTCAGCACAGAACAAAGAACCAAAGTTGTCCAATTGTATTTTGAAAGTAGAAATTCAGTTATTCACACACAAAGACCATATTGAAACTTCTTTCATGTTTGAAATGCGCCCAGTGCACTGCAGGAAAACCCCTAAACTTTCATCAGACGACGACGTTATCATCAGTTGGTGATATTTAGGCGGTATTTGCAAAGAATTTTACGGCAGTTATACCTTTTTTAAGATTCAAATGGTTCACGAGTTGAAAGCAAAGCATCCACAAGTACGCATTCAATATGCTCAACGTTTTCAAGAATTGTTTCGAGAGAACAACGAGTTTATTCACAAACTAATAATGAGCGATGAGGTCCATTTTTACATCATGTTGAAGGTCAAATACGCCCACTTAGATGCACATTAAGTTGTGGAATAATCTCAGAATGGAATATTGTAGCATATTTTTTCGAAAGCGGCGAACAAGTTGCGGTTAATGTGAATGACTTTCAATGCCGGGCAATGATTTAAAAAAATTTAAGGCCAGAGTGTTGCACTTTAACACGACGAACGAACCGAATAATTAATGAAATGAATAAATTAAAGTTATTAAATTATTAAATAAAAAAAAACGATGACGAGCGCGACACGACTTAAATATGACTTGGTAAACAAGGATAGAGTAGAACCATCAATGTCAAAGCGAAATAGAGAATAAAGCGCAACAGGGAGATAGCACTTTGGATGCTACTCAAATGACTAGCTCAGATTATGGGGATGGGTTCACCAATTAATTTGATTGATGATTCGATTGACGATTTATCGATCAATTCGAAGATGTTATTAAAAAAATATACGAGTACGACAGGGGTGTCGTTTCTGAAAGAAAATAAGAGCGCCAGCAATTTTTTTTTGATTAAGAAAATTACAAACCTTATGAAGCGAAACCGACGATGAAAGCAAAAATTGTTTTGAGAAGAAATAAAATAATAAGCCAAATTTTAATTCCGAATGGGAAGTTGATCGATTTTATTTTTGATTGGGAAACCTTTTAAAATATAAGCCAAGAACCCAATATCTTTTCAAATATGAATAAACAACTTATTTAGGAAAGATAAAACGTTACTGCTTTGTCCCGAACAAACAACAGCTTTTTGAAACGGGTCACGAGTTCCGCTTTTCCGGAATTTTTAACGGATTTAAATTTAAAAAAAGCAAAACGATAAAACCACTAGACAAGAAACTATAATATGTACTTATCTTTTTATACTCCAAAATTATGCCGATTCCTTCCTTCTATATGTCCCTTTAGAAAACCTTCTCCAGTATCCAATCTTTGTCCTTTTTCTCCTGAACTTTATTTTTCACCAAAATTTTCCTTTTTATCCTTTTTCTTCTTGATTTTCTTCTTAATTTTCTTTTTATTTTTCCAACTTATATTCTTAACAATAGCCAAAATTGAAGTACCCTCTCAGGTATTTTACAGAGTTGGCCGAAATGTCACTTTTTAGAAATAACTACATTTGTTACGTCTGCTACGTAATTTATGTAGTTAATGTAGTTAAATGTAGTTAATATAACAAATTGTAGCAGACGTAGTTTAAAATGTCATCGCTGTCATTTTCTGTCAGTTGTACATTTGAAATTTGAATTTTGAAATCAAACGTTCAGTTATTCATTTTTAATAAGCGATGTGAGCTGAATGGAAAACATTTGTATGTATGTACCATGTACATAAAATCCAACATTAAAAAATATCTTTAAATCATGGGTTCATAATCCATATCCTTTGATTATGCCAAAGTAAATTGTTTGTCTCCAAAATAAGCTTCAACTCTATCATCCAAAATTCCTACAATTCTTCATCCTTATGGTAAATGAAACATTTTCAGTTTTTTTACAAACCTTCATTAAATCATAAGAGTGCAAAATTGTTTGGTTTCCGTTATTCTATTTATTTTTTATGAATTTAACTACGTATGTAGCAGACGTAACAAAATGTAGTAAATTAGGCATGTAGTTTATTCAAATAACTACGCGTAGTTAATGATGTAGAAAATGTAGTGTAGTTAATTCGGCCAACCCTGATTTACATCCTGGTCGAACTCTTCTCTTAAGAACTCATCCAGTGCTTTCGGCCAATCAGTGGCCGCGGTTTTCGGTCACGTCATCATTCAGCTACTCTCCGCGTCTCCGCCATCTTTGCTGTAGAGAGCGCCTACGTAATTGAAAACCAGCGGTCCTGCTTACTCGCACTTTCTCTCTGCAAAATCATCATAAATTCGCCGATCGCTGGTGTCATTTACAGGAGCGGCGAATATGATGAATGCATACAGCCATCAATACCAATTTTTTTTAAGTTAATAAGAAAAGCTTTCAGAAACAAAAAAGAATCAAGTCGCGATCAATTTTTCCCTCGAATAAAACAAAATTAACTCATGATCGTGGAATACCATTTTCGCGAAATTACTCTAGAGCGTTGGGCTTCTGTGCAGATTGGGGGAATTGAGGACTAGCGATTAACGTTTTATCTTTTACAATGTCATATAAAATATAAATCAAATACGTTGGGCATTTGGCCATTCTCAAAATTAGTAACTTCTAGCATTCGGGGACCAACTGTAGCCCGAGCTTTTCGAAACCAATTTGTCCATACTGTTCGTCTGTTCATGATTTATTAGTAGAATGTGGAACGTTCATCCACATTTGAGTTCATAAAATATGTCGATTTTGTTTCTCCAAGATACTGAGAGAGCGTACCGATCAGTGTTCCCAGGTTGAGGGGAAAACCACCATTTTTGCCGATTTTGTATGCCAGAGGGGAAAACAGGGGACGGGGAAAAAAGGGGAAAAAAACCTAAACGAGGAAAATATAATCTTATCGAAAACAATCTTTAAAAATTTACAAATCTAAACAACCAATTAGAAAATATAAAAACCAATATTAATTTTTTTGATATTTTACAACTGATGTACATGTAATGTACATATAACAAACGAAAGAACATACAAAAGAGAAAAGAAACTTAAACTGTCAAACGGATAACGGATAACGGACAAAGTTGCTTGTCTACATGGTGATGATTGTGTGGTGATATGACAAAATATTTCATCTTTCCCAACGTTTCGTCGATTTTCGCGACGTTTTGAAGGGTTTAATTTATAAATGTTTTTTGATTATTTTTAAATAAATAAATAAATGATAGTTTATTTAGTATTGTTTTCTATCTTAATTTACTAAAATGTGTATTACTAAATTCATTTATTTTAAAATAATCAAAAAACATTTATAAATTAAACCCTTGAAATAGTCGCGAAAATCGACGAAACGTTGGGAAATATGAAATAATTTGTTTTTATTTGCATCTATAACAATTTGACCAAAAAAGCCCACTTTAATATCATAATTAAAGAATATATTTTTTGTTTTTGTGATTTAGTTTTTAGTCCTGAAGACCTTTGTTATGTTTATTTTTGTTATTTTTCAGTGATTATAATAATTTTTTTTTATAAAAAATAAAAAAATATATGGAAAACAATTTAAAAATTCGTTTTTTTCTTCGGAAAAAAAGTGCATTTCAAAGTAAAAAAAAAAGGGAAAAAAAAGGTTTTGGTGCCAAAAAAAGGGGATTTTTTATTTGAAAACCTGGGAACACTGGTACCGATGGCTGATGGACCATGGCTGCCCCACTCTCTCTCAGTAAAGTGAATGAAACACCTGTAGGAAGAAAAAAAATGGCATTGTATATATATTTTAATAGTACTCTCATGAATAGGAACGCGACTAGGCGAGCCAAGCGGCACCATAATTACTAAATTAGCAGAGGTGCCTATGGCAGAGTTTTAGCAGATAGACATTTAATACATGACAGTGACAGCAATAGGAATACTGTATATAAAATAGGAGAACAAAGGCACATACTATGTACATTGGAGTAGAATGTAGGTGTGTGTGGGGATTTGGTAGTTGTTATTTTCTGTAGGCAAATATTTTCAAGGTCAATACTTTCAATACTTTTTTGGCGATTACGTATTTTTTGGGATAGAAGAAAATTATTTCTGTGCATATTGTCTGAGTTATATCTTGTTCAAAAGAGCATTTTTGGCGAAATTTAGTTAGAAATGCAGTTTTTATAAATCAAAAATGCTCTTTCGAATGGCATACTCCATTTCTTTCTATCTCTTTTAGTTTTTAAGTTATGAAGAACTATTATGTTTAATAAACCATTTTATTAAACATTTGAGTTCGACTACAGCTAAACGGCTCGGCCGATTTTCTTCAAACTTGGTAGATATGGCTTTTAATTTTTTTCCACCGGATGTTTTTTTCTTTGGAATTTTTTTCGAAATTTCATAAATATTTTTTTTTTCTCAAAAACTGTCCCACAGATTAAAAAAAAAAAAAAACAAAAAAATTTTATTAAGTTAAAGCCAGGTAATGGTTGAAAAAAATTTTACAAAAAATTGATATTTTGGTACCCCCCTTGGGACCATTTTTTTTGTTTTCGATTTTCTCAAAAACGGTACTACGGATTTTGATCATTTTTTTTGCTAAAGGTCCCTAATAGTTTGAATATTATTGTGTATTCAAATTTTCCAAAAATAATTTTTCGGATTTTTAAAAAAATTTTCAAAATTTTTTTTTGAAAACTCAATTTTTCCTCAAAACTGTCTTCCAAGAACAAAAATTATAATTCGTGTTGTTTTCTTAAGAATATAAGCTTTTATATACAAAAATTAATAAAAAGAAACAAATTTCAGCCTCGGAACAGTTTTCGAGAAAAATACGATTTTCGAAAACCCTTTTTTGAAAAAATATCAAGTAACTTACGAAAAAAAAAAATATTTTTTATATATTTTAATATTATCAAGTCTTATATATTTATAATATTTTTTTTTTAACTTTTGGAAAAAAAGTCATTCTTTTTGGAAAATTCGATATCTCTCAAAAACCGACGCAATGTTTTTTTCGAAATTTAATTTCCTTTCGTACAGTAATAAAACTTAAAGCTAGCGCACGATTTGAGGAGATTTTACTTAAAAACAATGGCGCAAAATTTTAAACATTTAAAACCTACTCTAAATCAATTTTAGAATGGGAGTCGACTCTAAATATTGAGTATAAAACGCAGGGGCGAACGCAGAAAATAATTTCGGGGGGGGTTTTCAAAAAAATATGAGATATTCATAAATATATTATTTTATTACTGTATTGTAGGTACTTGTTAATTACATATTCTTTATTGTAATTAACATAAATATGTTATAACTAAATGATATTTGCTCTTAGGGATAGGACCTATCGGAACAATTTCATAAAGCTAATCACAAAAACAAAACATCATAAAGATGGTGCAACGGATGCCTATTTGGCAAATTTGAATAATGTTACCAAAAGTTGGAAAATATTCATTTTTATTCCAGAATTAATTGTTAGACATAGACTTTTACTACGGGCCCTGTGATGGAGGCCATTATTTGGTTCGTAAAATATCATTAACAGGAAAGAAAAAGAGTGCAAGTGATTCCATAAGTGTACCTAACAATAGAGTTATAATAAGTTCTAGGTTCGCCTAGTGGTCCAAATCTTAAAAAATAAATCCGGCATATATTAATACGTGAAGTTATAACTTGTACTTTTGCGATCATAGGAAAAAGAGTTATACGAAAAGATAAGGAAACCAGCAAAACTCAATTGGTACCTACGTTAACTATAGTACTACATAATTACAACCAAAACGCTATCAGAGGTTGCTATGTGCTACTCATTTGTAACTGTAACTTTCACACAAACGAAATGAGTGAGTTTTTTCTATTGCTGTAATTCAACACACTCCGACATTGGAGCCATCAATAACTCAAACTTATAAAAATCGAAATCATTTACTAGCCATAAATCGGCCCTTAAGATTAACATGGATATCTGTATCGGTATATTTGCTCCGTTCGTTTTCTGCCCTATACATAATGTTATAATTATCAAAAACGCAATTGCCGTTCGATTCGTCTCTATTTTTTAATCATCAATTCAAATTAAGAAAATTGCGTTAAAATACTAAGAAACATAAAATAAAATGCACGACTGGGTCGCACAAACTTGCTCTTATGTAAAAGACTAAAAATTTCAAAAATTAATGTTATTACAGAAAAAGCACAAAATTCTTTTTTAAAATACTAAAACTCCTTTAGTAGTTGTAGCTAAGCACAGAATGCCATGTGTTGTGAGCAAATATTAGTTTATGCAAGAACAAAATTGTAATTCGTTTTAGTGGTTTCTTTAAAAAATTAGCTTTTGTATAAAAAATTTTTAAAACATATTTGAGAAAAAATTTTGGTACGCATATTTAAACTTTTTATTATTGTTCGAATAAAAATTCAATTTACAAAGAAAATATTGAGCAGTTTTTGAGGTATCGAATTTTCAAAAAAAAAAATAAATTTTTTTCTTTAAAAAAATAAAAAAAATATTTTTCTTCTTAAAATGCAATGTTTTTTTTTAAATTTCTTAGAAGCTTCTCTAAAAGTAAAGACTAATCGAAACAAAAAAAAATATCAAAATTCTCGGAGCCGTTTTTGAGAAAAAAAAGATTTTTGAAAACCATTTTTTAACATTTTGTATTGTGGGTTACTTTTATTTTTAGGTAAAACAAATTTTTTTCCTCAGATCTTATAGATTATATTAAAAAACTTTTATTTATCAAGTCTAAAAAAAATTGAGCATGGGGTTTTCGAGTTTCCAGAAAAAAATTTTGAAATTTTTTTTAAGAATCAAAAAATAAACCTTTTAAAATTTGTATACGCAATAATATTTAAACCTTGGAGGGGCTGCATAATGATTTAAATCGGTTGTACTGTCTTCGAGAAAATCAAAAACCAAAAAAATGGTTCGAAGATGGCTTCCAAAAATAACCATTTTTTGAACAAATTTTTTCAACCATTATCTACCTAAAATGACGAAATGAAATTTCATGAATTTTTTTATCAAAATGCTGTGGGACTGTTTTTGAGAAAAAAATATTTATAAGATTTCGAAAAAAATCGTATGGCAGGTACCGTTATTTTTTGGTCTTAAAAAGAAAAGGAAAAAAAAAACGTGTGGGGGAAAAAAATTCAAAACGATATCTACCAAGTTTAACGAAAATCGGCCCAGCCTTTTAGGCCGTATTCGAACAGACAGACAGACAGAATTTTGGGACCCGCATTTTTCGTCTTCGCTAGCATGGTAATATCAACTTTGATACAAATCTTGAGTTCGATTTTTTTTACTAATGCATTACTTGCCTCATAGTACCTATAAATCGTAAGAAAAAACAACCCTATCAGAAGAATTTATGCACAAAAATAACACTTTAATTTTTTTTTCTTTAACAAAATGAACACTTATTTTTTTGGTCGTTTCGGGGGGGGTTTGAACCCCTAAAACCCCTACCTGCGTTCGCCCCTGATAAAACGAGAACCGACTTTTTGTTAATTTTAAAGGACATAAACTATACTTTAACGTTAAAGAGCTCGTCTTACTTTAACAGCCTTTAACAGCAGAAAATAGCTAGTTTATCTTTTAAAAGTATACTTTATCCATATTGACAATGGTCATTTCATACCAAAGCAAATCGAAGAAAAAATGTTTACTGATGTTTTATTCGATTTTTTAAAGATGTTTTTTGTAAATAGACTGAATAACTGAATATTATAAATTCGAAATAATCGTACGAAAGTAGGTACATACATATGTACATATCTTATGTATGCACGCGCGCTGCCGCCGCCGGCCGAGACGAGTATAGCTAAATGAATCTGCACCTTGCAACAACAAATTGAGTTTTTATGCTGTGAATTTGCGATTTAAACTTTATTTCCATCTAAAATAATGTAAATAACTTATAAACAATCAAAATCTGTACCGAGGTAGTATATAAAATGTACTTTTTTCGGCGAAAAATTATTTGGTTTAAAGTTGTCTGTTTTTTTACTTTTTTTTTGTGTTTTTGTAATTGTGTGTTATGTATCTGTCAAAATAAGGGTTGTTCAACGCAAATTCGCTTATGTTCTGTTGTAAAACCCACATCAGTTAGAAGAGTTGTCTAACGTGTTTAAAATTATGCAATAGTTAGACGAAGTCTCCAATCTAAACGACTGCGTTAAGTAGAGCCGGTTTAATTCCTTAAACGAGAACTGTTTAAAATTTTGCGCCAATATTTTTTTGTTCCACGCTTAAAATACGTTTTAAGCGTTTTCGCGTTTTTCATACGTGGATTGAAAGGTGGCACTCCCTAGATCACGAATATGTAATTTTTAATTCTGTAGGATGAATAGTTTGGCCAGAAATCACGTTCGAAAATGTCAACTTTGAGGGGTCTACGAGGCTCCGTTTAGCCGCAAATCGCGTTTAAAGATAAAAATTCGTTTTTTGATACCATTTTTTCAAATTTTGATATTTGACAATTATCTCATTATCGAAATAGGGATTTTTTTATAGAGATGCTTCCAATAAGTTGAAAAAACATTGCTCAAAGCTTTGAGTTTTTTTTTTTTAATTTTTGGAAAAAAAAAATGTTTTTTTTTTCTTGGAAAATTCGATATCTCAAAAACGGCTCCATATTTTATTTCGAAACTTAATTTCATTCGTAAAATAAAAAAAAAACTTAAGGTTGGCGTACCAAATTTTTTTTTATATTATTTTCACCTACAAAATTATGTAATTGCAAGTTTTGCATGTGGAAAAAATTTAACTCAAGATTTTGATCAAATTTGACATTACGATGATAGAGAATACGAAAAAATATTTTTTTATCTAAAAAAATTGTTTTTGAAAAATCAATGTCTTGAAAATGTTTGAGCGATTAATTTTTGAAAATATTTCCTAGAATCTTTATTTTCAAATACTTAAAATTAATATCCCAATTTTTTTTCTAAAAGAATTTTAAAGAAATTATATTATATTCAAAATCAGTTTAATAATAAAATGTTTTTTAAACTTTGTTTGCATAAATTCTTACTTTTTATATTTATATTAACAAAATAAAAAAAAAGCTAAATTTTTATTTTAATGAATTAATAATTTCCAAATTTAATAAAAATTCGTAGACAAATATTAAAAGAAATGTTTGTTTGTTCAAAATTCGCAGGGCAAATATCTTATTTTTTAACAAAATATATGGATAAAAACTATTTTTTGTAAAAAAAAAGTTTATTTTTATTTTAAAAATTTTTCATGTGGGGTGCATCAATAATTTCTTAAAATTGACACCAAATTCCTTTTTTTTAATTTTTCAAAAATTGCTTATAAGCAATATGTAAATGCATACAAAATATTTTTTCCAAAAAAGGTATCTGATTTTTTTTAAATATTATGTCAATAATAATTTTATTCTATTTTTTTAATTAATTTAAGTTTTGTAAAATTATTTTTTTCTCGAAAAACTTATTTGATTTTTTTTCAAAATAGCTTTATGTGAATATATATGAATTTCTGAAACAGTTTATTATACACATGAAAAGTATTAAAAATTTTCTATATTTTTTGCAAACAAAGTTTATATGAATAAATTTTAAAAACTGGTCTATACCTATATCAAATTTTGTTTTTATATATTTAATTATATAAATACCTATCAACGCATAACAATAATTTTTCGTTTTTGTACCTAATCCAAATTATTATTTTAATTTGATACAATTTTCTATGGGTATGTACCTGCATACAAAAGCTATTTTCTTTAATAAAAATATAGGTACGTACCTATAAGATTTTCTTAAAGAAATAGTTTTCTAACTGTGTATGTAGGTACATATCTATATTAATTACAAAAAAAATTCAATTGCCACTATCTAACTACCCACTGCAAATAATTATTATAAAATTATTTTGGTTACCATAACGAAATAAAGCCAATTTGAAATTATTTAGTTTTCAAAAACGAAATAAAACCATTTGAGTTTATTAAGTTCAAATTCCTCTAGATCTTATTAAAAAGTCCATAAAATGACAACCTCGGTAATTAATCGTATCAGAATTCAAACAAACCAGATTGCATGAGCAATGAAACAAAATTCACAAAAACTCTCATACACTCTCAATACTATTTGCTTGTGTTCATCTCGCGCATGGCATATAAAACTGTATATATGTACCTACCTACAATTGATTCTGACAGCAAAAAGAAACGCAGATAAGACTTTCTCCCTTACCCTCTTTATTGTTGTCAGAATAAATATATCTCTACCTCATCTCTTTTTTTGCTTATATTTTCTCCTTCCACGTCAACTCTGTACTGCTTAACATAGCCACACTTACGATTTTGCGGCACAATAATAAAACTTATTTTCGTGTTCCATGAGAGTACTATTAAAATATAATATACAATGAAAATGGTATGGAAGGAAAAGGAATTTGGGGAATAGAAAGAACGATTTTTGGCGCGGTAAAATTTACCGTGACAAGAGGTAGAGAACAATTCAGAGTTGTGGTTCCAACAAGATGGAGACACAACTCACACAGCTCACCCAACTATATCTTTGGTGATCGGATACTATCGTATTTTTCTGATTTTAATTGGCCACCGCGTTCGCCTGTTAAATCAGGCTCCAGAATTTTTCTTTGGATATATCTAAAAAGTAAGTTGTATGCTAATGAGCCGAGAAGCGTGCAACAGTTAAAGATTAATATCCGAGCTGAAGTAAAGGCCCTGGGACCTGAAATTCTAAGAAAAGTAATGGAAAATGCTCTGGAAAGAGCACGTCACGTAGAAGCAAACAATGGGCACCATTTGAGAGGTAATGGCGCAAACTTTTAAACGTTGCTCGTTTAAGGAACAAAACCGGCTCTTCTTAACAAAGTCGCTAAGTTTGGAGAATTTGTCTAACTTTATCATAATTTTAAACACGTTAGACAACTCTTCTAACAACAGAACAGCTCTTAATTTGACAGATAAGGAACTCAAATTACAAAAAAAAAAAAAAGAACAGAAACAACTTCAAACCAAATAATTTTTCGCCGAGAACATAATACAGATTTTGATTGTTTAATCTTACATAATATTTACATTATTTTAGATGGAAGTGAATTATATGTATATCGCTTATTCATAAAATAAAATTTAATTTAGCTATTCTAAGGTGCAAGTTCATTTGGCAATACATACACGTAAATGCATATACAGGGTGATTGGCATAAGGTGTGACAAAAAGCTAGGGCGTGTAGGTTGGACATAGACAAGAAAAAATCGTATGGGAGGGGGGGGTCTATTTCCCCCCGTTTAGGCGGGAGGGGCAATTTAAGAAAAAAATCACTTAAAACAGAAAAAAAATTATTAAAAAATAACGGTGATATCTACAGAGTAATGCTATAGCATTTTGTAAAGCCAAAAATACATTCTTTAGTTTTGTTTTTAAATAAAGTTGTTCGAGTGAATAGTTTTTGAAAAACTAATTTTCAAAATCAAAATTTTGAAAAAAAAATGAAATTTTTTTTTTAAACAATTTTTTTCAAAATTTTACGTAATTAAGTATTATTTTTTTATTCAATATTCAATGCTCTTTTTAATTTTTGATCAAACGCAAAAAACCGGATGTCAAAATGTTTTGTAGTTTTTGAGAAAATCAAAAATAACAAAAACTACTTTTGTTCTAAGAAAAGCCTTTTATTTTAGTTTTTACGTTTTTGGATTCTTATGTAGGTGAATTTACGATTGAAAGGATTAACTTTCTTTTTACTATTCTTTTAATTATCGTCTTATAAGCATACAATAATGTGACAAAGTACTGGATTAACCATATTTCACACATTTTTTCATTGAGAACACCTGCGTGAGAGCATTGGTTTAAAATTGACCTGCCACTTTTTTATTATGGTGGGGTCGGCTTGGCTTAGGTGCATTTACGAAAGAAAGGATTAACTTTTTTTGTAAAATTTTTTTATTATCAGTCTTATAAGCATACAATAACACATTTTTTCATTGAGAACACCTGCGTGAGAGCATTGGATTAATATTGATCTGCGAATGTTTTTTAAATAATGCAGCGTTACACGCCCTAACTAGTGACAGAAAAATGCAATTGCGAAATAAGAACAAAAATGTTCCTGAATCTTGAAATCAATTTAAATAATAAATACATGCATATTTAGATAAAATACATTATTACTGTTTATTTAAAGTTAATCCTTTCTTTCGTAAATGCACCTAAGCCAAGCCGACCCCACCATAATAAAAAAATGGCAGGTCAATTTTAAACCAATGCTCTCACGCAGGTGTTCTTAATGAAAAAATGTGTGAAATATGGTTAATCCAGTACTTTGTCACATTATTGTATGCTTATAAGACGATAATTAAAAGAATAGTAAAAAGAAAGTTAATCCTTTCAATCGTAAATTCACCTACATAAGAATCCAAAAACGTAAAAACTAAAATAAAAGGCTTTTCTTAGAACAACAGTAGTTTTTGTTATTTTTGATTTTCTCAAAAACTACAAAACATTTTGACATCCGGTTTTTTGTGTTTGATCAGAAATTAAAAAGAGCATTGAATATTTAATTTTTTTTTTCAAAATTTTGATTTTGAAAATTAATATTTCAAAAACTATTCACTCGAACAACTTTATTTAAAAACAAAATTAAAGAATGTATTTCTGGCTTTTCAAAATGCTATAGCATTACTCTGTAGATATCACCGTTATTTTTTAATAATTTTTTTTCTGTTTAAAGTGATTTCTTTCTTAAATTGCCCCTCCCGCCTAAACGGGGGGAAATAGACCCCCCCTCCCATACGATTTTTTTCTTGTCTATGTCCAACCTACACGCCCTAGCTTTTTGTCACACCTTATGCCAATCACCCTGTATATGAATGTACTTGTTTCTCCATCACCCGCCACAATATTGCAAAATTAAAGGTCGTAAACCACTTTTATACCGTTGTTCCGCATTTCTAATAATCAGTCTATTAACAAAGCACATCTTTTAAAGAATCATGAAATGACGATTGTCTATAATTGAAAGTTAATCCATAGTGCGTTTCGCCCAGGTACGACAGTGGGCTCATCAGTTTAGATGCTGTCGTACCCTTCTAAGACGCAAAAAAGGCGAAACGCATAAACTTTCAATTGAATTTAATCCAATCACTCCGCTTCAAATTGAAATAATTTTCTTATTTCATATAATCTTCATTGTCTATATATATAAAGTATACTTTTAGAAGATAAAGTAGCTTTTTGCTACTGTTAAAGTTTTACGAGCTCTTTAACGTTAAATTATAGTTTAAGTCGTTTAAAATTAACAAAAAGTTTCTCGTTTTAAACATAATACTTATTAAGAGTCGCCAATGCACAGTGGTTCCACTCCCGAACAAAGGCGGCCATAATTACTAACTCACTTGATAAAATCTTAAAACGATTGGTGCTAAAATGTTTTCAGCTCTCTGATTTCGAATCTGCAATCAGTTTTAAACTATCTCGTCACGACTTTGAGATACGTTCGATAAAAGGGTTGAAGATCGGTTTAATATAGTTTTATTTAAATATATTTTTTTACTTGCGACTTATAGGTACTATAAGGCCAGTTATGTATTCGTAAAAAAAGTCGAACTCGAGATTTTGATCAAAGTTAACATTACGATGATAGCCAAGACTAAAAAAGTGGGT
The DNA here is from genome assembly GCA_911387755.1 of Chrysotoxum bicinctum. Lineage (NCBI taxonomy): Eukaryota > Metazoa > Arthropoda > Insecta > Diptera > Syrphidae > Chrysotoxum > Chrysotoxum bicinctum. The sequence goes on from OU426987.1 coordinate 92,230,505, forward strand.
CTCGCAATTCTGTCTGTCTGTCTGCTCGACTACTTTAAACTTTTAATTCCCCCCCCCCCCCACACGTTTTTTTCTTTTTCTTTTTTTTAAGACCAAAAATAACGGTACCTGCCATACGATTTGTTTTCGAAATTTTATAAACATTTTCTTTCTCATAAATTGTTCGACAGATTTGAAAAATAAAAATACAAAAAAATTCAAAAATTCATTTAATTAAAGCAAAGTTGAAAAAAAATTCCGAAAAATAGTTATTGAGGGTTCTCCCCATGGAACCATTTTTTTTTTGTTTTTTGATTTTCTCAAAAACGGTACAACCGATTTTGATCATTTTTTTTTGCTAAAACTCCCCAAAACCATAAATAGAATTGTGTACTCAAATTTTCAAAAAAAATTGTTTGGATTTGAAAAAAAAAAACTTCAAAATTTTTTTTCAAAACTCAATATTTCGAAAACCCCATGCTAGATTTTTTTTAAACTTGATAAATAAAAGTTTCTCAATATAGTCTACAAGATGTGAGAAAAAAAAATTACTTTACCTAAATATAAAGGTATAAATAAAATGGTTTTCAAAGATCGTATTCTTCTCGAAAACGGCACCTAAAATTTTGATAATTTTTAATTTTTACCATACCATACAAATGGTAAAAAATTTAAAAAAAAATGGTTTTCAAAGATCGTATTCTTCTCGAAAACGGCACCTAAAATTTTGATAATTTTTAATTTTTACGATCTTTAATTTAAGAAAAAAAATTTTGAAAATAAGATATTACATTTCTCATTATCCACATTACGGATCTTAATGAAAATGTTTATAGAGAAGCTTCTAAGAAGTCTAAAACACATAGCATTTCAAAACTTTAAAAAAAAAATATTTTTGTATTTTATTTTATATGTAATCTGTACGATACATGAATAAAAAATTTCAAGAAACGAATCCATGAGTGGAGTGGGGAAAGACCGAATTCATATTTGCATTCATTAACTGGCTTCTCTAAACATTTTGCAATGTTATTCACTGCTCTTGGAAAAATCTTTGAAAGGTCGCCCTGAAGTTGCAGGTTGCCCCGCAGAAGTTGAAGGTCGCTCCGCAGAAGTTGAATATGGCAAATAATAATTGTTATTTTCGGAAATGATACATACATACTTACTTTTCCTCTGTATTAAGCCATCCTGAATAATTTTTAACAAGAAGGCATCTCTTTCGGCAAGTAAGTTTTTTACAAACATATACGATTCTAGTTTCCAATACCCCAATTGGAATGTCATCTAAGGACTTGGAAATGACGTCTAATTTTGAATGGGACTTGTTTTTTTCGGTTCCATCAGCATTTAACCAATGCTGAAGCAGAAACATTCTCGTAAATGAGACTTTAGTTAAAAGCCCTAAAGTACAAAAAATGAGGCTTTAGGTGGCTCAAAGATTAATTAAAAGTGAATTCGCAAGTAATCGCAGCTAAGTCAACGTGCATTAAAAATTACATGAAATTACCTTTCTGGTAATATATAACTTTGTGGGGGCGTAACGGGGCGTAACAGTTAAAAGTTTAAAACAAACAACATTAAGCTAATTTATTTTTATTTTATTTATACCCAATTTATAGACTCTTATGCTTAGTCCAAAAATGAATCATAAAAAATAAATAACAAATATCTTACCTTCCACTAATATATCCATTATAAAAAAAATAACGCAAACAGATGAAAAAAAATTATTTAAACAAATGCAGTCGCACTTACTCTTAGAGCACTAAAACTCAAATGCCATGTGTTTGCAATGTTATTACTCTGAAGATAAAAATTTAACGGTTTTTTTTTTTCTATTTCTAATTAGTTTGGAATGTTCTCAGCTCATTTTAACCGTTTTATATAATAATCGCTACAGTAATTTTTTTAGAATTTTGGACTACGGTGGAACCACAGTGCAATGGCGCAAAATTTTAAACATTCAAAACCTGCTCTTAACCAATTTAAGAATGGGAGTCGACTCTAAAAATTATGTTTAAAGAGGGAGTCTACTTTTTGTTAATTTTGAATGACACAAAGCATTATTTAACGTTAAAGCGTTCGTCTAACTTTAACACCAGCAAAACGCCTCTTTTTCTTTTTAAAGTATACTTTATCCAGCTGACCAGAGGCGTATTTAAGGATTTGGCACCCCGGGCTGATAAATTTTGCCGCCCTTTAGTACAATGAAAATAAAGTAATAAAAAATCACAAAATGCATAATATTTGATGTTTTCAAATTTCTTTGATTTAGATTCGTTATCTAAATTTTTTGTCAGTTCAGCTTCTATATTTAATAAAGCTAAACTATTAAGGCGCTAATGCGAGACCATAAATAGGTTTTTATTCGTTTCAATACAGAAAACGATCTTTCTGCACTACAATTCGTCACTGTGACTGCAGTGCACAAGTATATTCTTAAAGCAACCTCAGCATATAAAAATGCTTCCTTCAATTCTTTTTCTCTTATATGAAGGTTAAGCTGACTTAAACTCATATTTTCAGAGTTCTTTTGCTCCAGAAAATGTTTAAGTAAGAAACAATCTTCTTGAAATTCTTCCCCAAGATCAACCGGGTATAATTTCTGAAGAGTGGTTGCATTTTTTTCGAATTGCTTCTTCACTCATGTGATCAAAATAAAAAAAAAGAGGCTGGGTGCGACCCTGTCACGGTAAAATCTACCGCGACTAAAATTAATCCTATCCCCCCCCCCCCCCCGTCGTCCTTTTCTGTCCCACCACCATTGGTTCCTATCCTCCTCTTCTTACAGCTGTTCGATGTCAACAACGGAACACTTGACCAAAAGGAATGATGAAACAAATGCCTATTTACATTCACATTTTTTATGAAGGGCAATCAGTCCCCTCCAACCTAATATTATGCTAATAACATACTGTTAAGTCCATTTCTATGAAACAATCTAAATTATAGTTCATATGTACCGTTAAAATGGAACGCTATCTGCTAGTCCCATTCCCCCAAATCTGCGAGGAATTTACCGGAGTAGGGTAGTAGGGACTTTGGAAAATATCTGTCACTTTCTCCTGCCTCTTCTTCAAAATTTTTCCTGCCATCAAGTTATCGTTATTTCTTGTTACGGAATTTGAATACGGAAGGGAAGAATGACGCGCGAAGTGGAAAATGAGTTTCGCACTTTTGGAAGTTTTCTTTTACTGTAATGGTTTAAAAAAAAAATGGGGTCTGAACGCATTCATTGAATTCCCGCCCACTGGAACCGAGCCGGTGGACGGCGAATTCAAAAGAGAGCATGACTTGCGAAAAAGCAAGGGTGAATGCAGTGTGTGTGAGTGAGAGAGAAACAATGTTCACGCAATGTGAGGGTGAAAGAGAAAAGCATATGGAGTTCAACCACGGTGACACACTATTACAAATTGGTAAAAGTGATGTCGAAATATACCGTAACCGAACTTCACCTGTTGCTGAATGTATGAATGTGTGAGTATGAGAAAATGGATAATGCGTTCAGACAGAAGAATACAAGAGGAAATAAATCACTTCTTGGTTGACCGGACTTAAGGAAAGATCCAAAAGTTTTGAAAAAGAAAAGGAAAACTTAGAAAAGTGAGATTCAACAAGATTAGAAAAACGAATAGAAAAAGGGAATAGTGAACGAAAACTAGTGTAGCAGGAGAGGAGAAAATAAGGGAGAAAGGAATAAGTGACAGATAAGTATATTTTAATTTAATTGGTGAAGAAATTGTATAGTGATAGTGAGTAAAGGGGAATTTGAAACAAAATTAAGAAAACTCCGGTAGGTTTCTTTCCGAGAAAAAAAATCCCGTAAAACGAACGGGACACGCGACCCAGTTCTTTCGACATCTTTGTCTTTGTTCGGGACCAAGGTATAGCGGTCCATTTTAATTTTTTTTATTCTTCATACCGATTGTAATTACTTAACGTAAGAAAAAATTTTGGGTTTTCATCCTGTATCTAAAGGTTTCCCAAATAATTATATTCTAAATAAAAACTTAAAACTAAATAATTTTCTTTTTATCGTCGCATCCGGTTTGGTATTTCCACTTAAACAAAAAAATACCTGGCGCCCATTTTACTTTTTCAGGTCAGAAAAGCAGATATTAAACTAATCAACCGATTAGAATCAAAGGTAATCAAATTCAACTCCGTAAAGTATCATTGAACCTACCCCTTTGCTGAGTAGCCGAAAGTATCAGCCTCTTACGTGCTGAACGTTGCCTTTTTTTTTCGATCATCTTCCACCTTGCTGAACTTCACGTTCTTGTCGTAGTGGTCGCGCTTAGTCATTAAAAGCGAAAAGAAAGTGCAACAACCCACACTGATAACTTCCCATTTGTAGTCTTGAAAACTTTATATTTAGTTTTTTTCAAATAACCAAATTTTCAGCGAAACAAACTTTAGCTGTAAAATTCAAACAAACATTATTTTAAGATTGAAAAGTATTTTAATTATTTAAAGAGATTTGAAATTGAGATTGTTGATGTTGATCGTGAGCAACAAAATATTTTGTTAGATGTCACTTGTTTAACCAAAATTGTCTCTTAGCACACTATGATTCAACTAGAACTTTCTTCGTTTTTTTCGTTTCCTGAACAATTTTAGAAATGTCGCTTAGTATACATTTTTACGGGAAGGTATCGATGTATAAAACAACATACTTTAGAAGGCACTATCGGTGTTAATTCCCATGAAATTCGACTTGAAATACAATTTTAACTAGTTTTCACTATAATTTTTAATAGTTTTTTTATTTAAAAAAAAACTATTAGTTCGATATTTGTCAACATTTTACCAATAATTGTACAAAATTATACTATGTATAAAATAAACTAAATTAGAAGTCCATATCACTACTAGTTCTCGAGAAATTTGAGTCGAAAAACAATTTTTACCAATTTTCAATTGAATTTTATATAGTCTTTTATTTTTTGTAAAAAAAACTGTAAACTGATTTTTTTGAAATTTTCACCAGTTGTCAAACACATTATTTTTCGTAAAATAAAATTATTTTGAGTTTCAAATTGTTTTCCGTTCTTAGAATATCTGGGTTATGAAATTTTTTTTTTCAGTTTTTTTTATTTAAAAAAATAACGGTATGTTCATTTTTTTCCAAATTCATACCAAATCTGTATGACCTTATAATGAGTACATTAAATTTTATTTGAAGTCAATAGCATTATTTTTTCGTGAGATATTTTAAACTAACCAAAATTTTTACTTTTTTTTTAAACCGTTATAGTGAAAAAACTACTCACTGAATTTTAATAAACGCCCTTTCAGCCTCTTTCGAAGTTATTATCTATTAAATAAAATTTATTTGAAGTCGATATCTTTACTCGTTCTTGAGATATCGACGACGAAAAATGGTACAAGAACGTACGGACGTACGAACGTACGCACGTACGAACGTACGAACGTACGAACGTACGAACGTACGAACGTACGAACGTACGTACACACACACACACAGACATCTCTCTAAAAATGATTGATATAGCCTCTAGGGACCTTGAAACGTCGAGAAATGTCAAAAATTCCAATTTGACAAATCGGACCGATTACAATAACTCCCTATGGGAAGTTAATAAAACCATTTGTTTTTGCTTCATAGGATGAATTTTTTCTCTTCAGCGCACTCAATAATTGGTCGCAATAAGGAATGAAAGTATTTATTTTGAAATTTTCACGACCACAAAAAAGAACCTCCCTTCGCGACACTCATCATCTCGTTTTTTCCTCTTGACGATTCTTTTTTGGTCCATTTTGTAATTTTTGGAGGTTTTGCTTTTTCCCATCTCTTCAAAAATATCAAAGCATTCTCGTTTTTCTCTCACAAACGATATGAGTGCCTCGTAGAGCCTGGACACAGTTTCAACGTCTGTATCAACACCTTGAATTTTTTTGATACAATAATGAATTGCTTGAGTATAGAACCCCAAAATTAAAACAATATTTCTGTCTCAAGGGACTTCAATTAGGACAAGTGAGCACGATACTAAAAAGATAAAATAGGTATTCGACGATTTTAACTTTACTAAAATGTTAGATAAAGCATGATGCTAAATTTGATTAAAATTAGCAAAATCGTCCTTTTGACCTAGTATTATATGCTAAAATAGTTTTAACATCGTACTAATTCAACTAAAATTTTGCGCCAATAGTTTTTAAAATAATACCTATCCTTTTATTTATCCATCATTATAAACTATTGTATAAAAAACAATCATTATACTGTTTCTTAAGTCCTTCAAAACTATTGACGAAGGGAAGGGTATCCGTATATAGGAACAAGAGTCAGCCAAAACTAAAAAAAAATTGAGGCATGATTTGCTAGGTATATAAAAAATAAAAATTTGTGCGTGACCTTATATCTAGAATCCGGCTTGATGGATTTATATAATTTTTGTTTTAATAAAAAGGGACTTTTTGTAGATGGCTTAGAAACAAAAATTAAGATCCGTTCTAGCCCATTTTTGTAGAGCTACATAGCAACAAGTGTTTTTTTTTTAGATAATGTTTTCGTTTCATTGGAATTTATTCCAAGGAATAGGTACATGTCTGTAAATATTTTTATTATGAATTTTCATTATAAAAAATCGTTTATAAAAAATAAGAATAGTAAATGGTAAAAAAAGTGATTGGCATAATACAGTGAACTCTCTCACAGCCGGACACTCACGGCACTGAAAAAATTGTCATGCTTGAAAAACTCAAAAAATCGCATTTTTTAAATCTTTGTATTATTTGTTTATCCTACGAAAATATTGTAAATTAGACAATTGTTAGGGGTGGCATGTGCCCTTTTGCTTGTATGTTTTGAAAGTTCAATCGCTTAAAAAAAAATATTATAAATTGGCCAAGCGCAAGCCGCCCCTAGCAGCCTTTCCGCCCCGGGCTGTAGCCCTTTTAGCCCTAGGGTAAATACGCCCTTGCAGCTGACGTTTGTCATTTGATAACAAACAATTTTAAGAAAAATGTTTACAGAAGAAGAAGATTTCAACATTTTTGAAGATTTCGAGCTTTTTAGAAAGCCAAGAGTTTATAAAACTCGTGCGAGTCCATTTGAAGAACTTGATGATCTTGAATTTTACTCTAGATACCGATTCGATAAGTCCACGGTTCGATTCTTGATCGAAAATGTCAATATCAGAGAGCCAGTAACAAATCGCGGTCTTCCTGTTTCACCAAAACTTCAAATCCTGGTGACTTTACATTTTTACGGAAGAAATGTCCACCAAACCGATGTTGGTAAGTACATTTCAAGTACCTAAACAAAAAAATGAATATTTTCAATATATTAGGAGTAATACATGGAATAGTACAATCGACAGTGGGGAAGATTATACAAAATACCTCCAAATGTATAGCAAGTCTTTTTCCTCATTTCATAAAATTTCCAACTACATTCGCAGAGCTGAACAAAACGAAGAGTTATTTTTATAATATAGCCAGATTTCCTAAAGTAATTGGAGCAATTGATTGCACTCATGTGCAAATAAAGCGACCAACCAAAATCGTAGGACCAATAATGGCGGGCCATTACATAAACCAAAAAGGTATTTTGTACTTAATTTTTTTTAAGTATAAGGCGCATATACCTATTTCATCTCACACTTTCTTTGTTTTCGAAACTAAAAACTTTATTTTTTCCATTTCTTAAAGGCATTTATTTATTTATTTATTTATTTATTTATTAATTTACATCAATTAGAGATAATTAAATCTACAATTAGACTACAAAAAAAAAAAAAAGAGATAAATAGGTATAACATTTAACATCTAACAAAATTACATTAAGTATTTAATACAATAATTGTGTAATCATAATTTGATTAATCAATTTGAAAAGAACAAAATTAAATTATTTTTTAAAATGTATCTGCTTTTATGATGCTGACTGCAAAGTAAGAGACATCGTTGCGAGGTCACGTGGATCTCTTCATGATTCCAATATTTGGAACAATTGTCGCCTAAAAACCAAACTCAAAGCAAGTGCTAATACTATAACGACGGCGTCCTGCTTAGAGACGCAGGATACCCATGTTCTAATATTTTGCTCACACCTATTAGAAATCCTTCAAATCAAAAGGAGCGTAGATACAATAACAGTCACACATCGACGAGGAACCGTATCGAGTGCCTTAATGGTCAACTCAAATCTAAATTCAGATCACTATTAGATCGGCTAAGAGTCGATTTAGATACAGCCAAAAATGTTATAGTATGTGTAGCTATACTTCACAACATTGCGAAAGAAAGAAATCTTTCTATTCTCGAAGAAGAAACACCTTCATCACTGCCGGCGACACAGTTGGATAGAATCCAAGACCACAATCAAAATACTGAAACAGGAAGAGCATTCAGAAACACTTTTATAAATAGGTATTTTTAGAAAAAAAAATCAATTTATTTCTCCATGTAAAAAAAAAAAACACTTAAAGTAAAACTAACATAAAACCTAATACAAAGATTTGCACTTAAATTATTGTTCTGCTTTCTTTAGCATTTCAATCTCGATTTTGAGTTTTTGTACTTTTAACTGGTGTAGCTCTTCCATATGAGCTACTCTTAGCTTGTGGACCTCCTTTTCGTTTGCCATCTGCAAAACGTGACGCTCTGTTTCTTGGGCAGTTCCTTTATTGATTTGCTCCTTCCGTGCCTCCATCACTTCACATTTTGTGGTTGGTTTTTTTGGAAGTTGTCTCAATTTCTCTGCAAATCTCGAGATGTGGAGGGTCCAACAGGTGTCTCATGTTCGGATTTTCGATGTCATTCAGATGAAGTATGGTTTCTTCTGGTATGGTGTCGTCAAGAGGAGTAACCGCGTCGGTTTGAATATCACCGTATTCCTGGAATTCAGTTACCGGAGGATCTTCAGTATTAGCAGTAATTTAAACAACCGGAATATAGCTATCGCTGTCTATGAAGATTCTGTCGTCTTCCAGCTGTTCCATTATCATCCCCTAGACTATTTCATCTGCGGGATTGACTTTGGGAATAACAACCATATTTCCAGTCGCAGTCAGTGCTTTTTTTGTTGCTGTTTTTGCTTTTTTGGCCAAAACTTTCGTCCTTGACCACTGCGTACGCATCTTTTCAACACTTCTTAGATACTCGGAAGAAGCCATACCACTTCTAATTGCTTCCCAAGCTGCTTTACCGGCAATCTTTTTGAAATAATTTGCCTTGTCTTCTATCATTTGTATATGCTGCTGCACCAATTATTGCAAAAATATTTCCTTTTCCGTGCGATCTCAATTTTGTTCACGGTCGCGTTTTGTCTGGAACAATTCAACAGATGTAAACAATACTCTTATTAATTTGTTAATAATAAATTACAATACCTTTTCTTATTTAAAAGTTATTTCCCGATTTAACTAAATGCAGATATGCTTATGATGAACACAAATGAAAAACACGAACCGTTATATTATGCTTAGCTGTATGTGTTTTTGTAACTCTAAAAAAACAACGATATTTCTTCGGTTATCTCACTCTATTATGATTTCTCTTTTTTTCCGTAAGAAAGAAAATATAAACCTTCAAATTTTTAACGAATAAAAAACTACTAAATTAAACTTTTGAATGCCGTCTTATTTTCTTTATGTATGACCAAATTTGACGAACAACTGCAATGCTCATCTATTATTCTGAATTTACATTGAACGATTTTTGCCAATGCCAAATTATTTGTTGTTGCTTTTCTTTCATTTCTCTCTCCTTCACATTCCCCACAACATCAAAAAACTCTTGCTGAAAAAAATCAGTTGATTTATAAATAATACCGATTTCACTAACTATAACAGTTGTGGGCTAACTTAATTACTTACTATATTACTATATTTCAAAATCATAAAAAGAAGAAGACACAAGTGAAATGAATCATATATCTCTTCTTGGCATTCTTATTTCACCAAAAACATAACTTACAAAAGTATCCTATTTGATATCAAACAACCTCTTCAGATTTTTTTGAATTTTAAAATGTACACTCAAAGATATCGTTGGGCAGTGTCAAAAAAAAAAAAACAGAAAGCTATTCGTATCAAAGTGATTTTATACGAATCACGATTACAAAATAATTCCTTTGATTATTGTTGATTGAGCCACCATATGCGCCTGAAAATTCAATCACTAGATTATCCTTAGGGCCTGGTATGTTTTTAATTACAAAAGCCCCTATATACATAATGGGGGCTATGGTAAACAAAATTTCCATCGGAATTTTTCTCATTCTCGAAAATTGGAAACGAAAATACTTCTGACTGTTCATTGTAAGCTGGTGGCTTTTGAAACGAGAGTCAAAGTCCCCATGAAACTTAATTTTCGATATCAATAAATTCCAAGGAAAACTTTCGACATTATTTAAGTTGGCAAAAATTCCTAGCAAAATTTTATTCACGATAGCCCCCAATATAAAATCATAAGAATTTGTACGCCCCCCTGAATGCATTGAATCATAAAGTCGCTCAGCGCTCAAGGAGTCTTTCAGAAATTTAAAACTGATTCTTTAGTACCGGAAGCCGATACATTCAACAGCTTCTAATACATAAGCAGATGCATCAGCAACGTAAGCTGTTTCACAAATTCCCTAATTTTCATCACGATTACCCTGGACCACGGACACACAATCGGAGTCCACTTGTACAAGACATAGTAAACTGTACTTAAAAAACGAATACACACACACTTACATATTTCTTTTTAGCTTTTTTGTTAAACAGAGTCAAATAGATCTTATTATATTATAACTAAAAGGGATTGCACAAATAGATGAAATTGAAGAAGAAGTGTCCTACAATCCTTGTTGTTTATTGAAATTTGAGTTGACCACAACGAAGATCAAAACAAATTTATCTTCGTTCAGCTCCATTGACGCCTCTTGGCGTTGTATCAAATTATGTTTCCGATACGTAGATGGACCCATTGGGGCACACATCGGTTTTGTTTTATCTTTTTAGCTTATTTCTGGCAGCCATTTCGTCCACTCTAGGCAGAGGTCTGAAAAGAAAGAAATAAAATATAATTATTTTTACATTTTTATATAACTTAGATATTTTACAAATGTTACCTTTTCTGTGGTCAAATTATCACTTTGCTTTGAAGAATAAATGCAAGGTCACCATTGGATTCTAAGTTGTTGGTATGATCTTGTGATCAGGATGAAATTGAATACTTATTAATCAGTAACCCCATCGTCCTTCACCAGCCTCGAATAAGGCAGAGTCATCAACAACGGCAACGAAAGATTCTTCATCAATTCCCTGATTTTCCTCATTGGTATCTACGCAAGCAGATACAAATGATAAAAGTGTCCACTTCTCAAAATAAAAGAAATCCTTTCCTTTTTTTCTAAAGAATAGTGAAATGAGGTATAAATAATTACATTTTATAAAGATATTTTATTAATTTTACCTTTTTGCGACAAATTCATCAGCACTACACTACAATCTACAACTAGACTTTGTTTTGGGAAGGAAGGCGTTTGACGTTTGTTTTTTTTTTTTTTAATTTTCGTTCTGTTTGATTAAAAATTAGACGTGTTCAGTTAACGTTTTATTAAACAAGTTCTTTAGTTAGAAGAGTTCTTTAAAGTGTTTAAAATTAAGAACATTTGAAACTAGGGTTCTTATCTAAAGGACTACTTTAACTAGAGTCGCTGTAATTGCTTAAACGAGCACTGTTTAAAATTTTGCGTCATTGGAGCAAAATTTTAAAGAGTCCTCGTTTAAGCAATAAAACCGGCTCTACTTAACGCAGTCGTTTAGCTTAGAGACTTTGTCTAACTTTCTCATAATTTTTATCACGTTAGACAACTCTTCTAACTATTGTGGGTTTTACAACAGAACCTAAGCGAATTTGCGTTGAACAACCCTTAATTTGACAGATACATAACTCACACAACTACAAAAACACAAAAAAAAAATTAAAAAGAACAGACAACTTCAAACCAAAAAAGAGGCTGGGTGCGACCCACACTGATAACTTCCCATTTGTGGTCTTGAAAACTTTATATTTAGATAAAAACATATTGTGACGTTTTCTTCCATTTAACCATAGCTATTAATGGAGTTTGAATATGTGGGACTTGGGTACAACTGAACAACCTTATTCATGTACGTATGTACAGTACATACATTCTTCTAAAAACTAAGTTGATAATATAATTATAAAATTATGTATTATATTATAGAAATTATTTTATTATTTGGGTTCCAAATATTTAATTGAAAAAATTTTAAAAACGAAATATTCAAATATAAAAGATATGGTTTGGTTATTGATGGAAGGGTACTTACAAAATATATCCGCTCTAAAGCTAGATATATGTCAAATACAAACCATTTGTTAGAAATTGTATTATGTATAAAATTAAATAATGGCTCGTTCTCAAGATATTCTAGTCGAAAAATAAATATTACCACTTTTTAGTAGATTTTTTTTATATTTTTGTTAAAACTGTCAATTCGATACTTGTCAAAATTTAACCATATGTTAATAATTGTATTATGTCGATGTCTTCCCGTAAGAATGTACTAAGCGACACTTTTTTCGAAAATGACTTTTTGATGAGGAAATATACTATATGTTAAGGGCCACGTTTTGGCCTGGGTTTCGCCAACCTATATTATGCATGAAAAGGAAACTAGAGTACAAATAAAAAAATTTATCAACTGCCATGTTTTCTCATTAAAATAATGTTGCCCCCTGAAATATGTATTATCCGCCAAAAAAATTATGCTAAGCGACATTAATAAAGATCTCATTGTCGTGAGCAACAAAAAATTTTGTTAGATGTAACTTAGTTTAACCAAAATTGTCTCTTAGCACACTATGATTCAACTAGAACTTTCTTCGTTTTTTTTTCGAATCCTGAACAATTTTAGAACTGTCGCTTAGTATACATTCTTACGGAAAGGTATCGATGTATAAGACAACATACTTTAGAAGGCACTATCGGTGTTCATTCCCAAGAAATTCGACTTGAAATACAATTTTAACTAGTTTATACTAGAATTTTTAATAGTTTTTTTATTTAAAAAAAAAAACTATTAATTTAATATTTGTCAACATTTTACCAATTGTACAAAATTATACTATGTATAAAATAAACTAAATTAGAAGTCAATATCACTACTAGTTCTCGAGAAATTTGAGTCGAAAAACAATTTTTACTAATTTTCAATAGAATTTTATATAGTTTTTTATTTTTTGTAAAAAAACTGTAAGCTGATTTTTTTTGAAATTCTTACCAGTTGTCAAACACATTATTTTTCGTAAAATAAAATTATTTTGAGTTTCAAATTGTTTTCCGTTCTTAGAATATCTGGGTTATGAAATTTTTTTTTTCAGTTTTTTTTATTTAAAAAAATAACGGTATGTTCATTTTTTTCCAAATTTATACCAAATCTGTATGACCTTATAATGAGTACATTAAATTTTATTTGAAATCAATAGCATTATTTTTTCGTGAGATATTTGAAATTAACCAAAATTTTTACTTTTTTTTTAAACCGTTATAGTGAAAAAACCACTCACTGAATTTTAATAAACGCCCTTTCAGCCTCTTTCGAAGTTATTATCTATTAAACAAAATTTATTGGAAGTCGATATCTTTACTCGTTCTTGAGATATCGACGACGAAAAATGGTACGAGAACGTACGGACGTACGAACGTACGCACGTACGAACGTACGAACGTACGTACACACACACGCACAGACATCTCTCTAAAAATGATTGATATAGCCTCTAGGGACCTTGAAACGTCGAGAAATGTCAAAAATTCCAATTTGACAAATCGGACCGATTACAATAACTCCCTATGGGAAGTTAATAATTTTTCGCCGAAAAAAGTAGGTACATTTTATATAAAACCTCGGTACAGATTTTGATTGTTTTTAAGTTATTTACATTATTTTAGATGGAAATAAAGTATAAATCGCAAATTCACCTCATAAAAACTCAATTTGTTGTTGCAAGGTGCAGATTCATTTAGCTATACTCGTCTCGGTCGGCGGCGGCGCGCGGCGGCGTGCATTAAGATAAATGTACATTTGTATGTACAGATTTGTTAATCGTAGAGCTTTTGTACGATTGTTTCGAAATTATAATATTCAGTGGTTCAGTCTATTTACAAAAAACATCTTTAAAAAATCGAATAAAACATCAGTAAACATTTTTTCTTCGATTTGCTTTGGTATGAAATGACCATTGTCAATATGGATAAAGTATACTTGTAAAAGATAAACTAGCTATTTGCTGCTGTTAAAGTAAGACGAGCTCTTTAACGTTAAAGTACAGTTTATGCCCTTTAAAATTAACAAAAAGTCGGTTCTCGTTTTATACTCAATATTTAGAGTCGACTCCCATTCTAAAATTGATTTAGAGTAGGTTTTAAATGTTTGAAATTTTGCGCCATTATCTTTAAAACATAATCTAAAAGTATTTCTCGTTTTAGTGACTCGCCACTGCATTGATGTTTGTGGTCAGTTATGATTTTATATTTGCAAATAAAATACAAATATTATATTCATATTTACTCAAAAAAAAATACCGTAACTAGCTAATCGTTTTAGTTTTTCCTTCAACTCACTCGCGAACTCAAAAAAACACTTCAACAATTCGTGACTTGACTAGCTTCCATTTTTTTAAGTTTTTGAAAACACAACATTTGAAATGCAGATGGTGTAAACTTTAAGAAAGCGTTAAATGGGCCTGAAAATTAAGACACATTTCATTTGCACATACAATGTTTTATTTTCCTATTATAAATTATTTAATCGAAAGTGGCCGGTTAGAAGTGACTGGCTGGGAACCCTTGATTTTGTAACATAAACATGAAAAATAATCAAAAATGTCAAAAATTAAACCCAAAGCTTTAACTTTACTTTTGTATGGGTATTTGGCATGTGGCGCCATAGCATCAATCCTTTTTTAATTAAAAACTGTTTCCTTGGAGATCAACATCCAAAACAGAACAAATAGATATTTTTCCGAACTGATTGGATCTAAATCAATTAATTTATAAAATCCTTCTTCATCATAAAATAATTCTTGTTTTCCTCTACTTTATTTTATTTAACGAAGACAGCTTTACATAAATCTATGTAACTTCACTCTTCAAAGTACAATCGATTAGTAATAAAAATAGATCCCGTAGAGGAGATTCTGAAAACGACCCCTGAAGAGAAAGTCAAAAATCAAAAGTCTATAAAGTAAATCCTTCCACTTGAAAATATTCCCATCTCATAAAAACGATTTCTTTTCCATTTAATATCGAAATCGGAAGACCTTCGTTTCGGAGGAGTAAGAAGAGAGGTATAGGTACACATCACCGCCCTTAATTTTACTCGCCAATCACTTTGTCTTCAAGCTCTTTCGACATACCTAACTATATAAAGTATAAATGTATGTGAACTGTTCTAGAAAGACTTTCTAATATCTCAAAATTTATATTTCGTCCACAGTTACTTGCTGCAGCAGCATCAGAGAAGAGCCAGAACAGTTTTTTCATTTCCAGTTCCAGCCCTTTTTCAAAACATACTCGTATAGGTAGTGGCTTGGGCTAGGATTTCACTGCACTGCGATTGTCTTTGGGTGAACAAGAGACGATAGCATAAGGATGTCTTCAGATTATTGTCATTATTATCGAAATTCAATTGAATTTTGCCAACCATCCCCCGTCCCCCGAAGAACCCCTCCGCAAAGGGAGAGCTGACTAAGAAGATGATGGCGACATTTTGTCCTTAGAAATTGGATTCAACCGTTTTTATTATTTTTTTGTTCGTTCTATAAATTTTCAAAAGCCGAAGGAGCTTTGAACATGGCAGGCAGGAAGGCAGGCACCAGTACGTATACCAGCTCCAGATCTACGGCACTCTGGGCTTGAAAACACTCTTAACATGTATCAAGTGAAGATTCCCTATTCTCGAACACTTTATGTGCTCCACTTGTAGTTCTGCTTGTGTCCTTGTTGAAAATCAATTTCTTTCATTGTCTGAAGTGTTCTACAGATCTTGCGATTTTTTTTTGCATTAAATTTAAAGAAAAAAAAAAACCATATTTGTAAGAGAAGATTGCTTCATGTGTCTGTTTGATGATGACGGCGATGAGGGGTGGTTTATTCTAAGGACACATTTAATCTTTCAATTCATCGATTTGGAGACGATAAGAATAGAATCAGTGTAAATGAATTGTTGAATGCAATATTTTATTCCTTCCTTACTCTTGCTATGGAGTGTGAGCAATCGCCATTGCAAGTACTCGTATCTTTAAAACGTTGGAATGTTTGTTTTTTGTTTTCGGTTTTCGTGTTTCTTTTTGTTTGTGAGTTTGGGAAATAAAAATCAACTGGAAATATTGGTTGATTTTTTGTGTTGGGAAAATCTAGAAAATCATACCTTCGTCTTCAAAAAACAAATGGAAGTCAGATATATTTAAGCATAAAAGTTCTTCAAGTCCGAAGGAGGAAAGCGTGGTGACCTATTCGAGCAACGGGTTTGACGTTATCGCGGTGGAGAAGAAATCTTCATATAAAAATGTTATGAGCACATAGACATTGTAATCATAACTTCATTAATATGTACTCATTACAGATAATGGGCCTTACCAACAATCAAATTAGGAGACGACTTTAATATTTGAGCGAAATGAACCTTTATTTAATGGACTCTATATTACTGACCATATATGCTGCATTTTATTTTTTAGGTTCCGTACAATAAATGGTTCATAATTAAGAGTTCACATTAATATTAAGTTCATAACATGTATGGTTAAATTTATAGAGCTCTTTAAATAATGGTCCATTTCGCTCAAATATTAAAGTCGTCTCTTAATTTGATTGTTGGTACGGCCCAATAAGTTTATGAAACAAGGTGAGTTTGTTATCAGTATTTGTCTTATATTCAAGGTCATTTTTTCAATAACTTTTAAATGAAATGCAATTTTATAATCTATATTTAATTAATTGCTATTTACCTTAGTTTATGGAAGACATGTCGTCAGGCACCCACTTTTTAGCACATTTTGCACAACAGTTTAACAGACTTCTGTTGTTATTTCAGACATTTTGTTTCTAAGCAAGGTTGATGTAAACTTTTTCCTTCAAGTACCCCCATAACAAGAAATGGGGAGGCGTCAAATAAGATATTCGTGGGGGCCAGTCGATATCACCACTTTTTGACATTATTCGGCCGAAATGATCTTCGTCGCACATAATGATTGTTTGACAAAAATGACGTTCCTCCATAGCGAGCTGTACAACTTTAGCCCTCCAATCTCACCGAAGTTATTGCTGAGACTGTCAAATGCAACTATACTCTGTCCAACAAAAATTGTCAGTACAAGTACAACAATGCGTTAGGAAAAATGCCACTAAAAAAAGAGCAAGCCACTGACTTTTCTTAAGGAATTGTTGTAGTTATTCTTTGCAAAAAGTTATACACCCCAACACGACCGTCGTATCCCACTGCTGATGAGATACTGTCAAGAGTGTCAACTGTCAAGTCTCAAGTGTCACTCAATACGATCGTGCGCGTGCGCTCTTTATCTACATCAAAACAGAGTTACCATTATCATTCTCAATTGCAAGCAAGGAGCTTTTTCAGTGGTTTTTATTAAGGAGCTTTTGGGATTTGAAGTAGAGATGCCGCGAATAGTGACTGGGCCGAATACCGAATACCGAATATTCGGCCACACTCGTCGGCCGAATACTGAATATTCGGCAGCCGAACATTCGCCAACGAAACGATGGGCCTTATCGTTACCAACAATCAAATTAAGAGACGACTTTAATATTTGAGTGAAATGGACCATTATGTAAAGAGCTCTATAAAGTTAGTCATACATGTTATGAACTTAATATTTATGTGAACTCTAAATAATTATGAACCATTTATTGTACGGAACCTAAAAAATAAAATGTAGCATATATGGTCAGTTATACAGAGTCCATTAAATAATCCTTCATTTCGCTCAAATATTAAAGTCGTCTCTTAATTTGATTGTTGGTAAGGCCCGATGTGTTGTGGTATCTATCTCCTAAGTGACTTTTGACGAGGCACAACAGTTTCAAAATGATAAAGATGTTGAAAAAACTGCCATTGAAAACAAAATAGATTTTTTTAAAGAACTTTTCGCCAAGATCGAATGGCCGACCCTTACAAGTGCTGGTCAGCAAATACAAAACTGTTTCCCAATTTGACAACATTTGCTGAAACTGAAATCTACCTCTCGTCTCCTAATACTAGTATTAAACGTATTGTAATATTTTTCCAAGGTTCGTTAAATAAAAGTTATTACTCTTTTTAGTATTTCTTCTTTATTTACACTTTCCAATTCAAAACAGTAAATCTCAATTTATAAACTCAAATACTTTTATTCAAATTTAAATCACACTTGTTTAATAACACAATCCAATAAGCAATACTTTTGCACACTTTCATAATCCAAAATCAACTGTGTCTCGCTCACCGTGAACACTCCCTTATATACTCAAATTAGTTGTTCTCGAAAGTTCTTGTCTTGGAATGTTCTAGATGGTTGGAATAAGGGGAAATACATTTGACATTGGAAAAGAGCTTTTTGTTTCTTCCATAAATTAGATATGCAATTTTCCAACAGATGGTGCTGTAGTAGTATAAAGCTCTGTTCACAACATTGCCCCCTTCTTAAGATTGTTCGTCCCGAACAATTCTATCTCCAGCTTCGCCACTGTATCGGTGCAGTCGATCGCTATGCACAACTTTTAACTTTCCTCTTGACCCTCTTTGAATTCGGTAAACGACATCATTGATTTTCGTGACGACAGTATAAGGGCCTTCCCAGTTTTGTTGAAGCTTCGGCGACAATCCCTTTTGACGATGTGGATTATACAGCCATACACGATCTCCTACTTGGAATCCTGTCGTCCGATGGTCCAAATTTTCGATGATGCTGAGGCATAATTGAGGTTCTATGCCGTTAATATGCCGATGTACACCTTTTCTTTCAAATAACCCCAAAAAAAGAAGTCCAACGGTGTCAAATCACATGATCTTGGCGGCCAATTGACATCGCCACTACGTGAGATAACACGGCCATTGAATTTGTCGCGCAAAAGAGCCATTGTTTTGTTAGCTATGTGGCAAGTGGCACCATCCTGTTGAAATCACATATCGTCCACATCCATATCTTCCAATTCGGACCATAAAAAGTTCATTATCATCTCACGATAGCGAACACCATTCACAGTAACTGCCTGACCGGCCTCATTTTGTAAAAAAATACGGCCCGATGATGCCGCCAGCCCACAAACCGCACCAAACAGTCACTCTTTGTGTGTGCGTTTGTTTTTCGACAATCACTCTTGGATTTTCATTCGCCCAAATGCGGCAATTCTGCTTATTGACGAATCCACTGAGGTGAAAATGTGCCTCATCACCGAAGATGATTTTCTTCAAAAATTGATCATCCACTGTTGCCATTTCTTGCCACCATTCTGACCATTGACGACGTTCTTGAGTCAATTGCGCCTTGTAAGCGTGTAAATTAAAGTCTTTATGCATAATGTTCATCAACGACGAGCGTGAGAGATGCAATTGTTGGGCACGACGACGAGTTGAGGTCCACACTTTCGACAACAGCAGCAATATTTTCTGCAGTACGAGCTGTATACGAGCATGCACTGGTGTTTTCACATCTCCTACAGACCCGGTTTGCTCAAATTTTTGAGCACATGTTGAAATTGAGCTAGTCTGAAATTGAGAAATGTCAAATGAAATGCAGAAAAAACTTGACGTTTAGGTGTGGTTCACATTCAAGATTGGCCCTTAAAATTTAACCACCCTTTACTTATTTTGACTTCTTCGCTTATCTTCTATATTTTTGTCGGACTGATTTCCACCCTAGTATATAGTTCGTCAAGAAGATGATAATGAAAATCGGTTGCTTTCAGCTACATTGATTGAAAATAATTCTTTCAGTGGTCTCGGTCTGGTCCCAGATACTATTAGTGAGATAGAGATCCCAATGACTCTCAAACTGTCTGCATACCTCATGCCGATGTTGATGTAATTATTATATTTTGTTCGATCGCCTAGCTTTCTAATGTTTTCAATTTACTGGGATCGTGACAAAAGATGGAAAAATGACGAGAATACATTTTTCAATTTACAAAAAAGCCCTAAAAAAGGGCGATGATAGAAAAAGCTGATGTGGAAAACAATGTACATGTACAAGCTTATGAATTGCATTAATGTGAAGAACACATAGAATACAAAAAAACTGAAACACATATGCTCCTAAATTAAATCCACAATTTATTATTGTTTTTACATAAATCCTTGTAGAATAAATGTTAAATATAACTTAAGTGACCTCAAGACCATCATAATAAATCCCTTAAACTTATTTTCAACGAGAGTTTGAAAATGATTAAATCTTTTTACTTCTACATAGCTATGTATATAGGACTATCACAAATTTCCATATAATTTCCTCATTGAATTCAAGGACCATGAATATTTTCCGCCGAAAAAAATAACACCCCATCACTCTCAGTTATGTGGTTTTGTTGGTCTATGAGTAAAGGCAAACCATAGCACCCAGAGACTGACTTTCCAAAAAATAACATTTTTCAGCTCACGGGTATGTAAATTCCATAATCCTTTTCACCAACGCTCGAAATTATTTTTTTGATAAATTCATTACATAAATTTCAAAATATGCAAAACTAAAAACTGCCCAGGGTTAGGCACCACATCACATCCACATACGACACACACATTGAAAACTGTTCCACCAAATCCCAAAGGGAGATTTCTAAACTCTGAATTATCATCGTGTATGTTAGATAGAGGTATAAAAACCCCGGTACAGCCGTAAAACTGTCTCCGGCACACATTATAGCATCAAACAGGATATGCAAAATACCAACGTGGAGCCAGTATACCCAGTAGCGAGGTACCACTAAGCTCCACCACAACACCCAGTAGCGCTGCAGTCGTGTGTTATTGAAAAACTTCCGGAAAACAAATGTGGTGGTGAGAGTGTTGTGAGTAGGTACGAGTATCTGCGTATCCGTATCTGCGGTGGCGATATTGGAACAAACAGCATTAAATTTTTGGAAACACCAATTTATTTGAATTTTTATCGGATAAATCGTAAGGCTGTCACTGCGTGCATTTTTCATTGGCAATTTGTTTGAAATTTCGTTCCATAGAAATGACGTGGAACATAAAGGTGCAGAGATGCATACAATCCCAACAAATAAAACACCCCTCTCTGCACAACTCCCCTATTCGAAACAAATTGGCTCGATTTGTGAAATCACCAGCAGACAGAGGAGGAAAAGTTCGATGAGAAATGTGACTTTTGGAACCCCAAACTATATTTTGCGAAGGACGACATCAATTCAAGTCGATTCGATTCCAAGAAAATCAACACTTTCTCCGTCATGTCCAACTTTGAGTTTAATTGCTTTGAAATTCTCAAGGACCAACAAGGATAAGAATTAAAAACTCAAACTAATACCCAGCCCTTAAACGAGGTCCTGGTGAACCCTATATCCAATCATGATTTATGATTTTAATTTCTTTTAATCCGATTAATCATTGCATGAGTGCATTTCTAGACGTGGTATATAGCAGGCCCTAAATTAACTAAGAACTTGCCCGCAGAAAAACAGGGTCGTCCTTGATATAAAACTTTATCTAAATTGGGTGAATTTCACCAGAAGATTTGATGTTAAAAGAAAAGATAATTGATAAAGGGTCTTTTCGATCTGTCAGCCAATATTAGTTAGTCATAAAGCTGTGTAAATCGTTCATTTCAAGTGAATCGTTCAACAATCGATTACAAAATGATTCGATAATTTCAATCAATCGATCATTCCATCATTTTCATTTGACTCAATTGATTCAACACTGTTCCGATTTAATTTTCATATCGATTTGGATGAAATTCAATCACTCAGTTTTAACCAATTTCAGTTCAATAATATACCAAATTTGATCGAATAAAATTTGGTCCAAATTATTTTCCTTTCGTTGTAAATTCAAAGCGTTCATTTCTTTAACTAACAAAATTACGAAAAATAAACTAGAGACCGACCACTTTCTTCGACGAAAAATATAAATAATTTTAAAGTCACAGCAAAGTGATTTTTAAAAAAAAGCTGTATGACCAACAGTAATTTTTCAAAATGTCTTAATTTAATTGATTTTTGTTTGTAAGATGGCAGATTAAGTTAAAAAGCGGAGTGTAGTATAGATGCACTTTGATCAAATTTCTTATGGAAGAGAAAATTGCAGTTACTGCCAAAAAACTTCCACAGTAAACGTACCTGATGCTGATACCTCAAATATCACTAAATGTCGAGTTCAACCCAAAAATTCGAGTCCACTTTCCGTTTGGTCTTTATAATCGACATTGATTTAACCGGGACAAATAGAATCGAGTAAATTATGGTTAATCGAGTTAACTGATATCGAAAATCGAGATTCATTGAAATGATTGAGATAGGAATCGAGAATCGAGAGAAATGATTGAGATTGGGATCAATTGAATTGAAAGAATGGTCATTCCTACGAATAACACCTTTGGCACACAAACCACTTCTTCGATGTAAGTTCCATTCAAGGACAATGGTATTAAAAATACATTTTGCTTCAAACTTCACACGATTTTGTATACCCCATCTAACAATGCTGTAAAGATGTGAATTTAAGAACGATTATGAAAAGCTGAGGGTGGAATGGTGATCAAATGGCTGTATTATCAAGTTTTAAATCATTTCTTTTACGTAGTTCATGTACTACTATTGGAATATTGAAGTACACGTACTTGAGAAAAAGTGGAAAGAGAAAAGACGAAGAGCTTCTTTAACGTCCAATATCTTGTTCGTTCACCAAAAATGACAAAGAGCTTTCAACCGCAGTTGGATTTATCTAATTTCTAAAGCTTTAGAGTTTCTTTTGAAGTTACATCCGATGCATTTACAATACCTACTGATGATAATTGAATTACTCACCGCGCACTGTTTTCTTCGGGCAACTACCTATTTATACAGCTTATTGACTGTTTGTTCAAACTATCTCAAAAGTACGTTGGGTCCAAATGAAAATTCGAACCGTCGACTGAGAAAGAACTTCTTTTAGAGTTCTAGGAGCAAAACTTGGGCAGTTGAGTGTAGCTTGAAATTTAATCGGAAATCTCCAAAAACTCAATCGTAGAGAATATTTTGCTCGGGTTGAGTAGATAAAAGTAAAAATTCTCAATTTGGCCACCAAATTCTTTCAGTCAACATTCATTCATTCGTGACATTATAGTTTTACTGTTTTACATATTTTTTAGTTCATTTCAAAATTTATTTAACTTCAATATTTTATACATATAATATAACGACAAACAAGCCCAAGGGCTTGCTGCGCCCGATATCTCTTTTTCATTTCTGGCTTGTGGTTTATCGTCAATCAACGAGATCCCGTGGAATTACTTAATAAACACCTTATTTAGGCTACAAAACTATATGCGTAGATGAAGTCTACAAAGAGTGGTAATGCAAAGGGGCTGGTCCACCAAATTTAGCTTTATGCCGTCGGGTTGACTTCCCGATCAGATAATCCAATCAAGTAACAAAGCAACAACAAGCGTTACATATGGACGGATTTACTGACGAACCAATAAAAAATAAGGACATCGAACAACGGATTTATACGTGAAATGTTAGTTCATATATATAATAGGCCTTGTGCAACCGAACAATTAAGTAAGAGTTTTCTCATAGTGCTGCAAAGCATATATCACAGTTATCCAAGAATTGCGATGGGCTGGATATTTGAAACTTAAAAGTGTAGATTTGTCGTTAGAGGAATACTTCAACTTAGGCAAGAAGTGTTGAGTTTCACCACCAGTGACTCATGGCATAACACACACATGCTCCCACGGGAGGTGAAAAATAATTACACTTAAGATATTTAGTAGTACCCCTTGGCATAATGGTTATTGCGTTGGACTGTCATGCGGATGGTCTCGAGTTCGATTCTCAGCCGCTGCAAGAAAGTTTTTTTCAGGGGTGTACTGCCTCTTCCGAGGAATTGACAAATCCTCCAAGAGTATCTCTTGTCATCGAAAGTGCTGCTCATTAGCCGTTCGGAATCGGCAGAACACTGGTAACAAGCTGGTAACACGCACACAGGAATGGTTGAGAGCAGTGGCGTAGATAGGGGGGATCAGGAGGATATATCCCCCCATTGGGATCGATAATTGTTCAACATAACCAGTCATGAACCAAATAAGTTAAAGAAATGCACTCTGAAATTTTTTTTACGTCTCTCACCAATTAATAATAGGTAATCGTGCAAAAAAAAAGAGCTTCCATCCAGCTATATATATTTTATTAAAGATATTAGCTACACTGCCGGTTTCAACGTCAACTCCCGAAAGAACTTTCTTCAGTCAGTAGAGAGAATAAAAACAATACAAAGAAGCATGACCAACGAAGTGAGATTATTAAAAATATGTCTATTTTAATAACAGTGTGATAAGCTTTGGATCTTTTCCTATTTGCAGGATCGTTTGAATGGTTTGGCTGCTCTAGCTATTCATCGCGAAATACCTATACTAGCAGAGGAGGTGTTTTATCTAAAAAGAACAGAAAACTGGATTTTATTTTGTGATTTATTTTTTAAATTAATATTATTTTACTTACTACAGTGCCTAACATAAGTATAACCGCACCTGTAAAAATGCGTTTTGTAGAAAATTAAAATGGGAATGACACCCTACTATTTTTTATGGAATGGCATCACTAATCATGCAAATTGAGAAGAAAAGAAAGTTTCGTTAGTTTCTCTTCTGGTGGTTAAAAATTAAAACAGATTTTTTGTATTGCAAAAGTATAACCGCTTTTTTATTTTGATCTGTTTTTTTTTATTTTAAGTAAATTTTTTCGGCTAAATTAGTAAAGGACATTGCTGCCCCTATTTTCGACCAATCTAAAAATTGTTTTTGACATACTGTTGACAAGGTTATTTAATATGGAATCGTCTATACAGTTCAATTCTTCCACAATCGCCTCTCGCAGCTCAGCAACACTGTATAATTATGCCTATTATGGGCAAACATTTTGCGGGTCAAAATTCCCCAAAGATTGTGGTGTAAAGTTTCCATTCAAACTTCCCAACATGAAAAACTAAATTAACTTAGTCGTGGGAACATCAATTTGCAAACTCAACGTAAATTATT
Organism: Chrysotoxum bicinctum; assembly: GCA_911387755.1. Taxonomy (NCBI): domain Eukaryota; kingdom Metazoa; phylum Arthropoda; class Insecta; order Diptera; family Syrphidae; genus Chrysotoxum; species Chrysotoxum bicinctum. The sequence continues at coordinate 92,255,735 of OU426987.1, forward strand.
TAAAGTTGATGTTCCCACGATGGGTTTGCTTCTTGATTGGGACTCGACACCTCATTCGCTTTTTCCCCAATTTGAGCAAGTCAGTCTCTAACCAACCTACAACCAAGATTATTGTTTTGATTCATTCTCGATCGTCACAAATTGGCGCAGCCGGAAAAAACGAAAGTATATAAAAAAGTAGCTGAGTAGTAGTCCAAACTTTTTTTCTCTTTTTTCTTTCATTCTCGATCGCCCCGAAAAAAAACCAAAAAAAAAAAAAAAAAAAAACAAAACATATAACTCGGGCCGAACTCTAACAGTGCAATGATACTCGTATGCCTATGAACAAAGTTAGAAAATAAAAATAAATATATTTTGTAAATGGTATCATTCATCTCCATATATGTGTGCATTAAAACAAACAAAAAAAAAAACATTTTGTATAAAATATTAAATGTCCAGTGAAGAAGACTTAAATCAAACAATAGTTCAACATAGAGCTGAAATCCATAATCAACTTTTGGAAACATCAGAAGAAGACAGCTCCGGAAAAGAAGACGAGAGAAGATCTTTAGACATAAGAAGATTACGATCCGGAAAAGCTACCACGAGACACGATAGAAGGACAAGTAAGTTAAGAAAATTAGTGTTAGATAATAAGAAATTAGATAAAAAATTATTAGATTTAGTAGAAAGATTTGAAAATCAAAGTAGCCCTTCACAAAGTTGTAATTTGGCAGAAAAAACAGAGTTGTTCAAATCAGATTTGGAATATTTTGAGAGCTATAACTCTCACTCCCCTGATTCTAGTTCAAGTGCCAGCATTTCTGTTATTAAAATGAGTACCGAGCACAAACAAACAGAAGATCATGGGAGCAAAACATTTTGTTCTGACGATTCTTTTATAGCAAGTACTCAACAAAGCGCTATGATACAATTAATTTCTAATCTCATACCGGTATTCAATGGAGAACAAACAATAAATTTGGTCTCAGAGCTACAAGCATTTTTGAATTGTTGCAGACAGGTTAAAGCTTGCATTACACAAGAGCAGGAATTAACCTTCTGCCACCTTATCCTCACAAAATTGCGAGGTAATGCTTACTTGGTTATGCAAAATTGTAGCTTCAAAACTTTCGAAGAGTTTGAAAAATTACTTCGAGGGCATTTTCTGCCCAGAAAAACATATATTCAATTATCGAACGATCTTCGACAGTGTAGACAATTTCCAATAGAAACTTTAAGTTCATTTCTATTGAGGGTGAAGAATTTAGTAGCCGAATGTAAGAGTGCTGCACAGGAACAATTTCCTGCAGATTCAAAAGCTCTGGTTACTGATTCTGAACTAGCAGCAACGTATGCTATTAAGTCAGGGGTATCAAACCCAATGATTAGACAATATGTTTTAATGTCTAAGGAAACAACCGTAAATAATTTGTGTGAAAGTCTTTTGAAGCTGGAGCTTGAGACCAATTGTTTAAATCATTATCCAGTGCATTGGCCATTTCAAAATCCAAATTATTTTCCAACAGGGCTACAAAACAGCGGGGAACAACAACCATGTCAAAATCCCTTGTTGCAAACGCATCAGAGCCTTTCAAACCAACAATTTATAGCGAATCCTTCCAATATGAATTCGAATTCATATTTTACAAGCAATGAGAGGGTCAAATGCAACTTCTGTAATAAATATAATCACACATATCAAAATTGTAAAAAAAGACAAAACACACCCTTTTGTTCAAACTGTCGGGTGTACGGACATAATAATGTTAGTTGCAGCAAAGGTCAAAGTAGACCAAACCGAATATATGAAAATGCAAACTTAAGGCCATCTGTCATGGCAACAAATTCGAATCTAAATCATAATCAATCAAGAGTCAATGAGCGAAAATGTGACTTCTGTTTAAGGGTGGGACATAGTATTTCAAATTGCTATACGAAAAAACGTTGGGATGAAAAAACTAACTCCACAAATCCAAAAAACTAAACAATTGTCGGGTGATAGAAAGTACTGTTCAATCATCCGACGACGCATCCAAAAAATGCCATGAATACTCTAAAAACGGTATAGTTGAAGTTCCAATTGATATAGGTATAAATAAAAAATTGAAGTTCTTAGTGGACACGGGATCAGATATTAGTATTATTAACGAAGACGCGTTGAGTACAGATGCAATTTTAAATCAAAGTGACGTCATCGTCATAAATGGAATTTATTCAAAGGGCACTACACTCGGTTCTATTGAAGCAAAAATTTTACTAGAACCGCCTATCAGATGTAAGCTACATGCCACCAAAAAAATTTCTAATTTGAATTGTGATGGTATTTTAGGTCAGGATATATTATTTAAGTATACGAATATTGAGGGCCCAAATAGACTTTTGAAATTTATACACAAACAAGTTCCAAAAAACGATCTGCCCATTGTTAAATCTTCTCCGAAATCACCTTCGCAAGGTGATGAAGTTGCTGAAAGAATCAAAGATTCCAATTACACGGTTTCTCAATCATCTTCGCACGATGATGGTTCTATTTATCCAACGAAATTACAAAAAAAAATAATCACATATTCTCCCAAAGGGTCCACTTTTCAAAATGATCAATCTACTTATCAAACAGAATCAGTATCTCAATCGTCTCTACCCGCAGACCCAATAGAAATTACTGATAACGTGGTCACTACGAGAATCACTACTACCATACCTTCTCGCAAAGAAGTATTTTTCAAATGTCCAATCAACATTGCTGAGGGTACTGAACTAGTGTGTCACTCTCATGAAATAAGCCCACAAATTTACCTAGCGTCATCCGTTGGCCAAGTAAAAAACAGTTCCATAGTAATAAGTTTAGCAAATATCAGCACTGATGAAATAATCTTAAAAGATATCATCATTCAATTCGTCCCACTAAAAAGTTTTATTCTAAGAAAATTAACAAAGGATGATGCAGAAAGTTCACAAAATTCTATTTATTCTATTAATACTCAATCTTCAAGTGTTAATAAAGATGAAAATCGAGTCAAAAAATTGGTTGAAGAACTTAATTTCCGAGAAGATCTTAATCCCGAAGAAAGAGCTACAATACAAGCTATATGTGAACGATTTTCCAATATCTTTCATCTTGAAGGAGAACAACTTCCGTATACAACTGCAATTTATCACAAAATTCCAACTGATAATAACAAAGTCCCTATAAATACAAAACAATACCGGTTACCGGAGGTACATAGGCAAATAATAAATGATCAAATTGATCAAATGTATAAAGATAAAATTGTGACCGATAGCAAAAGCCCTTGGAATAGTCCGCTGTTGGTGGTTCCTAAAAAAGCTGACGAAAGTGGTATTCGAAAATACAGAGTAGTCGTAGACTTTCGGAAAATCAATGATATAACAATTGGTGACGCTTTTCCGTTACCTAGAATTGACGATATTCTTGATCAGTTAGGCAACAGCAGATATTTTTCAACATTAGACCTAGCGAGCGGATATCATCAAGTACTTATAGATAAAGTCGATAGAGCAAAAACGGCTTTTAGTACAAGTACTGGGCATTATGAGTTTAACAGAATGCCATTTGGTTTGAAAGGAGCACCAGCTACCTTTCAACGCCTGATGAATCATATTCTTAGTGGTCTACAAGGAGTTAAATGTTTTGTATACCTAGATGACATTGTTGTGTACGGTAAAAATTTAAATGATCATAACAACAAACTGATTTCAATTTTAGAACGTTTAGAAAAATTCAATCTGCAACTTCAACCTCGAAAGTGCCATTTTCTCCGACGAGAGATTGTTTTCTTAGGTTATAAAATTACTGAAATGGGAGTCCTTCCAGACGACCAGAAAATAAAAAGCATCAATCAGATACCGTACCCTACAAATGTTAAGGAAATCCAATCATTCTTAGGGATGGTAAATTTCTATAGAAGGAGCATTCCAAATTTTTCCAAATATGAAAAGCCACTACGAGATATTACACGTAAAGATAGAAAATTCTGTTGGAATGCAGAATGTGAAAAATATTTTAATATTTTGAAAGAAAAATTAACTAATCCACCTGTTCTGATATATCCAGACTTTGCTAAGGAGTTTGACCTTTCCACTGACGCTAGTGGAACCACAATAGGGGCTGTTCTGTCTCAGAAAAAAGAGGGCTTAGATATGCCCATTGCTTTTGCTAGTAGAATTTTAAGTCCAATAAAACGTCGGTATTCTACAATCGAAAGAGAAGCATTAGCTATGGTTTGGGCAGTAAAGAATTTTAGATGCTATCTGCTAGGCCGAAAATTTACACTTTATACAGATCATAAACCTTTAATTCAATTTTTCAAAATAACCAATGAGTCAACAAGAATTACAAATTTTAAATTCAAGTTAGCGGAATATGACTTTGTTATCAAACACAAACCAGGAAAACAAAATGTTGTAGCTGATGCCCTTAGTCGCTTGGGTCCACATAGTGCACAAAGTCTAAATATTCGGGTCGTAACTAGAGCTCAGGTTCATAAGGCTCAAGAAATTAAGGCAACTGATGAAATTAACTCAAAGAAAAATACAGCAACAGAAACTACAAACAAGTTTCAAAATGATAGTATAATTAACAAATCAAAGAACTCGAATAATCCCGACAGTAGCGACGACTCCTTTTGTGATGAAAATATCAGTGACGATGAAGAGCCAGTTGAAGATGATCAGGGACGTCGAAAATATGTTATTTTACAAGACATGGAGAAAATTAACAAGGTTCTCCAAAAATACCATGACTCTCCATTAGGCGGTCATCAAGGAGTCCTTAAAACATATCTCCGTATACGACCGCATTTTAGATGGAAAAATATGTTCGAAATAATAAAAAAATACGTTAAAGGTTGCAAAAAATGCCAGGTTAATAAAAAAACAAAACATACTATTATGCCTATGATGATATCAGTAACCTCAAAAAAACCTTTTGACAAAGTGTTTATGGACATAGTGGGTCCACTGCCGACAACAGTGCAAGGCAACAAATATATTTTGACTTTCGCTGATGACCTCACAAGGTTCATGGACTGCTATCCACTGCCAAATGGCGAAGCTGAAACCGTCGCAAAGGTTTTCTTTGATGAAATAATATGTAGATATAAAATTCCTAAGCAGCTTCTGACTGATAGAGGGGCCAATTTTTGCAGCGACCTTTTCAAAAAATTGTGCAAATTTCTAAAAATAAACAAACTAGAAACAACTGCTTATCATCCGCAGACTAATGGAGCACTTGAACGGAATCATGGTCCTCTGATAGAATACTTACGATCCTTTTCGAGTGCTAATCCAGCAGATTGGGATACATGGCTTCGTCAGGCCATGTTTGTCCACAATAACACTCCTCATGCTAGTACAAAGCTAACACCGATGGATGTGTTATTTGGTTTTACCTCAGAGATACCAAATGGTATTAAAAAACATCCTGCTCCCATTTACGATGACGAAAACTATTTTTTTCACTTAAGGCATAAATTACAAAAGACGTATCAACAAGCAAGAATAAATTTAGAAAACAGTAAGACTAAATCGAAAGAGAATTATGATAAAAAAATTCACCCACATTCATTTAAGGTAGGAGATAAAGTTCTCCTTCAGGACATGGCTAGAAAAAACAAGTTATATTCCTTGTTCTCAGGACCTTTTGAAGTAAGACAAATTCATAACGATGTTAATACAACTATATTAAGAGGGACAAAACTAGAAAAAGTTCATAACAATAGACTCAAGCCTTTTTTTGAAAACACTTAACTAATTTACAAAAAAAAAAAAAAAGGTTTAAGCCATGTTTTCCATTTTTGTTTAATTCTTCTAGATTCGAATTCAAATACATTACGGAAAATGTGGCGAAATCAAGGCATATTATTACTTTTGCTTACATCCTTATACTATACCATCTTACCATCATTCTTAATTATGGCACAAGAGAATGAAAAAGTAAGCGTACATCAGCTGGATTGTGCTGTAGGAGTATTTTTTGACAGCATTGGAAATGTAAGAGTAATAAGTAGCCATTGGACTATTTACGTTTATTACAACATGTCAACATATTGGCATGAGCTCGGAGAACTGAAGAAATACATAAGTCGTATGGAAAAAATTTGTACGAATGAAGAATTACATCGGCGACATTGCATGCCAACAGCTGGAGCCATTCGACATCGACTAGATATTATAGAAGAAAACAACATTATACTGTATTCCTTCAATTCCGAAAAGTACGAGAGACCAAGAGCAAGGCGTTCTCCATTTGACATTGTTGGAAACATAGCCCACGGTTTGTTTGGAGTTTTAGATAACGAATATGCGACCCATATAGAAGAACAAATAACTAAAATTCAAACGAACGAAAAACATTTCTCAGAATTACTGAAAAAACAAATTTCTATAGCTGACTCAACTACCAACATTCTAAAGCGCACAACTGTCCAAATAAACCACCAGTTCGAAGTTTTGAACGACTATCTAAAGTCAACCGAAAAAAATATAACCGATCAGCTTATGATTAGTGAGCAGGAGCGTGATTTGTCTTCCCTTGTCTCGTATTTAATACTCATACTAACCAATTTTGAACGACTACAGGGAATATTGTTAGATGTTCTTTTAGATTTGAAACATGCAAAAATAAGCCCACAAATAGTTACCCCAAAACAATTGACAGAACAACTACTTTATATTAGAAGCCATCTTTCGGGAATCTTCAGGCTACCTCAGGGAACTGCAGTAGATTACTACAAAATGGCCTCAATAAAAGGACGTGTAATGGAAGACAGTGTAGTTTTTGAAATACGGTTGCCATTACTAGATTTCGAAGACTATCAACTTTTTAGACTCATTTCCTTGCCATTTTCCCATAAAAACTTAGTTTATTTGGTAGAAACATCTTCCCCTTATTTAGCGATTTCCTTGACACGGGATAAATATTTTCCGATTACAGATATAGAGTTTAACCTTTGTAAAAGCTTTTTACCAAACGAATATTTTTGCGAGAACCACATGCCTACATTTAGCAAAACTTCTAATCAAAGTAACTGCGAGGTATCATTACTAAACCATAAATCAATTAACCTTCAAGAATGTAACTTAAATGTAATTTCAAATTCACCACAAAACTTTTGGAAGAGACTTTGGAATCCAAATTCTTGGATTTTTTCAGTAAAAAATAATATAACAGGACATCTCATATGTAATCAAACATCCAGTAGTCACACTGTGTCAGGTTGTGGAGTATTAACATTTAGATCATCTTGTGCGTATAAACTCCCAACCATGCAAATTAAAGGTCATCCTGATTATAATAAAACTATTTACAACGCCTTTATTCCTAGTACTAATATAAGTACATGGGATTTAGAGGGCACAGAAATAGAGATACGTGAACCCCCTAAGGTTTTTGAAGTAAACCATACTGAGTTCAACAATCTTAAGGCCAATATAAGTGAAGCTCTTGAAAACTCTAAAGAATTTTCGGTAACGGCCAGTCTTCATGATTACAATCATTATGCTTTAAACTTCTTGCTGCTCACAAGCATTATTTTATTATTTATAATGTTTTATCGAATAAAACATAAGAATGCACAATTTTTACAAAGGCCAAGGCCAAGACCCAGAAGGAAACCAAAACTTGGGGATTCACATGCTGTGTTTGAGGTTGCATCCGATACTTGTTGAAATAAAAAAAAGGGGTTCGATTTTGTTTGTTTGTCTGTCTGGTATTCATCTGTTTTCATAGGTACATCTAAAAATTTTAGTGATTCTAAGTGAAAGAAAAACTTAACACATACAGTTATTTGAATTTTGTTTTAAATTTTGAAACAACACTGTTTATCTGCCAATAATAAAGGAGAGGTGAAATGGAAATTAAAACAAAAATAATAAATAAAATTTGTTGAAATTATCCTTTGTAATATTTATATGTATAAGAAAAAATTAAAACAAATAAATTAAAAAAAAAAAAAATTTAAATCAAATTAAGAATGTACCTACTTATATGAAATAGAATATAAGATAATGTTAAAAAAAAAAAAAAAAAAAAAAAATAACAAAAAAAAAAGCAAATCGTAAAGCATATTTTGTATATCCAAAAACAAAAGATTTAACAAAAATGTTCAAATATTTAAAAATGCTTAGTTGTTGAAATAATAATAGAAGCAATATTTTTTAAAAAATGTATATAAAAAAAAAAAAAAATATATATATATTTATATAAATTTACATTGAAGACACATTTATTTATGTACATAATGTACATATTCAAAAGGCAAATTTTATTAATGAAGTAAAACTATTGATAAACCTAGGAATATTTAAAACAGCATACTACATATTACTAAGAATTAATATAGTACATATAACAAACTAAGATAGTAAGTACTATCAAATAAAAAGCTAAAATGCATTTAAACATAAAAAAAAGAGAATTTTTCTTATTAAGCACATATTGAAATGATTATTGTAATTTAAAAAATATAATACCTACATGTACTTGCACTTATTTAAAAATACATACACCTAAACAAACGTGTATTATTATTGTTATAATAAAAGCCAACAATTAATTCCTTTTAAATACAAACGAAAAAATAATAAAAATACTACATTTATAAAACATTGTAAAATAAATTTAATAAAATAAAATAAAATAAAGATTTCTTCTCAAAAAAGGGAAGGAGTATGTGGTGTAAAGTTTCCATTCAAACTTCCCAACATGAAAAACTAAATTAACTTAGTCGTGGGAACATCAATTTGCAAACTCAACGTAAATTATTTAAAGTTGATGTTCCCACGATGGGTTTGCTTCTTGATTGGGACTCGACACCTCATTCGCTTTTTCCCCAATTTGAGCAAGTCAGTCTCTAACCAACCTACAACCAAGATTATTGTTTTGATTCATTCTCGATCGTCACAAGATTTTCAATAGGGTTACAATCTGGAGAACGTGCCAGGAACACCATAAAATGTATGTTATTCGATTCGTACCATCCCAAACTTTGACGACTAACGTGAATTGGGGCATTATCATGCTGGAAGACATGCCGAACTCGACGAAATCGTCTTAAGTAGGGTACCAAATTATCCTGAAGCACCTAGGTGCAAACTGAACTGTTCATCTTCGCAGAAGGCCCCCAAACCTTACAACTGCCAGCGCCAAAGTTCCTCTTGGAAAAAAACTTTTTTCCTTTCTCAGATCGCGCTAATATCGCCGTTAAAACCACCTGACCCATCAAGATTAAACTTTTTTTCGCCACTGAAAATAATCTAAAATAATCTAAAAAAAAAAACATTCATTAGATTATGCCATTTGGAATAACAAGAGTTAAGTGTAAATTAATGGAATGTTACTTATGGTTTTCCAATTCCGTTTCATGTTTTGCCGGGAAAATTCTTACTTTTTTTTGTAGACCGAACAATCACTTTACTCCTTTTTAAGGCACGAAAAACCGTTGAAACCGAAATTCCTAAGCCCAATTCGTCACGAACGTCCGGCAAAGAATGCGCCGAATTGGATGCAGCATTTATTAAACGCCTCTTATCTCGTCGTGTCAGCTTCTGCAGATGCCCGAGTCTTATTTTCGTCTCATAAGATTCTGGATCTTGTAAGAAATTTCGGACGACACGATCGGATCTTCAAATTTTCCTACCAATAGCACTTAAGCTTAGGCCAGTTAACCGAAAAGCTTGAATTTTGACTTTTTCCGTATCGCTTAAATGTTTACCACGCGGCATTGTTGCTTGTCATTTCGAAGCACATAACTGAATGAAGCTTCAGAGAGGTTTGCATTGTGCGGTTATACTTTTGCAATACATACAAATCTTTTTTTAATTTTTAAACACCAAAAAAAATAAAGGAACTTTTTTTTCTTCTCCATTTACATGATTAGTGATGCCATTCAATAAAAAAAATAGTAAAGTGTCATTCCCATTTTAATTTTCTACAAAACTCATTTTTACAGGGTGCGGTTATACTTATGCAAGGCACTGTAGCTATACAGACTGCGACTTAAGTCCATCACACATGTGGAAGTGTTTTTTGGCCCGATAAAGAAGCTCAAGACTACACCATCAGCGAAATTCTCCCCAAGAAATGTGTGAAGAAAACAGAGGGCATTTTCTATCGCTAGGATCGTTTTAACTTTTTCTCAAAACTTTCCATGTTTATGTGTGCGTTTGTGTCTGTGTGTAGGGAAGCATTAAGAACAACTTTTCTACCAAACATTTGCAAATTTTCTTTCATTTCTTTTTTTTTCTTGCAACGGCAAGCGGAAACAGCATCTATCCTTGGACTGAATGATGAATGTATTTGAGGTGCGTTGCGTTACTAAAAAGAAAGAAAAAGAAGGAAGACTTGAACTTAAAATTTCTGCCTTGCACTTGCACCTTTTATTTCGTCCATGTTCCTTTGGATAAATTAGACAGGGGTGTGGGGTTGAGTTTAATGGGGGTAGCGTAAGGGCGATAAGTTGCAGGTTATAGCAGTCTAGAGGAAGAGCAACAGTAGCAGCATCGGAGAATTTGCTTTTTTGCTGACGTTAATTCTTGTTTGAGATTGTGGAAAAGTTTCCGTTTCTAGTTAGTGTTGTGTTAGATCCTTGAAGCATAAATAATACGTTGAAAGAGTTTTATGTTTAAAAATTTAAGTAAACACAGTATCATGAAGTTGAAATTGAGTTGTGTGTGCAGCACTTTTTTTCTTGATTTTTATATTTATATTTTGTAAACTTCTTTTTCTGTGTAATTTTGTGTAATGTGAGTGCTTTTAATCATTTAGTTTTGAAATAGAGACGCTTTGTGAATTGTTGAACTTAAATAGAGAGCGATTTCTTCGCGAACCCTCCACGTAGCTGATGATGTATTTAATTTGTATTTATTCAAGAATTTTATATTTTTAGGGTTAATACGCCGAAAAGCTCCCTTTTTTCTTAAATTTAAGAAGTAATAGGGCAAAAAACTGAAAAAAAAAGAATATTTCTCAGCTCGTTAATATTTAAACTGCACGTTCAGCGAAAAAACGATCAACGCAAAAAAGATGCATAGTTTCAATTCAATTTTCAAATTTCTTTACTCTTATTAACAAAAACTACATGGTAATCCTTAATAGTTTATATATAAAAAATAAGAATAGTTAGTGCAATAATTTATTTAAGAAACAAGAAAGTGTTAATGGCACATCTAATTAATACATTTTTTGTGTGTGGGGCGTACAATTAAAGGTTTGTATTCTTACAATTAAACAAGAAGTTCAACATTATTATTTGTTATCGTAATTCAATACAAAAAAAAAGAATTTAAGAAAAATTTCAGAAACAGGGTTAATTTATTATAAAGCAAATTGAATTAACATTTCGATAGCACGATGATCCAAATCAAGAAGCCACACTTTTAATTCATTCAAAAAGACATTCAGATTGCTTATCTTACGAATATTAACCGGTAGTGTATTAACCCTAGAAAGGTAATCATATTTTTTAGAACGTTAAAGGTAATCAATTGTCGAATCGACGAAGTAAAATTTAAATGCAATTTTTTCGAAAAGTTATTAACAAATTCTTGTAGATGTTAATAATTTATTTTTATCAAACCTTTCTTTTAATAAAAACACACTTTTCATTTTTTACTTGCGATATAGGTACTATAGGGCAAGTTCTGCATTTGGAAAAAAAATCGAACTCGAGATTTTGATCAAAGTTGACATTACGATGATAGCGAAGACGAAACAAGTGGGTCCGACAATTCCGTCTGTCTGTCTGTATGTCTGTACCTCGAACTACAGCCTAAACTACCAGAGGTATTTTCTTCAAACTCGGTACTTAAGGGTCTTCGGTGATTCCCTAGAGGAGAAATTGAAATTTTTTTTTAGCTCCAAAACTAACGGTACCCCCCATACACCCGTAATGCAAAATCTTATTTATCTCGAAAACGGCTCTAACGATTTTGATAAAAAAATTAGGTGTGATATTATGGACATGGACTATATTTTGGTCAAAAAAAATTTGGGGGGAAATGTTATTAGGGGTACCTGTCATAGAACGGTTTTTTTGATTTTCGAATTTCTCACCAACGGCTCTAACGATTTTAACCAAAATTTTTATGCAGGAGCTGATTTGCATTTGAAAAAATATAAATTAAAAATTTTTTCGAAAAAACAGTTTTTGGATTTTTAAAAAAATAATACAATTTTTTTTGAAAATTCAATTTCTTGAAAACCGATACACGATTAAATTTTTAAATTACGTTTTAAAATGTATTTTATTAAATACTAACAATTTGCATACCAATTTTTTTTATAAAAATTTTAAGGAAAATTTAGTACACAAAAAACATGTTTCAGTGTGTCTGTATGTCTGTACCTCTCACTACAGCCTAAACCACTGGACCTATTTCTTTCAATCTCGGTGGTTAAGGGTCTTCGGTGATTCCCTAGAGGAAAAATTGAAATTTTTTTTTTAGCTCCAAAACTAACGGTACCCCCCATACACCTGTTATGCAAAAACTTATTTATCTCGAAAACGGCTCTAACGATTTTGATAAAAAAAATTAGGTGTGATATTATGAACATAAGCTACATTTTGGTCAAACAAAATTTTGGGGCAAAATGTTATTAGGCGTACCTTCCATAGAGCCGTTTTTTTTTATTTTCGACTTTTTCATTAACGGCTCTAACGATTTTAACCCAAAATTTTCAGCAGGAGTCCCCTTAAGTTTAAAATAATACTGTATATAAAAATATTCGAAAAAATATTTGTTGGGTTTTTTTGAAAAAAAAAAAAAAAAATTTTAAATCAATATCTTCAGATCTTATGAACGATTATTTTTTAAAATTATTTCCTAAAATCAATATTATTTAATACTTAAAATTCGCATCCCACATTTTTTTCTTGAAAAATTTTAGAGAAATTTCTTATATAAAAAATGTATTTAATAATAAAACGATTTTTTAAAGTTTATTTGCATAAATTCATACTTTTCTGGAAACCAGACGGCAATTTTATGCATTTGAACATTATTATCTCATTAAATCCATGTTTTCTATTTATAAAATGTATCTTAAATTCAAAAGTACATTTACATAAGAGCAAGTTCGTGCGATCCAGTCGTGCATTTTATTTTTTTAGATTTGTGACCTTTTATTCTTCTTAAAGATCTATGAACACCGTTTTTTGACAACATTTAAGTTTTTTCAAATAAATAAATAAACAAAATTAACAAAATTCATTAAAAAGGAAAAACATAAAGATAAATTCATTTAAAACAATAAAAAAATAACAATAAAAAAACAATAAATTATTTTGCACGTTTGGTGCAAATTTTAATTTTGTGCTCGCCTCATATGCTCTCTATACATTTTTCTCATATTGATTTTGTCATACGCCGTGTTTGATATGGACAAAAATCACAGTTCTTCCACTTTTTGGTTTGATTTGCAGTCTCGTTTTCCTCTGATGCAGTTTCTTCATTTTGAGCAATATTTTGGTGAATATTAGTCCTGATTTTAAAATTCTAATCCAACACTGAAAGTTACACAAAAGGTAATCTACGTCGTTTCGACGAACATTTGCGCCATTTTTCCCTGAAAAGTACACTTACCTTTGAACATATGCCAATGAACGTCTGCACACAATGAGAACTCATGGATAACTAGAGCAAGAGCTACACGAAGAACAAAAGCGATCGCGAAAAAGAGTGAAGAGAAATTTTAAAAAGAAAAAATGATGTTCGTCTAATCGACGAAGATAACCTTTCTAGTTTTTTAAACAGCTTACACGAAATAATTGGGTAAGAGTTTCTGTAACTATACTCTGTCCAACAAAAATTGTCAGTACAGGGAAGATAGGATGTTTGTCTCTCATTCTGGATGCATTGCCATGCATATGTGTGTCTCCTTTTAAAGCTCTCACAGGGATTCCGTAGTTTAAATTATAAATCGCCGCAAATGAGAGTAGCGTAGGGCTACCGTCTGCCGATTCAAAACGACTGAAAACAATATATTCAATTTACCTTTTCCCAGAACGCCAAGCGGTAAGATAATAGGCGCGTTTTTTTTAAGTTGAAAAGCAATACGACAACACTCAACATACTCATCTTCTTAAAATATGTTCTCAAAAGCTTCAAATCTCAAAAGCTCCTTAATAAAAACCACTGCAAAAGCTCCTTGTTTGTAATTGAGAATGATAATGGTAACTCTGTTTTGATGTAAATAAAGAGCGCACGATCGTATTGAGTGAGACTTGACACTCTTGACTCTTGAGTCTTGTCTTGACAGTATCTCGGTCACGACGGTCGTGTTGGGCAGTGCTGCCGTTTTAAAATTTTCCAGAGGAGTAATTTTTGTAATTTTTGGGGAGTATTTACGATAGTTGAGGAGTATCGCCAAAATATCAAGAAAATTATTAGTTCAACGAAAAAAACACAGAAACGTTTTCTATGAATTAAATTTTCTTAATCCATTTGTAATAAAAATAGGAACTTCAATATTTGTGTTTTTTAATAATCAGAGAGTTAATAATAAATTAACTCTAATTTAAACTATGTAGATATATGTATACTGTACATTGATTTTCCAGCAACTTATTCTTTACTGCTTATTTGGAATATTAACTTTCGTATTTTGTTTATTTAAATAAGACTGTGACAAAAGTAAACAAACAATTTTTTCAAATAATTTTTTTAAATTCTAAAACAAGGAACTTCAATATTTGCGTTTTTATTAAATAAGAAATTAACAAAAGAAAAACAAAAGTCAAAATTAAAACTTAAATTTGTTTTTTGTATTTTTCGATCAAGTCTTGATGGCTACCACTTTTCTGCAAAATGTAGGCCTGGCAATCAGTTTTAATTTTCTTCACATCGCACACAGGTAAATTTTCCCAAAAACATGGCGAAAACTACAAGAAAAAAATATCCGATTTGTTGCTTTTTTTAATGCAAAGTTGTTTACAAATAGTGTGAGCTTCAAATCTCATTGATCATTCGATGCAGATTATAACGGTTTAATCAGATGATGCTTTTAAAGTGCAAACTTGAAATAGACTAGTGCAGTAGGAAGTTTGGTCTGTGATGTGAGGTTGTTTTGGTTTCAAAATATATGAAAGGATGGTTTTACTTTTCCATTCTTTTAGAGTAAGTTGATATTTCTTTTTTTAACAAAATATTCGTCTGAAAAACTGCGAATTAACTTTCATCTGTACTTTTTACTTGCGACTTATAGGTACAATAAGGCAAATTATGCATTCGTAAAAAAAATCGAACTCGAGATTTTGATCAAAGTTGACATTACGATGATAGCGAAGACCAAAAAAGTGGGTCTGGCAATTCTGTCTGTCTGTCTGTCTGTCGGTTCGATTACAGCCTCAACGGCTCGGCCGATTTTCTTTAAACTTGGTAGATATGGGTTTTGATTTTTTCCGCCCACACTTTTTTTTTTTTTTTTAAGACCAAAAATAACGGTACCTGCCATACGAATTTTTTTCGAAATTTTATAAATATTTTTTTTTCTCAAAAACTGTTCCACAGATTTAAAAAATAAAAACACAAAAAAATTTCATTTAGTTAAAGCTAGGTTATGGTTGAAAAAAATTTTCCGAAAAATGGTTATTGAGGGTACCCATGGAACCACTTTTTTTGTTTTTGATTTTCTCAAAAACGGTACAACCGATTTTGATCATTTTTTTTTTGCGAAGGCTCTTCAAAAATTTAAATAGAATTGTCTATTCAAATTTTTAAAAAAATTTTGTTTTGGATTTTTGAAAAAAACTTCAAAAATTTTTTTTCAAGACTCAATATTTCGAAAACCCCATGCTAGCTTTTTTTTAAACTTGATAAATAATCTACAAGATATGAGAAAAAAAATTCATTTTACCTTAAAAAAAAGGTACCCACTATACAAATGTTAAAAAATTAAAAAAAATGGTTTTCAAAAGTCGTATTTTTCTCAAAAACGGCACCTAGAATTTTTATAAATTTTTTTTCTTCCAATTAATTTTTATGATCTTTAATTTATTAAAAAAATTTTCGAAATTAAGATATTACAGCTTGTACACCTACCATAGAACGAATTTTTCCGAATTTTGAATTTCTCATTATCCACATAACGGTTCTTAATGAAATTTGTTTATAAAGAAGCTTCTAAAAAGTCTAAAACACTTTGCATTTCAAAACTTAAAAAAAAATATGTTTTGAATTTTTGAAAAAAAAAATCTATTTTTTTTTTTTTGAAAATTCGATATCTCAGAAACGGCTCGATAGTTTTTTTTTTTAATTTAATTTTTATTCGAACAATAATAAAAACTTTAAATTGGCGTACCAAAATTTTTTCTTAAAAATCTTTTAAAAATTTTGTATATAAAAGCTTTTTTTTAAGAAACCACTACAAGGACTTATAATTTTTGTTCTTGCACACATTCATATTTGCATAGCATTATGTTTTTGTCTCTTACTACTAAAAGAATTTGAAAAATTAATTTTATCCTTATGAACAGTTTTCTCTAATAACATTCGTTTTCAAAATTCCTAGTCTATTACATAGGAGCAAGTTCGTGCGACCCAGTCGTGCTTTTTATTTGCTTTGTAACAATCAATTTGTATTTTTTTAGAAACGGTAAATTGGATTGAACGAAGTCCGATTTAACTATCTCGCTCGCACTTGATAAATTAAAAAGAGGAAACATTATTTATTATCTGTCTTTTTATCTTGTTATCCAGGGATGTTTGCAAGTTTAACGATATGCGATCTTGTATGGAAAAAAAGAACAGAGATGTGCAATTTGTCGAAAAAACAATCAGCCTTATCACAGGCCCCGTCGTAATACATTCGTAGTACGAACCCCGAAAAAAGGTATCATCGCTCCCGTCGTACTAAAAAAACTTGCTACGAAATTCGGAGTTCGTGAATAATGGTATCACTAGCCCCGAATGAATAGGAAGTTGGGCAGTTTTTTCTACGAACAGATATTTTGATCGGAGCTCAACTTAAAACGAAACACAAATATAATTAGGCGAACGAAGATAAAGGACATGCAAATAAGATATATATGTATAAACAAGTTTTATTATTGTTTTCGTGTGAATTTGTTTATATTTCTATTTTTTGAAGGAAAAATAAAGTAAATACAAATAAATATTGGTATTCTTCCGTAATGAATCTGATTTTTAGTGTTTGTCTTCTTGGCGTATTTTCTACATTTATGACAAAGATTGCAACGGTAATGGTATTTATTTTTAACGACCAACAAAATTAAAATCAAATCAAAAGATGAACGACGGAAATTTATTTATTTTTTCACATTTTGACGCAAATCAACTGATTTTGAAACTCCGAAACTCGGAAAATGTTTTTTGATTCCGTTCGGGGCTTATGATGTAAATTTATTCGTATTCGTAGCGTAACAAAATTTTCGGGGATTTGTTACGAGGGACTCTGTGATAGGGGTGAATATGTTTGCTTTAAGTTGGTTTGTTGCAATTTTGTTTTATTTTTATTTTTAATTTATTTTTTTGGGGAGTATTTTTGTAACATGGGGAGTATAGGAGCATCGACTCCACGAAAGGAGTAAAATACTCCTATGGGAGTAAGTTCGGCAGCGCTGGTGTTGGGGTGTACAACTTTTTGCAAAGAATTACAACAACAATTCCTTAAGAAAAGTCAGTGGCTTGCTCTTTTTTTAGTGGTATTTTTCTTAGCGCATTGTAGTGAGGGTGCATCAGGCGCCATTGCTTTAGAAAAAGCTCTCCCATAAGGCCTGTACTGACAATTTTTGTTGGACAGAGTATAGTGGTGCGAAAGAAGGGAATATTAATTACGAAGATCCTTTAAAAAATAAATAAATGACGAACAGGTAGGACTTGTAGGTAGATGCATTGAGTTTCCTATGCAATACATTTTTTTTTTATGAAGATTTGTTCTCAAGATATTGGTTATCTCTTTCCGGGCACTTCTAGAAAACAAAGAAAATTGCACGATATTTTTGAATAAATTGCTTTATTTACGTCACTTTATTAAAAATTTACGGAAAACAAAAAATTATCCTTACAGGATTCTTTACAGGGTCATGGTATGAATATTATACCACTGCACACAAAATGTATCTTTTTATGCATGAAATTCGTTGAATCATGATTTTGTTTTGCTAAGATAAAGTGGAACATTGCAAGTAGAACACATCCATTGCGTTCGCCTTTGGTGTCCTGCTTTGCTACAGTGCTCACATCTTGGTAATGAGATTTTTTCGGGTTGATGGGACGAACAGGATCGAAGGCTTTTGTCCACAAATGGCTTGTTTTTTTTTACTCACACGCTGGTCTTTATTCTTTTTTCTTTTGGTTGTAAATCTGAACGCTGGCACAGATGTGACATTAGATCTAACTTGAATTCTTTCAATGTGAAGGTATACCCTGTATATTTTGCCAAGATATAGGAATTCACGACTGCGACATCAAGAAAATTCGGTGCCAACATTTCCTACTTTTGCGGTCTACTTCGTAATATTTTTTTAAGCTGGTCAAGTTTATCGACACTGTTCATATGCATGTTGTAGTCTGAAACAATTTCTGGTATTTCCACCTCTCTTCGGGAACCATCGTTCTGTCGTCTTTAAACTTTGACGCAAGCTTTAGGATCATGGAAGTTGGAAAGGACGGTAACTTCTCTTTTATCCATCCATTTTATAAACATCAAGCCACTGTCACTGATTTACCAGTCATTTTCTCCCCTTTTTGATTGCTTGTCGCTTTTTATATTTTTTGGCGAAAATTTTCGATTTTGCCGAATAGTTCCACAGGCGTTTATTTTGTTTTTTCTTTTAGCTCTAGCAACAACATGCACTATATGAAAAAGTTATCAATATATACCTTATGGTTTTTATCCGCAAAATCTTCCGTCAGGTCTAACACAACACGTTCACCAAGCCTTTTCTCAACTAGGTTTCCTTTTTTTCCCGTGTAGATATCGAACTTTAGCCCATAGCCACTGCTGTGGCACAACATCCAAACTTTGAATCCTCTCTTGATTGGCTTTTTTGGCATGTACTGGATGAGAGTAGAACGACCTGCAAAAAGTAGAAAATTGAAGCAATAAAAAAAACATTTCTTTTACCTTTGAATTTGATCATTGATTCATCTACAGCTAGAAATTGTCCAGGATAAAAGCACGATTGGAATCTCTCTTGCAAGAGATCTAAAAACGGTTGAACTTTGTATAACTTATTGAATGTTGTTGATCCTGTTTTGGGCATCCGTGGTGAATCGTTCAAATGTATATTGCTCAAAAGCCAATCAAATATTTTTACGGGCATAATGTTTGAAATATAGGAATCATGTAACTGAGGACGTATTGACCAATAATCTCTATAGCTTCCCTGTGGCTTTATACCTATTAGGAAGTTGATTCGAATAAAAGCTTTTATCTCTGAAGTATTTGTAGAAGCATAACGTTTGCCTGATTGTTCAGCAAGCAAATGTGATCAACAATTTCATGTGTTAAAATTTTATTGAATTTTGAAGCAGCATCATGGCTTTCCAAACATACAACTTCTTCAGCTGGACCATGTTTTTTGCCTGAAAATCCTGCTACTGCACTTACTGTATAATTTTATCCCCAATTTGGTGAAACAATTAGCTTCCCAAGACTTTTTTTTAGCTCACTTAGCACAATTTCATCTTCGCTGTCAAAATCATCTTGCGAAACATGGTTAGAAAGAATCTGTCGCCCTTCATTGTCCGCTGCATCAAGAACTTCCAGTTGTTGGATATCTTCTTCAATTACGAGTATGATGTCAAAGTTACGCTGAACAATAGTTTCTTCATCACTATTTTCAAATACATCGTCAACTATAGAATCCTCGTCTGATGGAATCTCTGCCAAGGTAATGCTTTCACAATCATCTTGATCCAGCAGATTTCCAGATTTTTACGTGCCATACTTCTTTTTCACAATTCAAGTTCAAAGTCCCAATGGTATGAATTTTATACCATCAACTGAAAACGTTCAAAGTAATTTTTCATTCACAAAACTTCGCGATACACAACGACAACGAGCTAAGAAATAGCTAGAACCGTTAGCCTACTTTGATATTTCAAGAGAGTAACCTCAAACTATCCAATTATTACATATATCCATACCACTTCTACATCATTGGATGTATTTTTTTTTTTGAAAATATAATCTTCAGTTTGTATAGAAATGTGGTATAGAAATCATACCATTGCACATTAAAGCATAGAAAAATGTTAAGATATGTGGTATGTTTTTCGTACCACCGACCGACCCTGAAAGAGTAGGGCGTTTTTTTTTAAACGGCGATAGAAGCCAGACATTTTCATGCGCGACTTTCTTGTTTAAGGTACTAGTACGGTCTAGAAATCGCAAAAAAACGCACGATTTTTGGGAATTTTTTTCTCGGAAACTTTATAAGATAATAACATAATTTTTTTTTAAATAATGACTACATGTGTCAAGAGTACAAACAAAATTTGTTTGTCGAATTTCGGCCGAATTATAAGGGGCGCCAACGTCGACTCATCAAAAAACACATTTTCCCACTGCGGACAGTTACATAATCTCCGGATCTACTAAACCGATTTTCAAAAAACTTGTTGCAACTAGATTGATTTTATGTTTTCTAAGACAATTTACCACAATTTGACTAAAAAGTCATGAATATAAAAAATGGCCAACAAAATTGCCAAAAAAAAATTTTTTTTTCAAAGCTTGAGATTTTTTTTTTGTTTTGACTTTTTAAACAAATTGTGGTAAATTGTCTCGTAAGAAACCTTCCTTTAAATAACCCACTTTGTTTTTTTTTGTTTCAGTCCTGCCAATCCTGAGATTAACTGTTCGCCATGGAACAATGTATTTTTTGATGAGTCGACGTTGGCGCCCATTATAATTAGGCCGAAATTCGAAAAACAATATACTTGCCAAATAATATACATATATATTTGCCAAATTCACGTTGCTGCAGCTGTGTTAGGGGGTGAAAGTCAATAAAATCTCTCTTAAACTACGCTGAAAGTCCTTAGTTGTAATGCCCGTATTTCAACTGCTCCTCACACAACATTGTGTAGGGCTTTTTAAAAACACCATCCATGCCATCTTTAAGGCCTTTTCATGACTCTGGGGCCTCAACAATGGTAATGTCCTGGTACATGGATGAAACGAGAAGCATATAACATAACATAACTCACACTATGTCTTATCTCTTATAGATCCAAAAGCGTAGTCAAAATCTTTTGGCATCTGTTTTTTTTTTCAAAGCCCCAACGAACGAACGAGATGGTCAGACCTTAAGGTTTCATAACGTTTTCCATCGATGTGTACCATTTTTCTGTTGTAATATTTCGATTAGAGTTTAAAATTGATTCGCATGATCGACAGGCTTCTGTTGGTATATTGAATACTTTCTCTCTTCACGTCAGGACGTCTGCTTTTTTCCAACAATATACAGGGCCCTTGTTATGAATTACGAAACGAACGGCAGAAAAAACGAAACTCGAAGAAACGAAAGTCATGGCGAAGAGCGATTACAAGATACGAAAATAGAAAGCAAAAAAAGTTGCCAGGCAAAAACGAAAAATGATAATTTTTTAAACTGCTTAGCATTACTTGTAGGCCTAGAAGGTTAGAAATAACTTATTTTATGTTTTTCACAATTTTATTTATTATTTACTTACATTTTTTTGCTCACTTAACAAAACAAAAACCAACCAAACAAAAATAAATGGCATTTGACAACTACCGCCAAAACGAAAGCTGAACGAGAGCTGAAGGCACTCGTAAATAAAAATACGAGTATCGTCATTTTTACGATTCTCGTTTTTCTTAATCGCAATTTGACGATTAAGTGCTACTGCAATCATTTTTCCTAATCGCAATTTAACGAATACGCCTTATTTTGAACGAGTATCGTTTTTCATAATAACCCCCCAGGGTTTCCCTTACTTCGTGCATAATATTTTAGTGCGTGATTCTTGGATATACTCTAAGAAAAATCTCATTTCAAGTAAAGGGCTATCTCCAATTTTTATATCATATTATATTGGGGATTTAAAAAAAGGCTTTATTTGGTGTACCCTGACCCATGGTAAAGGTAATTTTACTGTTAACGCTAATGATAGAAACTTCATGTAGGTCTCTATTTTTAGAAAAAATATTAGCCTTTGTAAATGCAAATTTGATATCTTATCTCGGTCTTGAGATATCCAGTTTTTGGCATGTTCCATTTTTCCTGCCCATTCAAAATTTTTGACTTTGACTTCAATTTTCTCCAGAAATTACCTAATAAACATAACGTTTTACTCTTTTTTAAATAAACGTAACAATAATAAAAATAAAACTCAATGACAAGTTTTCGGATAATCCCATAGATTTTATGATACTTAATGAAACCTGGAACAGGTAAAATTAAAAAAAAAAAAAATAGCTTTATGCTTTATGCTTTAAACTCCAAAGGCTATGAAAAAAAAGATTTTGTGTGGGTTTAAATATTTTTTAAACAGCTATGACAGGTTTTTAAAGTGTCCTTCTTGGTTTTGTATGCATACGAATATTTATTGATGATAGTGTATCGAACTGCATGAGTTTGGCAACTCCGCAGTCGATGTTTTATAGAATATCAAGAGAATTGAGAGCCGAGAGATGTATACTGAAAACTGAAAGAGAAGCGATATTATTTTAGAGATTAATTAGACCTCGACCAAGACGGTCGTACCTGTGATAGAATAAATGTGATAGAGTAAAAACGTGAAAGAATAGTGGTTTTTGTTCAATTTTCCACTTTAAAATCGTTGTGTTTTATTTCCTAATAAGATTTAACTGAGCTATCGATACAGATAGCAGCTGCTTCACTCTTGATGACTTCTATTTCACCTACTGTAAGGTCAGGAGGTGTTCCAGGCCAGTGAACCGGTTCATTTCTTCCTATCCAACGATTACTGTACTCTTCTCTAACCAAAACTAATCTAACCAATTCTTTACCTCTCGACCATAGTGGGCTGGAGCGCCATCGTATTGGAAATATGATGAAGCTAATGGCATACGTGGAATTTCCTCCAATATGGTAAATCATTGCGCAAAAACTCCGGATAGATTGTAGAATTCCGCCTGGGGAGTAGTTTGAAGGTGCCGATTGATTTGTTTCCAATAACGCCTGCCCATGTTAGGTTGTGTATTAGAAACTGCTCTCATTTCTCGAAGTCTTCGAGATGTTTTTCCAAATACTCGTAAACTAGGAAGTCGTCGTTTGGATATAGTCCATGGTGTATTTGTCGCGCTCTAGTTGAAATTCCATTGCACAGCCCATAAATTACTCGTATAATAATGTCTGCGTGTTCTTGGTTTGTAAACGTAGACATTTCAAAAAGCGTTTCTAACCATTTTTGTAGGTAAATTTTTCAAACTAGGTCTTTATACCCCAAAGCAAGCTCGTTTTGAGAATTTTTAAAGAAAACGGGAATGGACATGAGGGTTTTGACAGGTACTCAAATAAACGAGCACATTTTAAATGAGCTATGCTATGCTAAGAAAACATTGCAAATTTCTTGAAAATCAACTCTTATTGTCAACTGTTGTTAGAAACGTGACGAAAATCAGAAAACACTTTTTTACTAGGTGCAGGCTTTCCCAAAAGAAGCAAAAGAACACTTTTTTTTAATTTTACATGGTTCCGGTTTTCCCAAGTATCATACAATCTATGGGTTTTTCCGCAAACTTGTCTTTGACTTTTATTTTTATTATTGTAGCGTTCATTCATAAAAATAGTAAAACGGCATGTTTATAACGCATTTTCTGGAGCCCAAAGTAAAAAAAAATTATGTTTAGGCAAAAATGGAACATACCTACTAGAAACTGGATATCTCAAGACCGAGGTAAGATATATATTACAAAGGCTATTATTTCTTCTAAAAATGAAGACATTTATTTACATGAAGTTTACACGTTAGTACTAACAGCGCAATAACCGTTAATATGCCCTTAAGTGCTTTGCACATGAACTGCGAACTGCGAATGCGAATAAATCTTTTTAAGCAATTTTCACAGCTAATATCAATTTTTGTTTTGTTTTAACTTTACGAAGAAGTGAATTAATGTTCAAATTAACTATTTAAAAGGAAAACACTGCATAAAATAATTATAAATTGAAATATTTTAATATTTTTTACGCGACCAACAACATACTCGTATCTTCTGGCGAACCGTCAAATTTAAATTCGGAATCTACAACTAGTGAACGCATTCCACAAATCGGCGACTAAAAAATTTCGGTCGAATATGACCTCAAATGTCAAACATCGCAATTGTGTTGTGTGGCTCTATGCTAGACGGAAAATTGAAAAATGAGTGAATCTAAAGAAAAAAGGGTAAAATAATTGAATATTATATAATAAACTAATAATTGAAGTAGAAGCTCATCTGCAAATCCTCAAAATCGTACTCCAATCGGAGTCAGGAAGAAAGTGATTGGCAAGAAATTGCAAATATTTTGAATACGATACTTTCTTTTAAAAGTGTATCCTTACTTATTTAGTTATAAATAAAAAAAAAATAAAAAATAAATAAAAAATATGTATATTATATTTCAGTGAAAAAATGCAAGGATAGATGGAAAAACCTTTATTTACTTTTGTTTTTCTTTTTTTGACAATTCGCACCAAAAAAATTACCCATATGAACGAAATGTCAAAATTCGCGACCATTCGTAATTCGCAGTTTGTGTCTCATGTGCAAAGCACTTTACTGTAAAACCATTTTTTTTTAGAACATACCCATAAATCACGACCTAAAATCTTTTGCTCGAATCAAGGGACACCCTGTATATACACTTTGGAACGTTTTTAAATCCGCAAGACATTGCATTTTCAATCCATCCACACCGATCTCGAACACCCATAAATCAATGCATCAATAGTGTAGCATTAGCATCGAAGGAATCTGTAGTTGGCTTGAGAATACTTATTGAAAGTCAACCTGAAACGAAGACCAAAAGCATATGAAACCGGACAGAAGACATTATGTTCTTCATATTGGAATATTTTTTTAATTTCGCCCTGTTCCATCGGTTCACTATTTGCGACCGACTATGACCCTAGTTATAGCTATCATTGAAAACCATCATTGAAAATTTTGTTTTCACTTTTTGGTGTAGTTAAACTATGAATATTGAGAATGTTTGGTATACAAATAAAGCTAGTCAAATATAAATTTTACTTTTGCAAATAAACATTAACAAATCGCGACCTTAGAACAATAGGGTTCTAACTGACATTTTTTCCAAAAACAGAGTTATACCTATACATGTGATCGTAGCAAACGAGTATGATCTTTCCATTCGTGTCATTCATATTTGTTTCTCTCTTTGAGTTACCTATTAAGTCAATTAAATGCATGAAACAGAGTTCTATATGCATCAATTTATTAATTGGTAAATAGAACCTAGCGTAGTTAAAAAAATTAAAAAAAAAATGCTTTGTTTCTTCAAAAAATTCAAACGGTGCTCCTAGTTAAGACTATTTAGGCTATGAATTTTGTGTTAAAGTTGAAATGCATTTTAAACTAATTTGTACAATTCCGTTCTAAATATCCATACATTTTAATAAGTAAAGGTTAGTATTTCTATTTTCTCCTATTTTAAAAGTAAATTGCAAATCATTAGGTGTACTGTATTAAATATACCGCTCATTTAAAACGTTCTCTTCAATAACTTTATTCAGGTGACTTCGCCTTCGCAGTTTCTTTTGAAAGTAGAAATAATAAATTTAGAAAATGTTCCAGTTGACATTGAGGTTTTTTAATTGTTCGATCAGGAGTAGAAGAAGACTTAGTATGGAAGAATAGCTGTACATGTGCACGATAAAAATAATTCTCCAAACAAGGAGTTAAGTCTGTAAGACGAATTATCGAATAAAGGGTTGCAGAAATAAAAAATAATATACGAACTTTTTCAACAATAGAGTCGCATTATTGTAGAGCCAAAACAAATAAACTATTTAGATCCAAACTTAAATATAACGGAAATGTATAAGTTATACAAAGATACTGTTAGGAATTCATCCTGTTAAAGAAAGCTTTTACAGGAATGTTTTTAATACGAACTTTAACCTTGGCCAGTGTGAGGCCTACGATATATTGCAGCAAGAAATGAAGATGCGTTAAGTGAAAAATTTACAAAGGAACATAAGGTCCACTTAAACTTAAAAAAGATTTTGAGAGAACAAAAAGCTTATGAAAAAGAATAGGGCATTCCCATTTTAACTTTTGATCTCCAAAATAGTATATCATGTAAAGGTGAAGAAATTTGCGATGTTTTTCAGGCTTGGATGCATCCCAAAGGCCGTATAGCCCTTACTAGAACGGAATATCAAAAGCTAAGCAAACTAAATTGCAATGAAAATGCGCCAGATACTCTAGTTGTTATAATGCTACCTCGTTAAGAAGGATTCAAGGCTGTTTTATTTGTATTATAGCTTTCAATGAAAGTTTTGTGAAAATCAAGGAAATACCTTTTACTGCAATTTGGCATGAGAGTACTTCCGTTCGACACTGAGTGCATAGAACTTAACTTTTTTAAAAGTCAATATATAAAGTAAAGTTTTGTTGAACCATCATCATTTGTTCGCCCCCAGCCAAGAGAAATACATACATTACATTAGGCGTGTTTTGTTGAGCTTCTTAATGTACACATTAAGAAATGTTACATTAAAATTACTGAAGAGTGAATGTGCTATCAACTTGTTGTTGTTGTATTCACATGTGCAAAATAAGCTAAATGTGTAACATTTCTTAATGTGTACGTTAAGAAGCTCAACAAAACACGCCTATTACATACTTACAAATTTGTAATTTGAAATAATTAGAAACAATAAACTACACATTAAGCTTTAAGACAAATAATTTTTTGATTTTTTTAATTTATAATCGTATGTTAGGGTTGCTGTATTAGATTTAGTGTTTTTCTTTATAACTCGAAGTATAAAAAAGTAGTTAAGGCCCTCACGAGATTATGGGCAGTGTTAGCTTTACTATTAAATAACTTTTTTTTAATAACGTTTATTTATTTTCCTTTATAAAAAATTAAAAAAAAGGAATAAAAACTTCGTTTAACAAAAATTCTTATTTCTTTTAGATAACGGGGTTCTATTTGAACAATTAAATTTCTTATCATGACAGTAAGTTCTATAAGGTAATTAGAATATATTGTTCTATGCTCAAATGCCTTAGTGTTAAGCAACAAGGTTCTATCCATTTTTTCAACCACCAGTTACTGCAAAATTATGAATTATGTTGTAGATTTTTAAATTCAGATCAACATAACTTAGGTCCCAGTTATAGCTATCATTGAAATGCATCATTGAAAATTTTCATTTGCATTTTTAAGATGATTAAACAAACTGCAATGGCTATAATTGGTACCAAAATAAAGCTAATGGGTAGTACAATTTTTTTACTATAAAAAATACAAAATTCTGATTTAAACTTTCTTTTAAATCCACATTTATTATTTAACTGATAGAAATCAATTTGAATGAACAGCTGATTTTCGTTTCTTTAATATGGAACACAATCGTTCCACTGAAAGTGTTCGATTCTCTTTCTATTCTCAAATGTCAGCATTGTATATAAATTCTTAGAGTTAATATACAAAGGATTTGTGTTCTTTCTGTTCTCATGTGTCAGTTTTTTTTCAATGATCAACTCTAAAGCCTAGTACGCAGATCGAGACAAGACAAATTTTATTTCTACAATTTTAATCTCTACAAAACTTTTCCAAATCTCGCGCAAAAGTTTGAAGTTGGAGAATTAAAAAATAATTCAATGTGTTTTGTACTCGTAGTATATCTTTGGAACGGGTTGTCTTACAAAAGTCGTTCATACCTTTTTAGAATCTCCTTTCGATGCTTTTAAGAGAAGCATCAGCACCTTTTACATAAAACCAGTTTTGACAAAAATCACTTTCGGAAATACGGTGGCTGTCAAAATTTGTGCCGAAAAATAATGCTTGTATCATTCTTTTTCCTGGCAAAATTTAGTGGAGACATTTTGTACAGCAATTCACAATAGTATGAATTTTGCGCGCGAACAGCGTACTGCTCGCAAAATCAACCGAGACAAAATTTGTCCCAGGAAAAAAAATTTTGGGAGACAAAATTTTTCCCGATCTGCGTACTAGGCTTAACCACAAAAAAACTATTCAGTTTGTCCTGGAATTATTTTGATTGGCGAAATCTGAAATGGTGGCTATAGATTCTGTATTGAATGCATTGTGTTGTTCTAAAGTTATTGCAAAATTTTGAGTTGTGTTTGTATTGCTTTTGTATGAAGTTTGTTTCATTTTGTTGTCGTTTGTATTGAAAATTTGCGAACCTTGTTCATTTCCCTTTTTTGGAACTTGAACAGATGGAGTTTTTAAAGATTGTTTTAATCTTTCTACGAATGATTCTGACGAAGATGAGAAAAGAGGTGGAATGGTGGTTTATTGTTCTCTATGAATTTTCTTAGCTACAGCCATAGTGCGTTTTATGTGTTTTAATAGTCAAGATATCTTTGGCCTATTTCTCATGGTTGTGCGGGGGTAGACTGCAAGTTTCGTGTTTTGCATCACCTTGGTATCAATTTCTGGTGTGTAATTATTTACAAATGTGAGCGTCGCACACTGATTGCAAATATCGAGGCCCAAGACGTTTTTCTAGAGCCCTCAGCATGCAAGACGCTATCAAAGTATGCAGAATTTCTTTTTACATAAAGATAGCATTTATGTATATTAATTTATTCCTTTCTTATATATGTATATACACATAAATTTGTTTCTGCTTTTTGTTTTTCAGTTACCAAATTTTAAAATGGCAAAGCATGTTCAAAATAAACTAGATAATCGTTAGTTTGAGTCTAAATCTAAAATTATAGAAATAAAAAATCATTTTTGTCTATATGCCAAAAACACTGACGAATATTCCAATACCAGTAAAAGAAAACGCGTGGGTAGACATTGCCCTCATTATTGGACGCAGGGGTACGTCCTCATTAATATGGTTGTAATTTGTATAAATTTAACTAAATATAAGTAATATTTGTTTTTTATTATAGTTAAAGATTGCCAAAAGAAGTGGAACTCTCTAAGAGATCATTTTCAAACACTCCCAGTGGCTCAGGCGCTACACCAAAAGTGAAATGGGTTCATTATGAAACTCTTAAGTTTCTTATACCATCATATATTGCAGTACCAGCAGAGTAAGTATAATTTAAAAATTATTTTAACAAAAAAATAGGAGCATCGAATAATTATCCAATTATCGAAGAAGTCAATATTTACTAAATATATTTAATCTCTTACCTTCATAGTGATTGCGGCAATTATATTGGTGAGTCGTTCGATTATTTAATTGAGGTTTGAAGAAGACTCTTACCAAACCCAGTCTCTGGAAAATATTGGCCACACAGCTGATATGAAGAGAAAAGACGAGCTAAACCAAAAAAAAAAAACATCGAAGATGATGACCTTGACAGGGTACTCAAGGCTATTGAGAATGTTGCCAGCGCTTCTAACACTACCACTAAAAAGCCAATTCAAATGTTTTTTGAAGGAATTGCTCTTCAAGTTGACCATTTTAGTTTGATAAAAAAATTGTGCTGCAGCAAAAAATTTTGAATTTTTTTGGCAACAGATTTCCAGAACCAATTTTAAAAAAGTTTATGTTCCTATCGTTACCTGCAAGTCAGCAAATTCTTAATTATTTTTAAATACGAGTGTGAAGTTTGTTTCATGTAGAAAATTATTACGAATTTGCTGAGCCGCAGGAACATCAATATGAAGAATTAATTCTATATCTATTCTTTTACATTATCTAAATATTCGAATTGCGAAGAATATACGTTGCTATAGCTTTATATTTTTACGTTTGATGTTTGATGTTATTTCTTGATTTTATAAAAAAGATTTTAATAAATGATAGGAAAATAATAAGATTTCAAATTAGTGTAGAAAGATTTCATTTAATTTCTTTAAAATCTCCATGAAACCTTGTTCCATCAATTAGAAATATCAAAAGTTTTCATTCGAAATCTTGCATTTCGTTTTGGTGAGAGCATACAGTGATCCACAAAAGTTTGCGTACTACGATGAAATATTAAAAAAAAACACGTATTTCTCCCAAATGGTAAGTTAAAAATTTTCGCGTTGAATATATTTCGTTGAGGTACTTTTTAAAGATTCAATATGTAAAAAAAAAAATTTATGTTTTTTTTTATTTATTTAAAATAATAAAAAAAATGCAATGACATCCCTGATTGTATCCACAAAAGTTTGCGTACAGTTTCATTTTTTTGTGCATTAAACACTCTACAAGTAACGGATTCAAGTCACGCACGTCAAGGAAAAAACCACATGTCAATCAAATTAATAGGAAGAAACGACTGGACTTTGCCAAGGAATATGTAATATTCTCTGACGAGTCAAAATATAATATTTTTCGATCAGACGGCCTGTTTGGGAATAGCGCTGATAAATGTTTGTTCCTTTTAATAAAATAAAACTCAGTCTTTTATATCGTTATAAATTTCAATCTTTAATATAAATTAATTAGTGTTGTGTCGTGTTAAAGTTCTCGAACAAGAATGAATAATAAAATATATAAAAATGCCCTTTCACCTTTTATGAAGGTTAAAACATGACTTGCATAATTTAGTTGCATTTGACAAGAAGTGTCATATAGATTAATAATTTTCTATGTTTTAAGGCTAATTCACAATTGTTATTTTATTGGTATAATAAAATTAATTGATTTCAATAATAAATAAATTTACAATAAAAATTGCATTATATTTCAACACGGCCGTTTTGCGAGTGTGGATGTGGAGAAAGCCAAACGATGCTTTGAATCCAAAGTTCACGATAAAAACTGTGAGGCATGGAGGTGGGGGTAAGTAAGGAGTCGCAAGCGGAGTCGGTAAATAAGGAAATAATAGAGAGTATTATGAACCAATATGTGTATACTGATATTCTCAACAAAAAAAATTTGAGAGCAAGTGCTAATAAATACTATTTCCAACAGGACAATGATCCAAAACATACCGCACATAACGTTCGTATGTGGCTGTTGCATAACACACCACACCTCCTTAAAACACCGCCAGAAAGCCCTGACATTAATCCAATCGAACACGCGTGGGATGGCTTAGAAAAAAAAATTATGGCCCAAGATACTCGCAATAAAGTGCAGCTAAAAGACGCCTTATTATGGAGCAGTATGAGCAGTTCTTATACTGAGAAAATTGTGGCATTCATGCCAAACCGATTGCGAGAAGTAATAAGATTAAAGGGATACCCAACAAAATAATATTAACAGGAAAAGTAAAACACTAAAATTTGTTTTTCGACCATTCTTTAACACTTTTTATTCTTCTATTGCAGCTGTACGCAAACTAAGCATATAATCATTCTGTCTTATCTTAAAAAACTGCTAAAGCAATTTAAGAAAAGAAATATCTTTTATTTTGCAATTAAATTTTATTAGTTTTGTAAGTTGTCAAATAATAATTTAATTTAGTCATAAATTTTATAATTTTTATACTGCTGCTTTTTATTTAAATAAATAAATAAATTTGGTGGTGCAACAGCTCGGAGTGAACCAGGACCTAGTGACTTACAACTCTCAACCATTCCTGTGTGCGTGTTACCAGGAACGTTCTTAAATTTTTTCATACTGAAAATGAACATGTCCTTCAGCTACCATCCAATCTGCTAATTTGTTGCGAATGTTTATTGCGTTTGAGGCTAGTTGGAGCTTTCGTATAGAGCTATGAACTATTGGAACTGATTCTTTACTTGGATACATATGTATGTATATGATTGTTCTTCGGGCTTGTAAATAATTATGCAAAATGCAGCAGCACAGAATGAGTGGTTTGGCCACTTCTGTCTAAGCCTCTAAAGGCCTTAAAAGTATCCTCCAAGTGTGTGTGGTTATTCCAAATGTGCTCTCAACTATTCTTCTAGCTCTTGAATGTCTGAACCAAAAAGAAAAACATTTCCTAACGTTTTTAGCAATCAATTCAACTAAGTACCTGTAATTAAAGATTCGTTGTTTATAACTCAAGCCAGATCCAGGGTATGGGGTTAAGAGATTATATTTTAGTCCAAAAGCCTCATCTCCAACTAATACATAGGGTTGCGGATCAGTCTTACCTTTTATAGAACATATAAAAATTAACACATACAATTATTTCAATCAACGCGTAATATACGTATCTACAAACCATTAGAATTTCTGCTTTTCCAAAATGTGAACATGAAAACACTGTTGAATCAGAATTTGTACCATGAGCGCCGATGCTTACCAAAACAAATCTATAGCGTACATCAACTACTGCCATAAGAATGGTTGAGAAGTATTTCTTGTAGTTGAAATTGAAACTTCCGGAATTTCTTGGAGCAAACATTCTTACATGTTTTCCATCCAATGATCAAACACAATTCCTAAATTTTCAATACATCAGAAAACCGTCCGCGATATCTTCCCAATCACTTGGGCTATTTGGTATGGTCATAAATTCGGATTTCAAATGTATGTTAATAGCGTGGATTGTTTGGATTATGCAATTCCGCACTGTGGTTTTTCCCCCATCAAAAACCGTAATGAGAGGTCCGCAAAGCTTGCGCCAGTCGCTAGGAATCTGAAAGTAATTAGTACATAGGCATTAAAGATTTGGTTCTTGCAAAAATTATCTTATTTATTTATTTATTTCTGACTTAATCCAAGCGAACAAAATATATGAATAGCAAAACTAATAAATAACAATAATAATAATATGGAATAATTATATAAATTCAAATAAACAATAAGATTATAATCTTAACATTAGAAAATAAAATAAAATAATTTATGAAAATCTATGCTAGGGGTTGTAGGGTTAAGGTAAGGTAGTGTACAATTCTTTACGAAGGGATGATAGGCTTTTATTAAAGTCAAGGACATTATGTGCACTGTTGGCTAGGAGTAGCATTCTAGTTAGAGGGTTGAAATGACCATAGTTGGTGCGATGAGTAGGGAGGCGAAAGAAGGGGAACGATCTTAGGTTACGTGGGTTGATATTAATGGGAATCAATTCGAGGAGATTCGGTGAATCGATGGTACCAGTGATAAGTTGGTGGATAAAAAGTATATCTGCTATCTCGCTGCGCTTGACAAGAGTAGGCAGGCTAATCAAAAGAATACGATTTTCGTAGGGGGGCAAGATAAGAGGGTCTGACCATGGTAATCTGCGTAAGGCAAAGCGGAGGAATCTTCGCTGCACTGATTCAATTCTGAGGGAATGAGTAATTTGATAGGGGGACCAAACCTGACTGCCATACTCTAGAATAGGTCGTACGAAAGTCATGTACAAGGTCTTAGTGACATAGGGATAAGAAAATTCTTTAGACCAGCGCTTGATAAAACCTAGGGATGAATTTGCTTTTGCAATAATTCGATTGATATGAGTGCGGAAATTGAGCTCTTTATCACATACAATCCCAAGGTCACGAATTGAAGTAACGACAGGTATTAGAGCATTATGAAAGTGATAAGTTCTTGGGGAAGAGGGCAGACGTTTGCGAGAAAAAGTCATTGATTGACATTTATTTACATTTAGATCTAGGAAATTTTTTTCACACCAAGTAAGAAAAGAATTTAAGTCTTCCTGAAGAGAAGAGGAATCAAATGGAGAAGAGATTACCTTCATAATTTTTATATCATCTGCATAAATAGTTAACTGAGAGTTGGTAAGAATACAACTTACATCATTAATTGCAATTAAAAATAAAAGAGGTCCAAGGTGACTGCCCTGAGGAACACCTGAAGTGGCAATGATGGGATTAGACACAGCACATCTGAAAACAACGTTATATAATCTGTTCTCTAAGTATGACTTAACCCATTTGATGAATGATGGTGGGAAACCTAGGGCTTTTAATTTGAAGTAGATAATTTGGTGGCTGATCTTATCAAATGCTTTACTAAAGTCGGTTGTAATAACGTCAACCTCGTACCCATTTTCCAAAGCGCAGAGTGTGCAGAGAAAACCATGCTGAAATGGGGAGACGATTGCCTTACAATGAAAATAAAGGGCGTCGTACACGATGCTTTCAAACAGTTTAGGGATAGAGGAGAGCTTAGCTATCGGACGATAGTTAGAAATTTCATTTTTACAGCTTTTTTTATGGATTGGAAAAATAAATGAGCTTTTCCAAAGGGAGGGGAAGACTGCTTGTGCAAGCGAAAGACGAAAAAGCATGGTAAGGGGTAGGTAAAGTGTATTAACACATTTTTTAAGAAAAATTGCTGGGATGACATCAGGACCAGGGGAAAAGTCATCTTTCAAGGAAGTCATCTTCTCAGCGACATTCTGAGGACTTATGTCAATGGACTGGAGAGTGGTTTGCGAACTGAGATCGAGAAATATGTGGTACTCAAAATCAGGAAGATCTTGTGCGATGCTGTAAGATTCACAGAAGAAAGTAGTAGGGTCAGAAGATGTTGTGTTGCGGAAATTAAGTGTGGTGGGGAGGCCGTCGGATTTTTTCTTAACATTAATAAATTGGTAGAATCGCTTAGGTTGGGATATAAGGCTAGATTGCATTTTGTCGAGATATTTATAGTAGAGTGCATCGCAAAGAATAAAGAAGTTGGCTGATGCTTGTTGGTAATTAGCATAATTTTCAGTGGTTTGTAACTTCAAATAAGTTTTCCAAAATTTGTTCCTAATATTGCGAAGAGTACGCAACTCTTTTGTATACCAAGGAGGTGAAGACACAAAACTTTTTTGAACTGTATAAGGAACACATTTGATAAGACAATCAAATATAGATGGCAGAAAGAGGGAAAGAGCAATGTCAATGGGGGTCTTAGTGTTGAGAAAGGGGCTAAAATTAATTTCGCTAAGGAGTAGGTTGAGTTGATTAAAATCGGCTTTACGAAAGTTGAAATGAGAGGAATTTTCAGATTCAATAATTGGGATATATAGATCGATAGAGAACATAAGGGATAGAGGGGGGTGATAGAGGTCAAGGGTGGATAGAAGATGTGAGCTTTCGGAGACGATAGAGTTACATGGGTCGGAGGAGAAGATGAGGTCAAGTTGTCTTAGTAAATTATTACGAATCCCACTTAGTTGGAAGAGGCCTGATTCAAGTAACCGATCAGTAAACATACATTCTTTTTCAGAAGTAGGATTAGAAGGAACAAAACAAGATTCATCCTCAGAGGGGATCCAGTGTAAGTCTGGCAAATTGAAATCGCCGATAATTATAAAATTGTCACATGATGCTGCCTTTTCAATTAAAGAATCGATTGAGTTGAGAAATTCTTGATAGACATGAGTGGGTTGTGAAGGGCGAATATAGCAACAAATAAGATAAAAACATCGATTACAGATAATTACCTTTCTGCAGACGAATTCAAAGAAAGGCGATTTTTAGACTTCCACTAATGATGCATTAAAACCGATGTGCACGGCCAAAAGGACACCACGACCTGAGACGTATCAGTTGTTATTTTAGGATCCACAAATTTGGATGTAAGTTTGACTTTTGGAGGGAACATTGGATCAAACACAGGTGGGGAAAGAAAAGAATTGTTAGATGTTGAAACAGGGATGTTAGATGACGAAGAAGAAGGATTTAGGGTATGAGAGTGTATGAAGTTACTATAATGCCCGCCAGAGGAACTGATTTTGTGTTGGTTGGAACCAATTTGTGCAGTACTAAGATGAACATGTTTGCTTTGTGGGATTGATAGATTTTTATGATACTGGGCGGTTGAATCTTGAGGATTATGAATGGGGTAGGAATTAGGAACATTGGCCTTTAATCTAGTAACAATTTTTCTTTTAGATACATTTGTAATGGAATGTTTTCGAATTGGTTTATTAACCCATTTTGAGATTTTTATTTTTCCTAGTAAGTAAATATCAGTATAGGATGAGCAAAATAACCATTGAAACCGTGAAGGAATTGACAGCCTATTGTTCCATTCGTCGAGATTCAAAGTTGTTCCAAAACGTTTAATGGTAGGCACATCCGGAGTAGGAGAGTTAATGGAATTTAATGTAATGCAGTGTAGGTCTTCCACAGAAGGCAGAGCGGGGAGTGGCTGAGAAGGTGGTAGGCTCTGACTGGATTCAGAAATTCCAGCGAGTATAGATTTGAAAAAATTTGGTTCAATGGGTTGAACGTTAACCGGAATTTGATCGATTTTGCAGGCGGTTTGTTTGATTTCATCAATAATGTCATTAAAAGAATAGCGCGTTGTAATTAAGTCGTTACTAATTTCATTAATCTTGGAACCCATGTCAAGAAGTATAGATGTAAGATGACAAGATGCTGAAGTCATGGAGTTCGAGGAACTTTGTGAATTGATTTCGAGATCGGAGCGGATGGATTTGACAGTGTCGTAAATGCCGTCTAACGGATAAGAGTTGAAAACTGATTCGAGCGTAGAACGAATTACACCTTTAATATTATCGAAACTATAGTGTGGTCAACTCGCGATTTAAGTGAATCTGCCATAGAAGAAAGGCGCTTCTCAAATAAAGATTAATTACTTAAAAATCGTCTACCGAGAGTCTCTATAGAACTGTTTAAGTCTTCAATGCTTTAAGAGAAATCGTCAAAGTGCTGAAATTGAGACAATATGTTCTTGTGAAATCGGTTATTATCCGCGATAATAGAGTTTGTTTTTTCACTTAAGCATTTGACCGCGAGAAGAACATGTGAAATAGAGATAGTTTTGCATTCGTCGCAGAGATAAACAAAATGGTTCATATAGTCTTTGAGATAAGTACATGATTTTTTGCTTAGCCCTAGACATAGCGGATGAAAAGATTTTCCACAGATACCACGACATGTCAAACGTTCGGTGTATTTGCTTAGGATGCACATACTATAGTCACACGAATTTTCCATTATTGCAGGCGAAAGAGTATTAATTAACGAATTTGATTTTTTAATTTTCGCTTTTAAATATTTAATATTGTTTTTTAGTTTTTTTTCTTTACGATATAAAAAATATTGTTTGTTCGGACAGTACACTGAATATTATGAAGCTGAAGATCGCTGCATCGAAATGTATGTTTTCATTTAGGATAGCAGATCTCGATAAGTATCAAAGATATTGGAATATTTTAAACGCCAAAATGTTGGGCGCAAATTTTCCTAGGGGCGATGTCCGTTACTTTTTTTAAATTGTATCTCGTTATATTTTATTTTAGTAAGTTTTAAAACTTTTAAGACAAAAAAATTTTTAGGAGAGGATATAGACCGCAATAATTTTTTTAGAAATAAAATAAATATGACCCAATGTAGAATATACATTTCTCTAGGGGCGATGTTTCTCCTTTTTTTTATTTTTTTTTTTATTAAGCTTATTTAACCACGATTTAACCATGAAATTGACAAAAAAAAGCAAAAAGTTTGGACCCTTATAACTTTGGATTGACTAATCGTAGGTAAAAAATCGGTACATGAAAAAATTAGAATTTCCAAACTCTAGGGGCGATGTTTTTTCTTTTTTTTTTATTTTTTTGTCTATTAAAGTTTTTTAAACATGAAAGTTAAAAAAAAAAAAAAAAGTTTAGACCCTTATAACTTTGGATCAACTAACCGTAGGTATAAGAACGGTACATGAAAAAATTAGAATTTCCAAACTCTAGGTGCGATGTTTTTTCTTTTTTTTTATTTTTTTTTGTTTATTAAATTTTTTTAAACATGAAAGTTTTAAAAAAAAAAAGTTTAGACCCTTATAACTTTGGATCAACTAACCGTATGTATAAGAACGGTACATGAAAAAATTAGAATTTCCAAACTCTAGGTGCGATGTTTTTTCTTTTTTTTTTATTTTTTTTTGTTTATTAAATTTTTTTAAACATGAAAGTTATAAAAAAAAAAAGTTTAGACCCTTATAACATTGGATCAACTAACAGTATGTATAAGAACGGTACATGAAAAAATTAGAATTTCCAAGCTCTAAAGGCGATGTCTTTTCTTTTCTTTTATTTCATGTTCTTGAGTCATTTGTGTTCTAGCAAACTTGGTGCCAGTGCCATACTAGACAACTAATGACTCAAGAACATGAAATAAAATAAAAAGAAAAAACATCGCCTTTAGAGTTTGGAAATTCTAATTTTTTCATGTACCGTTCTTATACATACGGTTAGTTGATCCAAAGTTATAAGGGTCTAAACTTTTTTTTTTATAACTTTCATGTTTAAAAAAATTTAATAAACAAAAAAAAATTAAAAAAAAAGAAAAAACATCGCACCTAGAGTTTGGAAATTCTAATTTTTTCATGTACCGTTCTTATACCTACGGTTAGTTGATCCAAAGTTATAAGGGTCTAAACTTTTTTTTTTTTTTTTTTAACTTTCATGTTTAAAAAACTTTAATAGACAAAAAAATAAAAAAAAGAAAAAACATCGCCCCTAGAGTTTGGAAATTCTAATTTTTTCATGTACCGATTTTTTACCTACGATTAGTCAATCCAAAGTTATAAGGGTCCAAACTTTTTGTTTTTTTTTGTTAATTTCATGGTTAAATCATGGTTAAATAAGCTTAATAAAAAAAAAAATAAAAAAAAGGAGAAACATCGCCCCTAGAGAAATGTATATTCTACATTGGGTCATATTTATTTTATTTCTAAAAAAATTATTGCGGTCTATATCCTCTCCTAAAAATTTTTTTGTCTTAAAAGTTTTAAAACTCACTAAAATAAAATATAACGAGATACAATTTAAAAAAAGTAACGGACATCGCCCCTAGGAAAATTTGCGCCCAACATTTTGGCGTTTAAAATATTCCAATATCTTTGATACTTATCGAGATCTGCTATCCTAAATGAAAACATACATTTCGATGCAGCGATCTTCAGCTTCATTGAATATTAATTAAAAGTAGTTTAGATATTTCTTAAATTATTCGAATCCACGAACCGTGTTATTAGCGATTAGAAATTTGAAGAGGTGAAATTCTCGGTAGTGTGTTGGATGAATATGTAAATAACGAAGAAAAAAACAACACCAAAGAGAGATTGAGGTGTAATACCAAAAGAGGATTGCTTGGCAGAACAATACTAAAATGACTCACCCAGAAGGAAAGACTGAAAGCAAATAGTATTTTTGTAAGATGTAAGATGAGATTGGATTAGAATTTGCTATTCAGTCGGATTATATAAGTTCCAAGGTCCAAGTTACGGCTGGTGAATAAAAGATGAAATTTTGCAGCAGGAATTTCTCAGGCACTCGGCTGTGGCAACATGTATGCAAATGGACACACGAAATAGGTATTCGATGTAGCTTCAAAATTGTGCTTCATGGGCAGAACATATACGTAAAAATGTTTCACTCACCGGGCAAGAAGGAAACAAAAAGTCTTAACGGGAGCAAATAAATTTGAGAGAATGAATTTAGAGTAAAAAACACTTTTCTCAATTCAATTTATTATTATTGACACCACTTAGGTATAATATTTTATGATTTTTAACTTTTTACACTTTAGAATTTATCGAGCGCAACTCAAAAATGATATAACTTTGTCAAATATGTAGGGTTTGCAAATTTTGATTAAATTTAGATAAAATGGGCACAGTAAGATTAATTAAAGATAGAAAAATGCGGGCGCGAAATAGGACACACGTCTGAATAGGCTAAGAATTACTCGGTGAGTGAGGTAATCTTACAGATTACCTCAAAGTAAGACAAAGTTTTTCTCTAGACCTTATATAGACCTGTGGATTATGAAACGAATTGTTTCGTGCCGTGGTTTAATGTAACTACTTATTTTAAGTAGGATAAAATTGAACTGTTCCCTTGCCATACGGAAATATTCATAAAACTTCACTGGGTAGCTTTGGAAACTTTTTATTAAATTGAAATACTCTCCATGACAGTTCCGTACCCGATAGATACGATGTACTTGATACATACGCTTGAGCGTTAAAAAGATTTTCTTTTCTGGATTATTTTGAACAATGATAAAATCAATAAATGTTTCTTTTTTTCGATGAATCAACCATTTTTAGTTTTAGTTTGCTACCGTTCATTCTTTTTTACTCTAACAGCAAATTCCCGATCAGCTGGTCAATAAAATTTAAGTGATAGATCTTTTCAATGGCAGATCTTTTCAATGACAGCGAAATTATTGATTGCTATTACCGACTTGTCAAAAAATATTCCGCCGTCCCACTGATTTGTATTTCAATGATGGTTTTAAATAATATCTATAACCTTTGTATAATATAAAATCTATAGTACTCTCATTGAACAGAAAAAAAAGTTGGGGAATACGCTCTACTGATGGTGCTGTCGGAGGAAAAATTTGACGTTGGAGACTTCTTAGCCACGTGGCAATGAGAAAGACGAGAATGAGAAAATTAATTTTGTTTTATGGTATTTTCCTTTTGAAGGATCTTCTGTGTTTGTTATATTTTTTTGTTGAATTTTAGTTTTGTTTGGTCTATTTCATACGAGTTAAAATAAATTTTATTTAAACTATATAGGTAACATACTTATAACATAAAATATACATTAATTCAAGCAAAGAACAAAACTAAAAGCATACGATTAGATAAACTAAAACATAGATTAAGTCAAATAAATTAAATTAAAAAGTAATTAAGAATAAAAAAAACAAAATAAAACACTGAATGTAAGATCGCAAAAGTAAAATATTTATAGGTTCATAGACCAAAAATATTGGCCATCAGTCTTTTTGTTTACTTATTTTTGCAAATTTTTAATTCGTAGTTCAATTGCATTCAACTCCCGAAATGCTTTATATTTTTTTTCTTTTATTTCCAAGAGTCTCTCATGAACCTTGATGTTAAGTTCTCCAATCTCCAGTTTGTCGAGTTTATGTGATTTGCATTCATTAAAAGTAGTTTCCGTTTGTATCTTCTCTTTTAATAGAGATAACTTTAAATCTACTTTTTTTGAATATTTTTTTTTTTGTGTTTTCATTTGGAGTTAGAGGAGAACATTCTGTCTGTGAAATTGCAAAAGGAGGCATGCTGTAGCTACTAGTTGACGCTGATGGGTCATTTGCAATGGCAGCGTTGGAAGTTGATGAAATAGGTGAAGTTGGATTGGAAGGCAATTGAGTTTGTGATGACCGAATTGTGGTTGCAATGCAAGGCTCTGGAGTGAATATTCCCAAATGTTTCACTGCAATGCCTTCTACAGCAACATCAAGTCCAGCTGCTGATAAAATGAGCTCATCAGCTGCTGTCAACACTTTTTCCTCAAAGGGACCACCACCAGTTTTCATCTTGGAACATTTATTGCAAATGTTTAAGCCAAAGAAAACAAAAGATTAAGTGCTGGCATTATGTGTATGTTTATATGTATGTATATACCTTTCTCCGGCCTTTGAAATCCTGCCAAAGTCTTATGGATGTTGTCTTTCCTTGTTGACAATTTGGCAATATGTTTTTTGCCAAACCATTGTGTTTTGACATAAATTCTGCCTTAACAATTTTTTGCTGTTGATTTATTTTGTTCAAATTAGACATAAAAAAGATAAATTTCGTAAAAATAAAATAAAAAAAACAAAAATACAATAACTCTTACATTTTAATCGAGAATTCAAATCAAATACGTACTATCAGTCGGCTTCGCATCTAACGAATAAAATTCTGTTCGATTACTGATGAGAGAATGTCAAATTATATTGTACCAGACTGTTCGATGACGTGAGCACTGAGCGGTAATACCAAACTCACATAATTCAGTCACGTATTACTCGAAAACTGATGCGGTAATTTGGCCCCTGATTAAAAGCAATTTTATAAAAATTAAAAAAAAGGGAATTTGGTTAGTCAATTTTAAAAATTTATTGATGCACCCCACTTGAATCTTGTTTGTCAATATAAAAAAACTTTTTTCACAAAAAATAGTTTTTATCCATGTATTTTGTAAAAAAAATAAAAAAATAAAATATTTGGGATGCCAATTTTAAGTATTTACTAATAAATATTCTAGGAAATATTTTCAAAAATTAATCGCTCAAACGTTTTCAAGACATTCATTTTTCAAAAACAATTTTTTTAGATAAAAAAAATATATTTTCGGGTTCTCTATCATCGCAAAGTCAACTTTGATCAAAATCTCAAGTTAAATTTTTTCCACATGTAACACTTGCACTTACATACATATGTATATCGCAAGTGAAAATAAAAAAAAATAGACTAGTTTATTCTTACCAATCTTAAAGAATTAATTAAAAAATGCATTTTTTTGTGAGGTTTCTCCAGATGGCCTAGTCCTCGCTCTATTCCTACTCTATTTATCATAACTAGATATATTGCACATAATTTTGAAAAGAACCTAAAAATATAAAATATTTAACTAAGTATATAATAATCTAGATTAAATAATATAAATAATATAAAATATAATTAACACAAATTTTATTATAGTTTCCCGGTGTTCTGTTGGACAGCTTGCTGTTGAAATCCATTCCTTTCCTGGCTTATCCTTGTCCTGATTTCGCGCAACCTTTCTGTTATCTGCCTCGTTGGAAAATGCTGAAAGAAAATTTCTTCCAGAAGATTGACAGTTTTTTCGAATCAGATCGAAGGAACTGTTAATTTTCCAAACTCAGAAGGCGTAGTAATTGATTCGTAGGCTCTCAGTTTAATTCGCAAAGTTTGTTGACTTTCTTCTTCAGTCAATAACTTGAAGCAAACCTCGCAATTCAGCCTCTTCTTTAATTTGGCTGCTGTGAACCCGCCATATTATACGGCAGCTTTTTCCTGCAACGATGGATGGATCCTTTCCGTTTTGTCCATTTGATCCACATTATCAACCAGGCGTTCCGTTTTTTCTTCTACGAGGTCCTCATAAGGTGCCTCGATTTCTCCCTCTTTTCTTTCATAATCAGCCACGGTTCTCCTTTACTATCTTCGTATACAGAATGTTGCGTTGAAGTGAAGTGCTGAAATTTTTTTTTTCAAATTCCGGATGAATCTCCGAGCCGATGGGTTCTTTTCATATGACCCTCTTTTAGAACGCACCATTAGAAAAACAAATTTTCTGCGACATCTGTGTTTAGATGTGCTAGCAGAAAATAAGTCCGTTCGCAGCTCTAGCGATGTTCCCACATCTGTTCTATTCCTAAAAGAGTTTGCTGCCATCCTTTAAAACAAGGTGGGATTTCAACGAAACTGCTTTTATTAGTCCATTCAGGGTATCTGTGGATTCCGACAAGACCTGTTTGTTCGGATTTCTTGAATAAAGTTGTCCTGTATTTAGATTATCAAAAAGGTCGTTCATACCTTTCATAAACTTAGCTGTTGACTCAGCAACTTTCTTCTCATCATGGTTTTGAAGAAATTTATGCTCAATGCGTACATTATTCCCGAGTACATATTGGCGCTGAAAACCTGCGTGGCTAACTTGATAGATAATTTCTCAAATGGAGCTGGTCGGATGTGGGCCCTAGTAAGTTTGAAGAGAACTCGAAAGATTTTTTTCGAGTCTTCTTCAAAAATCTTCTCTAGTATGCGCCAATCAACACCATCCCCAATGGAAATTGTGTGCTTTAGCAATATATTGCACACGCTTTTATTATTGTGGACAGCATCTGTGCCAGTACAGTAAAATTTGTTGGTCCAATGTAATATACGGTGGTCTGCTTCCAATTTCTGTTCATACCTCTAAGAGTGAACACCATTACCTTTAGAGGCTACAGTTGAATCCCCTCCGAATTCTCGAAAGTCGGTGTAACTGTAAATCATATCGTCCTCAATATTGTACTCAAATTCCTTCTTGATAAGCATTTTGTCAAGCGGCAGAACACATTTACTATTTATCGATGTCATATCCTTAGCCTTGTCGCTGAGCAAATCCTGTTTCCTGATGCCAAGTCCCGTTGGCAATCGTATTTCGGAGTGCCATCGGTAAATGGTACTCACCGATGGCAGCTTAAAACCTGTGCTCAGCATGAAAGAATAGCACGCTGGTGACTTAAAGCAACATTTCAAGAACAAATCTTTTCCTTTAGGTTCCCATGGTTCATTCTGCTTGTGGAACAATTGAGCCAATATAAATGTCCGGAGTTCTTCGGAGTAGTCTTCCATATGGGAATCGAGTATTTTTCTGAGTCTATACTCCGGGTCTCGCAAGTTTTTAATTGGTGTTTCAAACAAACTCCGAGGATAATATGGCGCCTTTTCTATTTTCTGCAGTGGCTCAGCTTTATATGTACAGTAATCCCCGCTTAGTTGCACCTCGCTTAATTGAACATCCCGCTTAATTGATCGAAAAAATTGCGTTCGAAAATTTCCCGTATTAGTAGCATAGCTTTATAGATGGTTAATTGAACCCTGCTTAATTGAATTACTCGCTTAATTGATTTTAAAAATATGCAGCTGAAAAACTAAATATATGGAAATTTTTCGCATAATTGGACGTACAAAAAAATATAATGAAACAAACCTAAAAATAAATTTCAGTTATTGGAAGCACTAAAATTGGCAGCACTGCTCGCTGATACCAAATGACAGCTAGCTATTGTTTGCTTTTGTTTTTTTTTTTTTGTCATACGAAATTTCAATGTTGGCTGCCGGTGGCTCTGCGGTGCGTTAATTATATTGACAACAATAAACATAAATAAAATAAAAATGAGTGGAAAAAAATACACAAGTTTATCAATTA
The DNA here is from genome assembly GCA_911387755.1 of Chrysotoxum bicinctum. Classification (NCBI taxonomy): domain Eukaryota; kingdom Metazoa; phylum Arthropoda; class Insecta; order Diptera; family Syrphidae; genus Chrysotoxum; species Chrysotoxum bicinctum. The sequence goes on from OU426987.1 coordinate 92,300,400, forward strand.
AACAAAAACTAAAAATTATAAATGAATCGAGAGAAAAAAATAAGACTGAATTGTGTGCCAAATACAAATGTTCCCTCAGCACGCTCAATCGAGTTTTTCGCGACGTGAAAAAAATTGAAAATAGATCTAGAAGCTGTGCATTATCACGTACACGTGAAAGAATCGGGACGTGCAAAGAAGTTGAAGAAGCTCTTTTAACCTGGTTCGGCCAAATGAGAGCTTCAGGAGCAGCTATTTTTTCTTTTACCCTTCTCGAAGCTAGAAGTGATATTTTTTTTTAAGAATAATTTATTTTTGTTTCATAGTTTTAAGAATGTTTATTTTTTCAATAAAACGTGTTCAGATATTTTTCAGTTTTTTTTACCAGGTTTTCGTAAGTTGACACTGAAATTTTTAAAGTGAATTTTTAGGATAAATATTTTATCTTTTAGTTGACCGCCTCGTGCAATTATACGGGTTTCGCTTAATTGAACAGGTCGATCAATTAAGCGGGGTTTCGTTAATTGAACCACCCGGATAATTGACTGAAAAATCTGACAAAATGGTCAGTGCAATTAAGCGGGGAATACTGTATTCAATCCTGGTGAAGGGAACTGTGAGGGAGAAATAGATGAAGAAGAAGGCACACCCGGTATACTATAGTCCCGAACGCAATTCTTTGAAGAACTTGGAATCATATTTATAACTGGTATAGCTGGACTGCAAGGTTTGGGTGGAGGTGGAGCGTAGACTCGTACTGGGGCCTGTGCTCTGAAATCCGGGTTTCAGAGCTAGCGGTGGAAGTTGGCACCTTGCGGGTCCTCCATGCCTTCATTATTCGAAGGCATGATGCGTTATTACTTAAGTCGGTGCACCTGCAAACAGACACAGAAGATATTGGCAGCGCATATTTGGACAGACATTTCAACGTTGATCTATTTTGAATGTCTGGCATAAAAATGACTTTCACACATGAAGAAATGTTTTCCTTCATTCTTGTTGTGTGAAACATTTGAATGATAACCTACAAATATAGCACTGATAGTCCTTCGATAAATGAAAATAAGAATTATTGAACTTACCCCGACAAAACAAAACGCAAAATAAAAATTTAAATATTTTAAGAAAATCAAAAAACGCAATAAACTTTAAATTTTTTAACTACCATGGCACACAAAACTTTTGAGAAAATGAGAAATCACTTCACTAATACCTTTGATCAAGAATAAACTTAAAAACACATAACAATAGTTGTTTTTAAATTTTTGGCAAACTTAAAAATTATGAATTATTTAATTAATATTAGTAATAAGCTTCAGCAATAAGAATAATTGGAATAGGTAGTAAAAAATATAAATGCAAAAATCACAAGCAATCTCAAAATTAACAACCACAGCCAATCGCACTGACAATGATTATGAGAAAAAACCGGGAAAATTTATTGGCAATGAATGTATAATGCTGCTCAAACACCTATACATATCCATATGTCTTAAAAAAAACGGTTGAAATATGAAAAAATAAGACATGGTTGCCATATATAAAAATCGCCATGTTAATTATTTTAGCAGAAATTGTTTTTTTCTGATCTAGTAGTTGAAGTTTATTAAAAATTAATCAAACAAAATACAGTAGAACGCCGATTATCCGAAAATTCGGATAATCGGACATAGGCTGTTAATAAAGAAAAACGAACTGTTACACATATAGAATAAATTTTTCCAGTTTTTAACCATAAAAATTGAAATATATCTGGACTCCTGCGAGTTTCAACTTGTTACAACAAAACAAAACAAAAATTACATTACAACATAATGTACTTACTTACTACAGTATATATGTACATATGTACTTGGTTTTAATTTTTCATATTACGCTTAGGACCGATTCGGATAATTGGCGATTCGGTTAATAGGCGTTCGGATAATCGGCGTTCTACTGTACCTACATATAATACATATATTTTTCTTCCATTAAAAGTAAAAAGTATGGAAATTATTTTTTTTAGAAAAAGATTTTTTTTTTGATTTTTTTTTTGTTTGAAACCAAAATGAATTTTTATTTGAAGGTTAATATGGAATTGTTTTAATTTGCATATTGAAGAAGATAAAAGAAACCCTATATATAAAAAACGGTTGCGATTTTGTCAACAAACATTTATTTTTGAAAAAAAGCAATTTTGAAAAATCTATAGTAATTATTTAATATGAGATACCTACCTACATACTTATTGATTTAAAATACATACTATGATTTGAACATATTTATTTGAGTGGAAATTGATTACACATAGGTTCACACCATTGATGGTTGGTCCTTTTTTCCTTATTTTGCATTTCAAAATTCTACTTATCGAAATTCTGAATTGTAAAATTTTACTTCTCAAAACTCTACATTTTGAAATTCGACTTCTCAAAATCTTAGCTTTTAATATAATTTGCCTGTATTTCAGAATTTTATTTCCCGAAATTCTGTTTTTAAAAATTCTACTTCTCAAAATTCTAATTCTAAAAATTCTCCTTTTAAAATTCTGCATTTAAAAAATATGCTTATAAAAATAATTATTTATTTATATCTACAAAATAATTGTTCTGAGTGGTAACTGTTCAAAAATTCGTGTATTTGAATAAAAATCCTATATTTGCTCTAACATACATATGTATGTACGTAACAGCGAACGAAAAAAATCATACCTTCATTCCAACAATATACCGTTTTTTTTTCTATGCGTGAAGCAAAAAATGCAACATCATACTTATTTGTATAGAAAATTAATAAAAAGAAAACAGAAAATAGCTTTCTTCTTGTCGCTTTGTTCTGTACCTTCGCTTTGCTTTTGCCTAAAATATTATTATTATTACCCCTTCCTTACTGTCCTTACTCACAACTCAACAACTCTACGAGAAAAGTTGGGGAATACGCAAGCCGGCCGTTCATTCCTCTTCATGAGAGTATTATAGATTTTATATACAAAGCTATAACTGGCCCCTATGTGTACCAAGGCAACTCGTCCCGGAAGTACCAAATAGTCCAGTCATTTTAGGCATTTTAAGCCCCAATCTGCGGAAAAATTCCTAGTGAGCTGAATTTTTGTATACACCTTTATTACGGCATTGTAATGAAGATGTGGAAAATCGTCATTGATATCGTGCCGGCTAAAAAAGTTATAGGGGTCAAAAGGTCACAAAAATCAGTTTTTCGCAAATATCTCGCGAACTATTGCTCAGAGGTCAATAAAGGTCATTATAAAAATTGTTTGTCGTGAAATTGTCTACAAAAAATGTCTATTGCATTTTTCTGTAAAATTAACCGTTTTTGAAGTAGAGAAAACGACTAGAATGCACTCACATACGGTATCTATTGTATACCGTACGGAGAATATCAAGGCGTAAACACTATTGCTTTTAATTCATGTTTGTAAGTGTGTTGTTAGTAAAATCTACTACATACACAGACAAATAGCACTAGTAATACTAGTATAGGCAGGACATTTCGTGTCCGTGAATGCCTCAAAAAATTAATTAAGTATGGCAAAAGTCCTAAAAATAGCATTTTATCATAAAACCTAAAATGCTAACTTGGTAGATAGAATATCTCTCATACCAAAAATAGAGGACAGGTAAATAGGTAGGATAATGTGTTCAAGTAAAAGGATAATACTTTTGAACTCTAAAAGTCACCAGATGTAGATGGTATCTTCCCAGCTTTCTTGTTAAATGTTAAAAGAAAACCTTATGCCCTATCTCACTAATATTCTTCGTAATAGCATTGCGTTTGGGTATATACCAAGTATATCGCCGACTGGATGCTATCTTGTTCAAAAGACCATTTTTTACGAAATTGAGTTAGGTATGCAGTCCTCATAATTTTAGGACGCTCTTTCATTTGGCGCAAACCATTTTGTTCTATCTCTTTTAGTTTTCAATTTACAGAGAACTGTTTTGTTCAACAAGACACTTTTTTAACGATTTTTCAATTCATTTTTGTTCAATAAACTGCTTTTCATCTTTTTTGTATTTTATTGAACAATTGTTAGTAGATACATATATTAAAAAAAAATGCATAATTTCTATCTTGTACAATATCCAAAAAGTCGAAAATTACAAGATCTGCAAAAGTTAACAAACTTCCAAAGGTCGAAGAAAGTAAATTCAAACAACAATTTACAATAAAACACATCCCACGAGCCACGAGGCTCTAGGCACAGCTTTTGTTAGGAAATGCGTACCCATCACCATAACTAGATGGAAATGTTAGGCACTAAAAATACTGTCACAAAAAGGACAAAATGTAAAAAAAAGTAATCACAACAAGGGCTGTCCTCAGGGTGGTGTATTGTCACCCTTGTTGAAGAGTCTTGTAGTGGAATTGTTAGAAAATCTTACCTCCCAAGGTATATTCTCCATTGGATTTGCTGATGATGTTGCTATCATAGCCGTAGGTAATCCAAAGAGGACTAACAATTACACGGAAATGGTGTCTATCTGTAGGATTATCAAAAAACCCCTCCAAGACGACAATCATACCATTTACAAGGAATAACTTCTGCCACATATGAAACCTATCCATCTAGCTGGTTAAGTGATTGAAAAGCAGAGAGGGGTAAAATATCTAGGAATTCTACCAGATAGTAGACTCCTTTTTAAGAAACACTTAAAAGCTATAGTCGGGAAAGCCACAAAAGCCCTAATGATTTGCAAGAGACTTGCAGGCAAGTCATGTAGATGCAAACCGAACATCCTTAGCTGGATATACACTATGATGGTAAGGCTCGCGTGTATCTGTATTACAGGAGCAATGAGAACCTGCCCTACCGCAGCTATAGAGGTTCTCCTCTATCTATACCCTCTACACGAGGCCATCAGAAGTGCGGCAATGGGAGTTATCTTGAGATCCTCGAAACAAATATCACCAACTGGCACACTGATGGATCGAGTCCTAAGCAGGATAGTATAATATAATAGATTTCTGAAACTGACTTCCATATCATCGCAATATCACTAAATCTTGTTGAAGTCACAGTGCAAAAGAATTCTGATGACAGCGGCGTAGCGTAGGGGGGGCGGGGGGGGGGCGGTCCGCCCCGGGCGGCAGGCCTAGGGGGGCGGCAAAATGTCGCCGGTGATGCGGGTAGAGTAGAAATCATATGTTTCATGACAGATCGTTTGACAAGTCAACAAACAACAATGATGTAAATTTGAAATTTGCCACCCTATCTGTGGTTCGTCGTTGACCGCTTTCGTGAATTCGTAGACGGTGAGTAGGGCCGTAAGAGTGCATTCCGTATTGTCGCGCTGATCGCGAAACTAAAACAAAACGTTCCGAAACTCTCGCGAAACTGAAAGGGAGTGTTCCGAAACATATGATATGCATATGCGAGATATGATAAGATAACTAGGATTCGACGGAAACGTTATTCTAGTCTCAGCCAGCTCAATGTTTTTGCTCCCTCCCGGATCAGAGAAAGTTATTTCGATTGTGTTGTTTATAGTTTAAATACTGTTGAATCTTCTAAAACTACATTCAGAGAAATAAATAGTCATTAATGACTATTTTTTGACTATTTCCATAGTCCGAATAGCGACAGCTATGCAAAATAGTTACAAAATAGTTATTTATGACTATTTCTATTTGTTATTAACTTTTTTACTTTTTTTCTAGTTAAAGAAGTTACATTCGACTTTTACAAATAGTTATTTTGGTAATAACTATAATCCCAATTAAACTTGACTATGCACATAGTTTATTTTGATTATATCGAATAGTTATCTATAACTATACATATAGTTCAACTTGACTATTATACGCACATTGTTGTTACGAGTACCTCCAGAGGTAGGTAAAAAGAGAACAGAGTATTTGTAAACGATATGCGCTAAGTCAACAACTTCATGGCTGTGGAAGTATTTATTTTGTAAGTCGATAAATTATCATAATATAATAGCGATGTATTTTTTTTTATTATTTTGCACATATGGGAACCGAAATATAAGTGCGGTTGAAATTTTATCTACTAATTCTAATATTTTACGTCGAAAAAAACAAAGCGCCTTCAAAATGATGCATATTTAAATTATTTTATTTATAACTTTTATCAGACAAAGGGTTACCATATATTTTTTTTGATATGAAAGAAAATTATTTTTGTTTTTCTTTAATATTTTACTTAATTTATTTATTGTTATTTTTGAATTTCTTGCGTTGCTCATAGTAGAATGAATTTAACTCATGAGTATAATAATATTTTGGATGTATTTTTTTCTATTTTGCTATTTAATTTTGATTGTTTTGACATGTGTGGGATGGATTTCTTTAGAAAGCCTCGTGATGATATTATTTCAAAATGGTTTTTGGAATAGATCCTGACACAATAAGATGTGTTCTCAATGCTATGTGCAATTTTTATAGCGGTTTTAATATTCGCCACTTGAACGCTGGAAGCCTTAAGTCAAAGTTCACTTTGCTTTATCAAATGTTCGGTGCATCGAAAATTGATGTTGTTATGGTTTCGGAATCTTGGCTGAATTCTGATATTTCATCCAATCTTGTTTCATTCCCCGGGTTTTCTTTGTATCGCAATGACCGTAAAAATAGAATTGGTGGGGGTGTCTGTATGTATATTAAGGAAACTTTGTTAACAAAGCATATATTTTCATCAACAATCTCGGCTATAGAATTTATCTGTATAGAAGTTAGAAATGAATTTGAAAAGTGCCTGTTGATTACTGTATACTGTCCACCATGTAAATTGAAAGAAGAACATTTAAAAGAGTTTGAAGATACATTGATTAGACTTAGTGCAATATACAGTAATATTTTAATAGGGGGTGACTTTAATGTAAACTTTTTGGAGAAAAATGGAACCTCTCAACTGTTTCAATATTTTTGTGACAAATTCGGTCTCTTTGTTGTTAACAAACAATGGCCAACTTGTTTCCAATCAGTAAGAAATCCATCATTAATCGACATGTTCTTAACAAACTCAATGAATCAAGTAATCGGAAATGATCAGTTGAGATTAACATCCGATTTTATCCACGATCTTATATATTGTTCATATAACTTTAATATTAGAAGAGACCATGTAAAAACATTTAGTTTTAGATCATTTCGCAATTTTGATTTATTGAATATTCAGCAAAGTATAGAGAGAATAGGGTTAGATAATATCTGCAGTTTTGTAGATATTGACATGAAAGTCTCTGTTTTAACCGACATAATCAATGAACTTTACCAAACTTATGTTCATGTAGTGACAAAAATCGTTAAGTCTCAAAGTTGTCCATGGTTTACTCGCAAAATAAAAACATTGATTCAGGAAAGAGAACATTTTTTCAGAAAGTTTAAGCGAAACTCAACGGTATATAATAGATGTCAATACATTTATGCCCGAAATAAAGTAACCTCCTTGATTCGCTATACTAAACGTATGTATTATCTCAAGCGTCTTGACCCTAAGTTAAACACAAAAATCCTTTGGAAAAACTTGAAAAATGTTGGTGTGATCGAGAGTGAAGTACCAAAATGCGATTATAGTCCTTTAGAAATGGGCTCAGTTCTCGTCCCAAAATCGTCCTTTGCGGTGCCATTTGAATCTGGAGATTATTACTCACCAGTATGCTTTGCATTCAGGTGTGTTAACAGTTTAGATGTTGAATGGGCGATTCGCTCGGTTAAATCCAATGCAATTGGACCCGATAACATATCACCTAAGTTTATTAAATTAATTCTTCCAGTTCTTCTTCCCTATCTAGTTCATATTTTCAATTTTTGTATATACAGTTGTCAGTTTCCCGAAAAATGGAAATATGCCAAAATTATTCCAATCCCGAAAAAAACAAATCCTACAGATCCTTCTCAGTTTAGGCCCATCAGTCTACTAACATTTCTGTCAAAAGTTTTTGAAAAGTTACTAGCCCAACAGATTCAAGAAGACTTCGATAGATACAATAAGCTTTCAAAATGGCAATCGGGATTTCGAAGAAAGCATAGTTGCGAATCTGCAGTATTAAAGGTTACCAATGACTTAAGGACAGCTTTAGATCGTGACGAAATCAGTGTGATGGTGATGCTTGATTTCTCAAAGGCATTTGACTGCATAGATCATTCAATACTATTAAAAAAACTCAAAACCAATTTCCAATTTTCCAGGTCTGCTCTTGAACTGATTTTAAATTACTTGAGAAACCGTTTTCAAACTGTAGAAACTGCGAAAGGCATCTCCAGTCCGTTTCTTGTTAATTCAGGCGTTCCACAAGGGTCAGTTTTGGGACCACTTCTTTTCTGCGTTTTTGTAAATGATCTGCCTGATATAGTAATTAATAGTAATATTCATATTTACGCAGATGATGTAACCATTTATCTGTCCAGAAAGCCTGGGTTGATCGAAGACTGTGTGGCTAGAGTTAATGAAGACCTATTACATATTCAGAATTGGTCTGATATGAACAAAATACGTCTAAACCCACTTAAATCTGTTGGTATGGTTCTCTCAAGAACTGAAATGTCTATAATGGACTTTCCTACTCTTGATCTCAATGGTATACCTCTACCCTACGTACAGAGTGTTAAATATCTAGGCTTTATTATTAATCGGACAAACAGCACTTCATTCGCTGGTACGCGGTATTGAATATTCCCTCAAATACAAAGAATACAATCTAGTAGCTTTCCTAGATATCGAAGGAGCTTTCAACAACGTCAGCTACCAGGCGATCACAACAGCAATGAACAAGCTGGAATTAGAGAAACCACTCATTGATCTTATAAGTCTCATGCTCAAAAGCAGGACAATAACTTCCAGCATGAGAAGTTTTACTACCACCAGATCGGTGAATCGAGGTACCCCCCAAGGTGGGGTCCTTTCGCCTCTCTTATGGAACATGGTAGTAAACGAACTGCTAACATCAATGGAAGCAGAGGGTTTCAAGGTGATTGCCTATGCTGACGATGTTGCAATATCTGTATCTGGGAAACATCCCCAAGTTCTCTCAGAACTCCTACAAAATGCCTTAAACAGGCTAACAAAATGGGCTAAGCAGTGTGGCTTGGACGTCAATCCACATAAAACAGAATTAGTACTCTTTACGAGAAGGTACAAAATTCCTCAGATTAACCCACCCAAAATTAAAGGAATACCATTAAGCTTTTCCGACCAAGCCAAATATTTAGGCCTCATTTTAGACAAAAAACTAAATTGGAAGGCAAATATTGATGAAAGAGTAAAAAAGGCTACCGTAGCGCTTTTCACTTGTAAAAAGGCAATAGGATCGAAATGGGGCTTCTCCCCAAAAATAACCCATTGGCTATACACCTCGGTTATTAGACCGATACTCATTTATGGAGTTGTCGTATGGTGGACCGCACTGGACAAGATGGTAAATCTAAATAAACTCATCAAAGTCCAGCGGTCAGCAGGTATGTGCATCACAGGAGCACTTCGCTCGACACCAACTGCAGCCCTGGAAGTGCTTTTAAACCTAACACCTCTTGACATCTTCTCCAAAATGGTGGCAGCCAACTCATGCGTGAGACTTAGAGCCACCTCTCAATGGATCAGTAACAATACTGGTCATACAACCATCTTAGACAACTTCAGATCTATCCCAGATCGCTTAGACTATACCACCCCAAAAATGGTATTCGATAACAACTTCCTGGTTTCCATCCCTTCAAGATCGTCTTGGGAAGAAGAGAGACCCCTGGAAGACAATGCTGTACACTTCTATACAGACGGTTCTAAGACCGATCACGGCGTTGGAAGTGGCATCTATTCAAAACAACTAAATCTCAGTCTTTCATACAGACTTCCCAATCAATGTAGTGTATTCCAGGCAGAAGTAATGGCGATTAAAGAGGCACTATCCTGGCTCAGGGAAAACGTTATATCTTGCAAGGATATACGGATCTTCTCGGACAGCCAAGCCGCCCTCAAATCTCTCGCGTCTGTCTCCACTAACTCTCAATTGGTCCACGATTGTCGATCATCTCTGAATGAGATGACAGAACAGTTTAATATTCACCTTATTTGGGTGCCGGGCCACAGAGACATTCCGGGAAATTGCAAGGCCGATGAGCTCGCCAAAAACGGAACACTTCTGCCTACTGTTAGACAAAAACATAACATAGGAACACCACTTGCTACATGCAAACATCTTCTCAAACAATATGCTCTAGAATCAACAAATGCTAGATGGTCACAGGGTACCACCTGCCTGGCAACTAAACAAATATGGCCAAGCATAGACCTAAAACGGTCAAAAGGTTTGATCTCCCTGAGCAGACAAAATATAAGCTCTACAATAGGAGTTATAACAGGACACTGCCTCATAGGTAGACATGCTTTGAGGCTAGGAGTCTACACAAATGACTTCTGTAGAAGCTGCATGGACGAGGAGGAAGAGGAAACAGTCCAACACCTTCTATGTACATGTCCAGCACTCTCCAATAGAAGGAATAATTATCTCGGTAATCCCTTCTTCGATAATACCAGTGAACTGGCAACAATCGACACAAAATGTCTCTCTAACTTTATTAAAAGCACGAAATGGTTTGTTTAAATTCATTACTCTCCCATGAGTAACCTCTTTAGTGGTATCACAACGGACCCTTGAGGTCTAAGTGAGTCAACAACAGCTAGACAGCCACTCCAACCTAACCTAACCTATTAATCGGACATTGAGTTGTTGCGACGCTACCTCAGATACCATAAGAAAAGTCTATGGTGGATTAAGAAGTCTTAGGTCATCTTCGAGTTTATTACTTCCGAATATGAAACTGCATCTTGTTAAATCCTTGTTACTACCATTTTTTTCTTATAATTGTATAGTTTATCCCTGTCTAGATTCTGAATGTAAACGGAAAATTAACGTCGCATATAATGACTGCTTAAGGTACATTTATAACATACCACGGTATATGAGTGTTTTTAGGCATAAAATGTCGCTATTAGGAATGAGCTTGGATGATTATTTTGAATTCAGATCAATTCTTAAACTCCATTCCATAATTCATAATCATTGTCCAGAGTATTTGAATCAATATTTAACTTTTTTACCCACACCTAGAGGTCTAAAGCTTTTGATACCACGATTTGCACATACAGTAGGAGAGCGATCTTATTTTGTAAACGCGATTCGATTGTGGAATAATCTTCCACATGGATTGCAAAGAACAGTTTCATCGGGGGTATTTCGGGAGAATCTTCACAAACACATGTCACAATAATAAAAAACCATTTTTCTCAGAATAAAAAATGAACATTTAATATTAATTTAATAATCTAATTCATTCTATCTAAGACAATTATACTTATTATTTTATAATGAACTATGTAACTTAATATTATTTTCCATTTCTATTTCCAACTATTTGTAACTTAAATTTGGATACTTATTATAAGATTAAATATCTTGAAGTACAATGTAATAACTTTAATACGAAATAAATGAAATGAAAATGAAATGAAATATCTACTACACCATAGTCGTGTTCAACTAGTTAAAGACATCTTTTGTGAAAACAATTTATATTACCTATTTAAAACTAATTTATTATTTTCTTGACTATTAAAATGTTATTAAATGTTAAAGAATTGAGTACTTATTTATCTACTATGTCAGAGTCATATTGAACTATTTTAAGTAGGTATTATTCTGTTTAAAATCAAGATTTTCTTATTTTGACTATTGGAAAGTTAAAACTTACTATTAAGGAGTCAGAATTCTCCATAGTCGGATTCAACTATTCTTAGTAGTGGTTTATTACAAGCAAAGCATAACTATTCAAAATAGTAATACATTACTTTTTTGTATAGTCATTCATATTTTTAACTATTTCATAGCTTAATTCTAACTATGCTTGAATATTTTTTATCGATTTTTGAATTATTTCTGATGAAAAATAGTCATTTCATAAATTTCATGGAAAATTATCAAATGACTATTGCAATAGTTATTTCTGAGTGTAAGCACTTAGTACTTCACTCAACCTTTGAACTAGTTTTTGAAAATGAAAAGAGTTAAAGGAAGCGGCGCGGAATACCGCAAGAAAAAGGCTAAGAAAGAAGCAGACGTCTTCGGCGGCATCCAGCAGCAGCGGAAGTGATTCCAATGTAAGTAAGATTCCTCCATCTACAATCGTGAGTGGCCTAGAATTGTCCTCCGGCCAATATTCATGGGAATGCATAACTTATTTTACGGGCAGAAGAAGAAGACGTGCCTGCCGTCGAAGTTGGAAGTCGTTCTGGTCCCACCACAGAAGACGAAGTCGACTCACCAGAAGTATCTCAAGCATCTAGTCACAAGCCTGCAGAAAAAGTGAACCTCGTGAAGCTGTAAAGACGCTTAAAAATAAGTTTGTGGAAGTTCTTGAGGTACTGGAAGAATTGACGGATCGGTAGCCAGTCTTCTTCTGACAGTCATGCAGTCATTCAACTTCCTCACTTTTCTTGGCTTTTGAGCTGCAGAGCTACCTGAAGAAAATGACGCACAGATTTACCTGCAGCAATGTGGACTGAGCGTGGATAAGTGTGCTCAGAAACTCTGCGTTTTAAAAGCTCTCCTGGTGGAGAGCAGAGACCGTTTCGTCTAAGCCGCAATCGACTTTTCTAAGACTTTTTGGAAAAAACTCGGAATCAATCTCAAAACGAGTACAATTCGCAGGAAAAAACGCATGCATGGAGATGAATCCGCAGATGCAGCTTTGTCTCACGAGCCTCATTCGTAAGGCTCGTAAAATCCGTTTATGAAACCGCTAATTCTATTTTACTTTCAATAAAAGATACTTCATTGCCTGTGAAATGATGTCTCGAAATTTAATTTTAATTTAGTATTGAATGGGGGCGGCAAAATGGGTCTCCCGCCCCGGGCGCCGAGATGGTACGCTACGCCACTGTCTGATGACCACGAATTTGGGAGCTGTTCTGTACACTATTAAGTCGACGGCATACACAATTGCCCGAGTTAGACTATTGAATAGAATCAGCGAGTTAACCGCTCACAGCTGAGGACCATTTTTAATATCGAAGATTGCGGTATGCAATTTTTAATGACACAGAAACTGAAGATATCGACAATGAATGATAAAAAAAATAATATACTAAAGTTAATTTTCCTGTATTTTTCTGTATTCAAATAAAAAATTATTCACTCGTTAATAAAAAATCTCTGATTGCATATCATGGATTATGGCTACGGGGGAAACCATGTAAAAAAACGCGCCCTGCAATCTACCTCGAAGGTGGTGAGGAAACGAGTGCATCGTCATAATATATTCGCATTTCTCAGCGCTCTACTCCGAAAACGGTTAATTTTACAGAAAAATGCAATAGACATTTTTTGTAGACAATTTCACGACAAACAATTTTTATAATGACCTTTATTGACCTCTGAGCAAAAGATCGCGAGATATTTGCGAAAAACTGATTTTTGTGACCTTTTGACCCTTATAACTTTTTTAGCCGGCACGATATCAATGTCGATTTTTCACATCTTCATTACAATGCCGTAATAAAGGTGTATACAAAAATTCAGCTCACTAGGAGTTTTTCCGCAGATAAAACCTAAAATAACTGGACTAAAAACCAATGCTTCGTGCATAAGCTTAGTTCTAAAACTAAAACGTATATTAATGGTTCGTAAATTTGTTGAAAAATGTTTGTGTGAGAAATTTTTTGGGTAAGAGGACAAAGTTTTTTTTTGCTTTCTTGGGATAAGGGATCTCTTGATTTTTTGATATGGTACAATAGCAACAACATTAAGAGTGTCAAATTAATTTAATTTAAATAATATCATTATATTCATTCTGTTAGACTTGAAACCGACTGAGTAAAGTATCAGACCCAAAAATACGTCGAATTCTTGTAGAGTGCGTTCATTTAATTCTGGTCGGTGTGTATTGTTTTTATTTGGTTCTATAGTATGATAGTTTTATAATTGTCCAGGTGAGTGTAAGGTTTTTTATGTCTAGGTATATAATTTTTTTCTTAAATCTTTTTTTTTTATCAAATAACTCAATAGGTCAAGATCGGGAAGTTGAAGGATGATGTTGTAGAAGTACAAGGTCATTCCTTCATTAAAATATCGTAAATAAGATGTTGTTTATGGTCTGATTGAAAATTTTCAAAACGGATTCTTTTTTTTTTTGACATCATGAAAACATATTTATTTTAAGACTTAAACATGTATTCAATTTAAATCGATTTTGTATTTCAGCCCTTTCGAAATTAACTAACCAAGTTATTATAATTGATACGTAGAGACACAAAACCCAACCACAGGTTGACAAAATCCCAAAATTACATAATGTGCAAATATTTGTGACAGCCACAATGAAATCTGCTAGAGTATTAGATTGAATTCTAGAAAACTTGAACTTAAAATGTCTCTTTAATTGTAAAAAAGGGACACGAATATATAACTTTAAATGTTCAAATATGTCTTGTTTTTTGTTTCCATGAATTGAGACGCTGACATTGGTATTCACCAAGGTACTCGTACTCTTTCATGGGACAGACACACCTCTTTTATTCGCATCCCTCGCTACCTTTCTCTTTTGCAAATAGTACATCATAGTCCTCATAATAAATTCCCACAAATGCAATATCCCATTAGCTTGGACGGCTATCATCGAGACGACGACATTTTAATTCAATATAAATGTAGGTATAGGTACTCCTCTCTCTCATTCTATTCAATCAGAACAATCAGCGTTACCCGTATGCGACTTTAGTCGCATTTTTGCGACCTTTTTTGTGCTGTGCGACTATGCGACGACCTTTTTAAAATTGTTTAAAATTGCGACTTTTTCTTTGCTTAAACATTTACCATCAAACTTTTCTGAGAATGTGTGAGTATGATTGTCTTTGCTTTGTTCTTTGTTTTCTGTTCGCATTCTCGTTTTCGAAAGTAGGTTTTGTTTTCCCATTCCCACCACGGGGGCGCTGTTAGATTGTTTTTTGTTCTCTTACGTGTTTGGCACTGACGACTGACACTGACATTTCCTGGAATTTCTCCTTACCTTTGTGCTTTGTCTCTAACATGTAACATGCCGCATCGTGGAACAATGGGTTGTTTTGCAACATTTTTTTATTAGGGCTAAATTTGAAGAAAGTACAAATTCAAAAATTGATATTATTCTCGAAAATTTGAACAACGAAAATTTAGTTTATTTAAAGTTTCTAAAATATATTCTTTCAAAAATAAATATTTTAAACAAAGTTTTTCAGAGTGAAACATCACAAATTGCTTATTTGTGCTCTTATATAGAAGATCCTCTATTTATTATTTTTCAAAATTTTTTATTGAAAGAATGTGTTCTTGGAAAATCTATTTCTGAGATTGATTATCGAAACGAAAATTATTTTAAAAATTGAAGAAATATATATCGGCATGGAAGCCGAAAATTGCTTAAAGGATAAAAAACTCACAAATTTTGAAATTATTTGCATAAAAAAAAAATGTACTTCAATATTATTTGACGCTTTGCTAAGAAATTTTTTAATGTTAAAGATGAGAAGCTTTCTATTTTAAAACATATAGATCCAAAAATAATTAGGTCAAATCAGGATTTTAACTATTTTCGGTTGGTTTCAAATTTTAATAGCTTAACAAATGAGCCAGAAAAAGTGGTAGATCAATACAAACACCTAGAGCTTCAAGCGTTTGACAAAAACTATGGCAAAATTTTTGAAATTAAAAATATAGAAGAGTTTTGGTACAAGGTTGGTACTTTAAAAAATAGTTTAGGTGATAACCTATAGTCCTATACTTTGACCTTTACGAATTTGTTTGTAAAATTTTAACGTTGTCACACAGCAGCGCTTGCGCTGAGCAAGTTTTATTCAAACTTTATTAAAACTTTATTAAAAAAACGAAACATTAATGTGATTTACATATCTTTTTAGGTATTTATTTTAACTTAAAACCTACATACATATTAATTTATGTAAAATGAAGTCTTAAAATTAGGTTTTTTTTTGTTTTTTATTATTTTTTAATGTATACCTATCTAAGTGCTTAAATAAAGAAATTCAAAAAAATATCTAAATTGTTTTTCCTATAGTAAAAAAAAAATAATATTTAGGTATGCGAGTTTTTCTTTCAATTGCGACTTTTTGTTCAAAAATGCGACTTTTTCAAAGAATTCGAATTTGCGACTTTTTTTTGTAAAAGCGACTTTTTTCTGCGACTTTTTGAAAAATCCCAGGGGTAACCCTGAGAACAATATTTAAATAATTTATTTTTTTGAATTCCCTTGCTCGATAAGCTCTGATGCGATGATTCCACCTTTACTGTCCCTGTGTATAGGTTACTGCAAAACTACATTACATAGCAAATTTTCTAACGAACATTGGATGCATTTTCAATTCAACAGATATCCTTGGTTTTTTTTTTGTCTCTTTTTGAAGAAAATAGAAATAGAAAAAATTACTCCATCACCATCAGCACCATCAGGAATAGTATCAGCAATAGAATCATCATCAGATGTTGTCCCTTCGATGCTTTTCTTTTCAGAGACTTATACTGTGCAGGAAAAAGTTATGGGACAAAAATCGACACATTGTGGCTTACTAACTATTTGACAATATTTTCTATAACGTTCACATATTTATTAAGACTAAGGCCCCGATTACAGTTGTCGATTTACTGATCGATGATCGTCATTTTTTTTTTCAATTTCTGTCCGTCAATTACCTTAATCGATTGTTATTTTCTTATCGATGCGTTAGGTCCTTGGTGTTTGGAAAGTTTTGTTCGTGTATATAATGTAAAAACTTTGTTAAAAGAAAAATTTGAAATATTCACAATTGAGGAGTGTTCAATCGATTACGATGCACAATACCAAATACCAACAATCGATACAATTGAGGATTGTCGTTTCGATTGATAATCGACAACCGTAATCGAGGCCTAGGACATGTTTAATTATGAAATTTTAAGGAAATAGAAGGTTTAATGTTATTTTCCGTCAACACAATAGAGTGCAACACAATATAAAGTATTTTTGTCGGGAGATTGGGTTAAACTAGTCAAGCCAGGATCAGCAGTTCATTCCTACATGTAACAGACGCTGTTATATATGTGACCAGGCCATAAAACTGAACATTCCTCACAACTAAAATGTCTCTGTAAATGTCCAACTCTATCCAGAATGGGAGCAATCATTCTGGATTGGATATACTTTTTTGACGATTTTTAACAACTTTCTGAATTGAAGATCATAGACTCTAGCCTCTTTCTCAGCATGACTAAATGGCTCTTAGACTTAACTTCAATACTGTGTACTTTTGCCTAATTTCTAAGACCACGAGCAAGTCGACTTCGAGCTTTAAAGATGTTTTGATTGAATACCACTCAACAAGCTACATAGTATGAATAAGTTAATTGAACCAAATAGGGCCTAGTGCCTAATAAGCCCCAATTCTCAGAAAACACCAAAACGAACAAGTAACGGGGCATTTTTGGCTTTGCATACGTGAACCCTTTCTGTAGAAACTCATACAAAGCAAAAACAGCCACCTATGTCGGAACCTGCAGTCAAAACAAGTTTGTTGAGGGGTACAGACGTGTGGAACGTGACTTGAAGTCACAACAAGAAGCTTCAGGAATCACCTCTGGACTGGTTCAAGTAAAAAGAAACTGGGGCGTTCATTTACGTTAACCGCAGAACAAGAGATGGATTTGTGACAAATATAGTAAGGCTGTCTCAATTTGGAATGTCAATCATCCCAAAGACGCTTTGATACCAAGCCGAACATGTCGAAAGTGTAACTGTTGTGGAATTTGTAAACGCAATAGGTGCGAATATATCACCGATGGTAATTTTCCCTTCCAACTGGTTCCGTGGATAAAATGACACCAAAAGGTTACATGAACCACTCAACATTCATTTAATTCATAACTCATTTGCGTAAGCTTAAGACTGCAGGACGATGTCTCTTCATTTTTGACGGTACAGCCTATCACTTAGATTATTCAATAGTTGAAATAGCAGAACGCCATCAACGAATTCGAGTCTCTCGATAAAGAAGTATATCGATCATTTGAGCACTACTGCGACCAGAAAGGAAGTTAAATAAAACATGTTTTAACGTAATTCTATCAAATGTGTGGCTTAAACGTATGACACACGATAACCTCACTCCAGATTTCGATGTTGATTGATACGGTGGCGTAACGGAATCAGAACCAAATTTTGGACAAGCTGCAATGTTACACGCTGTGGAGCGGATGGATGCAGAAGAACGTAGCCAAGTTGATAAGTCTCCATTTCAAAAATTATTGCCAACTACTAAGATATAAGTTAACAAAACTCTGTGAAATAAGGCCCAGAATTGTACCTTATGCCAAGCATATAGAGCATATAGTAAATTGACATATTGTTGTCAAAACTTCCAGCCCTTTCTTTCTGCAGGGTAAAAGTTCTCATTCAAGGAAATCCATGTCAGAGCTACCATAGTGATAGCTCTACCAAAAATTAGCTTAAATTCAAACGTCTTTGAATTTAGAAAAAATATCTGCAATATATACAATTAAATATGGCGTGAACGAAGTCAAAAAGAGGTCATTTATAGCTACCATTGAAATGCATCATTGAAAATTTTTATTTTCATTTTTAAGACGATTAGACAAACTGCAATGGCTGTAATTGAAACCAAAATGAAGATAATAAGTAGTAGAATTTGTTTCCTCTATAAAATACAAAATACTAATTTAAACTTTATTTTTAATCCACTTTTATTATTTCACTGTTAGAAATTAATTTCAATGAACATCAGAACTATTGTTCCACTGAATGTGTTCGATTTTCTTTCCATTCTCAAATGTCAGTTTTGCTTTCAACGACCAACTCTAGCTTCAAATTGTTATCAGTCACTAACAGGATCTTTTACAAAAAACAATTTTTCATTGATTGCTATAACTGGCTTGTCAAAAAAATAAAGTCAGCATTCTACTGATTTGTTCCGATGATGCATTTTAATGAAGCCAGAATATTGTTCATTTTACATTGTTTCGGTCTCGGTCAGAATGAAACGATTGGACAAAAAGTATTTAAGTTGAATGAACGATTGAATACGTTTTGTATTAGTCTTGGTCTCGTTCGGAACGAAACCGCTGGATAAAAAAGGATTTGATTGAATGAACGATCAATTGAAACGATCAAATCCTTGAACCAATCATATTTGATTGATTCGATCTTTCAAAATGAATAATTGGCACAGGTCTACTATTGCTTCATTGTTCTCTAGTATTTATTCCAAAATGTTCCGGTTTACTGAAGCTAATTTCTTTACTTTTCCAACAAGAAACATCCAATTGTATCCCAATTTATTTGTTGAGAAGTGTAAAATAGCAATAAATCTTGGATGCAGCAAAAAAGTTCCTTTATTACCGGAACTGTACAAAAAAAAGTATATTTTTGTATCTATACACTTTTAAACTAGTCTGCTATAAGCATTGAAGTCACATATTTGTTTTATCTCTGTTGTCAATAAGGATAGCATAGACATGGACCCCGAGTGACTAAAATGTACGAGAATATACATACAACAAGTGAAATGATGGAAAGACAACTACTCCCTTAACTTGTGTTTCAAATCAAATAAGACTGATTACCCAGAACTCCTTTAGCTGAATTCACTCGATGCATCAACCCATACGAATAGAAGATGTACTGCGACACAGCAAGTATTAGACGACGAGCATCGAATGAGGTAAACCTGTAAGACTTCCAGAAAAAATCTTCTGAAGAAAAGTCCTTGATTTGTGTTCATTTGTTATACTTTGTTTTCAATTTGGGAATGGAGACGACTATGGCGGTAGATCTTAATGCCGTGAGTTTTCTCATAGTATCTAGATGAAACATGCACTCAAGGGAAATGGGTTCATTTAACCGCATCGTTTTTTTTTTTATTTAAAGAAGTTTGCAATCTGCAATAGGTGGCCATGACGGGTAGCCAAAATACTCATATTCAATCAAACATCTAGATCTAGATGAATACGAACCACAAATTAGTGATTTCCAACAATAAATCTTTGCTAAGAATTGAATAATTGATTTAAATAAGAATATTGATTTATCGATTAAAAAAATCATTGAAATTTGTCCATCGTAGGTATTCCCCGAAAAATTGAAAAAGACAAAAAATACGATTACAGCGATATCGATACAAGTTAAAACATTTTTTCAATACAATTAATAATTTTTGGTTAGATTTATCGCAACAAAAACTTCAATTCATTCGGTTCTTGAAATCTTTTTGGAAGTCCAGATTTTGTTTAAACTCGACATTACTATTAAAGAGAACAAAAAGTGCGTCCCGCAATTCAGTTTGTCTAATAGGGCAGACACGTGCGTCAAGTCGCTGTCGCTGCAGATCTTAAGTCTGTGCAAACTTGCCTTCGCCAAACACGGTGCAGACAAACTGCGCAGACATTAGTTTGTATCGTTTCGTCGTGGATCGTGGTCGTGGTTGTCCGGTCGGAAAAATGACGGATGTGCTGCTCTTATCATTGCTTTGACAATGAAAAAATACGACTGGGTCGCACGATATTGCTCTTAGGTCATAGACTAAGAATTTTAAAAACGAATGTTATTAGAGAAAACTGTTCATAAGCAACGCGTTATTGTAGCGGTTTCTCAATATATATAACTTTTATACAGGGTGATTTGCATAAGGTGTGACAAAAAGCTAGGGCGTGTAGGTTGGACTTAGACAAGACAAAAATCGTATAGGAGGGGGGTCTATTTCCCCCCGTTTAGGCGGGAGGGGCAATTTAAGAAAAAAATCACTTAAAACAGAAAAAAAATTATTAAAAAATAACGGTGATACCTACAGAGTAATACTATAGCATTTTGAAAAGCCAGAAATACATTCCTTAATTTTGTTTTTAAATAAAATTGTTCGAGTGAATAGTTTTTGAAAAATTTATTTTCAAAATCAAAATTTTGAAAAAAAAAAATGAAAATTTTGTTTTTCAACAATTTTTTTTTCCAAAATTTTACGTTATTAAGTATTATTTTTTTATTCAATATTCAATGCTCTTATTAATTTTTGTTCAAACACAAAAAACCGGATGTCAAAATGTTTTGTAGTTTTTGAGAAAATCAAAAATAACAAAAACTACTTTTGTTCTAAGAAAAGCCTTTTATTTTAGTTTTTACGTTTTTGGATTCTTAGGTGAATTTATACGATTGAAAGGATTAACTTTCTTTTTACTATTTTTTTAATTATCGTCTTATAAACATACAATAATGTGACAAAGTACTGGATTAACCATATTTCACACATTTTTTCATTGAGAACACCTGCGTGAGAGCATTGGTTTAAAATTGACCTGCCACTTTTTTATTATGGTGGGGTCGGCTTGGCGACGCGACCTGTTTTGTTGTACAAATTATTTCTAATTTGAATGTCAAGTTGTCAACATATCACGATGTCAAATTACTCTCGTGCCGAATTAACGGATATGCATTACTGCTACGGTATGGCTCATGGTCGAAGTCGTGAAGCGCAAAGACTCTACGCTGAAATTTATCCCAATAGGAGGTGTCCCAGTCATACGATATTTTCAAGAATCCATCAACGTCTTCGAGAACACGGAGTACTGGAGCACCGAGGAAGAGAAAGTTTATCTTCTGCATCAGTACACATAGAGGAAAGAATTTTGGATATGGTCCGACGTAATCCCTAATCCCTCCCTTAGCACAAGGAGAATAGCTACTATGCTTCAGTTGCCCCAAACTAGAGTATGGGCAGTGCTTCATACCGAGCATTTGCACCCGTACCACACTACACCAGTTCAGGAGCTAACCGCAAACGACAAGTTACTGAGAGCTGCATTTTGTCGAACATTATTGCTAAGAGATGAAACTGAACATAATTACTTTGGAAGAATATTCTGGACGGATGAAGCTTAGTTTACCAGAGATGGAGTAACAAATGTCCACAATTTACATCACTGGAGTAACAGCAATCCGCATAACAAGAAACAAATCAAATCTCAACACCGCTTTAGCAGGTTTTCTCAATGAAAAAGTGTGTTAATCTAGTACTTTGTCACTTTATTGTATGCTTATAAGACTGATAATAAAAAAATTGTACAAAAAAAGTTAAACCTTTCTTTCGTAAATGCACCTAAGCCAAGCCGACCCCACCATAATAAAAAAGTGGCAGGTCAATTTTAAACCAATGCTCTCACGCAGGTGTTCTCAATGAAAAAATGTGTGAAATATGGTTAATGCAGTACTTTGTCACATTACTGTATGCTTATAAGACGATAATTAAAAAAATAGTAAAAAGAAAGTTAATCCTTTCAATCGTATAAATTCACCTAAGAATCCAAAAACGTAAAAACTAAAATAAAAGGCTTTTCTTAGAACAAAAGTAGTTTTTGTTATTTTTGATTTTCTCAAAAACTACAAAACATTTTGACATCCGGTTTTTTGTGTTTGATCAAAAATTAATAAGAGCATTGAACAACTTTATTTAAAAACAAAATTAAAGAATGTATTTCTGGCTTTTCAAAATGCTAGAGCATTACTCTGTAGGTATCACCGTTATTTTTTAATAATTTTGTTTCTGTTTTAAGTGATTTTTTTCTTAAATTGCCCCTCCCGCCTAAACGGGGGGAAATAGACCCCCCCCTCCCATACGATTTTTGTCTTGTCTAAGTCCAACCTACACGCCCTAGCTTTTTGTCACACCTTATGCAAATCACCCTGTATATGTACATACATACATACAAAATTAAAAAAAAAAAACATTTTTAAGAAAAAAAAAATACTGACCCGTGTTTGAGATATCGAATTAAAAAAAAAAAACAGATTTTTTTTCAAAAATTCAAAAAAACATTTTTTAAGTTTGGAAAATTCAATCTTGTTTTAAAATAAAAAAGAGGCTGGGTGCGACCCACACTGATAACTTCCCATTTGTGGTCCTGAAAACTTGTAATAATTACGAAGGTTGGTAGGTACATATTATATACTGAATTATAGACTTCCGTGTTTTTAATATATCTGTGTTCCTACACCTAAGAAAACCTTGAGTAAAATTTTACATCTTTTTCATTGACAAAAAGATAAAAACATAGATATTGTGACGTTTTCTTCAATTTTACCATAGCTATTAATGGAATTTGAATATGTGGGACTTGGGTACAACTGAACAACCTTATTCATATAAGTATGTACAGTACATAATATTATGTACATTCTTCTAAAACCTAAGTTGATAATAAAATTATGTATTGTATTATAGAAATTACTTTATTATTTCGGTTCCAAACATTTTAATTGAAAAAAATTTAAAAACGAAATATTCAAATATAAAAGATATGGTTTGGTTATTGATGGAAGGGTACTTACAAAATATATCTGCTCTAAAACTAGATATATGTCAAATATAAACCATTTGTTAGAAATTGTATTATGTATAAAATTAAATAATGACAAAGTCAATATCATTGCTCGTTCTCAAGATATTCTAGTCGAAAAACAAATATTACCACTTTTTAGTAAATTTTCTTTATATTTTTGTTAAAACTGTCAATTCGATACTTGTCAAAATTTAACCATATGTCAATAATTGTATTATGTCGATACCTTCCCGTAAGAATGTACTAAGCGACACTTTTTTCGAAAATGACTTTTTGATGAGGAAACATACTATATGTTAAGGGCCACGTTTTGGCCTGGGTTTCGCCAACCTACGAGTATATTATGCATGAAAAGGAAACTAGAGTACAAATAAAAAAATTTATCAACTGCCATGTTTTCTCATTAAAATAATGTTGCCCCCTGAAATTTGTATTATCCGCCAAAAAAATTATGCTAAGCGACATTAATTAAGATCTCATTGTCGTGAGCAACCAAAATTGTCTCTTAGCGCACTATGATTCAACTTGAATTTTCTTCGTTTTTTTTCGTTTCCTGAACAATTTTAGAAATGTCGCTTAGTATACATTCTTACGGGAAGGTATCGATGTATAAAACAACATACTTTAGAAGCCACTATCGGTGTTCATTCCCAAGAAATTCGACTTGAAATACAATTTTAGCTAGATTTCACTAGAATTTTTAATAGTTTTTTTTTTTAAATAATTAATACAATATTTGTCAACATTTAACCAATTGCACAAAATTATACTATGTATAAAATAAACTAAATTAGATGTCAATATCACTACTATTTAGTTCTCGAGTAATTTGAGTCGAAAAACAATTTTTACCAATTTTCAATAGAATTTTATATAGTTTTTTATTTTTTGTAAAAAAAACTGTAAACTGATTTTTTTGAAATTTTTACCAGTTGTCAACCACATTATTTTTCGTAAAATAAAATTATTTTGAGTTTCAAATTGTTTTCCGTTCTTAGAATATCTGGGTTATGAATTTTTTTTTGTCAGTTTTTTTTTTATTTAAAAAAATAACGGTATGTTCATTTTCTTCCAAATTCATACCAAATCTGTATGACCTTATAATGAGTACATTAAATTTTATTTTAAATCAATAGCATTATTTTTCGTGAGATATTTGAAATTAACCAAAATTTTTACTTTTTTTTTAAACCGTTATAGTGAAAAAACTACTCACTGAATTTTAATAAACGCCCTTTCAGCCTCTTTCGAAGTTATTATCTATTAAACAAAATTTATTTGAAGTCGATATCTTTACTCGTTCTTGAGATATCGACGACGAAAAATGGTACCAGAACGTACGGACGTACGAACGTACGAACGTACGAACGTACGTACACACACACACACAGACATCTCTCTAAAAATGATTGATATAGCCTCTAGGGACCTTGAAACGTCGAGAAATTTCAAAAATTCCAATTTGACAAATCGGACCGATTACAATAACTCCCTATATGGGAAGTTAAAAATTTCATTGAAATCGTTGATGCCGATAATAAGAAATTCAAAATTTGAAAAATGATTATATGGTAGGTACAGTCCGTATCAGTAATATCGTAAGAATTAATCGACAGAAAAAAAATTTATCAAAATTCTAGGCGCCGCAGCCGCCTCGCCGTTTTCGAGAAAAATACGATTTTCGAAAACTATTTTTTAACATTTGTATAGTGGATACCGTTATTTTTAGGTAAAATACAAAATTTTTTTTCTCATCTTGTAAATTTATTGAAAACCTTTTAATTGTCAAGTTTAAAAAAAATCTAGCATATTTAGTTTTCAAAAAAAAAAAATGAAAATTAATTTAAAAATCGAAAAAAAATTTCTAAAAATTTAAATACACAATACTATTAAAATTTTTGGGGAGTTTTAGCATAACAAATCAAAATCGACTTTTTTACGAATGCTTAACTTGCCTTATAGTAACTATAAGTCGCAAGTAAAAATGTATGTGCACTATTGAAGGTATATACATTGTCGTCGCTTTTCCGGCACCGGCAGAGTGGCATAAGTCGAAATTTGTCGTTTTTTAGTTTTGAACACAGAACTGAGCTGAAAAAAAAACACAATTTTTTTGTGTAATCGGCGTTAACCTACTTCTTCTAGTTTCCGAGTTATGAAAAAGCGCCGCTCTCAACTTTCAAAAACATCCCTGTCATTTTCTACGTATAAATACGGCATAAATCAATGTTTGTTTTTTTTTTTTTTTAACATTTCGTTTTTTATAAAACTTAACAAACAAAAAATGCAATTTTTTCACGTATTCAACATTCGAGTTTTGTTTTTTTATGAACAACGAAATTTTTTGTTCAGTATGAAAAAAACTTTAAAAGGCTCTCCTGAAAATTTGCAAATTTCGACTTATGCCACTCTGCCGGAAAAGCGACGTTTTGGTAAAATAAAGTGACCTTCGTTGTAAGCCAGATGTTCACTAACTTATAAATAACAACTATAAGAACACCGTGACCACGAAAAATAAATCTTGTTCGAAACGTCGGGCTTAAGAAAATATAATTCTAAAAAAAGTAAACGCTGTAAAAAATTATCTATTTATTTAAGTTGAATAACGTCCGCGAAAATATAAACTAAAAATCTCATATTTGTTATTTTATTTTCATTTCTCATAATTTTTTTTTTAAATTTTGCCCCCACTCCAAGGGTATCTCTTATTAAAAAATGCTTATCATCTTGGCCGTTCGGACTATGCATAAAATTGTAGGTTTCATTTCATTCCTACCGATAAAACGCCAGAACCATAAAATAATGCATTTGCGAATGCAATCTTTGAAAATCATTCAATGAATTCAATTAAAAGATTGCATTCATTAACCACACTTGGAGACTTTGACTTAAAATTATGCAATCATCTTTCTTTTGACATTAAAAAGATTGCAATAATTTTATTTTTATATTCATTATACAGAAATCAATTGTATGCAATCTTCTGAGAATTCATGAATTTTTTTTTTTGGGATTTTACCGAGAATCCAAATCGCTTTATTTACTTAAGGGGGTAATAAGTATTCTCTGTTGCTTAGCTGGCACTTGGGGAGTCCACAGAACAGATCCTGAAAGTAGTCTATGACCTATGAATGAAGACAATGTCGATTATTCCTCTTCGTTCTTCAATATCCAGAGAATTAGTCCAGTTATTTTAGGTTTTATCTGCGGAAAAATTCCTAGTGAGCTGAATTTTTGTATACACCTTTATTACGGCATTGTAATGAAGTTGTGAAAAATCGACATTGATATCGTGCCGGCTAAAAAAGTTATAAGGGTCAAAAGGTCACAAAAATCAGTTTTTCGCAAATATCTCGCGATCTATTGCTCAAAGGTCAATAAAGGTCATTATAAAAATTGCTTGTCATGAAATTGTCTACAAAAATTGTCTCTTGCATTTTTCTGTAAATTTAACCGTTTTCGGAGTAGAGCGCTGAGAAAGCGAATATTTTATGACGATGCACTCGTTTCCTCACCACCTTCGAGGTAGAATTCAGGGCGCGTTTTTTTTACATGTTTTCCCCCGTAGGCATAGTCCATGATATGTAATCAGAGGTTTTTTTTTACTTACGAGTGAATAATTTTTTATTTGAATACAGAAAAATACAGAAAAATTAACTTTAGTATATAATTTTTTTTATCATTCATTGTCGATATCTTCAGTTTCTGTGTCATTAACAATTGCATACCGCAATCTTCGATATTAAAAATGGTCTTCAGCTGTGTTAACTCGCTGATTCTATTCAGCATTTACACCAGCGATCTAATAGGTAGTCTAACTCGGGCAATTGTGTATGCCGTCGACCTAAAAGTGTACAGAACAGCTCCCAAAGTCGAGGTCATCAGAATTCTTTTGCACTGTGACTTCAACAAGATTCAGTGATATTGCGATGATATGGAAGTCAGTTTCAGAAATCTGAAACTATTCTGCTTAGGACTCGATCCATCAGTGTGCCACTTGATGATATTTGTTTCGAGGATCTCAAGATAACTCCCATTGCCGCACTTCTGATGGCCTCGTGTAGGGGGGATAGATAGAGGAGAATCTCTATAGCTGCGGTAGGGCAGGTTCTCATTGCTCCTGTAATACATCAGATACACACGAGCCCTTAGACTTTTTCTGCAGCTTTCCTTGTTCTTGATAATTCGGTTCTCTTGTGCCATGCAACCGCCCCATATGTTATGATTGGTCTTACCATCATAGTGTATATCCAGCTAAGGATGTTCGGTTTGCATCTGCATGACTTGCCTGCAAGTCTCTTGCAAATCATTAGGCCTTTTGTGGCTTTCCCGACTATAGCTTTTAAGTGTTTGTTCAAAAGGAGTCTACTATCTGGTAGAATTCCTAGATATTTTACCCATCTCTGCGTTTCAATCACTTCACCAGCTAGATGGATAGGTTTCATATGTGGCAGAAGTTATTCATTGTAAATGGTATGATTGTCGTCTTGGAGGGGTTTATTGATAATCCTACAGATAGACACCATTTCTGTGTAATTGTTAGTCCTCTTTGGATTACCTACGGTTATGATAGCAACATCATCAGCAAATCCAATGGAGAATATACCTTGGGAGGTAAGATTTTCTAACAATTCATCCACTACAAGACTCTTCAACAAGGGTGATAATACACCACCCTGAGGACAGCCTCTTGTTGTGATTACTTTTTTTTACATTTTGTCCTTTTTGTGACAGTATTTTTAGTGCCTAACATTTCCATCTAGTTATGGTGATGGGTACGCATTTCCTAACAAAAGCTGTGCCTACAGCCTCGTGGGATGTGTTGTCGAAGGCTCCCTCTATGTCTAAGAACGCATCTAATATTGTATCTTTTTCCTATATTTTGGAAATAAATATTAGCTTTCCTGTTCTCCATATACTTGGTTTATACCCAAACGCAATGCTACTACGAAGAATATTAGTGAGATAGGGCATAAGGTTTTCTTTTACCTTCTACAAGAAAGGTGGGAAGATACCATCTACATCTTTTAGAGTTGAAAAGTATTATCCTTTTACTTGAACACATGATCCTACCTATTTACCTGTCCTCTATTTTTGGTATGAGAGGTATTCTATCTACCAAGTTAGCATTTTAGGTTTCATGATAAAATGCTATTTTTAGGACTTTTGCCATATTTAAATCATTTTTTGAGGCATTCATGGGCACGAAATGTCCTGTCTGTACTAGTATTACTAGTGCTATATGGCTGTGTATGTAGTAGATTTTACTAACAACACACTTACAAACATGAATAAAAAGCAATAGAGTTTACGACTTGATATACGCCGTACGGTATACAATACCGTATGTGAGTGCATTCTTGTCGTTTTCTCTACTTCAAAAACGGTTAATTTTACAGAAAAATGCAAGAGACATTTTTTTGTAGACAATTTCATGACAAACAATTTTTACTATGACCTTTATTGACCTCTGAGCAATAGATCGAGAGATATTTGCGAAAAGCTGATTTTCGTGACCTTTTGACCCTTATAACTTTTTTAGCCGGCACGATATCAATGTCGATTTTTCACATCTTCATTACAATGCCGTAATAAAGGTGTATACAAAAATTCAGCTCACTAGGAATTTTCTCGCGGATTGGGGCTTAAAATGCCTAAAATGACTGGACTAAATTCTTTGGACCATCGTTTTACAGACCCCTGTTTGAGTTTGCGTAAAGAATGAAACACCAATGTCGCGAATAGATTAGTGGTAAATAATGTAGAAGGCAGAGTAGGGGAGGAGATTGCATATGTTTTCGTGAAAAAGTGAACAAATTGTAGAAATCCAGTTGAAGTAGAGTAGTATCATTGTATATATATAGTTTATATATACAATGGTAGTATCATGTGTCGAAGAAATGGTCTTGAAAAACTTGATATCGTCAGCGTATAGTGAGATATGGAAATATTTGATGACCATTTCAATATCGTTAAATGTAAGAATAAAAATGAAAGCACCAAAATGTCTTCTAAGAAGATAGCTGATAAATCAATGGAGAAAGTAGATCTGAAATGAACTTTAACGGTTTTTCTGGTAAGAAATTCAATGCATCTCAAGAAGATAGCCAAAGCGTGGAGAGTTCGAAAAGGATAAGTCTATTTGTAATCTTGTAGAAGGCCTTACTGAAATCCGTTGAGATAACGTCTACTTTTCAGTCTCTAAGGATGTGAGGCTTAAGTATACGAATTCAACGAGGTTAGTTTTTGTGGATCTACC
The DNA here is from genome assembly GCA_911387755.1 of Chrysotoxum bicinctum. NCBI lineage: Eukaryota > Metazoa > Arthropoda > Insecta > Diptera > Syrphidae > Chrysotoxum > Chrysotoxum bicinctum. The sequence continues at coordinate 92,330,016 of OU426987.1, forward strand.
TTTCAGATAGCCGTGTTGTCTAAGGTATATGAGAGACTTATAACGAAAACTTAAAATTTCTTACAAAATGCTTTCAAAGATTTTGGGAATATGTGAAAGTTTAGCAATTGGACGATGGTATGCATCTTCACACTTTGGGGCTTTTTTATGCATTTGAGTTACCAAAGAGGTTTTCCATATCTGAGGGAATTCTCCTTAAAATATGGATAAGTTGACATTTTAGAGAGGGGAGGAGAAAGTGTGGAGGATTGTTTTTTGAAAAATATGGCAAGGATACAAGCGGAGCCGATGAGAAATGGGTTATTGGATTGAGAAAGCAATGGGCCTAGGGAGTAATTCGGTAAATAATTGAAATAATTACAATCGTCGACATAAAATTGTTTAAGAAAAAATTTACAAAAAAGGTGAGGATTGCTTGTGGTTCATTTGAATATTCGTTATTAAAAGAGAGAGATGGAGGATAACAATCGGATTTTCGTTGAAAAACTGGAAGAAAGCTTTAGGCAACGATCTTTGCCTGTGATTATATCAAAGTGGGGAACAACATGAAGTTTTACGTCGAGAAAGAGCCACACTAGGGAGATTAATATTACCTTGGGTATGTCTTGGATAATGTCTTGCCACCGAGTGATTTAACTTCCATAATGCCATGAAAACAACCATTTTTTTAAAGGGATGAGAATTTGGAAACTACTGGATGAACTGCATGCGACGTTGTTCTTGAAAAGGTTGTAGATCAATATTTTGTTCGCGTTACGAGGAGGCTTTTTAAGCCTATTCTATCAAATCGATTATTCCATTTCATTACCGATGCGTTCCATTTAAACCCGATGCTGGATATATGGGAGGATATGGAGGGAGTAAAGGTGAAGCAGCAGCAACAGTGGCATGGGTTGAAGATGAAATAAACAAATTAGGGCTTACAGATTTGGTTGTTTCTTCGTTGATGGCCAGATTTTGTCGAGTATGGTTTTAATTTTTGACGTTAGTATATCACTGGAGACATAACAGATTTCTTCCACAGACACATCAATCAACCCCTTAAGTTCTTGGGATCGATGTTTCAGGCTACCCATATCTTTCAAAAAGAAGTGCAATGCTAGAGAACCTTGGGCGATGGTCGCCTTAAGAATCCAAAAATCGTCTTTAATTGATTGTTTTTTTTTTTATTTTCGAGTAAATTGATAAGGGCAAAATCGTTATTTTAATTAGCTTCTTACAAACGTTTTCTGACAGAGCGGGCACGTGTTCATATCGTTTAATCGGGGATCGCTGAGTTTTGTATGTTGAAAAGGTAATCCATATTCTAATAAAAAATTATGGATTTAAGCGAATGTTTCTGCGCTCATTTGGTGCTTCGTGTTCGTACCCGAAATCCCCTTTTTGTTCACAGATAGGATACACATATTTAGAAGAGTGCAAGATTTTCCAGAGAGACAAAGACAGATTTTGCCCGATGGGATAATTTTAATCAAGTTAAAGGATAAATTCGAGTATGTACGAAAATTCGAACCATATAGTGTGGCACGTCCGTGGGTTGCAGGTTGTAGGATATGTTCACTATGTATGCTGTTCATACATACATACATACACGACTGGATGCAGCTTGACTGCAAAGTGAAGTGAAAGATAAACATTTCTGAGTCTGAGTGATTTGTGTTTGAGGATTGGGCGACTGTGATTGGGCCTGAACGAGATATAGATGATATAGGGAATCAATCCGTTAGGGAATCAAGCTACGAGTCCTTGTGTTTTAATGTGAATAGTGCGAGCGAAAATGGTTTGTCTTTAATTTGAAATTTAAAAGCAGACTCCTCTGCAGGATGTACTCGTAGGTATGCGGTGGTGGTGCGGGGGCCATTTCAAGGACAATCAAGGATCATTGGGTTCAAAGTATTTGTACATTAGGAATGATTGCGATTTAACATCAAATTGAAATTAAGCTTGCTGTATTATACTCGTGCATCAATAAATACATTTAACATTGCCACAGAGCGCACAGAACTCGGGTGCAGAATTTCAAAGTTTGTTTGCAGAAATTTTACGAATGTTTATTTTCGAAATCCAAACTCAAATTATTGTTAGTTTAAGAAATTTCACTGGAATATGGATGGAAAGAGAGCACTTTATCCAATTAAGTGTATGTAGTTTGAAAATTTGTTAGAAACACATCAAAGCTCAAAAGTAACTATTGTAAATATTAGTTAGGTTAAGTTGATTGCATTTTATTTCTGTGCTGTTTATGAGAGATGTCAGCTGGACATTCATGGATAATGGCAGTTGTGGTGCAGACTCCTTTTGATTGACGTTCGAGATTTTGAAAAAAAAAGTGCATAAAGCCATGAAAAAATTCCCCATTACAAAAAAATTTACATAATATCAGCCAAGACCGTTTTGTTTAAAAGTAGTCGAATCAAGCAACAAAAATACGATTAGATTAGGTGTATTTGTATTAATAGATATGGTTATCAAAGAGTTGTGCAGTTAACAGATTTTGAAAGATGCCATTGGATCACCAGAACCACAGGACAGGCTGGTTGATGTTTATATCGAAGTGGTTTTGCGGAATATTAAGTAGCTTTCACTTCTCCTGTTGTTTTTACGCTTATTGGTGATTATTAATTTTTGGTTTTGTTCGATTTGGTGACTGGGACGTTAGTTTAAATCGTAAAGATGATGGAAAGGGAAGAAGACTTGTAAGGGAACCAATTTGGATAATGGATTCAAATTCAAGCAAAAACGACGGATTTCAAGGCTAAAGTTGTTTTTTTTTTTTCTTAACGTAGAAGAACACCTATTCAATACCTCTGAAGAAATAGTAATTCATTTGAGACCACCTAAAACACGGTCTGACAAATCTGACAAATCCTCCCAGAGTACCTATCTCTTGTCTTAAAAAATGGGGAAAATTGTAAGTTCCGAGCATTCCTGCCGACTAAGAACACAAGCACAAGAATTGCTCATAGAAGTTGTACCTAGGTCACAGAGCTCTGTTTCTTTCAAAAATGTATTTATTTATTTAATATTACATAATATAACACAATTTTTAAGACTGCTGTGAAAAGACATGAAAAATGAAAGAAATTTACAAAATTCAACCGATTTTGGGCCCTTGAATTAATTTTGCTCTTTCCCACCAAAACATCATTGGGAGGTTTGAATATTACAAAACAACAAATTTATAATATTGGCTAGAGTTAAAGCTATATCAAAGCTGCCAAGCCGATCGTCAGGCACCTTTTTAGTGTTGCTTCGGATTTATACTTAAAAGCTTAATTGAAAAACGTTTTGGCCCTGAGATTTGAGACCAGACATAGCGTCGTCCGAAACCAATGCACTACTATGAATATTGAAGGTTTGAAGCTAACACTTAACACTTTGTGGTATTTTATTCAAGTTCCTGTTGTAATATGCAAAAATTCAAAATTCATATGATGGTGCGAAAGCTTTGCAGTCTTACTGAATCTATGTTATATCATACAAAAACCCACTTCATTATTAGGATAATCATAACTCCTTGATTCCTTCAAGATTTAGGTATTGGGTTTAGATTTAAATATCTCAAATCCTATTTTAGTCCCATCTGGTGTTCCTCAAGAAAGCCATTTAGGTCCAATTATATTTCTTTTATAAATGACTTACCTGATGTACTCTTAAAATCAATTAGTCTATGGTTTGCTGATGTTTTAAATTTTTTTAGAAGTATTTAAGGATTAAGTGATTGTCTGCTTCTTGAAGATGACATCTTAAGGCTCTCTGAACGGTCTAAAAACAACCAACTAAGTCCAAATATTTCGAAATGTCAGTCTTTATCTTTTATTCGTCACTTTTTACCTATCAGAATTATATGTAATAGAGAACAATGTTCTTGAAAAAGTTTTATCAAAAAATGTCCTTGGAGTAATTCTTGAATATTGCAAAATTTTTTAAACATTTAGAATTTATTATGAATAAAGCAAACTCCATGCTTTGAACATCTTCCCCCATTCTTTTGAATTAAAGAATCTTTATATTTTAACATCGCTATGCATTGTATGTGTTAGTTCGAATCTTACGAATTCCTGCATCATATGGAATCCAATCATCATCATTAATGATTGAATTAGAATTGAAAGAGTTCAAAAGAAATTTACAAGTTTTGTAATAAACAAACAAAGATCGAATACTGAAATATGATCATGTAATGCAAAACGTTTGTTTATTGGCATTCAGACTCTTGAAAACCGCAGCAAAATCATGGAATTCTTTAAGTTTTTGGTTTTATTGAATAAATATCAGGCTTATTTCAAAGTACTCATTAACTGTCAACTTAGAATTCAAAGAGTATTCCAAAATCGGAAAATACAGACAGTTTACTTAAAGGACACGAATCCAACATCTTACCTCCAGTTTCACAGTGGAACTGTTTAAACCACTTTTGGTTTAAGCTTCAGTTCAACAATAAATTTGGTTTCACGGTGTTATTTAAACCTTGAACAGAGGTCATTCTATAGATTAAGTTAAACGCCACTATTCTGCCGTTTAAAAGTCAGTTCAACAACCCTTCACACATTTGAAAATAATATTTATTTTAATTTTTTTAAATTTTGTTTCCTGTCACAGGTCAAAACTGAAATAAATCAAACTTTCCTCGATTGTTTTTTCTTTGATTCAAATAGAACGAGCAAACAATTTACTTAATTTACCTTCAATCAACTCAAGTTCAGATTAGACTGTGAAAACGAGTTGAACTTCAAATTTAAACTCCAATCCAAATTCAGCAGAACTTAAGATTAAACTCTCACTGTGAAACTGGGGGTTAGTAAGTTAGTATATCAATTTAAATTGATTTGCTTCACAGTGAGAGTTTAAACTTAAGTTCTACTAAACCTGAACTGGAGTTTAAATTTTAAGTTCAACTCGTCCGGTTTCACAGTCTTATCTGAACTTCATTTCATTAAACGTAGTTTAAGTAAATTGTTTTCTCTTTCTATCTGAATCAAAGAAAAAACAATCAAGGAAAATTTGTATTGTTTCAGTTGTGACCTGTTACAAATGTTTGAAGGGGTTGTCGAACTGAGATTTTAAACGGCAGAATAGTGTCGTTTACTTTAAACTACAGAATGAACTCTGTTCAAGGACTGTGAAACCAAATTTATTGTTGAACTTTAGTTTAAACCAAAAGTGGGGTTTAAACTTCCACTGTGAAAATGGGGGTTATAGTTTTAATAAGCTTGAGGTTGGGTCTTATCTATTTTAATATAATGTTTAGTTGATTTTAAATTTCGATAAATAAATTTGCGAATGGTACAAACTTATTTTTTTTTTCTGAAACAACTCCAACGATTTAAAATGTTTGTGCTTGTATAAGTTCATATTTGTATACAAAATCACATGTCATTCCTTTTATTAGCTCTAACTATGTACTTAAGATGAAATTAATCTTTAAAAAATTAACAATTTATGTTTATAAGATTCATTCTTTTATATAGAACATTTTTTTTTAATTTTAAGTCTCTAAAGCATAAGACAGGTTCGTTTGACTCAGTTGTGCAATTTATTTTGTATTGCAATCAGCATTCCACTACTTGCACTTAGGCTCTGCTGGATTCAGGAACATTTATCAGAAAAAAGGTATTTTTCCAAGTCCTTACAGTTTTGTTTCTACAAAAAATTAATAAATAAATAAAAAAATACATATGTAGGTTTCCTACACAGAGAAAATTCGACTACATAAAATAGAAGAAAAACAATCAGATTTCTCTATGGTTTTTAGTCAAGAAGAAAGCCTAATTAAGACAACAGAGAAAATCTTTTTAAAAACTTGTTTGCTAATTTTATAAGCTTATCACATATAATTAAAAAGATATCTTAAATATATTTATAATAAATGTATGAGAAACTTTTTGAAATTATGTGGAAGACCCCTTAAAACAAAAAGGAAAACTTATTGAAATGATTGTTTTCCATATGATTTTAAATGGACTTCCACATACTTTCAAGGTTTCTTAAGGTTTCTAGGAGTTTTTTACCTATACTTTCAATAAGTTTTCCCTATAGTTTGTAGAAGAATTCCATATACTTTTATTAAGTTTCCCCTATTTTTTCTACGAGTTTTTTTCATATTTTTAATTATTTCATATTGTTTCCAGAAGTTATTCACAGAATTTCAATAAGTTTTCCGTATTAATAGGTATCAGGAGTATTCTACTTACTTTGAACTAGTTCTTACCAGGATCACTTCCTTTACATTTTTTGAATAAAAACGCGTTGTTTATTACGTTTTTTATAATATAGGTATCTACATATTTTATTTCATTATTTCTTACATACTTTTTATATTTACGTATACAAAAATAAATAACAATATTTTACCCAAAATATATACTCGTACATATAGTAATAAAATAAGTAATAAATAATACATACTTCTTACTTCCAGTATCTTTTCTGGCGTTTGCCCAAAGATTCATATCCCTGTATGTCATTTTCTACAACTTCCAACGAACCTCTCCACAATACAATGAGTCAGATCCTTTTGCATCTTACAGTTGAGGTGTCCATTTTTTTCATAAGAGCTTAAAAGCAGTTGTCCTCTTACAGTGGACTTAAGAAGGCTGGTGAGATTCACTTCTTTCGATTCCGAAACACGTGAATTGGAAGAATTAAAAGAATTCAAGTCGTTAGACATTTTTTCCAACCATTCGAGAACCCTTTGGGTCGATGGTGGCGACTGCGTAGGTTGGTCACATCAGGGTAAAGGTTTGTTCTAAAAAAAGCACACATCACCATTTTTGTGATTTATACAATGAAATCTTACATTAGTTCAGTTAGGCTTTCAATTTTCGGGGCTGTAACCACCTCTTCCCCATTTGGAGGTCATTTTAATAAAGGGGTGTTTAAAGCTTTGCATATCTTGAAAACCGTTAGTTTTTACAAAAATATTTGATTAAATTATCTACAAATTATGAAAATACACTGAAACCCCAACATATCAAAAAATATCTTGTCCTACCCAAATTGCAAGGTTCGGACAAATTTTTTTAACATTTCAGTGACTTAAATAAAAGAGAATATGGAAATAATATTGCAAAATTTTCTACTTACTTACAATTTTATAAAATACAGATACGTTATGACTACTTACCTTGTCTCGTCTCCACTGTCTTAAGACGGCCATAAATTTAAGAACCCCGCGCTGTTAACATAAGCCAATAGTTTATCTACATCTTCGGTCTCTAAAACTTCGATGTAATTAATGCCATACATTTTAAGAAAAGCCAACGTTGAACTACTCAAACCCCAGGAATTATAGCTGTGCCAATAAGTTAAAAGAGCTTAAGTCGACATAAGCGAAAATCGTGTTTTTAGTTTCACATAATTTCAATTTCGATTATCTTTCATCTAGTCTGGGTCTCGTTACTCTACGACGAATAATAGCCGTTAAATTTAAAAAAATCAAAAGAGCTTATGTTAAAACAAAATGAAAATATATTATTTTTAAATGGCTTAAGTCATGACATAAGCCCTTATTATGTGTCGAAACCAGAAGAAAATGATAGCGTAAGTCGACATAAGTTACTTTAAATTGAATCATTTAACATCTTATTTCGACATAAGCCATTTTAAAAAAAGTGATTGCCAGTCAAACTCATTTATATAAAACAGCTTAAGTCCACATAAGCTATTTTACTACTTTAAATTGCCGTGGCGCGATGGATGTGTGCTCGCTTGTGAACCTCATGATCACAGGTTCGATCCCTGCCGTCGTCTATGTCGTTTTAATTCCATTAAAAACCTTCTAACATTGTCATCAATGGGTTGCTGGTTTACTCATTACATGTTGTTCAGGCATAACACTAACAACATGTAATTGAGTTAAACTAGTATACCCAACAAGGATGAACACGAATAAAATAATGTGAATCATAAGCGACATAGAAATAAGACACGGCATTCTCCGCTTTAGTTCAGCCGCCATCCCTGGAGTTAAAATAGCTGAGACAACAACCTTCAGTCTTAGTACATCGTGCCACACATCTTTCCTATCCTTCTTTCTCTTCCTTAACTTCACGGCCGCGCTGTGTTCAAACATTTAAAGGGTAATCATAATCCCTTGAGCGCGTGTAGATTAAAAAAAAAAAAAAAAAAAAAAAAAACCTATCTTAATTCGACGTAAGCTGTTTTGACGAATGTAACGAATGTCTTTAGCGGGACTTAAGTGATTTCGCAAATAGAAGAGAAAATTTGGCTAGAACAATATTTTAATTTTTAATTCCTTGTTCGATTTCTACTAATTTCGTATGTAAAAAGGTAAGTTTCTCATAGAGACAAAAATATCTGTTCTGACATGCCTTTGACTCGGAATCGTTTTGAAGAGGCCGAATGTTTTGAGAGTCCAGTTTTAAATGAAAGAGCTTCATTTCATTGAGCATATAACGCGATATTTTTCAGTTTTGACAGCCTGAAAGATTCAGATTTTTCTCCAACTTCTTAAAGCAGCAAAATTGACGGTAGTAATTATAGCGAAGATATTCAGCAAGTAGCAATTTTCTTGGAAAGAAACTTATGTGATGATCACGAAATGTTGGTGAGTAGTACTGTTTGTGAAGGGATTATTATACCCGAAAAGAAGATGAATATCTTAAAGAAAGCAGAGCTACAACGAAATCAAAACGAAATACCGGAAGAGCCTTCACAACAAATTCTGTAAATGCTATTTAAACCAGTGAGTTTAAGCCTCTAGTGGATTGTCGCATGAAGTGTAAAAGGACCAAACAAATATTATTCAAAAATATCGCTAGCGCCCAATACTACAATCTTAGACACGCATATGTAAGTGGTCTGATTGTTGTTTTTGAAAACAAGACAAAAAGGAACGCAAAACCATCTTACAAACACAAAAAATCGACTTTGCGAAAGGAAAAGTTTATTTGGCGCAAAACATCGAAAGGCAAGAGAAAGTTTGATTGACAAAAATTTAAATAGTTGCGTTTTACCAACGATTTTGAAACGATACAATACAAAATAAGTCTTGGGGAAACAATACCTTTCGCGTTGATGAAATTCCAATTTGTTACTCCGGACCTAATATCAACAGGAAAGAAAAGAAAAAAGACTTCTTAGAATTACTGCCTGTTATTGAAAAATCTTACCCCGACTTCTTTTTGAACCTTCAATCTGACAAAATTAAAGATTGAAATGAAGATGAAAATAAAATCTGAAAATGTCTTCTTTATATAATTGTTGTCATTTTTAAACAACTTTTAGAACCAGTTGTGAGAGACATTAAATGAATTACCTAATACAATACTATAATATAATTTATATTTTTGTTTTAAACATAAAATATATACCTACTTCAAAATAAAAGAAAAAAAAATCGTCTTAAAGTCTTCTGGTTCGTTCTGTTGTGTGATTATTCAAGTACAGGTCAAACACTTTAAGCTGCTTATGTAGTAACTTAATTTTTTTTTTCCTTTTTTTTTTGAAAAAGCTTACGTGGAATTAAGAGCACAAAATATGAAATATCATTTTTTTAAAACATCTTATGTCACATAAGCTAAGTGTAAATGTTAAAGCATTTTTTTGAAAAAGCTTAAGTTGAAAAAACATGTCTTTGAGTTAAAAAAACATGTTTTAATTAGCTGTGTGATTGTTTTTAAAGAAAAAAGAAATATGGAAATTAATGGTATTCCAAGCATGTGTCCTGAAAAAAAAATCGGTTAGTCTAGCATCAACATTTATTTACATACTAATCACCAAAAAAGTCTTAAAAAAAAAGTTCGCAAAACTTTATTTGATCATACTGAAAAATGATACAAATTGACTTAAGCTTTTTTAACTTATTGGCACAGATAGATTCCTTGGGTTTCTTGAATGTCTGTTTCATTCCACGTTATGCATGGCACACATATAATTTCACTTTCCGTTATATTGTCCACACTGTTTCGTATATTTTCATTGTTTCCCGACATTATATTGTAAATTTTCTTTAATTTTTTCACATTGTAAAAGAAACGTCCACACGTCCCGAAATCATAAACCAAATGCGTTTGCAATGTACCGTTTTAATAATATATTTATCTACATGAGAGGCAAATAATATAGTTTTAAGAAGGAAATCTTATTGAATGAGAGCACTTTTTGTTTTTAAATGGGAACTCTTTTTGATTTAAGAAGTTTTTAATCTTAAGTTAAAAATTAAAAAAGGTTTTTTTATTGCTTGCGCGATCATGAATACACATGCAAAGGAGATCTGATAGTCTTCTCCAAATTTTATAAGGAAGCCTTTTTGATTTTAAACGATTTCCTTATTAGCGGTTTTAGTTTATATAAGATTATAAGTTTGATCTTGTTATTCAACCAATAACGAATAAAGATGCAAAAGAGATAAGATAGTCTCCTCAAAAGTTTATAGAGACTACTTTTTGATTTAAAAAAATTCCTTGTTGAGAAAAAAAACAATAATAAATGTTTGTCATATTGAAACGTTATATTAATAAGAAATTCTAATTCTTTAACTCAATTAAGATGATATTCTTCTGAAAGATATGAGAAAATCTCTTAAGATATTTGATAAGATTTTCTTCATTAAATTTACAAGATTTCTCTATGAAAATATCATATTAATCATTAATTTTATAGAGATTTCTAAGTAAAACAGCTCACTACAGCGATCTTATTGATTTTAGGTAGTAATATTTTTCTCTGTGTATGAACTCAAAAACACCGTGATCAATTTTGATGAAATTTTCAGGAGATCTTAAGATAAGTCCAACTGAATTTTTTTTTGCTTTTTTTGCACAAAAGAAACATAATTTCGCATTTTGCTTAAATAAATGTGTTTTTTTTTTAGCTGACTGGGTCGTAGCAAGGTACTGCATATTTCTATTGATATCAGCTAAGACTTAGCCAGATGACCGCCTCGATCTTTCTGCCAGCAGTAATCTGGCTATAGATAATAAGTGCTTCCCGTGCAAAGCCGGGGCGCGACGCTAATAATAGATGTACGAGTATAATTTATAATAAAATAAACTTTGATGCGATATAGCCTCTTATTTACACGAATTGTAAGGTACTTGAAAATTGCCTCAGTAAAAATTTGATGGTTTAAAGTTTAATTTCAAGTCGGCATGGGTTCCTACTATCCATTGGCTATGAAATTTTATATTTAAGTCTTAGGCCTAAATCGAAAAAATGAAGGATCAAAATTCACGAAAAAAAATGTTCCTTATGTCCTGGGACACCCTAATTTCTATTATAATTTGAATAAGACTTAGAACAAGGGTTGTTGTCAATTTGTTTTTGGTATTAAGGAAGTTCTTAAAGTTTGTTGGCTAAGCTTTGAGTTTATTTATTGTTTTATGTATATAGCTTTCGTATATCTAAAGAGTTAGAATAATCTGAGAATAGTTGCAATTTACTTAGCCAGTATCTTGAAGAAAAAAGAAATGAATATTGAAATCAAAATAAGGAAAAATCTTCTAGGTATGTCGACGTAAGTGCAATTTTTTCTGATTACTAAGTGTCAAGTTTTTTAAATAGTCAAATCGACGTGATTGTATCTTTGCTATTTCCCAAAAGAGGCCAATTTTTTGTTTGACACAAAAGCTAAAATGTATTGTATTTTGATGAACAAAAATCTTTAAACGTGATTCCTTAACATTTAGGAAAATTGCACTTACGCCGTTATTGCACCGAAAGTGCGAAATATGTAAGCAGTTGCCCATATTCGACGCTGTTATTAAGCTTCTCACCTTTCCACCTGGAAGCCATTCGTAAGGCCTAAGGTAGCTATATTACCACTTCTAAGACTCACAAACTGTCAAATTTTGAAGAGTAAGGATAGATTTCTTTTTTAGAAACTAGTCAAAAGTACGAGAACCAACTACAGAAATTATAAATAGTTTTTCGTATTACCTATAGTATTTGGGGAAACGCACGGTATTTGCCTTCATGCTACCTTTTTTAAGAACTGTGGGTTTCTAACCACAGAAATTTCTTGGACAGAAACACACCATTCGAGTGTGCGATACCTGGCTCCATTTTTCGAATCCAATTTTAATTGGTGTCTTCCATTAAATCTTTCCCTATTTTTCCTGGACATACACTGGCTTCTGTTTCCTTCTTTAAAGTACCGATTTAATTGCTTTGAATTCTACATATCACATATCCAAAGTTTCCAGTAAATTTTATAAAATCAAAACCCTTGTATGGAAGCTTCTCGTTAAGCCATTTCTCATCGCGGAAACTTTATATAAAGGAAATGCTGTGTTCTAGCTCAATGAAGGATCGAAGTCACACACCGACAAAAAAAATCTGAAGAATGGTATGACGACAACAATTAGCTTGGAGTTCTTCATCATCAAAATTGTTGTTTTTGATTAAAACATCGAAATATTTGTTCGCTTAGCAATGAAAATGTCAGTTTTTCCACCAAATTTCTTCCAATTGCTCTCGTTGATTGTGATGCATGAAGTATACTTCCGTACTTATTGTCAGACAAATTCACTCTTTCCATCTGCAAATCAAACCAATTATCAATTCCGGATGAATGATATATCCTCCTGCATGGAATATATGCGTACTTCAGCATCCGCACAAAGCAAGGAGATGACTTTATTCTCCTACGAAACAAACCACATCACACAGGAAACAAAAGAAATCCATAGGGTGTGGTCAATGTCATAGGATCAGCTTATTATTTGCTCATCAATTTGTATTAGGTTTGATCCTTGCGGAAGTCTTTTTCCCTGTGTTTCCCATCCTGCAATAGAACAGATAACATGTATGTCCTACACTTACATATGTTGTTGTTGTTTTATAATGTCCCAAATCCCTTGTTACTTATTGCTCCGACAATTCCATCGAAGACACCACAGGTTGATGTCCAGGCGAAATAAATTGGAACGCATTTCAATCTGGTTTCCTTCAATGAGCATCCGATGAAATAAGGCTCACTCCCAATGCTTGGTCCTGTCTCTCTGCAGTCGCCTTACACTGGCAACTGGCACTCATTCCATCGCCATCAAAGTCTTCGGAGTTCGAACACTTATATACAGCTCTCACAGAAGTTGTTGCTACTGCTGCTGTTCTGTGCGTTGCGGTTAGCACTGTTCCTTAGATAGTTCCTATGGGGCTATGGATATCCCTGTGCCCACAAATTGAATGGAAGGAATCAGAGCAAATCAGTCCAAGCGGAAGTCTAATTCAATTTCCTGTGTATCACCTTGTGGGAGTTCTGGACCTGGAGTCTGGATTCCATCATCAGGCAGTTTATCTTCAGCTGGACAAGCACATCCACTACCTTACAAATCCTGATGCCTGTTTTCTTTATATACGAACTTTTGGCTTGTGGGTGGGCTCCAACGCCACAGGGGTAGATACAACTCCCATCCCTTCGTGCATCCATCGTCCTTCTGCATAATATTCGTCTCTCAGTTGCGCAATTAATTTGATTTATTGTGTGCGTCGGTACTCTGTTGGCCAGATCGACAAGTGGCACGCATTATTATTGGAATATCTGGATTTAATTGAATTGCATTATGGCCTCGGCATCGGCCTTTATGCGATGCGGGGGTTTACCATTTGCATACATAATTGCAGCGGAGATTTTGGGCTCCCGACATAGTGCAGATGTGTTGTATTATGGGATGGTGTGGGCGTAAAAGTGGTATCCGGTTGATTTAGCTTTGGCAACGGAAGGTGTTGATAAATGGATCGATGGTGTTTCTGTTGAGTACTATATTGGACGGTTAACAAGGATATCCCCATTAAACAATGCGGACTATTTTGAAGTAACTATCTTGATAGGGCCTACTACCTCTTCCTATAAGAATGTTTATATTCTGAGAGATATTAATATTAATCATTGAATGGGAAAGGATATTTTGCTTTAGATTTTAATGTTATACAATTTCAACAAATTGAATACATAGCTTTCTCGCATACATACATATGTTTTGTTTATCTTCATCAATTTTGAGATGAGTTAGGATGACCCCGGAAGAATTACAGAAATTCAATAAGAATACTAAACGTTTACATAATATTTATATGAGAATAATGTAAACTGCATTTGGGTTTTGTAAGAACAGAAAAAGGCGTTAGAATGGCTAATTCCAGAGCCACAAAGGTCTATACAAATGAGGGCGACAGAACAAAGGCATAAAGGAGATTTAAAACATTTATAAGTCTAAATTCTTCACAAAAACTAGACACAATTGTTCAAAATTGATTGAAATTATTGTAGATGCCAAATTTGTTCTTAAATTGCCGAAACAAGAGAAATTTGAGAAAATAAATTTCGAATTTTGATCTAATTGTTACGAACTGTCAAACTCTAATCGCGTTCCACATACCATCCACACTGCAGCGAATGAATTTTTCGCACGCGACTTAATCAAATTCCATTTTTGTGTTTGTTTGTTCGCGAGGCGAAGAATGCCAAAAATTTTACGTGAACGATAACGTCAGAATGGACGAATGTTCGTTTATTTGTCGGTCCTTGGGCGCTCTCATGTAAGTCGTCCTGTTCGAATGGGCGGACGACAGCAATATCAGTTCGGTTTTATGGCGGTACATTATACAATCCATGCCGCGTCTTAACTGGTCTCTGATATCCAATGGAACAAAACTAAAATCGGTTTACTGGTGCTTCTCAGGCTGACATGGAGAAGGCTTTCGACACAGTATGGTTTAAAGGTCTCTATTTTAAGCTGCCCAGACTCAGCATATGTAAACTACTACTAAATATGCTTTATGATATGCTCGATGATAGAAAGTTTATTTTCAAAAGTGGCAAAGCAACTTCTACCACAATCTTTGATGTTTAAAATGGTCTTCAATAGGGAGCTGTCAACTCGTGGATTCTATTCAGCATTTACACCATCAGTGATATGAAAGGTAGTCTTACTCAAGCAATTGCGAATGCCGACGATCAAATAGCATACAGAACAGCTACAAAAATCGAAGTCATCAGAATTCTTTTGCAGCGTGACTTCGACGAGATTCAATTGAAAATCAACTTTCAGAAATCCAAAACTATTCTGTTAAAGACTTCGTTGCGTGGAGCCTCAAGGGAAAAGAACTGGGGCGAGCTAGTGATCCTAGGGCCACATAGACAGTTACTGGTGAGTAAACGTTTAGTGAAATACCTTTGCATTTATTTGGATCAGTATTTGTATTTCCACAAACATTATAAATGCTGCTCTTGCCAGGGCTAGGGAACGCTTTGCCCTGACGAAACGGTTGTTTTAGAGAAGCCGGCTTTATAGAAAGGTGAAGGTGATGGGTCCCCAGTGTTCAACGTTGCCCCTCACAAATGGAAAAGACTCGGGAATTTGAGAGGCAGTGTCTTAGACGCTGCCTTAGATTACACAGAACACCAGAGTCAGAGTATCAACAATATCAAAGGGCACGGTAGCAGTGTCGTAGGGTCCATATAACCCGATTCCTACCTTTTAAATTTTCTACTAAACAACAATGTTTACTAAATAACAAACGACCTTGCTGCACAAGAATGTTTACTAAATAACGACCAACATAAAACCAACTTTATATACTAAATACGTATATCTATTCATTAACCTCCACAAGCTGCACACTCCACCAACTCAATTGAGTTTGTCACGGTAAAATTTACCGCGACAAAAATCATTCTTTCTATTCCCAAAAATCCTCTTCCTTCCATACCAGTTTCTTCTTCCTACAGGTGTTTCATTCACTTTACTGAGAGAGAGTGGGGCAGCCATGGTCCATCAGCCATCGGTACGCTCTCTCAGTATCTTGGAGAAACAAAATAAACATCATTATGAACCCAAATGTGGAGGAATGTTCCACTATTCAATTATGGATAATATGGACAAGCTGGTTTCGAAAAGCACGGGCGACAGTTGGTCCCCGAATGCTAGAAGTTACTCATTTCGAGAATGGCCGAGTGCCCAACGTATCTGATTTATATTTTATATGATATTGTAAAAGATAAAACGTTACTCGCTAGTCCCCAATCCCCCCAATCTGCACAGAAGCCCAACGCTCTAGAGTAATTTCGCGAAAATGGTATTCCTGTCAATATCTTCTTCTATATGTTCCACAATAATGGGTTGATTTTGTTTTGTTCGAGGGGAAAATTGATCGCGACATTGATTTTCTTTTATTTCTGAAAGCTTTTCTTAAAAACTTAAAAAAGAAATGGGTATTGATGGCTGGATGCATTCATCGTATTCGCCGCTCCTGGAAATGACACCAGCGATCGGTGGATTTATGATGATTATGCAGAGAAAGTGCGAGTAAGCAGGACCGCTGGTTTTCAACTACGTCGGCGCTCTCTACAGCAAAGATGGCGGAGAGTAGCTGAATGATGACGTGACCGAAAACCGCGGCCACTGATTGGCTGAAAGCACTGACTGAGGTCTTAAGAGAAGGTTTCGCCCAGGATGTAAAATTCCTGAGAGGAGACTTCAATTTTGGCTGTGGTTAATAAAAGAAGTTTGGAAGATAAAAAGAAAAATTTAGAAAAATCAAGAAAAGTTTTCAGAAAATAAAAGAAAATTTTTGGTGAAAAATAATTGGTGGAAAAAAAAAAATCAGAAAAAGAAGAAACAAAAGGATAGAAATTGGATACCTGAGTAGAGGACTTTTGCAAAAGGGACATATTAGAGGAAGGAAATTGACAGGATTTTGAAAAGATAAGTATTCTATTTTTTTGCTAGTGGCATCTTTAGAATTATCGGTTTTATCGTTTTGCTATTGTTTGAATTTAAATCAATAATTTCGCGTTTGACTTTTGGCCGTTAAAAATTCCGGAAAAGCGGAACTCGCGACCCGTTTCGAAAACCTGTTGTTTGTTCGGGACAAAGCGGTAACGATTTATCTTGGTTATTTCAAAAATAAATTGTAAATTCATTTTCGAAAAGATATTGGGTTTTTACCCTATATTCAAAAAGGTTTCCCAATCAAAAATAAATTAATTTAACTTCCCATTCGGAATTCAAATTTTGGCTTATCATTTCTTCTCAAAACAATTTTTTTGCTTTCATCGTCGGTTTCGCTTCATAAGGTTTGTAATTTCCTTAATCAAAAAAAAAAATTGCTGGCGCCCTTTATTTTCTTTCAGAAACGACGCCCCTGTCGTTAGCGTATATTTTACTTTCATTTCAGGAATTGATCAATTAATCGCTAATCAAATCAATTAAATTAATTTGGTGAACCCACCCCCATAATCTGAGCTAGCCATTTTGGTAGCATCCAAAGTGCTATCTCCCTGTTGCGCTTTAACTTCAAGCTCGCTTTCGTTCTCGCTCTCTGTTTTGTTTGACGTTGACAGTTGCTCTTGTTTATATTTTATAATAGTCAAAAGTCAAGTCGTGCCGGTCGATCTTGCGCTCGTCGTTTAATAATTATAATTATAATCAAATCCGTAGTTTAAATTATTTTCTGGTAATTAATTATTTGATCGGTATTCGGTTCGTTCGTCGGTTAAAGTGTAACAAACTTTATTCCCATTTTCATTCAAATAGACACCACACCAGCACCACACACGTTATTATCATGGAGTAATTTCTTCCACACTCTCTGCCCACAAGCTAAAGCAAAAGTAACCCGAAATATCTCGGGTTCTTATAAGATCTCTTGCTGGATAGAACAATGATAGTTTTCTTTCTCGGTTTTTCTGAGTTTGGGTTGACTCTGTCTAACGCCCGCTGTGTTATGCAAAGAAATAACACGCTTTTCTTCGACTTATTTGGTGAATGTTGTGTTGTTAGGTGAGTATACCCAATTCCAAAACCAAGTCACTTGGTGAATGGTGGGTTGCGCATGCGCAGATAGAGCAAAAAAAATGGTGCGCAAGAAATTTAACTAGTAAAGAACTGAAGATTGAAGCTGGAGGGGAAGTTTATTTGTATTTTTTAAATTTTGTTTTATTTATTTATTTTAATTACAATGTAAAATCGTAAAGATAATTAAAGAGGAAAGCATTTACAGTAAGCCCATCAGCCTAAATTTTGTTTTATAATTACAATTCCCTGCTTATGCCAAAAATAACTCGCTTTTCACCGACTTATTTGCTGAATTGTTTGAGTTTTTTCTACCGCTGCAATTTCTTGGATTAATTGAATAGGTCATTCATTCATTCATACATAAATATTTAATGAATTCTCAGTGAGAAGACTGAGAAGACAGGCTTTCAAATTTAGCACTTATTTTCACAGTAAAGCGACTCTTTTAAAAATAAGGAATAGACCTGACTTCTATGATTTTATAAAAAAAAAGATCGTAGAATAGCTTTAAAATATATGTAAATAAGAGAAGTTTTTTTAGTAATACTTTTCAAAGTTTCTTATTTGTTTAGAAACGCGAACTTTTACTATTTTTTTTAATAAAATACATTATTATAGGGAGTCGTACGGAATCCCCAAAAAAATAAATCCCTATCGACCTTAAATCCCCAAACATTTAAATCCATCTAGCTAATATCCCCACAGACATAATGCACATGGACGAAATCCCCAAATGAAACTATGTTTTTGCCAAATCCCCAAATCCCCAATGTCCCTGTACATCTACATCATGTGAAAAATTCATCAGAAAAATTCTCATCAAATTCTTTTATTCTGATACTAAACTTATTAATAAATGATAACGATTTACAGTTTCTAAACAGTAAATTACTATGAACGCATGATTGCATGCACTTTTCAGTCTAACTTTCGTATTCATGGGGAGTAGTGCTGTCTTAGTTTTTTAGTGTAGTGTTTTTTTGTTTTTGAAATAAAAGTTGAAATGGATGATCATGACCTTATTTTGTTGTTTTGTATTGAAAATTTATTTTAACTTTAATAAATATTACAAACATTACATAATAAAGAATTTTATATTTACTCTTCGGATTACATTTTTGTAATATAAATTAAACCAAAACCCCCAAAACCATTACCTTCAAGTAGTGAATCATGCAATTAAATCGCGCGCGCGATTTAATTGCATGATTCACTACTTGAAGGTTGTAGCGTACACCTTAAAAATATTAGATCCATAAATTTAAAGTATTTAATGCAAACGCTTCATAATCGGAATGCATAGTGTAAACAAGCTGTGTGAAAACCTATCTTCGAATTCTGAACACCTTTAAAACTTAAGTCGAGTATCGAAAGCCCACTTGCACATTTTTCTGTCGGAAATCAGCTTATCTAAGCTCTTTCATTTCCTAAGTCTGCCTTTCTTATCTCAACTTCCAAAGTGGCAAGAAGTCCCGTCCAAAGGTGCTTCGTCAAAAGTAACTACACATAATTTTTTATATTTTAATATAAAAAAAATATAGGTAAGAACTAAAATCATTTGGTTTTTTTTTTATTGGATAAATTATCCTAAAATCAGTTCAATTTTTAGACCACAATCTAGATAACTTTGCTGTGAAAAACTCATTTCGAGTAAAAATTTCCATTAAGTTGAGATTAGCAAAAATATATCGTGATTAAATTGGTGAAATCCCCAGAACAAAAAGCCCAGTCGAAAATCACGTGTTTGCGTATACAATAAAATAAAAGGTATGTTCTTTTTATTCATAATGTCTCGACTTAACAAAGTGTTTAATTGACAAAATACGTCCACAGATAATTGCGGACGTAACTTGTCAAAAGTGGATCTACGTGCGTTCAAGCCACGACCGACAGTGCGTCCGCAAGTCGAGAGTTAAAACTCTCCTTATTTTCACCAGGAATACCTGATCTGAGAATTAAAAGGGAAAAATCAACCGAAATATCAAATCTCCAACTAAGTCTTTCATCTATATGTACTTAGGAAAATACATCGATTAATCAACGAAGCAGAGAGCAAAAAGGAAAACAAAACCATATCCAGAAAGTGAAAAAAAAAGTAGTTTATATATATATATGTATATAAAAAAAAGGGCTAATAATTAATTATGTGTGTAATTGTGTAATTTTCTAAAAGGTAAAAGAACCTAATTTGCCATAGAATTTAAAATTATAATTTGTAAAGAAACCAATAGTGAAAATACTAGTCAAAAGTTGACTAAATAATTATTCGACACCCGAAGACAACGAGGGAAACTTGTGGCCACAACTTTCGTCGTGACGGGACATTTAATGTAAGTAATATATTGTAAATTGTATTTCTTTGGCAAATCTATATATTTTTCCCTTTTATAAAAGTATAAAACCTATAAAAGAATAAAACTTAAAGCCTACTAAAACCTACTTATGAACAAAACTTAAAAAAATATTAAAAACCTACTTAAAAACTATTAAAATTACGTCTAATTACAAAACATACAAAAGATATTAATATAAAAACAAACATACATACGCATCAACATACATATACATATTATATTTTAAATTATT
The DNA here is from genome assembly GCA_911387755.1 of Chrysotoxum bicinctum. Taxonomy (NCBI): domain Eukaryota; kingdom Metazoa; phylum Arthropoda; class Insecta; order Diptera; family Syrphidae; genus Chrysotoxum; species Chrysotoxum bicinctum. The sequence goes on from OU426987.1 coordinate 92,350,364, forward strand.
TTTTTTGCTATGGATTTACATTCGATCAATTTGCATTCACTCTTTATTTTCTGGTTCCTGGTTAATTCATGTTAAAATTTGAAATCCTAGAAATAAAATCTTCTAAAAATAAAAATTAAATCTAAAACAAATAACAAAAATCTTAAAAATGATTAATTTCCTGGAATAAATATCTTAAGCCATTCGGGAATGAATTGAGGGAATTGGGAGAGGATTTCCTTAAGGGGTTATCTAAATGAACCTTTGGAAGAAGATAACCAAGGAGTGTCCAATTCGGGTACATGAGGGGAGGGTACGTCCAAATGTTTCACAACACCAGAAACATAAGTCAACAGCTGTTCATTTCTCTTCTTTTCTACTTCTCTGTTAATTTCTCTTGTTTTCGCTTCATTATCTTTCAATCTAATTTATTCACTTCAACTTTCTTTTTAAATAAAAATAAAATAAAAACATACAGGCACGATAACATGTGTGCTTAGGGTATATGCAGCAAGATCCCACCCCACCGACGAGCTAATGCCTGTGCGATCGCAAGCGTGCCTAAAGCTGCAAAGGAATATAGGTCAAACAACACCATTTCATTCCACCTGACCCACCTACCTAAGTTATCATCATTCATTCACAAGGTAATGGTTTTGGGGATATTGGCGTGGGGATTTTTGCCCTGGGGATTCTCTTTTTAGGGATTTTGCTGCTGGGGATTTTTCTTTGGGGATTTTGAATTTGGGGATTTTATTTTGGGGATTATAACTTGGGGAAAATGTCACCAACCCATTATACTTAAACCTATGCTGCACAATTTACAGAGATTGGTAACATACATAAATCATCTATTTGTAAGCTTTTGTACATAACTATTTATTTTTAATTGATATTTTTTATATCATGATATTGAATTACTTGAAAAATTTAATTGATTTATTTGTTTATTTATCTCATATTTAAATATACTTTTGTTTTTTTAAGTTCCTTATTTTTTATTTTTTTATAAGATTACCTTAAATTTTCCTTAATGTTCATGCAATGCATTTGCATTTGCCAGAAACGGTTTCTTTCGAAGCCACTTTTATTATGCTTTAAGATTATTTATAATTTATTAATTAATGAATTGAAGTATACAAAATTGGCATGAATTGCTTCGCTTGTTTGTTCTGGAAATCAGAACTGCAATACCTTTTTTAATTTAGAAGAAGTTAAAACAAAAAATATAAAAAAATTCTTATAGTTTTTGTTTTTGGTTTTCGTTGACTATATTGAATAAATCAATTGAAAGCTTATTGTGACCTCTAGTCCAAATGCGTTTCGCCCAGGTACGACAGTTGGGCTCATCAGTTAGATGCTGTCGTACCCTTCTAAGACGCAATATGTTAGTCGATGATTATCAACACACAATAAGCTTTCAATTGATTTATTCAATATAGTCCACGAAAACCAAAAACAAAAACTATAAGAATTTTTTTTATATTTTTTGTTTTAACTTCTTCTTACATCAGCCAGACCTCGGGCGTCATTTTCTAGGTGTCTGAATTTGAACAAATTCCCCTAGATTAATATAATTTACATTGCGTTCCTGCTGTAAATTTTATTTGTGTTGATAATCATCGACTAACATATTGCGTCTTAGAAGGGTACGACAGCATCTAACTGATGAGCCCAACTGTCGTACCTGGGCGAAACGCTTTCTTAATTTAGGATACATATCGATATTGGAATTAATTCTCGTTTGCAGGTAATTAGTCTAAGCTTCGACTTACCATTTGAAATTTTTCACGCCACGCCACTGCACGGTAGTGCCCAGCCAAGTTCTGGCACTACACCCTTTTTACAGGAACAAACTCAGGCGGTTTTTGACCCCTCCCTATCTTCAGTACCAATGAAGTTAGAAACTTAAAATTCCGAATATTTGCTAAACTAGTCAGGCACAGGCGCCTCATCAAATTTCAATTTTCTAGCATAAGCTGAGATATAAGGGTGCCGTGAAATAAGGCCAAGTGAAATAAGGCCAACTTTCAAAAATTGGCCTTATTGCACTTTGATAAAGGGAAATAAGGCCAATTTTCAGTAGTTGGTCTTATTTCACTTTGACAAAGTGAAATAAGGCCAAATGGTTTTGAGAAATAAGACCAAGTTGGTGCCGTGACATAAGGCCAAATTTGTTTGTGACTTAAGGCCAAACATAAAATGTTTTGTTAAAAATAAAAAAGTAGTTTTTTCCGTTAGATTCGTATAAACCATAATTGTTTATTGGGGGCCGTTGTTCTGGGTTTTCTTGAGCAACAGTACTTTGGGTGGCCCGCTTCGCGGGTTTTCAGGATTTTAACTCATTTTTCGGGGCTCACACTCCAATGAATGTAAAATACAAAACTGTTGCTACAGGCGCCTGCCTGGTGACTGAACATACCCTAAGCGGAGCAACGGAGTTGCGTGAGCGGGTGTGAGCCCCGAAAAAGAAGTTAAAATCCTGAAAACCCGCGAAGCGGGCCACCCAACCTAGGGTTGCTCAAGAAAACGCGGAACGTCGGCCCCCAATAAACAATAAATTATGTATTATACGAATAAATAATACTTATAAATGAAATGAAATAAATATAAAAATCCAGTTCGGCCTTATTTCGCTTTGTAAAAGTGCAATAAAACCAACTGTTGAAAGTGAAATAAGACCAATTTGGCCTTACTTCACTTTGTAAAAGTGTAATAAGGCCAACTGCTGAAAATTGGCGTAATTTCACTTTATAAAAGTGCAATAAGGCCAATTTTTGAAAGTTGGCCTTATTTCACTTGGCCTTATTTCACGGCACCAGATATAAGGCCTCAAAAATTACAAAAACCGTAACTGACTGACTCAATGACTGACAGATCATCAAAATTATGGAGCACTTCCCAACATCGTAGAATCTTGTAATTTTGCACAACGGCAGGACATGTCATGCAAGCAGAGGAAAAAATCGAAAATTTGAAGTTTTCCATTCAGGGGGCGTGGTATCCGCCCACTTTATCCGAATTGGTGTTGGTTGAATGGAGAACTTCCCACTGCTGTAAAACGATGAAATTTGGTGAACCGGTAGAGCTTAAATTGCATATAAAGGACCAAAAATAAAAATTGAGGTTTTCCATTCAGGGGGCGCGGTATCCGCCCACTTTCTGAGAAAATGTTTAATCTATACGGAGCACTTCCGATTGCTATAATTAAGGTAGGTATATTAGTGTTAGGTATCTTGCCAGGACAAGCAGAAATAATTGAAGCGCAAATCAAAACAACCAATAACAAAAAGAAAACATACCAAAAGAAATAGGAAGCTAAAAAATAAGTTGATTTTAGTAGGTAGTGTCCACCCTTCAATCTTTTCGTATCTTTCTAGATTTGAACATGGCAAAATATTAAAATCTTTGCAAAAAGGAGTGACATCAGACCAAAAACATAAATGTTAAAAAAAAAGATCCAAGTTCTTCTATACAATATATTATATTGTAGTAGAAACAGCTACAGTGTGAAGAAGACATTTTATTATTTAATGAAAACTGACTAAAATTTGGTGGGTTCACTCGTCAAGTTTTTTAAACCTTTCGAATTGGGCAAAAAAAAAACTTGCTAAGTAAGCCCATCAAGTTTTAGTCAGTATTCATTAAATAATAAAATTTCTCTATTACATTGTAGCTGTTTCTACTTTAAATATTCTGTATTAAACCTTCATGAAGTAAGAAAAGAACTTGGCGTACTTTTAGATCTCATAGTTGAAAAAAATTTTCAGAAAAGTTCCCTAGAACCATTTTTTTTTTGTTTTTGATTTTCTCAAAAACGGTACAACCGATTTTGATCATTTTTTTATGCTAAGGCTCCCTAAAAATTTAAATGGAATTGTGTATTAAAATTTTCCAAGAAAATTCAATTTTTTTTTTTCAAAACTCAATATTTCGGAAACCCCATGCTCTATTTTTTCAAACTTGAAAAATTAAAGCTCCTTAATATAATCTACAAGATTTGAGAAAAAAATTGTTTTACCTAAAAATAGCGGTACCCACTATACAAATGTTAAAAAATGGTTTTCGAAAATAGTATTTTTTCTCGAAAATGGTTCTGAGAATTTTGATAAATTTTTTTTCTTTCTTTTAAATTTTACCATCTATAATTTAATAAACCAAAAATGAAATTAATATATTACTGACTGTACCTACCATTGAACTATTTATTTGAATTTTGAATTTCTTATTATCGGCATAACGGATTTTAATGAAATTTCTTATAGAGAAGCTTCTTAAAAGTTTAGAAAATATTGCATTTTAAAACTTAAAAAAAAAAACATTTAATGAATTAAAAAAAAATATTTTGTTTTCTCAAAAACTGGCTTAATATTTTTTTTGAAAATTTATTTTTTATTCGTTTAATAAATTTTTAATTGGCGTAACAGATTTTTTCTTAAAAATGTTAAAAATATTTTGTATATAAAAGCAAATTTTTTGAAGAAGCCACTACAAAGACTTATAATTTTTGTTCTTGCATAAATCAATATTTGCTTGAAAATTAAAAAATGAATTTTATGCTTATGAACAGTTTTTTTCTATAATAACATTCATTTTTTAAATTCTTAGTCGTTTACATAAGAGCAAGTTCGTGCGATCCAGTCGTGCATTTTATTTTCGTTTGTTTCATTCACTTAATGTTCATCGGTTTCAGTGGCAAGAGATTGACATAAGGATTGATTGATTTGGTCTATTGCGATTGTAATCAATCAATCAACCGAATCAATCGCATTTGACACAGCTGAAATTCTTCCTGTGCTCATCAGTTAACCTTTGATCCCAACTTCAGTTAAATTCAGAGATTTGTTCCTAAGCCGCACTACACGAATGTGGAGTTCTTTACCCGGCTCTATATTTCCCTCCCATTATAATATTCAGACATTCGAAAGCAATGTGCATCGGCTTTTCCTTTTAAATCCTCTTCAACTTCCCTAAAACGCTCGAATTGGACTCAAACATTTTAAGGGTAGTCATAATCCCTTTTTGCGTTAAAATTATAAAAAGAAATAATAGTAGTCAGTGGGAAAAATATTACTGGCATAAACATCCCTTTTTATGACCACAAATATGTACTTTCTTCTTTCTTTAGTGGACATGTTATTATAATTAAAATGCCAGATTTCTAATTGTCTCTGACAGACGCACTTTGACAAAACCGAGTTTGCTGCTACCAACAAAACAAAGGCAATGAGAGTAGCAGTGGGGTGTTCGCATCACCCCAGCTGTGTACTTTTCAAAGACAAGTTCAAACTTACCACAATGCCAATGAGACCAGAACTTCTTTTTTATTTTCATTTCTATTTGGAAAATTGAGTGTTAATAGAGTCATTAATCAACACACTAACTGCAAAGGCCTGCGATGACAACTGTTTCATCCTTGTTACCTCCCATCAACTCAATTGGCCTTCTTTTGTTATTGTTGCTTTGGACAGCTCTTGGCCTTTCGGGCACACATAATTTATTTCTCATCAGGGCTGCCGTTTAAGAAGCTTCTGATTTTGATGGACTAAAGTCCTAAGGTGAGACAGTCGGTATTTTTTGCCTAATAAATTAATCAATTTAACAAAAAGACCTAAAAGGACACCGTACATATATTTAGAATTATTTGGGAAACATTCTTTTTGTGCGAAAGAATCTAAGTCTGTAATTCAAGTCTGCTTCTTTCTTGTTCATTCCTTTTATACGAGTATTCTTCCAATGAATTTAAAATCAGATTGTGAGGGATTTTATTTTGTTTGAGGTTAAACACGCAACAGGATGTTAAGGAAATTCTCTGAATAATAATTATTCTTTAATGATTCGACAACTTTTGGCTGTCATTTAATACAGAATTTAATTGAGCGATGACTATAATTTAGGTCGGTGTGCCACGGACGGATCACAACCTGGCAGTGCGGTCGAAGGTTCTCATCAATTAATTCTTGCTGAACATTTCGCTTTTAGATGTGACACTACATTTACGAAGTTCGTGGGGTAACAGTTGGACATGAAAGCAATAAATATTCAAATTTAGTTGTTTTTGAACAAGGTTGGTTTAAGACTAGGCTCCCACATTGTTCACCTCTCTGACAAAAGTATACAGTGGTGGAGATTATATTATGGTGTTAACCAGTTGGCTTGCCAAAGCTATTTGTTATAATTTTGTATGAGAGGGGGCTGACATTGTGTGACAAAGTAAAGATTTATTTTTGATAAATGAAATTGAATGATTTAAGGGATTTTTATGTAAGGCTACTGGGACATACTTGGCAAGTAAAAGTAAATTATTACACTGTTGCCAAAAAAAAGTATTGATTTAAATATTTCTCTCAAAAAAATAACGAAGTTACAAGCAAAGTAAAAACTTGACAAAGAACGTTAGTAGAGGAAGTTCTCTGAGTTCTGTTCTTTGGCTTTTAGTCATGAATAACATTCTCAATGAGTTAGAAAGATGTGGCGTTAGGACGGTTTCATATGCAGATGACTTGGTGCTCCTAGTATCAGGAAAGTTCACCCCAGTGTTAACTGAAATCACAGAAATAGCTTAAAGTACATAAAGTAACTGGGCTACGAATTGTGGACTAGGTGTTAATCAAAGCAAAACTGTACTAATGATATTTACTACCAAAACTTAACTCTACCCCGACACAAAAGCCAGACTTTCTTGCTTTCTTCCAGTGCAAAATATCCTTTGCCAATAATGATTTTTTGGATTTTCACAAACGTAGTGTGGCAGATCGCCAAGTATGGTTCGATTGTATGGTGGCTCGTGCTTACCAAAACATATAACAAACTGAAGAAGGTACAAAAAACTGCTAGCATCGTCACCACAGGGGATCTTTTTTCTGCATTTTTTAAGACTTGGCTGACACATTTAGTATCAAGTATCTTGCAGTGAGTTTAGACTAAAGAAATCGAACATTTCGATTGCCAAACCTTATGGCCACACGTATATTATGGAGTTGATTCCATTACAGATTATTTCGACACCCACTGACTACTGCACCGCTAATATAAGCATCAGTAAATATTTTAAAGTTATGTTCCCATCAAAAAAAGACTGGGATGATGACATCGTGATGAAAGGCTTCGACACAACTATCTTTACTGATGGCTCAAAGATGGAGTGTGGTGTTGGTTCAGGAATTTTGTCTCAGACTTGGAATATATCTAGGTCGTCTAGGCTACTTGACTTTGGTAGTGTTTTTCAATCTGAATTACTGGCTATCAGAGAAGCATGCAAGGTACTCAAACAACATTCAAACCAATACGACTATTATCACAGACAGTCAGGCGATTCTTAAGGCCATTAATTCTGGTAATCAATGCCGGAATGAACTTGCCAGCCGCAATATTCACTATTAACTACAATGTCACTCTTATCTGAGTTCCAAGTCATTGTGGCATTGATGGAAATGATGGGAATGAACGGGAGGCCAAGCTAGCCGGGCAAGGAACAGCCCTTTATAACTCACTTGCAATATTAGTCAACATTCCGCTCGGAGTTATGGAGGGCAATATCCTCTCCATTTTTCTGAACGAATCAAACCGTGGGTGTAGCAGTTTCACTAACTGCATTATATCTAGAAAGATTTGAGCCTCTCATATTAAGTCCACTGTAGCGACACAGACACTGGCTGAACTCAGCCTAAAACAAAACCGACTGAACTTGTTCACTTGACGAATGAGTGGAAAAAGGTCATGACATGATGGATCGGTAGATCGAAAAAACCTACAACAAAGCCATTCTGGTATCGCCTCCTTCAGCGGCTACATCTCGCCTTCTGCGACCAATATAAATTGTTGAAATCAACTTTGAAATATGTATATTAATAAATTGAAATAATCAACTGTGTTTCATTATACAATAAAAACAATATATATATAGATGAGTGCGATCCTATAACTGGTGACCCCGATAAACGAACACCAAACATCTCGAAAGAGCATCGCAAGTTCTTCAAGCACACGACGAACGCCACATTGGTTGCCCCGCCGTATCATTAAAATCAGAACTTGTAATCATCATCAACCTTTCGATACAACGACGTCACATTATCCCGTTGTAGCACCATCATCAAAACCGTCAACCATATACAGTACATCAAACATACGACATCACGTTATCCGTTATCCGTTATACCATCATCATCAAAACCGGCAATCGTAGTCAGCAGATCAATATACGACGTCACATCCATCGTCTGGCAATACCAACAACATCAGAAACGGGAGTCATCTTTAATCCAATACAAATTTAACATCATAACATTAGAAAAGACCAGCTAGCATTAGAAGACAGTACTGAAATTAGAATTGAAGTCCTGCTGACCGAAGAGATTTCACAACGTGGGAATTTTATCTATTTTAAAGTATCAAGTCAATATTTTTTGTTTGAAAAATTGAAAATTAATTAAATTTTAATTATCTAAATATAATTATCAGTAATTTAACATTTCCCTATATTTTCCGTGTAAAGGTTGATCGATTTGCCGAACTCATCAGACAAACTCACAAAATGACTGGAATAAAAACACCAATAGAAACGGACGGACAACAAAACGAAGGGAACAACACCCAGTCAACCTGCACTTTTTTATCCACTGGAGGAATCTCAGGGAACAATGTGACTCCAACAGAACAAGTAAGCGCGTTAACTTTCAAAAATCTGCCATTTTGGCCCAACAACCCTGATGTGTGGTTTGTTGCGTTAGAAGGTCAATTTTCGGTAGCGCAGGTTAGATCGGATAACACACGGTATTTTACAGCTTTAGGCTTACTAGATGCGCGCACTATTAACATTTGTAAAGACGTCATAATGAACCCACCCTTAAGTGGACTTTACGAAAATTTAAAATCGACCGTTTTATCTCGCCTTTCGGAATCCGAAGAAACGCGACTAAATAAACTCTTAAACGATACACCTTTAGGTGATCGGAAACCAAGCGAGCTCTTTCGCGAAATGCGAGCATTAGCAGGATCCCAAATTTCAGAATCGGTTCTGAGAAGTATGTGGATACAAAGGCTTCCTCCTACCGTGCAGGCCATCGTTATAGGTAACGCGGAAAAAGACTCTGAAATTGTTTCAAGCATTGCGGACAAAATATTAAGCAATTTATCTATCCAAAACGGTGTTTCACTTCTATCTAATCAAACCAGGGACTCAACGTCCAATCCGAATAGAGTTATGCAAATTGAAGCAAACTTCGAACACCTACAGAGAGATATTTCAGAATTAAGAAATCAAATTAATGGACGACCGCAACGTGGTAGGTCAAATTCTCCAAGACATAGATATTCTCGGCGGCGACGGTCTAATTCACACGAACGCATAGATTCTTCAATTTGTTGGTACCATAGAAAATGGGGAAGCAAAGCAAGATTATGTAATCAACCCTGTAAGTTCAGGGAACAAAATAACAAACATTCGGAAAACTAAAAGCCCAGTCGATTGCGACTTGCGATTCGGGCTGCTTTCAAAATTGTCGCCTTTTTATCCACGATTTTTTAATGGATTTAAGTTTCTTATTGATTCAGGTGCAGATATATCTGTCCTTCCTATTTCATCTATTTTCCCTAGACCTCAACCTAGTGGAAGGTTATTATACGCAGCTAACGGTTCTCCAGTCCGAATATTTGGACGTAAAAAACTAACAATTGATTTAGGTTTTAAACGAAAATTCACTTGGGTATTCATGTATGCTGACGTAGATAAGCCTATAATTGGAGCAGATTTTCTTAAGACTTTTGGTCTCTTAATAGACATTCGAAATAGACGCTTGTTGGACCCTTTTAACCAGCAATCGGTTGGAAAAATAGTGCTGGGCCCTTCGTGTGAATTATCAATTTTAAATAAGGACCGTGTTAGCCAGGAGGTTATGAACCTTATTAAAAAATACAACATTGTATCTAACGGTAACATTTTTGTGCGCCCAGTACAACATAATGTTACACATCAAATAGATACAGGAAAAATCAGACCTTTAGCTTGTAAACCACGCCGACTCGCTCCCGACAAATTAGAAATAGCTAAAGCAGAATTTAATTTTCTAATGCAACAAGGTATATGTCGACCCAGCAGTAGCCCTTGGGCCTCACCTCTTCACCTTGTCAAAAAGAAAAACGGTGAATGGAGACCTTGTGGTGACTATCGCAGGCTGAACGCCTCCACGGTGCCAGACAATTATACCCCTCCCCCAATTCAAGATTTCGCTAACGGTCTTGAAGGTAAAAAGTTATTTTCGGTGATTGATCTAGTTAGGGCATATCACCAGATACCCGTACATCCTGATGATATCCCTAAAACTGCAATTTCAACTCCCTTCGGCCTTTTCGAGTTTTCAAGAATGACATTCGGATTAAGAAATGCAGCACAGACTTTCCAACGATTCATCGACTCGGTTCTAAGGGACTTACCATTCTGTTTTCCCTATATTGATGACATACTGGTTGCTTCAGAAAATGCTTCGGAGCACTTACAACATCTCAATTTGTTATTCGCCAGGCTCGAAAAATTCGGTTTAGTTATCAATACGGATAAATGCAAATTCGCTCAGGCCACAATCAAATTTCTAGGGCATTTGGTGTCCGCCGAGGGTATTAAACCGTGTCCCGAGAGAGTAAAAGCGATATCCAATTTCAAACGCCCAACCAATATTCAAGAACTCCGTCGTTTCCTAGGAATGATTAATTTTTATAGGAGGTTCATTCCAAAAGCAGCAGTATCTCAGATACGTTTGACAAAGTTCCTAAAGGGACGAAAAAAGAAAAGCGATAAATCACCAGTTAACTGGGATAGCGAATCAAACGAGTCCTTTCAAAAATGCAAAGACGAATTGTGCAATTCGACCCTGTTAGCTTTTCCAGCAAGTAATAGGCAAATATCACTTTATGTCGACGCGTCGGACGTAGCGGTAGGCGGCGTCTTACAACAAATTCATGATCGAGGGTGGCAACCTCTCTCTTTTTATTCGGCAAAGTTGAATGATAGTCAAAAGAAATATAGTGCTTATGACAGGGAATTGCTAGCGGCATACCTATCTATTAAACATTTTCGTTTCCTTTTAGAAGGAAGAAATTTTCGTATTCTTACGGACCACAAACAACTCACTTTTGCTTTCAAACAGAAAGCAGACAAAGCATCCCCCAGGCAGTTGAGACAGCTCGATCTTATAGGGCAGTTCTCAACTGACATACATTACGTACCTGGTAAAGAGAATGTTGTCGCCGACACGCTCTCAAGGCTCGATGAAGTATCGTTACCATCTAGTATAGATTTTGAAGCAATCGCCAAAGCTCAAATCGAAGATGAAGAGCTTCAAAAATTCATGTCAGTTAAATCATCACTGGAACTACGAAAAATTACCTTCGCTAACTCACCACTCACTCTTATTTGCGACACATCAACAAAAAATCTACGTCCATTCGTACCAACAAATTTTCGAAGGGATGTCTTCAAAAGCATACATGACCTGGCACACCCCGGCACTAGAGCTACAGTGAAAATGATAGCCAAACAATTCATTTGGCCTTCAATGAACAAAACATGTAGAGAATGGGCAAGATCCTGTCCAGAATGTCAGAAATCAAAAATTTCAAGACATGTTAAAAGTCCTCTCGGACATTTTGAACCCGTTTCAAAACGTTTCGACGAGATCCATATTGACATAGTTGGACCTCTCCTGCCTTCCGAAGATTTTCGTTACCTACTCACTATAATCGACAGATATACGCGATGGACAGAGGCCGTTCCTCTACGCGATATTACTGCTGAAACAGTAGCCACCGCATTGTTTAAAGAATGGTTTGCACGTTACGGAATACCTACCTCAATAGTAACCGATCAAGGAGCGCAGTTCGAGTCGGCACTTTTTAACGATTTGTGTAAGAAATTAGGCATAAAACATAATAGAACTACGGCTTATAACCCCAAGGCCAATGGTTTCGTTGAAAGATGGCATAGAACATTAAAAGCCTCTCTCAAATGTCACAATGACCCACAATGGACAAAAAGCCTCCCATTTGTACTTTTAGGACTACGTTCGGCTTATCGGGAAGAATTTAAAACGAGTGCTGCGGAGCTCGCATTTGGAAAAACAATTCGCTTACCTTCCGATATTTTTACATCCGAAAAAACATCGGTCAATCAATCGGATTTCGCAAAACAATTGGGTGAATATTTTAAAAAAATTCAACCTAGCCCATTTGAAATAGTATCGCGAAATAATAAAACGTTTAAACTTTTAGTCAACGGAAATGAAATAACAATCGGCATTGACCGTTTAAAACCTTGTTTCGGTTTAAATTTAGACTTTGATGAGAGACAACATTCGGGAAAGCTACAGAAACCGATTATTAAAACTAAAAAGAAAGTAACATTTGCAACAAATCACATACCAGAACATCAAGGATACCGAAGTAGGTCCGGACGACTCATTGTGCGTCCTTTAAGATATCGTTGAATCCAGTTCCCTGGGATTCAACTGGTGGGGGAGTGCTGTAGCGACACAGACACTGGCTGAACTCAGCCTAAAACAAAACCGACTGAACTTGTTCACTTGACGAATGAGTGGAAAAAGGTCATGACATGATGGATCGGTAGATCGAAAAAACCTACAACAAAGCCATTCTGGTATCGCCTCCTTCAGCGGCTACATCTCGCCTTCTGCGACCAATATAAATTGTTGAAATCAACTTTGAAATATATTAATAAATTGAAATAATCAACTGTGTTTCATTATACAATAAAAACAATATATATATAGATGAGTGCGATCCTATACCACAACACTTGACACGTGATAAGCAGATCCCGGCAAGACATAGCCAGGATCGTATTTACCTGTAGCGGAGGTCATGCAGCGAAGCTAGGCATTCCTCATAAAACTCACTGCCATAGCTGTGTGGACCGGGAAAAAGAAACAGTCGTCCATTTACTCTGTAAATGTTCTACTCCAAATTAAGAGCACAATCATCAGGAATGGCATTTTTTGACGACATTGACGAACTTTTGGAAATGAAGATCAAAAACTTAAACTGATTTCTCAATGCGAAGAAATGACTCTACGACGAACTACGGTTAATCCTGTGCCATGCCCTCTGTTTTATTCCTTAAATCCCGAGCTAGCGGAATATGGGCTTTGTCGGAAGTTAACGGTGTGGGGATCGGTGTTTCAGCATCAATCCACAAGCTGCTCAGCTAGGCACAGTGTAGATGGTGTCGAATGAGAGTGGTGGTCCGATTGAGTAAGTTGTCCAATTTCCGGGTGATTTTGAAAAAGGAAACACACAATAAGAGACATCAAAACCTACAAGATCCTTTCTTATTTTTGAACTTAATCCAAACTAGATGACTCCATGAGAATGTCCATAATTTCCCATATCAATTCCATCCACAGGGCCGTATCGCGTAAGACTAAGGCAATCGCTCAATTAACTGATTATCGTTTTGACTATGGCTGTCCTTATCATATCAACAAAGAAAGATAGAGAGAGCGATTGATGAAACGACAATCAATAAATTGAGCGACCGCTTTTTTCTTGAGCGATATGGGTCCAGGTTCATTCGAGTTATGGTATCAAAATGGGGTACTTCAGCGCTAATTTTGCCACAGGGCTAGACTGCCAGTGGTATCCATTTCTATACCTACCTAGTACCTACCATCTCCTGGTAGATTTTGGCAGCCTGTGACGGCCATTGTCTTTTGGTGATATTCTGTCAAATCTATTGTTTATTATTCAGTTACTGATGCCAAATCACCATGACAAGCCACACAGTTAGACAGCACCTCCAAATAATAAAACTTTATTATAAAAATGAGTGTTCGTTGTTGCAAACGTTGCGCGTGTTGCGGCTATTATACGGTTGACGTGATGGCCCTTCACAGTCGACTCTTCAACATTTGGTGTCCAAATTTGAGACGACTGGTTCAACATTCGTTCTGCAAAGCACCGCAAGATCGACCAGGAACATTTTCGCGGTCCGTAAAAGTGAACAGCAAGCATTCCGTGCCTTACCGTGGATAAGAACTCGGCTATTCGCAGACTTCAACTTGATGAATTTTGCGTCGGGACTTTAGCCTTCACCCGTACAAGATTCAACTGACCCAAGAGCTCAAAGTTCATGGCCATAGACCACGCCCGTTTGTTCGCTGACTGCGTTTCGGAGCGTTTGGAAGAGTACCCCAACTATTGTCGAGAAATTATCTTTAGCGACGAGGGGCATTTTTGGATGAATGGACCAAACAACCTTGGTGCGTCACCGTCAACGGCTAGAGCTACAAAACCAATTTTTTATTTAATTATTATTATCTTATTATTCAATTTGTTAGTTAAAGATTTTATAATTTCCATAAAAATTATAATGTTTAGATATAAAAATAAGTTAAATGCCGAAAAATAATCATTTCTTTAGGCAGAATCATTTTCTTTTTCTTCAGTTTTTCAAAGATACCAAACAGAAAGTCAGAAACAAACTTTTATTTTAAGTCTGCAATTGAGAAGTAGAGGGACTATAGACCATAGACGTAATTGGCATTTCGAATCAATCAGGTTGCTGTATTTTTTGAAATTAAGTTAGTTTAATATCCATTCAAAATGAAGGAATTTTAGTTTATAGGGATCTCGTTGAGCGGGCGAACATAGCGTAGAATATATTACGGTAAGCAAGGCCAATACGGGCCATAAGGCAATACCGGCCAATCCCATATCTTCAAATGTTACAATTACAAGTCTCTAAAAGTTGAAATATTCCATTTTCCATACCTATCCTGCTGTATTATAAAGTATCTGTTTTTGTTGATTTTGATGTAAATTTCGACGGAGTTAAAGAGTGTGCTTTTTCATGAACTACAATCCAATCTCTTTCTTAGTTCTCCAGTTCCCACAGAAATTTTTGAAGGAATCGAAACACAGTAGGAGGATCCTTTGTGGACATATAGGGATACCAAATAAAAAATTCCTATACAATAGGTACATGCTTTACTTAAGGTAACAATTTTCAAACAAATTAAGTCTTTTATTGTCAAGCTGCGTTTGTTTAAAATTTTCTGCAAAGCCAAAGATGTCATCTCTGGCGGAAATGAAAATATAAACACTACACACCGACCGACGCGACATTAGCAACTTTTGTGAACATAACTCTGCAGTCCACACACGTCACCCGAACCAACTTGAAACTCAAGTACAAGTTAAAAAACTTTACAGTAGCGAAACAAACTAACTTAATTTCAATAAGTCAACGAAACAAAAATTAAAAAACAAAACAAAAAAATCCATTTGCAGATGCAAACGTATGCAAATGAGTTTTAAGCTTCCTCTTCTTGCCACACAATGATAGTGAAATCGCATGAGTTCCAATACGGAATTAAAATATATACAAAGCGCGTTACTCATTATGTATATAGGGATATGTATACAACGGTATGTGTAAAACGTGCATTACGTTATGTGGAGGTTTCACTCACATATTCACCTAGCAGAACGCAACGAAACGCTTCAACCGAATTATCCTTCAAGCACTTGAAACATAAATTACACACGTATAACTATCTAATTACTTTACAGCTGCAAAGAGATGTGGTAGTTGCGTAATTTTTGGTTCAAGAGATCCAATGGTAGTATTGCCAGTGCCACAAAATGTCGCTCCGTATGTGCGGCGGTGGCGGTTAAAATTCTTTCACAGGGATGAATTTTGTCACTCACTTAAATAGCAGTACAAAGAAGATGGTATCACACCACAGGTTTGATATCACATATTTTAAGTAATGTAATATCATGACAACTTCAAACTACTATGAGATAAATTTGTTTGCTTGACAATGGTTGGCGATTTTCGCAGCCCTAGGAGTATATCACGGGAACCAAGAATGCTAAGGAGTTGAAATTTGGTGAGGCGCCTTTGGTTATTTTGCTTAGCAGCTATAACAAATTTGATGATACTGACTTCATTCAAACTGAACTTATAAGACGCCCGTGTTATTTTATACCTAATGTCGTATCACAGAAAACCCAAATGAATCAACGGAAAGATGATCCTCACAGTTGCATCATTTTGACCACAACCACACTTCATCGAATCTCGAAAGTGGATGTACGCACCTTATCAGAGGCGGCGCAAGGCGTGGGCGGTGTGGCTGTGGGCCATCGCCCACGGCCTCGCGGTACGAAGGGCCTCGCGCCTCACAGCCGAAACAAAATTTGAAAAGTATAGAAAATCCAAAAGTACACGCCACAAGGTTTTTCTTATAATAATTAGAATTAATTCTCAACTTAAAAATATTCCACCATTCGGCGCACGAAATGAATGTCAATGAAATAATCGATATTTCTGATAAACTACTTATGTCGATTTCCTTTACAAATACAAACTGGGGATTTCGATCCCGTGTCAAATTTTTTCTTGTGGTGTGCGTATTTCGTATACATGTAAATTCCTCTTCAAAAACGGATTCGAACAATTTGATATCTGTCAAAAAATTCGTTTTTTTTTTGGTGTGAAGAACGTAAAATCTGTCGAGAGATCGAAATCTTCACATATAGGAATTGATTTCTCAGGTGTAAAGGAAATCGACATTACTCGCATATTACATATGTTATAATAATTAGGGGAGGTTCTCCTTTTTTAGTGTCAAAAATGACACTTTTTCATGATTTTTTTTTCATAAAAGGAATGAAATAATCAATTCAACTTTTTTTCTTGTTTATTATCATATTAAGTACAAAAAATAATTTTTTCATCAAAAAATACCGGGCCGTAAAAAAACAATGCGCCTCGGAACGATACCATCTCCAAAAAAAAGTTGTTCGCTGTTGACTACTCTTGCTCCTGCAAAAATGATCGAAAATAAAGAATAACGCTTGCATTTTAGTGTTCGTTTTTTCAACTTTTTTTCGCTCTTCTGAGCGCTGTACAAAAAAAAGTTTTTGATATATCAGCCTGATTTTGGTCCAGACTGCAATAAATTTAATAAGCTTTAAAACAAAAAAAAAATTATGACGATCCGTCAAGTAGTTTTAAAGTAATCGTGGCCAACAGTTTGAAAAACGTGGCTTCGAGAAAAACGCGTTTAAAGTTTTTTTTCGAGTCATGGCTCATGTGTCGACATTTGTTGGCCCATATAATTCCTCTGCTTACCATGGTATGGATATATAGGCTCCAAATTCAAAAATATTTATGTAAAACATGCTACGCTCAAAATACCGCTAAATAATGTCAATTTTCGAGACAAAAGGGTAGGTCTCGTTTCTGTTCTATAAAATAAAAAAAAAGTATTCGGACAAACGGTTTTAGCTACATATTCTACACACTAGAAAAAATGGAAAAAAAAATGCACTTTTCGCCGCCGCACAGTGGGCAGAAGTCGTGGTTTAAGTGGTCAAAAATCCATAACTTTTGAACCAGTTGAGTTTTTTTTACAATTTTTTTTTTATTTGTAACTTTATTTAAGTACCTTTCAATACATAGCGTTTAATTTATCAAATACATATGTGTTATTTTGATTTTAAAATAAATAATAAAAAAAAGTTGTTTTTCTCCCCGTTAATGTGGAAGACAAATTTTTCAAAATATTGACTTAAATTGGATACAAAACTTATTTTAAAAGAACTTTCTTGAAGATCCAACAAATGGTGACCAGTATACTATTTATTTGAAATCCTTGGGCTTGCCCTTTGGAGCTTCACAAAAACACTCAAAAAGAAATTTGTAGTTCCCTTTTTGTCCTTTTCAAGCCAACACTTTGTTTAAGAATAGTTACCAAAACCTTAAATAAATTTTGTCATTTCCATCATCCAATTATTAAATGTAACGGAACAATTAATGAGAACAACATAAATAGAGCATACCATTTTCTTTTGGGCACAGAAAATAAGTGCAAGCAAATTTTTCCGCACTAAATAAAAACAACATGGTAAGTTAGGTTAGGTTAGGTTAAAGTGGCTGTGATTAAAGCATCTGACCCACTTAAACAAGTAGAGGTCCATTGCGATACCACGATCTAATAGGGATCAAAAACGTTCCCTACTAGTTAAAACCACTTGGAGCTTCTGATGAAGCGAAGGAGACTCTTAATGTCTGTATTTATGAGATCGCTTGGTTCGTTATAGAAATATTCTCCTAGATGAAGTTTTCGTTTGGGCATTTACAAAGAAGATGTGGGATTGTTTGCTCTTCCTCCTCGTCCAAGCAACTCCTGCAAAAATTGTTTGATAGTACACCGAGTATTGTCTATCTATAAGACAGTATAAAGTTATGACACATATTACGGAGGTGATCTGAGATCTGCTGAGGGACAATAAATACTTTGACCGCTTCAAATCCAGTTTGGGTCAGATTTGTTTGGTCGCCAAACAAGTGGCAGTGTTAAGCCATCTTGTGTTTGATTGTTCTAGAGCAATTCGCTTCAGCATAAGTTTACTTGTAGCTACAGGCATACCTTTGTTTACTCTATCGGGCAAGAAAAGCATTTCCGTTCCAATTCTGGCGAGTTCGTCGGCTTTACAATTCCCCGGAATGTCCCGGCACCCAGAAAAGGTGAACATTAAGCTGTTTGGCCATCTCCATTGGAGACGAACGACAGTCTTGGGCTGTAACCATGTACAACATGCTACACTTAATGTAAAATTTTGCATACAGAAGAGTCGCTATGTAAAATGTTTTTTCGCTGTAACTCGTAAATGCGGATACGTGATTCATATCCATCTTTCGAGTTTCGATAGAGCACATATTCAATGTTCAATTCGTTAATAAATTAAAGTTGTGAAAAGTTGTGAATTTTTGTATCGCCTTTATAAACTGGAAAATTGAGTAAAATTAAGATGGGTGTTTCAAAATCCAACGGTACTAACTACTTAAAGTTTCTTTATATTTTTTTTGCGTATTATAACATATAAATATGTGAAATAATTAGCTGTAATGAATTCAATTACTTTCCAAAAGGATTTTCAAGAAAATCGGCAAATAAAAATTGTGCCAAAAATGCTTCATACATCGATTTATAAGTTTTTCTCACTTTGAATTTATTTGTCTCTTAACCTGAGCATATTTATTTAAAAAAATGTCATATATTTTACGTATGTATAAATATTTCTTTAATTTAAAAATTAAACTTATGTGATTCGAAAACAAAAAAAAAATATTTTTGACCACTTAAATCACGATTTCTGCCCACTGTGCGCCGAAAAAGGAGAACCTCCCCTTAATTAAATAATCTCATCTCTGTCGTTTCTGATCATTCGTTTATGTTTAAGCATTAGTCTTGAACATTTGCGTATATTTTGTGACTGGATTAAAGAATATCGACAAACAGGATTCGAAAAATGCTTGTCTGACGCTCGTCAATTTAGTGAGAAAAGCAGTTATGATTTGCCAAAAGATTTTAAAAATAAAAGAGTAGAAAAAGATGTTTGATTATGAAGGTAGCGATCAACCTACAAAGTCTGCTAAAAGCCGGTATGAAACAGATTTTTTTAATACTATGTGATGACCATGAATTATCGATTCGGCGCCGCGCGCCGTTTGCTGCAATTGGGCCTCTGTTACTCCACTAAGTGGAAAATTTTGCTGAAGGATTTAGGTGTGAAGTCTTTCAAAATACAGCTGGTGCAATAATTGAAGCCGGCCTACCACAACGCCGAATTTTTGGTGAATGGACTCTTGAAAAGTTGGCCGAAGATCCATTTTTTTATCGAAAAATTGCGTTCAGCGACGAAGCTCATTTCTGGTTGAATGGATACGTAAAGAAGCAAAACTGCCGTATATGGAGTGAAGAGCAGCCAGCAGCATTACAAGAGCTACCAATGCATCCAGAAAAAGTCACTTTTTGGTGTGGATTATGGGCTGGCGGAATCATTGGGACGTATTTCTTCACAGGATGATGCGAATCGCCACGTTACTGTGAATGATGAGCACAACCGTGCGATGATAACAAACTTTTTTTTTTTGCGGAAAATAGAAGAGCTTGACTTGCATGACATGTGGTTTCAACAAGACGGTGTCACATGCCACACAGCACGCGAAACAATGGACCAATTTAACGCATCTAGACTATTTTTTGTGGGGCTATTTTAAGGTTCATGTCTATAGCGACGAGCCCGCTTCGATTGACAAACTAGAAGCCAACATTGAAGCATTTATTCGTGAGATACCGGCCGAAATGTTAGAAAGAGTATGCCAAAATTGGACTAAGCGGATGGACCATTTGAGGTGCAGCCGCGGCCAACATTTGCATGAAACAATCTTCAAACATCGAATTATACTATCGATCGACGCAAATAAAGATTTCATTCATTTTTCGGAATTGTATATGTGTTTTCTTTTTTTTTTAATTTCCGATAGCTCTTGAATGTTCTTAAGAGGCGTAAACTGTAAATTCGAAACACTATTTTCTGAGACAATGATTTTCAAAGTTCTCGGTTGTTTTGAGGTTTGGTCTAAATAGATTCATTAAGTAGTGCTAATAAAGAAGTTAGTCTTAAGCTAAAAGTAAAGGAGAAAACTTAAAGAGATAGGTATAGCGGGAAGGGTGCAGGGAAATAAGTCCCCAGGAACTAAGTCCACTGAGGGACTAAGTTCTCACTTGAGGTGGGAAATAAGTCCCCAGGAACTAAATCCACTGAGGGACTTAGTTCTCACTTAATGGGAACGAAATACACTTTACTAAAGTGGTCTTTGTTCCCATTAAGTGAGAACTAGTGATGTGTACCTCATACATGAGGCAATACAAAATGTCCCATACACCAATCTGAAATGTCCCATCACCTCAAAACGAAAAAATGTATTACCTCACACCTCACCACAAAAGCAACGAAAAATATTTCTCTTTACTCTTTCATGGAAAAAAAACACTATTCGTGTCGAGCATCTCACTCATCGGCCTGATACTAAGACTGAGACTGATGCAGAATGAAGTTGTATTGTAGTTAATTGTATGAAAGGAGGAATAGGCCTCAAACTCTCTACCCACCAAAGATCAAACCAATGGAAATAGAATGAGGTTTGTGGAAGATGAGGATTTTAAATGAAATGAATGAATGTGTTGTGAGTTGAGTTGTTGTCTTGTTGAGTACTTTTTACTCAAACGTCCCATTCAAACAAAATTCGTGACATTGTCGCAGGCTGGGTTTTTGTATCAGACTGGAACTTTGTACCAGGATGGGACTTTGTACCAGGCTAGGACTTTGTACCAGGCTGGGACTTTGTACCAGACTAGGACATTTGTCATTTAAGATTGAGGAATTGAGTTCTTTTGCATCTGTTTGAGGAGACAAAATGAGAAGAGGTAATGAGTGGGACTTATGAATGAATGAATGTTGCACTGACTACAATGTAACAAACAATGAAGATAGGTATGAAGCATTATCGAAAATTATTTAATCAAAGGGTTAAAAAAGAAAGGAGGTTTTTTTTACAGTTTGGAGTAGGAGGTTTTGTTAATTTTTGAAGGAGTAGGAATTTTAGTTTTTGATATGCAAATGCAAGTGCATTCCTTTTATTTGTATTTGTTTTGTTTTTAGTGTTAGAAAAAAGAGACTAGGGTTTAGAGATCAAGATCAAATATGAGAATTGAAAAAAAAAAATCAATCAATCAATTGTGCTGAGTTTGCGTACGTGAAGAGTCATTAGTGTTGTATTTAATCCAGTGTCCTGTAATCAAAAGTGGTCAGAACAGGTCTTAACAGAAGAAAAATGTTGAGTGGGAAGAAAATAGGACAAATATTGTTTTTAAATGCAAAAATGTAATGATGTATTTTTTTAAACTTATTAGATTCAATTTATTTTGAATGTGATAACATATTTGTTTTTTGTTAAAAAAATATCTTTTTGTGTTTATCTTTTTATTAAATGCTTTTGTTTTCTTTAAATAACTTAAATAAAATTTAAAAACACTTTTTCTTTTAAACTTTTTTTTTAGGTTAATTTTTTTATTATATCTTTTTATGTTTACTTATTTTAAACTTTATTTCTGTTAAAAACTAACACTTTTTTAATTTTGTTTTTAAATGTTTTATTTTAAAATAAAGTGTTTTGTATCAAGGATATTTAATTAAATATATTATATTTATTGATATTTAATTTTTGTAACCTTTTTATTTAATGCAATTTTAAAAACTGTTTTTGGAAAAAATATATACTATTAAAAAAAATAAGCATTGTTTAATTTCGAATTTCAAAATATCCATTTAAATAGGTATGTACCATGGGACATTTGAGGTGGGACAAAGTACCACCTCATTTCAAAAAATGAGTACCTCATACAAACTCATTTCAAATTCGTATCCTACCCATCACTAGTGAGAACTAAGTCCACTTTCTTATGGGAAATTAGTACACACTCGAAAGTATAAAGTGGGAATGAATTTCCAACAGCAAAAACTTATTGATTTTATGTTGGTTATTTTCCAGATTCTTTAAATGCTAAAGAAACTTTGCATACACCCAACCTCGCACCTACCCCAAATCCTATAGTGTGTCCAAGCAGGGGGGTTGCATACCTCTCTGTTTATACGTGTCGTTCCCATGGCTTAAAATGGGAATTTATTTCACATTCAAAGGGAACTAAAACCCACAGTTTTTTGTAACGAATTTCCCACTTTGCATGGGAACAAAGACCACTTTAGTAAAGTGGATTTCGTTCCCATTAAGTGAGAATAGAGTCCCTCAGTGGACTTAGTTCCCGTGGAGTTATTTCCCACCTCATGTGAGAACTTAGTCCCTCAGTGGACTTAGTTCCCGTGGACTTATTTCCCTGCACCTAGCGGGAAGTAATTGTCTATGTGACTAGCGAGCAGTATACCGCTTAGGGTTGCTTAAACATCGATAGTCTATCGATAGTATCGATAGTAAAAAACTATCGCCTACATCGATAGTTTTAAAAAACTATTGATTGTTTTTCATCTCATAAATTTATTAGTAATATAATAAGCAACATAAACTAAAAATCACACTAACACTTATGCATTCATAAGAGTTGTGAGTGAGAAAAGAGATCGGATCTCACCTTCGGACTCATTTAATTTCAAAAAGAGTCATGATTCTTGAGTCAACGTGTAATAGCTGACAATATAATGACCTGACTCTAAGGTTCGTATTCACCGAGCGCTCCTAAACGGCTCTTAACTTTACGAGGCTCTTAACTTGAAATTTCTGTGCGGTATTCACCAACCACTCGCAAGTGTTTTTCGAAGTTCGAAAATGAGAGCCACTCTCTCTTGTTCAGGCATACCCAAACTGTGAAATGTTGTGTAATGTTGGTCTTGACAGCAAATGGATACTCTTCTACTTGGCATTGCTCACATGGATTCGAGTCAAATGCGTGCGTGGCACACGCACAAGCGAACAAATTTTCGAAGAGAGCGCTCGTAAGTTAGGAGTGGTCGGGACCACTATGCGATAAAAATAAGTAATAAAACACATTGGTGCAAAATTTTAGTTTTAGTATGAAACTAGGTTAAAATAAATATTTTGCAAATTTTAATGGAATATAGCATCGTACTTTCTCTACCTTTTTATTGAAGTTAAAATCATCGAAAACCTATTTTAGTTTTTTAGTATCGTGCTATTCACAAACTCTACAAAAGGTCTGGGGTGATTCCGCTGTAGACGATTTTTGACACCAATTTTTGAATTACAATATTTTTTACTTTTTTTGATAAATATTCAAAGTAAAAATACTATATTTAATAATAAAAACAAAAACTGAGACCTAAGTTATAGAGAACATTTTTGTTTGCGCTTGGCAACATTATCATACGAAGAGTCGGTACGAACTGCAATTATTACAACTGGTAACATACGCTCAAAATAGCTATTTCCGACAGTTTTAAGTTATGCTTTACTCAATAGACGTATGAAGCAACATGCCATTTAATCGTTTGCATAAAAACATGTACGAATTTGTTGTTATATTTTTAGCATTATTGATTGCAAATAGCCATTGTAAGTTTGTTGCACCCGCGATATAAAAGATATGAAAGTTTACTTTTTTGGCAGAAATAAAGTGCTAGCGTTTTGAAACTTTCTAAAAGTAAGAAGAAAATAAAACTAAAATTAAATCAGTCGTTATTGGGAATATATTGTACGTTGAACGACAAAAAACGTTGATTTAAATTGGTTGCACCCGCGATCCCAATATTAAGATCGCGGGTGCAACTTATTGACTACTAACATTATAACGTGATTTATTGTATTTTATTGATAAAATATGCTTTGAATAATAATTTCTTGTGTTCACGTTTTTTTTTTAACTATGTAATATAATATGTTGTTCTTTTTTATATAAAAATATATGGTTAAATGGAAGTGAAACAAGAAAAAGAGACTGCTTTACAGATACAAATTTTAAAATTCTGACCAGAATCAGACAAAACGAAAAAATGCAGGCAACACAAAAAAAGGCAGGCACTCATTACATCAGTCCCTGTAGACTGAAAAAGTCGTACAAGTGAAACGTAATCGCCCAAGGAGTCCCACTAACGTAGTTGAAGTGTTAAAAAATGTATTTAAAAAAAAAACTGGTTCCACCAAAGCAATGTCTAAAAAACTGAAGGATGACAGGTGATCTCTATAAAAGGGATAATATTAGCAGACAAGTGCCGGGTATAAAAGATGTGAAATCGATTACGTCGGAAGTTAAGAATCGAGAAGAGTACAATGACCATGACCATTCGTGAAGTTAAGTTTTCGATGTTTTTATTGAGTCAGAAGACGAAGCATTAAATTCTAAACCTCCAACAGGGTTTTTTGAGCCCCCTATATTACCAGTAGATCCATGCTCTAAAATACCGTTCTGTTTTTACAGCAGCAGTATTTCCAAAAGTTATTTCCGCAGGTTTGTACCTTCTTGCACCAGGTAGGCTGCAATATCACAATATCGTTTTGTGGGGTTATCCTTAACCGATATCGATGAAGATGGAGTACTTCTAACATACATATATGTATTTTCGAAAAAAATATTGAAGTATTTAAAAAAACAAAATTATAATTAATAGAGAAGGGTACTGACTTGTTACATTATGTGCCTTATTTTATATTTTTTCCAGTTTTTCAAATCAGTTTACTAATTTAAGTTAGACGTGCTGCACCCGCGATAATTTGATGTTGCACCCGCGATTGATTTTAAAGTTAATATTTCGTTGCTTACTTTTGTTTTTTATCTTTATTTTTATTTATTTAGTTAATTGAATCAACGTCGTTCAATATATGTAAGAATAGCATGATAAATGTTTCACAATTAACAGAATTTGTGTTTTTTGTATTATGATCTAGAAAAGTCGGGTCGATTCTGTTGCACCCGCGATCGCACTTTGAAACCATTCTTCTGCCAAATTATTAATTATATTTTAGAATTTTAAATGGATATAAAATAAATAGGTGGAGTGGTCCCGACCACTCCTAACTTACGAGCGCTCTCTTCTAAACTTTGTTCGCTTGTGCGTGTGCCACGCACGCATTTGACTCGAGTCCATGTGAGCAATGCCAAGTAGAAGAGTATCCATTTGCTATCAAGACCAACATTCCACAACATTTCACAGTTTGGGTATGCCTGAACAAGAGAGAGTGGCTCTCATTTTCGAACTTTGAAAAACACTTGCGAGCGGTTGGTGAATACCCCACAGAAATTTCAAGTTCAGAGCCTTGTAAAGTTAAGAGCCGTTTAGCGCTCGGTGAATACGAGCCTAAGTAACTTGCTAAATCCATATGAAATCCGTCATTTTTTTAGAAAAAAATTTCGGCAATTTTATTTGAAAGGGTTAAATTATATTTTTTATGATTCATGAGCTAATTGTTAAAAGTAAATAAAATAATATAAAATGTTTTCGGAAGACGAAGATTTTGATATGTTTCAAGACTCAGCTTTATGCAGTAAAGTGCGTTATTTTAAGTCCCGAGCTGGACGTTGGAGAATTTTACCGTAGGTTTCCGATTGCACCAGAATTTCAAGTACATACTACGAGTATTAACATTACATGAGGCTGATGCTGGTAAATTTACTTCCTAATGGAACATACGGGATATACGGGATTCGTATTCGTATGGATGTTACGCACCAACGGCTAGCGCTTTTTAAATGAAAAATACTATCGATGCTATCGATAGTATCGATAGTTTTATTTTAAAACTATCGATACTATCGAAAGCGCTGACTATCGATGTTTAAGCAACCCTAATACCGCTGAGATGTTTTGTGTGTCCTGCTTACGATTCATGTTGTTTTTGTTATTTACTATACTTATGAAATGTTTCAAGGGTATAACGCATCGAAGTATGAAGAATTTTGACACATTTAAAATCTGGAGAATGGTCGCATGTTTAGCGAGTGCTGTTTTGGCAGGGTTCTTAGTATTGAAGTTAGAATTATGATTTGACATTAGCTGATGCAAAATTTGTTTCGTCGTGCTAATATATAGAATAAATTGCAAGTTTTTCCAGTCTTACCCTTGCAGTTAAAAATATGCATATATAACATCCTTGCTTTAATGTTTGTCTGGTTTAACCTTAATTTGGTAACTGTATTTTAAGAACAAATTTTGAATGACCATAGCAGGATATCCCTTTTTAAATAGAATATTAGTAACTTTTGTACGATTAGCAAAGCGAAATGTTTCGTCACTCAAGTTAAAGGTTTATTTATTAAGTTGGAAGCCGTATTCATTATGTGTTTGGCTTTGTTAAAACAGAAGTTGTCGAGTCGCCCTGAAGCTTTTTTTTCTGGTACTAATCAAAGAAAGATGGTTTTCTTCTCTGAAGATTTTTACATCGAGAGAAGTTCTCTCTCGATAGTTAACTGTTATTTTGGGTTGAATCCGCTAAGGATGATCAAAACATCATTAAATTTTTGTTGGTCCATCACCACGAACAAATCATCTTCATATTTTGTGATGAAAGAATTTTTTTTTTTTTGAATCAACAAAACATTTGTCCAGCAAATAACCATAACTATGTCAGCAATAGTAGGTGAAAGTGGGTGTCCCATCAGCATTCCTAAAAATTGCTCAAAAATACCTTCTTTAAATTGTAAAAAATTGTGTTTTCTTATGCATAAATTGAGAATCTCGAGAAATTTCTTCTGGTTAATCCTGGTGTTTTGGCAAATTACTACCCATTTATTTTTAAATATATTGAACGCCAATTGTACTGGGACGTTGGTTAATAGCAGCCTTCTGCCTGCAAGATGTGATAAGAATAGGTTATGTCTTGCACGAAGAAGGCCGCCTGCAAAACGTCTTGGACCTCGATATTTGCAATCAGTGCACTTAGCTCTACATTTTGAAGTTATTGCAAAGTTAACGGCGCGCTCTCTCCATCACCATCTCCCACTTATCCACTTGCGTTGAAGTAACTGTCGCTTGCTACCCATTGCATGCCTCTTGTGATGCTTATCGCATTTTTCTTGTTGGTAATGGATAGTTAAGTGACATTTGATGTATAATTCGATTACGAGTATGTTTGTATGTCTTGATTGATTTAAAATACAAAGCGTCCTATTGGCATAACACCTAGAACGGTTTGTATTTTGATTTTAATCCATTGGACCTACACTTCACAGTTGAATTTAGATCGACAGAGTTGTGTTTTGGGTGTTTGTGATTTTGAGAATGGTAAGTGATTTTTGTGTTGTGTTTACCAATATTCGTGGGCTTAGAAGTAATTTCTTTGACTTGTACGCCCATTCTGTTAAGTACAGACCAGCTGTTTTGGCACTAGGTAAAACAGAGGTTGGTGCAAGTACTGATCTTTCAGAATTTCGTCTCCCTGGCTATAACCTAATGCCTTTACTCTTTCGCCATCACGGCATTTTAGTCTACATTAGACATGATGTTCCTTGCCAGTGTCTTCTTCTACACGGACATTGTTCTAATACGAACTTTAATTTCATGTGGCTCAAATTTACTGTCCGCAAGCATTTCATCCATTATTGTTTCATTTATAGGAGTCCGAATCTGGACAGCAATTCAACTTTTAATGAGTTTGATGCGCTGTCTGATTCCATTTCCCGAATTGTTTCCTTGTACCCTCACACTGAAGTCGTTATTGCGAGCGACTTCAATGTACACAATTCAAATTGGCACCGCCATTCAGGACAGACAACGCCCGAAGGAAGATATGTTGAGATCTTTGCTGAGATGCACCAACTTACTCAGCTGGTAGATGAGCCCACCCGTATACCAGATATTGCTGGGCAAAACGCTCACACTCTTGATTTGTTTCTTACTTCTAACCCAGATAAGTATACCATGACGGTTAAATCTCCATTCGGCACTTCGGACCATTGTGTAATATCAGCTAATTTCTCGTGTGCCATTCATCCAGATAAAGAGAAAGAAGCATCCAACTAGGACCGTTTGGCAATACGAGAAAGCCAACTAGGACGGTCTGAATAACTTTTTTAGAATTTTTAACTGGTCACTATGTTTCCTCGATAGTGACGTTGATGCCAGTGCTGATATGATCACAGAAGTGGTTTTTCTTGGGATCCGAACGTTTATTCCTTACAGAATTAAGAATGTAAGGTCTAAAGAAAAGTCTTGGTTTGATACAAGCTGTAAAGAAGCTATCAGGTTGAGAGAAGTAAGTTTCCGCTCTTACAAAGCCAACCCAACTGAGGAAAATCGGAAAAAGTTTAAACAAGTCAGAAACCAATGAGAACAAAATTCTTACATTAACAGAAATTAAGGCAAAAAATCCTGCAATGTCCCAAAGGCAGTAGAAATTTCTGGTCATTTGTCAAGAACATAAAAAATTCAACTTCATCTTCGGTTCCAACGCTCATCTACAAAGACAAACCGATAACTAGCTCTTTAGAGAAGGCAAATGTACTTGCAGCTCATTTTGCCGCTAACTCAACGTTGGCTGTTAGCAACATTGCCCCTCCTGTACTTGAGAACGAAAATCATTCAATGGGACAGGTATATTTCCGCACTCGTACAGTTGCAAGAGCCCTTCGAGATCTTGATATAAACAAATCCGCTGGTCCTGATAGTATACCCCCCATTCTTCTGAAGAGGTGTTCTTCATCGCTGGCAAAACCATTGCGTAAGCTTTACCATCGCTCCTACTGTTCTGGAATCTTCCCTAGAAGTTGGAAAACAGCATTTGTCCAGCCTGTTCCTAAAAAAGGTGACCCTTCCTCCCCATCGTCCTATCGACCAATCGCACTTACGTCCCTTCTTTCCAAGGTCATGGAATCGCTGATAAATCATCAGCTCAAGAAATATCTCGAAGATCGAAAGCTGGTGATCTGATGGCATATCTCACCGAAGAGTGGAACAGGTCTTTTCATTGTTTTGGAGAAAGTAAGATTATTGCGCTTGATATTTCTAAGGCATTTGATAGAGTTTGGCACCAGGCTCTCTTATCGAAAATGTGTGCGTTTGGCATCAACGAAACCCTTATTCGTTAAGTTAGAAATTACCTTCTAGATCGTTCAATAAATGTTGTATTGGACGGTTTTAAGTCTGATCTTCAAAAAATAAATGCTAGTTTTGTCTCCGACTCTCTTCCTCATTTTTATGAATGATCTCTTGTCTGAAACTTCTAATCCACTTCATTGCTTTGCCAACGACTCTACTCTCAGCTTTTCATACTCGTTCCCAAATTCACGTCCATCTCCTTCGGAAGTGAATCTGCAACGGAATCGTATGATAAGTTCGTTAAACTCCAATCTTTACTGGGGTACAAAAAACCGTGTGGAGTTTAATGCTTCGAAAACTCAATGCTGTCTATTGTCGTTAAAGCAAAATATACCCCTATGCCATTGTCCTTAAATGGCGCTTGCATTGAAGAAACCGAAAAGCTCTCAGTACTCGGTATGTGTGTTAACGACGAACTTCGTTGGAATGATCACATACTCGAGACTGCCAAGAATGCTGCTAAACGCTTAGGATTTCTATATCGATGTAAGAAATTTTTCACCCCTTCTGATCTGGCTACCATTTATAAGGCATTTATACCATACTTCCAGAACTTGTGTATAACTCACACCTTTGGGCAGGCGCTGCTCAATATTCTCTCCATTTATTGGATAGAATTCAGAACAGAGCGTTAAAACTGATTGGAAATAGAGCTATCATGGATTCATTCCCATCTCTTGAACACCGTCGGAATGTTTCATGTATTTCCCTGTTTTATCGCTTCTTTCACAAGCAATGCTCACTCGAAGTAGCCAGTTGCATTCCTCCCCTTTATCAATTCACCCGTGATACCCGCTTCGCTAGGAATGCTCATCAGTTCACCCTTGAGCCTAACTTTGGTCGTACCGTCAAATATAGAGATTCGTTTTTTAGTCGCACAACACGATTATGGAATAACTTACCCGACACAGTTTTCCTTTGCCATTTCAATTTCCAAACATTCAAGACCAATGTTCATCAACACCGCCTTTCTCTCGCCTCATAATTTCCCCCTCGCCCGTGCTGTGTTTTAAAACATTATAAGGGTCTCGTAACATACCCTTGAGCGCGAGTGAATTATAAAAAAAAAATCTAACCTACAAATTTTGAGAGTGCATAGCAAGGTAATTTTATTGATGATATGATAGGACGCATGGGCATATTGGGCTTGTTTGTTTTCGGCAAGCCATAGAAGCTGTGCTGTTTATTTTGTCATCTTTGCTTATCTCTATCATCTAAGAAGTTGTTTTTGTGTAGCCACTTAACTAACTCATTATTGCGGTTTGAAGCGTTGTTGTTGGCTTATTTCTTATTCTCTGGTAAGTATTAAGCCCCATTTAGACTTTCGTTCTTCATTCGCTGTACGTTGTTCGTTGGTCGTTCTTCTTTGAACAACGAAAAACCGAACTTCAAAATTTCCGAGCTCCTTTGAATTTGCACATTCTTCATTCGTTCTTAGTTCGTTGTTCGTTTTTACCAATTACATTCTCATTGTTCCAACAATGAACAACGTACACAGAGCACAACACTGGAAGTCTAAATTCAGCTTTACGGTCCGCAAACAGCTCACACATTTTTTCCTCATATTTAGTGCGCTTCTTGGCAAATGTGACGTTGCCTTTATGGACCGCTAGAATGATGATGTTAGTGTGCTGCTTGAGAAAAGTAATAGCTTGCCGGTTGACGTTAAGCACGTATTTGGCAAATGGGTGATTCTACAAACGATGGAATTTTCGGTGGCCCAAGAAATATTTTAAAATCCGTTCAATTATTTAATCTGATTTTTTTTTATAAAATTAAATCTTGTTGATATCTACCTGGCCGCGTATTGCCAAACTGTATATCAGTACAGAGCTCCGACGCTCTAAAATAGACTACAGAATGCTCATTCAAATTAAGAGCATACTAAAGGGTGATTTTTTTGAGGTTAGCATTTTCATGCATTAGTATTTGACAGATCACGCGGGATTTCAGACATGGTGTCAAAGAGAAAGATGCTCAGTATGCTTTGACATTTCATCATGAATAGACTTACTAACGAGCAACGCTTGCAAATCATTGAATTTTATTACCAAAATCAGTGTTCGGTTCGAAATGTGTTTCGCGCTTTACGTCCGATTTATGGTCTACATAATCGACCAAGTGAGCAAACAATTAATGCGATTGTGACCAAGTTTCGCACTCAGTTTACTTTATTGGACATTAAACCAACCACACGAATGCGTACAGTGCGTACAGAAGAGAATATTGCGTCTGTTTCTGAGAGTGTTGCTGAAGACCGTGAAATGTCGATTCGTCGCCGTTCGCAGCAATTGGGTTTGTGTAAAACCGTATAAAATACAGCTCGTGCAAGAACTGAAGCCGAACGATCTGCCACAACGTCGAATTTTCAGTGAATGGGCCCTAGAAAAGTTGGCAGAAAATCCGCTTTTTTATCGACAAATTTTGTTCAGCGATGAGGCTCATTTCTGGTTGAATGGCTACGTAAATAAGCAAAATTGCCGCATTTGGAGTGAAGAGCAACCAGAAGCCGTTCAAGAACATGCATCCCGAAAAATGCACTGTTTGGTGTGGTTTGTACGCTGGTGGAATCATTGGACCGTATTTTTTCAAAGATGCTGTTGGACGCAACGTTACGGTGAATGGCGATCGCTATCGTTCAATGCTAACAAACTTTTTGTTGCCAAAAATGGAAGAACTGAACTTGGTTGACATGTGGTTTCAACAAGATGGCGCTACATGCCACACAGCTCGCGATTCTATGGCCATTTTGAGGGAAAACTTCGGAGAACAATTCATCTCAAGGAATGGACCGGTAAGTTGGCCACCAAGATCATGCGATTTGACGCCTTTAGACTATTTTTTGTGGGGCTACGTCAAGTCTAAAGTCTACACAAATAAGCCAGCAACTATTCCAGCTTTGGAAGACAACATTTCCGAAGAAATTCGGGCTATTCCGGCCGAAATGCTCGAAAAAGTTACCCAAAATTGGACTTTCCGAATGGACCACCTAAGACGCAGCCGCGGTCAACATTTAAATGAAATTATCTTCAAAAAGTAAATGTCATGGACAAATCTAACGTTTCAAATAAAGAATCGATGAGATTTTGCAAACTTTATGCGTTTTTTTTTTTTTAAAAGTTCTCAAGCTCTTAAAAAATCACCCTTTATATACTGTGTCAGATCAAAAGCAGATTTTTCTGTGTTGGTATACATTTTGCTCAGGAAACTAAGAGCAAAGTACCTGTGATTACAGAGCCATCGTTCACGTTGGTGTGGTTATTGTGTGTGGTGTGTGGTGCCGTGACATAAGGCCAAGTGACAAAAGGCCAAATTTGTTTGTGACTTAAGGCCAAACATAAAATGTTTTGTCTTGAGCAACAGTACCTTGGGTGGCCCGCTTCGCGGGTTTTCAGGATTTTAACTCCCTTTTCGGGGCTCACACCCGCTTACGCAACTCCGTTGCTCCTGCATGTGACCACAGAGCGCTCTGTGGTAGCATACAGTTTGCTCTACAATACTTTCAAGGAGATCTGTGCTGATATACAGTTTGGCAATACGCTACCTGGCCTAATAATATTATTAGGGTGACCTTATTTTATCTTGCTCAAAAAAATCTTCAAAGTGTCCGATTCTCAGTCTCCTGACGTGTCCCCAGTGCGTTTTCGCAAAGAAAAATTATTACCGTTCTCTTATTTCAGGTCTCATACTTAGATGAATTGCACCAAAGTTACGGAAAATAACACATCTTTGCTACGAAATAGATAAATATTTTTTAGTAATTTATTTTATTACAAAAAAACTTAATTAAACTTTGTCCCCCGCTTTTTGTATCAGTCCCCTGGCATATTGAAACAGTCGAAAAAATCAATAACTAGGATATCGATCGAATTTCCAGCACTGGCAATTTGAAGTACCAAATCTCCTTACAATAAAATTGTGGTGCAAATCGATTCTGTTTCTTATGTTAGTATTGTGAAAAAGACATTTGTGCAAGAAGTCGTGGATTGTCCCTTTAGATTATCAGTCCTCTGGTGAGGTTTTACAAAACAAATTTGTATGTAAGAAGGCATATTTGTTAGAAGTATAGTATAGGTTTAATAAAACTGTAATATTATATACATATTTTTATTTTTTAAAGTAAAACCTTAATAACTTTTTGGCGCAAAAACCATGAAAAACCTCAGTCCCCTGGCCTCAGTCCCCTGGTTAATAAATGAGCAAATGATATTTTATTCAGAAACCTGAGAAATTTTTAGTTATATTGAACTTCGAACTTCATTGCGAAATATTTTTCAAATTTTTAAAAAGAATATAATTTATTTTAAATTGATTCTTAGAAAAAAAAAAATATTTAATTATAATATATTATATTTTCTTAATAAAATGCTCAATAATATTTATTTACCCTGAATTTTTATGTTTATGAAGAATAATTAAATTTAATTTCTATATTTCAATGTGTACCCAAGAGAAAATAAGAAAAGAAACTAAAGATTTATTCAGTTGCCTTAAAAAAAACTCAGTACCCTGAACATCCTTTTTCAAAAAATGTCCTTAAAATCGTCATTTTTTATTTTTTTAACTGGCCGCTTTCAACAACGCAAAGGGACGTTCTAATGATCATCTAGATTCTAGAACAACTTTTACGACTTTTGGAATCCAAAAATGTCGTGCCGAAATTTGTATCATTTTATTCCATTGTTTGTAGAATCACCCAAATACATCTTTATGTTGGTGACGTTGATAGTTCGTGCGGATATAACAAGCTTTAGATGATGTGCAGTCTACGTCGATAAACCTAAAACAATTGAGCACTTGGAAACTTACATTCGACGCGTTATTACCGAAATACAGCCTTGTTTACTTCGAAGAGTGCTGGAAAGTTGGACCTCCAGATTGAACCATGTACACACCAGCCGCAACGGCCATATCCCCGGAATCGTATTCAAACATTATAAAGTCAATTTCATGGATATTAAAAGCATTTTTCTGTTTTTTATTTCAAACTAAAGTTCTCCGCTTCTAAAAAACACCCTTTATAACAATTATTAGTTCTAGCAATAAATTTTTTGTAACCTATTCAGACAAGCAGTGGTGTAGGTACATAGATATCAGATATTTATCAACATTTTTGCCTCTCACATAAATTTTGTTCCAAGATCGAGTCGACTCTCAAGAGGCATCAAGCGGGATTTCGCAGTGGTCGATCATGCGTCGATCACATTAACACCTTGCGAATTATCATTGAACAATCATCGGAGTATCAATCGCCGCTTTACCTCATGTTCGTTGACTTCGAAAAGGCCTTCGATTGCGTCAGTCGCGATGCTATCTGGAGATCGCTTGCTGTTAAAGGAATTCCTGATAAAATTGTTGCTCTTATAAAAGAATCGTACAACAACGCAAGGTGCGTTGTTTTGCACAGTGGACAGCTTTCCGATGCTTTTGAGGTGCGACAAGGAGTGAGACAGGGTGATGTACTGTCACCGATCTTATTCTTACTTGCAATCGATGATGTTATGACTGCCACGGTGGGTGAGGGTGAGAGACTTGGTATACAGTGGGGCCTATTTCACAAGCTTAGCCATTTGGACTATGCTGACGACATCTGCTCAATGACAAACGGAACTGGAGCCCTAAACCAAATGTGTCACTCCCTTCAACAAAATGGTGAGGCGACTGGCTTAAGGATTAACGCCAAAAAGACAAAAATAATGCACACCAGCCGGAACCAACAACAAGAGGTTATTGTGAGGCAGGAGACAATAGAAGAGGTCACTCAGTTTAACTATCTAGGTAGTTATCTGGCACCCGACGGTGGAACAGACCTGGACGTCATCAATAGAATAAATAAAGCTCGTAGTGCATTCGGAATGCTTTCTCCCGTGTGGAGCTCCACAAAAATATCGCTTCGTACTAAGTTGAGACTCTTTGAATCCAATGTCAAATCTGTGCTGCTATATGCTTGTGAAACGTGGAAATGCTCAACCAACATCTCGAGAAGGTTGCAAGGCTTTGTCAACCGTTGTCTGCGTTACATCCTCAGGATCCGGTGGCCGCAAACAATATCAAACAATGAATTGTGGCTTAGGACTGGACAAACAAAAGTGGATGATGACATCAAGCAAAGAAAATGGCGCTGGATCGGCCACACACTGAGGAAGTCTGATGACAACATAGCAAAGCAGTGCTTTCAATGGAATCCTTAAGGTGCGAGGCGGCTTGGAAGACCAAAGGGAACATGGAGATCAACAGTCATGAAGGAAGCTCGGTCCTTAAATTTGCAGTCGTGGGCACAGCTGAGATATCGTGCTGGAAATAGAGAGAGATGGAAGGATCTGGTTGAAGCCCTATGCTCCAGGAGGAGTTAAAGTGTTGCTGCCAATAGTAACCGGAAACTAAGAAGAAGAAGAAGAAGAAGAAGAAGATACAAATTTTGTTCTAATTTTTTGCCGTTTGAACCTTTTTACATTTGGATTAGATTCAAAAGGAGGCTTGATGCTAGATTGAACAAAAGAAACTTTAATGTTCTACACTGCCGCAATTTTATTTTGAAATTTGAAATATTTATTTCATAACTATTTTCCCAGAGCCAATTGACACTCGATTGAAATCAAAGGCGTATGAGCCTAGTTCCTCATAAATTCAAAGTCCAACCCCGAACAATGCAAATGCAAACAAAAACTAAAAAAAAACTCTCAGCTCAAGTAATCCGTGGAGCCGAGACAATTTCACCCGAATTCAGATGACTCCTACTTCCAATACAAATGCCACAGCTGCCTTGTTCCTCTGCTTCAGATTCAAGATATTTTTTTTACCCCAGCAAGCCTCTTAGCATTGAAAGTTTTTACTTCACATTCACTACCAGCGTTTTTCCTCGAGTCTTCAGAGTCGGGCGCTAAGAAAGTAAAATTAAGAGGAAGCAATTTTTGTCGGCAAAACTTTTCAAAGAGCTCTATGTATATGCATACATTTTATACTATCAAGCACAAGAGGAGGCATAGAAGGTTTTTTTTTTGGCAAATAATGTGTGTGTATAAACCTCGTTATCGTTACAGATTTCATTTGCATATTTACCAAAGCTCAGATGCAGCTGAAGCAGCAGCAAATTCATATACGCGAGCACAATGTCATATCCCATCATGAGCAAATATATGCACGGGCTGAACTGACAGGGGATGATACAAGTAGAGCATACATTTTGTGTCGTTAAGCACCCAAGCACAGCCCAGCGCACCATACTCAAGTCCAACCCTGCAAATCGCAAGTGTGTGTACATTTGAAGTTTGCTGAAAAGTGTGGTTAAGTATCCATTGCTCGAGGGCCTTTTCCGTTGGTAAATTTACATAACTAATAATTTTGCAATACTACTTAGGTGCAGGAGGTGCTATAGCTATTCCACAGAAGTAGTACTAGTAAAGAAGTGTGCTAATGGCTGTGGTGCTGAGATTTTGGACTGATTCTTCTTTCTTTCGCCTCTGTCCGGACTGGTTGTAATTGGAATTAGATATATGCAACAAAAGCGAACATTGTTTCGCGCATTGCTTTGAATGTATAGTATAGGTACCCACTGTAATTGTACAGCATTCGGACCAGCCTGGATGTCCATAACCACGTTGGGGGATGATCTCACTGTGAATTTATTGAAATTTAATTGGAAAGTTTTGGATGCAATGGCGCACTGTGACTCCTTTTGACAAAAGTATCTGCGAAATTTAATTTGATCTCTAGAAACTACAAAACTTTATTAATCCACTGGGCAGCACTCAATATTTAAAATTTTATCAATTTTATATAGAAGAGTAAAAGACTCAATTAGATTAGCAACTTTATACCAAAGTAGAGATCCTAGTGACTTACAACTTTCTGTAGGCGTCACCAGGAATCGAGGGGACCTAATGGCTAATAAGCATGACAAGACATACTTTAGCAGCATTTGTCAATTCCTCGCAAGAGGCAGTACACCTCTGAAAAATAATTAGGTGAAGCTTAGGAAGAATGGGCTGCCAGCAGCAAAACTGAAACAATAGATCATTAGTTGGTCCACTGTGACAGCACATGAATACATACCCCGTCTTTAATGGTCTAACCACTTTGGAGCTCCTTTCGAATCGAGACTGCTGATGTCTATAATAGGGTGCGGTAAAATAACTTCCTTTTCCGAGGAATTTCCATTTCTCAAAGTAAACCTCGACGACAAATGCTCCTTATGTTTCCATCGCATGATGGATGGAGCAGGACATGAAAAGATGAGAAATCGGTTGTTCCTCTTTCATACAGATTTTGTTAAAATTTTGTGCTGAGTCCGAACGGCTAATATGAGAACCAATTTTCATGACATGAAATACTCTTGGAGGATACGTAACTCCCTAGCAAAAGCCAGTATCCCTGAAAAACATTTTTTGCATTATTTTTAGTTGGCTAGGCATGGGAAACGAATCTAGACCTTCGGCATGACAGTCCAACAGACTAACCATTTTGCCTTTGCTAAAGTGTAGGTACTTAGGGATCGGCAGCTTGAGAATGTTTCAAAATTTATAGAGACAAAGTCCGGTGATTTACTATCACCATAGGATTTATTACGATTCCCTTAAGTGAAACCAAGACAAGATTTCTTTTATCGCCAGAAGTTTCACCTAAAAAATAGTACAAAGTAAGGACAGAAGAAATAGGTAGATTAACTTTGATACTAATACTACCTATCACATTACAAATGGTGTTTCATTCTTTCCTATATATGACGTAGCCAAAAACCTAGCAAAATGCTAAAGTTTCCTTGAAAGATGCAAGAAGTTTGTTTTTTTTTTTCTGAGGAATACATTCACCAAAACTTGAGGATAACGCTCATTTCTGGGGTAGTATCCCCATTCCAAATTTGAACCTGTTGGATTATAGAATTCAGAATAGAGCCCTAAGACTTATAGGAGGCACATTCATTACGAAAACTTTTTTATTTCTCTTGAACACCGTCCTAACGCCTCCTGCTTTATCACTTCTTTTACGAACAAAAATGCAAGCCTCCCTTCACAAAATTCCGCCGTAATACTCGTGAAGCTGGGAAGGCTCATTAATTTACCGTTGGGCATAACTTTGGATGTACTGTCAAATACAGAGATTCTTTCTTTAGCCGTACGAATAGAATGTACGTACGAATACTTTGCCCCCCTCGATTTCCCCCCTCATTATGTTGTAAAGGCTTCGAACACGAAAGTGCATCGACCATCTTCTATTAAATCCACTCCACTTTACCTAAGCCCTATCGCAACATTATAAGGGTAGTCGTAATCCACTGTTGCAAAAGTTCTTAAATAGAGAACTCTTGGTTGTGCGAGGTTCATTTATATCAGTCTCCTCCATACCTTCAAAATTAGACTCTCTAGCTAAATTTGAAATTTCATGACGAACAGCTGGTGTAGCATCAACTTCTGCAGCGCATAGCCGGTGAACACATTCAGGCCATATCTTGCGCCAAACACCATTCATGCAACATGGTTTAACCTCCTCCCACGAATCGGAAATAATATTTATGGCTTTCATAGTGTTGAACTTTTTCCAAAACTCTAGAATGGTAGGCTTATCTTGTCTATCATTGTCACTTAAAAGAAGTTTAAATGTTCGTCGAAGGTAATAACTTTTAAAAGTCGATATTACTCCCTGATCCATCGGCCGAGTAACTGATCTCGTATTAGGCGGCAAAAATATAAATTTCACGTTCTCTGACAACTCATCAACATAAACTGGGTAGTCAGTCAGGAGCATTGTCTTCTAGGGCCCAACCCTTGAAGATCAAGTTTTCCTTGTTGCAATACGAGTAAGCTTTAATTTCTGGAATAGCACAAGTTAAAACCCAATTTTGAAATAATGATGTCGTCATCCATGCTTTTTTGTTTGCTCGCCAGTGGACAGGAAGCAGATTTTTTGAACAACTTTTCATAGCTCTTGGATTTTCTGACTGATAAATGAGAAATGGTTTGAATTTGAAATCACCATTTGCATAACCACCAAGAAGAAGTGTCAGTCTATCCTTGCAAGCTTTAAATCCTGGGGCAGATTTTTCTGTTTTAGATATGAAAGTTCTGTTAGGTAGACGTTTTCAAAATAACCCAGTTTCGTCAACATTAAAAACTTGTTTCGGATCATAGCCACTTTCATGAATTATTGCTCTTAACAGTTATACCAGCGCTAGCTGCTTCGCCTTTAAGAGCAATTCTGCGCAGATTTGCTCGAACCTTGAATCTCTCAAACCAGTCCTGACTATAGCTTCAAATGTTTCATTCTTGTCTGTATTACTACCAGTAGCATTATCGTTGGATACTCTTTTGCTTTTTATGTCATCAAATAAACTTTTTGTTTTCGTCTGAATTACCATTTTTGATAGTTTTTTTTTTTTAATTTTTGGTAACACTACCAGCAGCGCCCTTTCCATTCATTTGGTTAAAAAATAACAATTGTATTGTAATAATTTTTACTAGGTTCTTTAAATAAAACTTATTACTCTTTTTAGTATTTCTTCTTTATTTACACTTTTCAAATCAAAACAAATACTTTTATTCAAATTTAAATCACATTTGTTTAATAACACTTTCCACAATCTAATAAGCAAACCTTTCGCGCACTTTCATAATCAAAAATCAACTGTCTCGTGCTCACCGCGAGCACTCCCTTATACTCAAATTAGTTGTTCTCGAAGGTTCTCGTCTTGGAATGTTCTAGATGGTTGGAATAAGGGGAAATACATTTGACATTGGAAAAGAGCTTTTTGTTTCTTCCACAAAGTAGATATGCAATTTTCCAACAGATAGCGCTGTAGGAGTATAAAGCTCTGTTCACAACAGTAAGTAAAAAAAAATAATATAACTCTGCCAATAAATAAATTGGAAAAATATTTACCTGTTTTGTAACCAGAAGCAACCCGTAAAAATTTATAAAAATTTATTATTCTCTTTAAAAAAAAGCACAACACACTACATAATTGATACTAAGCTCTAAAATTAGCAAAACAAAGTGAAAATAAAACTGTAATAAAATTGCGTTGATTTTTAGTTAGAAAGGGAATTCCCGAGTTTTGATGGCATGGCGCAATTAGAACCAAAAGTGGTGCTATCTTTTAGAAAAAAAGAAAATTTCAAAAAAAGTTAAAGACTCGAACCCAAAACAACGCAACCTCGAAAATCTAACGACCGACGCACAGTGAAAATTACTACGAATTAAACAGCGACGCAATTTCGAAAAAATGCAAAACGAAACGACGCAAAGCGAGGTATTGGTGTAAAGGTACATACTCCCATACTACAATGTGGCGCAGAATTAATTATCCAATTTTGTTTTTGAATTACCTTTTTACTAAATAAAAAAACATATTTTGAGTGATGGAAGTCTTTATTTGGACCTTTACAATTTTTTCTGTGAAGTGAAAAAGATGATATCCGTTAAGTGGATGTCGGCAGCTCGTGATGTGTCTGCCTGGTGATGTCCAATTGTGTGGCCTTTCGTCGTCTGGTTGATGTTTCTTCGTTCTCAGCAACATCGGCAGCCATGGTCACGATATTCTCGGCCGAACGACCAGTCCGGTGGTGGACACGCCCTGCATGGTCTTCTGTGGTTGGCGTGACACGATTATGAAATCAACGTCGAAATAAACGCTGCGCTAACACCACCGGCCGATTATTAGTAAAAAAAATCGACACAATTATTCTACGTTCCCTCCGAGTATAGTGCTCCATTGCTTGTCTATTTGTGTTCTGCAGCTGTCTAGTTCACAAATGTCAAATATGATCGACGTACGTCGCCATTTGTAAAAATTATAACATCTTCCGATAGGGTGATTAATTTTGCGACACCTTGTATGTGGCAAGTTTTTTTTAGCCATTTAAAAACCCTGTCGATTAGAAATTGGTTTTCTGCGTGTTGAGTCCACCTACATATACCAATTTCACCAATTAATTTTCGTTTTTTAATTCTAAGCTTTATCCCGTAAGCTGTCAAAAACTTTGGTTAGTGTCCGCTTATAACTTATTATTATTACTATTATAACTTTATTGATACATAAAGAAAACTACAATATCAATAAAATAAATCAATACAGCTCTACCTACCAGGGCTTTGAGCTAAATAATTTTATAATAAACTACATATATAAATAATTCTTGTTTTAAAATAATTTAATTTATTGATCAGTGGAGGAGACGAAGATCTTTAATGGACGACGACGAAGTCTTGGAGATTGAGTTTATGTTTCCGCAACGTAGCTTGTGTTAGGCTAGGCGCGCACTGGCAACTGTGAACAAAATCAAATAGTTTAATCACCAGTTGATAGAGTACAGCGCACTGGCAACTCTTTACTCACGCTCACACTCTTTTTATCTCTTGCGCTTATAGAAAACAGCTCAACTGTTGCGAATTAATTTAAGGCAATCGTTTGGTTTGTGTCAAAACACAAACTTTTTAGTTGCTCGAATCGCGGGGTCCCATATAAGCCCATATGTTTCATTTTAGCAACTAAACAGTTGCGAAACTAAAAATTGATTGTGGCGCCTGGATAAGTTTATAGGGAAAATTGCCTTTGCAGCAGTAATGATTAAATTGGGATCCCAAATTTTGTTCTAGAAAAATTTTAAAGAAATTTGTTATATAAAACATTTATGTTGGTATTCACGCCAAGTATTCTTCATCATTATTTCTATAGAAGTTTTCAGATATTTTGTTAAATTTGTAGAACGAGATGAGGGTTGATTAAATGCTGATTTAGCTTTAGAATCAGCATACTCATTCCCAATAATTCCCCCGTGCCCAGGTTGAATAACTTTAAGTATTACGAACTCTTATAAGAGTTTAATATTATTTTAAATTTCTCGACTTAATGGGCCTTACCAACAATTAAATTAAGAGACGACTTTAATATTTGAGCGAAATGAAGGATTATTTAATGGACTCTATATAAGTGACCATATATGCTGTATTTTACTTTTTAGGTTCCGTACAATAAATGGTTCATAATTTAGAGTTCACATAAATTTTATGTATTGTTAACTTTATAGAGCTCTTTAAATAATGGTCCATTTCGCTCAAATATTAAAGTCGTCTCTTAATTTGATTGTTGGTACGGCACAATGTAATTAATACTTTAAGTTTAAGCTTTATATCAGTTTACTAAAGATAAATATGTTCATTTTGCAAAATATTTATCCCTTTTTTCACTTTGTGAAAGTTGGTCTTATTTCCTAGCACCACCAGTATAATATATCTTGAATCCTAAAAATTTTCTAAAGGATATTCTTTATTCGCATGCAAATTCAACGTCGAAAAAGGCAAACGACAAAAGCCTTCATCAAAGGTTTATGTAAAACTAAAATTATTGTATCTAATATGTATGTATAAAAAAAGATAATAAATCAATATTGTGTGTTTTACGATTTTTGCAACGAAAAATTGCCAAACAGACTAAAGTACGCGATATGGACATTGTCTGTTTTTCAAAGGACAATTTGTTTGATGTCTAAAAACTAAAAGCTACTCGTACATCGTCGCTGTCGTTGCATTGTGTTGTGTATTTTATGTTGTGTTGTGACGTTAATGATTGCGGGAGGTTTAAATTTTGTTTTAGCACATTATTTTTGGGGTTCATTGTATGCTCGTAGTTGATGGTTGAATTGTAATTTAAAACGAATTTGTATGCCAAACATGTTTGCAATTTTACTTAGAAAATATGTTCGCTTGTTCATGATTTTTACTTGCGACTTATAGGTACTATAAGGCAAGTTATGCATTCGTAAAAAAAACCGAACTCGAGATTTTGATCAAAGTTGACATAACGATGATAGCGAAGACTAAAAAAGTGGGTCTGGCAATTCTGTCTGTCTGTCTGTCGCTTCGACTACAGCCTAAGCGGCTCGGCCGATTTTCTTTAAACTTGGTAGATATGGGTTTTGATTTTTTACCCCCACACGTTTTTTTCTTTTTTTTTTTAAGACCAAAAATAACGGTACCTGCCATACGAATTTTTTTCGAAATTTTGTAAATATTTTTTTTTCTCAAAACCTGCTGGACAGATTTAAAAAAATTTCATTTAGTTAAAGCTAGGTAATTCTTGAAAAAAAATTTCCGAAAAATGGTTATTGAGGGTACCCCCCATAGAACCATATTTTTTGTTTTTGATTTTCTCAAAAACGGAACAGCCGATTTTGATCATTTGTTTTTTTTTTGCGAAGGCTCTTCAAAAATTTAAATAGAATATTGTATTCAAATTTTCAAAAAAAATTTTTTTGGATTTTTAAAAAAAACTTCAAAAATTTTTTTTCAAAACTCAATATTTCGAGATTTTTTTTAAACTTGATAAATAAAAGTTTCTTAATATAATCTACAAGATGTAAGAAAAAAAATTTCATTTTACTTTAAAATAAAGGTACCCACCATACAAATGTTAAAAATTTAAAAAAATGGTTTTCAAAAATCGTATTTTACTCGAAAACGGCACCTAGAATTTTGATAAAAATTTTTTTCTTTCAATTAATTTTTATGATCTTTAATTTATTAAAAAAAAATTTGAAATGAAGATATTAAAGCTTGTACCTAACATAGAACCATATTTTCGAATTT
Source organism: Chrysotoxum bicinctum (assembly GCA_911387755.1). Lineage (NCBI taxonomy): Eukaryota > Metazoa > Arthropoda > Insecta > Diptera > Syrphidae > Chrysotoxum > Chrysotoxum bicinctum. The sequence continues at coordinate 92,394,347 of OU426987.1, forward strand.
TGAGTTTCTCATTATCCACATAACGGTTCTTAATGCAATTTTTTAAAGAGAAGCTTCTAAAAAGTCTAAAACACATTGCATTTCAAAACTTTAAAATAAATATTTTTTGAATTTTTGAAAAAAAAAATCTATTTTTTTCTTTTTTTTTTTGAAAATTCGAAATCTCAGAAACGGCTCAATATTTTTTTTTTTAAATTTAATTTTTATTCGAACAATAATAAAAACTTTAAATTGGCGTACCAAAATTTTTTCTTAAAAATCTTTTAAAAATTTTGTATATAAAAGCTTTTTTTAAGAAACCACTAAAACGACTTATAATTTTTGTTCTTGCATAAATTCATATTTGCATAGCATTCTGTTTTCGTCTCTTACTATTAAGAGAATTTAAAAAATTAATTTGATCCTTATGAACAGTTTTCTCTAATAACATTCGTTTTTAAAATTCCTAGTCTATTACATAGGAGCAAGTTCGTGCGACCCAGTCGTGCATTTTATTTTGATTATATGAGTGACAATTTTGGTTGTTTTTTTTTTAATTAACCTTACAAAGGCTTAATATAGTTTAAACATTAAGAAATAAACTATGTATTGAAGAGGAGGTACCGATGCACATTTTTACTTAACATCAAAGTTAAGTTTGAGGGATTTAGATTTTCTTCCAAAAATCTGATAGCTTAAAGCTGTGACAGTCTGTTTTCAACGTACTCATTACATTAGACCTTTTAATTTGTCCTTCGGTGTTCGGTACGAATCCTATTTTTATTACTTACTTAATCACCTTACTTATTTTTTTTTTCGAAGCATGGTTAATTCAAATGAGGGAGTTTTGCTGCTTTGAATTCAAAAATTATAAATCTTCACTTATTATTAGTGATCTATATCTTAATTCGAGCTTGCAGTATTCAAAAAGTTTGGGAACATCCATCTCGTTCAGCATAATGAAAACTTTTTCTTCCGGTAAAAGGTCAATTCGAAAAATAATTCTTCTTATTCCCCTGGGAATTTAGTACTTTCCGATGAAGTGAATAACGTCCTGTCTATCGACTAAGTTTCACATACTATAATCCAGATGGAGATCGGGTCTGTGTGGTATGAAGTTCAATTAGAGCAATTTACTCGGAAGTCTAATCACTGTAGCAATCATGTAAATATTGTTTGAGTCACAAAAGTAGTTTTTTTTCAACAAGGTTGTGGTTGAGCCTATTGTTAATTATTCTAAATAAAGAACCGGAAGCTTCAACTACAAATTCAGCTCTAAACTTCTCACTACTATTGATATAACTTCATAAAAGAGCGCCTTACTAGTTAATACATTTTCTACGTTTAAATTAAAATATAAATTGCATCCTTCTGCAAGGAATAACCACTCTTTGTACAAGCTATTTTGGTTTTGTATAGCGTTCAAATCTTCTTTTCTGACACGTCGCACCGGGATTCAGGCAGTTTGAAGACGTTCAGTAAATAGTCCGCTTGCAACATCTAACATAATGACATAGTTTGGCGTGTTTGGTGGTAAGTAAATTATTCTCTTCTCATAATACGCTAAGAGTTTATCAACCGTGTTGAATTTCGTACAGCCTATAATTGCGAACCATGAGTAGTAGTGTTTCTGGAGAATACGCAAACATGACTATATCATCTGAAAACAAAAATGCCTGAATATGCACCTTCGCGAAATCAAAAACATAATGGGGCATATTCGTAGTTCTTCGATAAGTTCTGATTTTGTCTTTGCTAAACTAAACTCCAGTTTATGTTATTCATAGACAATTAAAACCCATTTTTAAACGATAACGTGGAGTCTAACAATAGATACGACAGAAGGTATATTTAAGCTGTTTTTAACTCTATAAAACGTCAAAAAGATACAGAAAAAAGATAAAGAAAACAAATTCCGAATTTTTCGGCACGAGTAATTTCATTTAAAGTATTTTGAATAAATAAATTAAAAAAAATAGAAATGTCAATTGATTTTAATATTAACGAAGATTTTGATATTCTGCTGGATATTGATATGATGCCACCCAATACAAAACGAAAGCGTTATCGGTTCGATAAAGAAACAGCTTTCGGAATTCCCCTGTTGAATCCAGTAGCTTGCATATTTTTTTGGATGTCCACCCAAGCAGCCTTTTTAGCGGAGATCATGCGAACATCATTCCTTTTATCGTCCACAACCATTAGATGTCCCCGTACCAACTCCCGAAGCATTTCCTTTTCCGATTCGGACAAAATTTTATTCCCTTTGCCGTTTAATATTTTCCTTTTCACTCATCTGCAATTATATTCATATAATTGTATACCATGTAAGTTTCATTTTTGTATCAAAAACATGTTCATAAATTATCTTACCTTGTTTATGTTTTTATTTACCAAAAGAAACAACCACACAATAATAAATTGAAAAGAAAACAGCTGTTTGTAATTTTGCTTTAGTGTTTTTTTTTTGGCAGATTCAAGGAAAATTGTAGTAAAATTGTAGCAGAATATCCTTAGACCTGTTTCTAACACAGAGCTGCCAAATTCTTTATGAATAGCGACTATTCCTAACCTGGGTCTTAAATTTAGACACCGGTTCAGTTAGACTTGGGTTTAAGATATGACTATGAATATGCCCCAATGTTTTTTTTTTCAAGATTTTTAAGGCATAATACGTATGTTGATATAGTGGTAGGAGTAGAAGTTTCTGAGGTTGGTAAAATAACAAAGTTTTGTCTCTGACTAAGTGTACAAACAATTTCCATGAACATTATAAAATGGAAAGAATGATTTTTGAAAAAAGGGAAAGAGAGCTTCAAGCTCCTAATATCATTACATAATTACATTTTCATCTTATCCATTGTATATAAACTCTAAATATTTATGTATAAACAGTGTTTTTGTCGCCGAGCTGATAGGTTTTAAAAATTCGCTAGTATTTCCACATTAAATAGATTCTTTTTTACTTGCGATACAGGTACTATAGGGCAAGTTCTGCATTTGGAAAAAAAAATCGAACTCGAGATTTTGATCAAAGTTGGCATTACGATGATAGCGAAGACGAATAAAGTGTATGTCTGTCTGTCTGTATGTCTGTACCTCGATCTAGAGCCTAAGCCACTGGACCTATTTTCTTCAAACTCGGTAGTTATGGGTCTTCGGTGATTCCTTAGAGGGGAAATTGAATTTTTTTTTAGCTCTAAAACTAACGGTACCCACCATACACCCGTAATGCAAAATCTTATTTATCTCGAAAACGGCTCTAACGATTTTGATAAAAAAAATTAGGTGTGATATTATGGACATGGACTACGTTTTGGTAAAAAAAAATTTGGGGCAAAATGTTATTAACGGTACCTGTCACAGAACCGTTTTTTTGATTTTCGACTTTCTCATTAACAGCTCTAACGATTTTAACCAAAAATTTTCACCCTAAGTTTAAAATAATATTGTATATAAAAATATTCGAAAAATTATTTGTTGGGTTTTTTTGAAAATTTTTTTTTTTTTTTAAATAAAATCTTCAAAACCTATGAACGATTATTTTTTGAAATTATTTCCTTAAATCAATATTACTTAAAATATACTACTTAAAATTCGCATCCCACATTTTTTTCTTGAAAAATTTTAAAGAAATTTCTTATATAAAAAATTTATTTATTTAATAATAAAACTGTTTTTTTTTTTAAAGTTTGTTTGCATAAATTCATACTTTTCTAGAAATCAGACGCCAATTTCATTTTAAATTCATGTTTTATATTTATAAAATGTATCTTAAATTCCAAAGTACTTTTACATAAGAGCAAGTTCGTGCGATCCAATCGTGCATTGTATTTATTTTTGATGTTGGTGTCTTGATCGGTGCCAAGTCATTGTGCAGTGAAAGGCGTCGGAATTTTACTATTTGGTAAAATGACAATTACGTTCCGTGTAGCTCGTTACGGTTACAAGTTCCGTTCCTTATGAAAGATTGTATTAAAGACCCTGTTTGCATTGGAATTTTTGCGTACTTACTACATCGTTTTTACATTGGAAGCTTTGAGGAGGGCGCACAGTGGAAGTTCGTACAAAATTCCGGACATTGGGTGATTTTTTTTTTCATTCTTGGAAATATTTTTTGTTTATGTTTTCTTTTCGAAATAAATTTTGTAGGTATGAAATTGGTTCATTAAAGCTTATCAATTAAAAAAATCTTTTAAACAAAGTTGTTTTAACTCTTAAGTATATTGTGAGTATTTTTAAAAAATCCTAATTTCAGGTTTGAAGATGTTTTTAAAAAAATGCTCGAAAATGCTTGGACTTTGGGTATTCTTAAATGAATTTGAACTTATTTGGAGTCATATCTTCAAAAAATTGGATCCGACCGGGTTTTTAAAAATCTCCCTCAGAGCTGAGAACCCTTAAATAAAATAAGTTTCTTGACTGGAGAAGGGGGTAGGGTCATCTTTGCATTTTAAATAATGATAACTGACATAAAGATATCTAAATGTATAAAACAGTGACATACATGATAGAAAGAGGGAGGGGAGGGAAGGGGGAGATTCTCCTTTTTCAATTAAATCTTATTTGCTGTCGTTAAAGAGATTTTTGCTTTACGCTATCATTATTTGTTATAGACTAAAATGGCAAAACAAAGTATGGCTCTCATGCCAGCGGTAACTTTTTCTCTCTTAATTAAAAAAGAAAAAAACAAAACAAAGTAATCATATGATTTTATAATAATGAATGTAATTTTTGGTTAATTACTTTAACAACGCGATCCTGTAGTGCACAAATAACTTCGAAGCCTTCTACAAGTGAAAATGGTTGTGTTAACTTACGAAGATTTTTCAAGGTTTTAAAGGCTAACGGGCGTGATTTAAATGACTATAAGAACTGTTATCCAAACAGCGACAGTAAATTTACGGGGAAAAAATTGGACATATTTGAATTTTTTCGCAAGTTTTGTTTGAAGCTGAAAAATAGATTTGTAGAATGTAGTTACAATAAAATGCGAATTTTAAAACGATATAAAACTTGGCTTGAAACGGAATTCAATAGATACATTAACTTTTATAAAAGAACCACCCTCATCAACCCCTGACAATACGAGTTAGTGTTGCTTAAACATCGATAGTTTCCAATTCCGATAGTATCGATAGTTTTTGAAAAAAAAACTATCGATACTATCGATAGTTATATTAACTGAATTTTTAAATAGACATAGAAATAGAAATTTGAGCTTTTAACTCCATTATATAGCACGACTAGATCGCACGACCTTTTTCTTGTTGTTTACAGATAGGGTAGCTATAATATAAAAGAGATATTTTAGTGGTTCAATAATGTAAATAGTAATTTGTTTAACGAAAAAATGTTAAAAAATTCAAAGGCAGAAAAAAAAAATGTTTTTTGTTTTTTTTTTTTTTTTCAAGAAATTGTTTTCGAATTTTTTAAATGCGAATTAATTTTTTTGGATTTAACTATCTCTATCATCGTGGTGTCAATTTTGATTACAACTAAGATTTTTTTAATACGAAATTAATACTTGCCCTATAGAGCAAGTAAAATAAAATGCACAAATGGATCCACGAACTTACTCTTATGTAAAAATACTTTGGAATTTTAAATACATTTGATATAAAAAAACATTCAACATATGCATGAAATTGCCACTTGATTTCCAGAAAAGTAATCGTTTTATTATTAAAGTAATTTTTTATACAAGAAATTTCTTTAAAATTGTTCAAGAACATAATTTGGGATGCAAATTTTAAGTATTTAGTAGTATAGATTTTAGGAAATAATTACAAAAAATAATCGTTCACACGCCTTGGATATATTGATTTTTCAAAAAAAAAAAAATTGGATTTTTTTTAAACCCAAAAAAAAATATTTTTTTTTCGAATATTTTCATATACCTTCAATATTTGTTTAATTATTAAGGGGGTTCCTGTTTAAAAAAATTTATTAAAATCGTTAGAACAGTTAATGAGAAAGTCGAAAATCAAAAAAATTGTTCTACTTCTATGGCAGTTTTATCAATTTTAGTTTTTACCAAAATATAGTTCATGCCCATTATAACACACTAGTTTTTTTTTATCAAAATCGTTACAGCCGTTTTTGAGAAAATAAGATTTCGCAATAGCTCCATTGGCTTAGGCTGTAGATCGAGGTACAGACGGAATTGCTGGACCCACTTTATTCGTCTTCGCTATCATCGTATTGTCAACTTTGATCAAAATCTCGAGTTCGACTTTTTTTCCAAATGTAGAACTTGCCCTATAGTACCAAGTGCCTATATCGCAAGTAAAAATTAATAATGCATAAATTTTCATTTTACTTTTATAATAATTGCTTAACGGACTTACCGCGATGGTATTTTATTCAAAAAATTGAATTGAGATCCCGACGTTTCGACAAGGTTCCACTTGTCGTGGTCACGGGTTGACTGATGTAATCGGGATCTCAATTCAATTTTTTGAATAAAATACCATCGCGGTAAGTCCGTTAAGCAATTATTATAAAAGTAAAATGAATAGTTACAATCGCGATTATAAAAGTTTAAAATCTAAAAATGCATAATTTGTTTATCTTTACTCATTTTATTAAAAAAATAACAAAAAAATATAACTATACATATATAATAATATAAATATACGTATGTAGTATTCATAAATATATTTTCAAAACATAAAAACTAAAATGCATTCAATGCAAAAAAAAAAAATATATTATTATTATCACAAGCCTTTCATAAAAGTCTTTTTAGTTAACATACATTACAAAACAAAATTATTTGAAGAGATCAAAGTTATGCTTTAAAAACAAAATTTCGTTCAAATGCTTTATTTTAAGTCTGTTCCGCTTTTCAGTCATCACTTAACCTGCCTTTGAAAATATCCTTTCACACGGTACCGAAGTTGCGGGAATTGCTAAATATTTAAATGCAATCATTCGCATCATGTTCTCAGATCTTTCCCAAAATCTTATTTAACAATCTGATCTGTTCAACAAAGGATTTTCCAAGTACTGCCGAACATCGATGATGGAATCGCTCATAGGTGTTGCCACTCTGTCTTGTTGTTGTCTGCCGTTTGGGGAAAAGAGCAGTTCATCTATTTTTGATTGTATAGGACTAGAACCAGAAGTGGATGGTTGCGGTGGTGTCACATTACCATCTTCAATAATTATCCCTTGTTTGAGATTATCATTTGACGAAATAAACGCTGCGTATTCTTTTTGAAACATCTGGACGGCATAATCAGCTTCTTGAGGTGTTCTGAAGCCATTTTTTTTAAATCTGGGGTCTACGAGTGTTGAAAGTATGAGCGGTGTCCTGGTATAATAAGGCTTTAATCATTTTCCTACTGACTCGGTTAATGTCTTAAGAACTTCCTGGGCCTCAGCCGTTTAAATTATCATCTCTAGGGCTATTAATTTTGCGGAGATTCCTCTTGTAAGAGGTATAATAAGGGAACTTGTTACGAATTTTTCTCCTGATATCGTGGTGGTGGCGATTTCAAAACATTGAAGAAGCTGTAATATTTCGTCTATTGCTTGAAAATTTTCGGCGCTCAAAGCAGCAGGAGCTTTTGGATTCTGACTAATTGCTATAGCCAGCTCACCTCGAACTTCAGTTAATCGTTTAAGCGTATAGTACGAGCTGTTCCACCGAGTTTCTACTTCTTGTAGGAGTTTTAATTCGCTTTTATTGTTTTGCTTCTGAATATTTTCTAAATTGTCACTTGCTACGGTACTACACCGAAAAAAAATGACAATAGTCTTAGCTTTACATAAAATTGCAGAAAATAAATTCACTTTGAAACAGTCTTGTACAACTAGGTTTGAGTGTGTGTGCAAAGCAAATTAAATGTCGGATCTTCAAAAGCTCTGCTGTTTTGACCATGCTTTGAGCATTGTCCGTCACTATTGCCACCACTTTATCACGAATATTAAACTCAGTAAGAATATCATTTATAGCCTAATTAAAAAATTCAAATAACAAAGTACTAAGTATAAGTATAGACATATTTTATTTTACCTTTGACATAGCTTCCTATGTATGTCGACCTTCTATTCTTGAAACTTTTAGCAAGGGTGATTTCAACTGTCCCCTGTGCACAAAGTGGCAAGTAACTGCCAGAATGCCCTCATTCCCAACACTTGTCCACATATCGGTTGTAATTGAACAAAATTTTGTTTCATCAAGAGTAATTTTTAGCTTTTGTTCAATCTCTTTGCACTGTGAGGGTATCAGTCTAGTCTTCACAACCGATCTATCAGATAATTCGTATTTGCTGTTCAAGGCCGAGACAAAGTTCCTAAACCCTAAATGATCAGAGGTTCTAAAGGGCATATAATCTCGACGATCATTTCTGCATAAAGCTTATCTAATTATTTTTTTTCCACAGAATTTATTTCATAGACTTTATTCCTGTCCAAAAAAGTTGTTATTGAAGCAGCGTTCGTCTTTCTCCTTTTTGGACTTTGTACTTTTTCCGATGAGTCTCTTGTTTCTGTTTTCGATTCGGGGGTGGTGGTGACTTCTGAGGACGATGACTCTGTTAGTTTAAATGGATGCTTTCTTTTTAAATGGTCGCTCAGATTGGTTGTATTATCAGAATGTTTATATTCCTTCTGACATAGCGAACATTTAACAAATCTGGTGTAACCACCACCAACGGGCTTGAAAAAAGCCACACTGACGATTTTTTTTCTCAAAATCGACGACATCACCGATTGCCTAAAAACGTATTTAAGACATAAAATTAACATTAGCAAATAAATAAGCAACACAATTATTATTAAAATAAAAACTACCAAGCAAACAGCAAATTTGGATAAAACCAGAAATCACGCGCAAAAACGAACAACGAAAGAGAAATTGCAATAAAACAATCCATATTGCAATACAAATTCGGTGGTTCTCCCAAACAAAAATCACAAGCTGCAATGATGAGACGTAAAGGTTTCCAGTAGAGTTCCAGTAGATTTCCAGTATTGTAGGAGTGGTTGCATTCAGGAAGATAGCGCTGTGATAACATTATTTGGAATATATTTTTGAAACAATCGATAGTTTTTTGATAGTTTTTTTTTTAAATTATCGATGTACGCGATAGTTTTTTACTATCGATACTATCGATAGACTCGATGTTTAAGCAACACTAATACGAGTGAACATGTTTGAAAACTTCATTGAGCGACAAAAAAGACGTAAAACCCAAGCTGTACGTCAAAGTACAGATAGCACTGCGCTTCTTTTTGCCGCAAAAATGAAGCTAAAAGTGAAAGTAAGCTTGATGTTTCAAAAGTGATAGATTTTCTAATAAAATAACCCGAAAAAGCAAGACATTTATAAATTTTTGGTTGACGAAAACAAACAATCAGTTCTTATGATTTTAAATGAAAAAGCCTCAGATCTGCATTCAACGTTAGCTGTGAGCAAATCCCAGTATAGAGAGATAAAAAAATTAGTAATGGACCATGGGGTTGATTAATTTCCTTAATATTTCTAGCGTCAAAAAACTAAAAAAGAATATTTGCCTCCAAGGCCAAGCTATTGACGAAACAAGTGCTTTAATAGATCTCCAGGCCTTATTGAACCAGACAACAAAAAACATATTAAAATGTCTTGACAATTCGAAGATAAAATACAATAATCTCTGTTTAATATCTAAATAGGGCTTTGATGGAGCATCGAGTCAAAGTTGCTATAAACAAAAATTTTCTTCGGAAAACTCAGATGACTCATCAGTGTTTGTTACTAGTTTGGTTCCCATGAAATTGTATAACGAAACAGACAAAATCACTCTATGGGAAAACTCAAAACTTCAGCTTGTTACTGTCGACCTATAAGGTTTAGATTTGCAAAACAAAGTGACAGTTTAATAGAAAAAAGTATGATGAAATGCAACACTTGATTGAGAATCTACTTCCAACTAGCATTAACACTTTTAAAATAAAACATGTTATGTTACTCACCATGATTGATGGAAAAACTTGCAATAGTATTGCTAATAATCCATCATCTATGCGTTGTTATATTTGTAAAGCTAAGTTAAGTGAAATGAATGACTTGAAAATTGCATGTAACAAAACAAATAATGAAGAATTTTATAGCTTTGGAACTTCGCTCTTACGTACATGGATAAGGTGCAAGGAATGGCTTTTGCATGTGTCATATAACTTAAATTTTAAAAATTGGAGCGCTAAAAGTGATGAGCATAAAGCTTTGAAAGTTAAACGAAATAAAACATACAAGAACAGTTAAGATCAAAACTTGGGTTACTAATATATGTTTTCAAACAAGGAATGGCGAGAACTAGCTTAGATCTACACCTTATTAAAAGAATAAATATGGCTTCAGGTGAAGAAATAGATGCAGATGAATTTCAAAGCTACGCATACGAGACAGCTCAAATTTATGTTTCAACATATTATTGGTATTTTATGCCTCCCACGATTCATAAGATACTAGTGCATGAGGCTGATATCTATTATAAGAAATGCTTTGATACCGATCGGAAAGCTTTCTGAAGACGCTTCAGAAGCTAGGCATAAAGAGTTTCGAAAAATTTGTGAAAGTTCCACCAGGAAAATGAACAGATTTGTAACAAATGAAGACGTGTTAACTAATTTACTAATATTTTCTGATCCCCACCTTACATTTTTATCACCTTCATTGGTAAAATACAAAAAACATGACATTCCTGAAGAAGCTTTAAAGTTAATTAAATTACCGCAAGAATTATCAAGCGAAGAATCATTTTCCAATGAAAACAATGCAGAATGAAGATATCGATACTTACTTTTTATTATTATTTTTTTTTTAATATGAATTGTTTTTTTAATTGTTGAAAAATATATTTTATTTCGTTATATATTTAAAAAAAAGTGCAAAAATGCACATCAAACTTGTAAAATGAATAAAGAGCAAAAAATATTAATTGATTTTCCTCCATAAAATTATTTTTATTTGCTTAAAACTAAAATCTGAAAAATTCTTAGTTTCAGGGGATATGTTATTTTTTTTTTTAAATTGCTTAGTTTTTCAAATTTTTTGAAATAAAGTATGAATCTATAATTTTTCAAGTTCAAAATAGTGAACCGTTTCAAAATCCATCCATTAGATATTTTAAAAGTTACAGCCCGATGACCACTTTTTCATGTTTTCGTTCCACTGTGAGGCGCCTCGAAAAAAGTTCGGTATTAATGAATTGAAATCTCGATTTTAATACTTACCATTTATACTTAGATATAAATATCTTTATTCCCCCAATCATTTCTTTACCTCTCACCCAATATGTCAAATAGACGAATGTTTCATGATCAACGTTTTATAGAAATCCCCTTCACGTTAGTAATGGACGATCGCATTTTATTTTATGCTCCAGAAAAATATATTTTCAGAGTTGATATACATCATATAATAAAACGGCAAACATGTTTTTTGTGGTACACTTTACGCGGCCCACAAAAACCGAAGGGGCATAAATTACATACCAAACGAAAGCATTTTTTGCATAGATGTGCACAATGCCAAAATTATTTAAATATACTACACCGAAATTGTTTAAAACAATAAATAAAAACTGCAAAATAATGCCCAGAAAACAAAAACAATTAGAAATTTCAAATCGACTAACTGACACATAATTAGAAATGTCAAATCCAGAATAATCCATTCAGCGAAAACCCAAAACCCAAAGCCAGAACCCGAAACATTAAGGTGGGTTCACAGTGGTGTTCACATTACCGCCAACACGACTGAAGTTGATGAACATATTGTTGTTGTTGAATGTGAACCCCCCTAAATGAAGAAATATTATCAATATAAATATTAGGCATGTGTTTGTTTAGTGTTTGAGCTCTTATAATAAAAAAATTTTAAAACATTAAGCGTTAACTACAATCGGCACTTTTTAAAAAAAGTGAAAAAGAATACGCACATACACTAGCCACATCTGTTGCTGAATAGAGCGTATAATTTACGCCATACAATTACAGTTCAGACATCTATCGGTGATTTTCTGAAAAAATGTATTCCATGTAATATTGTTTTTAAAAAGTGAAAAAGGTAGAACCATTTAAACCATCAAGCGTTAACTACAATTAGCAATTTTTGCAAAAAAAAAAACAATAAGTGAAAAAATGAAAAAGAATACACACATACACTAGCGACATCTGTCGCTTTCAGTTTGGCGACTTTTCTATCGGTCATTTTCGGAAGTAATTTATTCAATGTATTAGGCTAGGCGCGCATTCAATTATTAGTTGCACAACTGTTTGGTTGCTTATAGAAAACAGATGAACTATTTGGTTGAATGTCCGCGCAGGTGCATATAACTATATGTTACACAAATTAGCGAACTCATTTTAGGCAATCGTTTAGTTGCAGTTCTGAAACTAAAAATCGAATGTGCGCGCCTAGCCTTAGTGTTTTCAAAAAGTGAAACATTTACTTTCTGGTTTTTTGAGATGGGTGATAAAATTTCAAATTGAGTTGGAAAAGGAGACCACATTTTTTTTAACAATTTCACTTTTCAAGTTCATTGCAGTTATGGCTTTACAATAATAGGGGTATTCATGCAAAAGTGTAAGCTCTGCGTATTTGTTTAAGTCAATTATTTCCAAAACTTACATAGTTACATATGTCTGCATTTGAATTTTAAATATTTGCGAAAAAAGAGAATACAAAGTACTCGATATGTATTTGTCAGGGAAAGAGGAAAGATAGAGAATGCAGACGTGAGACGTCGCGTCGTCAAAAATACGGACGAACATGACTTACAATACAAATTTAAATCTCCATGGCTAAAAGCGTTACATGAGCTCAAACCTATCTCATTTTTGGAACACTTCCATTTATGTAATTTTTTGTTGACAATAAACAGCTGGCCGATCGATGTGCAACAAAAAAAGTTTTACAAAAGTGAATTGAATTTATGTTTTTGAAGTTAGCTATATTTCTTTAGGCGCGTTATGAAAAAATGATGAGAGTGAAACTTAAAAAAAAAAAATCACATGTATGTAACACAAAATTCAAAGGTTGACGTCACTCCGGCAACTTGGGTTCGTTTCGAATATTATGGCCATAACAACAGCTGAAGAACAATGACATGAAATGTGTATAGGTTTGAAAGTTTGTTTTCCTTTGGACTCCAGGATTGATTGTAACGGAACCGATGTTCGCCCTCTCCCTCCTATACCACCTCTACGACCAGAAGACTACAGGCACCTAAGGCCGGTCCAGGCAGCAAGAAGGAGAGGGTGTCCAGTCTGCGGCCTCGCGGCATGCTTGCTGATGTTATGGCTTAGCTCGTCGGCGGGGTGGGTCGTTGCGACCACAGAACTGGACGTGTTACCTTTTTTTTTCATGCCTATATATATAAAAGAGTAAACGGGGTTAGAAATTTAGGGGGCCTAAAAATTGCTTATGAGGGGAAGGAGGGTGTGTTTCTAAAGGGGGAGGGTCAGGATGTTGTCGACCCTCGGAGGATTTGCCCACCCTTTGTATCAGTCCGATACCACCATGGCTGATGCTACCTCCAAAATCTGCATCAGCCCCTATCCGGAGAGAATTATATTCCGTTTACCCTGTCTGCATCTTCCTCTCCATAGTCTCACTCCACCGTTGACCAAAAAAAAATTATGCGTCCATGGCAACCATGTTGTAAGCTGTCCGGAATAATATGCCCAACCAAAAAAAAAAAATTCTAATCAAAACAAAATTCTAAGTTGTGAATCTTGACTAGCGCGTCAACTCCAGCGATGACCATAAAAATAACACAAGCCTTTCGTTGCTTTTCATAAAAAAACTTACAAATACCTTTATTGCAATTTAAAAGAAAATAAACTAAATTTAACTTAAAGAGAGAAAAAAAAAAGATTGATCAAAAAAAAAAAAATAAACTACGAAGAATAAGTATCTGGTGATACACAAAAGAAATTTAATGAAAAAAAATAAAAAAAAAAAATAATGTGGTTATTCCATTATTTAATTAAGTTGGTAAGTATATTTATTTTTCTTCTTTCTTTTTTTTTCTTTTTTTTAATTTTTTTTTTATATAATAAAATTCATTTATCGGGTAATAGCTTAATTTTGGACACGCAAAAAAAAATGTATAGTTTGGTTATATATATATATATGTATGTAATAAATAAACAACTTACTTACATATTTTGTAAGAAAATAAAAATAGATTATTATACCAATTTGCAGCTGATATACATCCGCCGAGGTGCACCTTGTGGATCTGCTTCTTGGGCTGGTGAGTAAATAAAAGGTAAGTTATTACATACATAAATAACCTCTTCCATCTATACCCTCGATTCATTTACATATATTTTATATTTTTTTTTTTTGTTTTATTGTTTTTTTTTTTGTAAATTCACTGTAATTTAACTACCATAACCACACTTTACAATTAACTTTTTTTTTCTACTGTTTTTTTTTTTTATATATATGTTAGCTTTAAGAATGCCATCCTTTTTTTTTTTATTTGTAAGTAATTACATATTGATTTTACACCAAACATCTAATAAATCAATAACACATGGCTCAACAAGGATTTGGTTTTATTTTTTCTTAAAAAAAAATTTTATCTTTACAAAACAAAAATAAATCTTCCTTTACTTCCTAGTTCAAGATTTAATATTTTTTTTTTATATTGAGGCTCACGGGGACACAACACAAGGGGGGGGGGGGATTTCGACATCATCCAGGTAAGTCACACAGGTTACTTCTTTTCAGGTTCTCTATTGGTTTTATGGTCTTTAACATTTTGCAAGTTCTATAATTTACAGGGTTTCATTCCCCCTTTTTATTATTTTTGTTCTAGGATCTTTACCTATCCGGGTTAACTTTATTCCGGGGTAAATTAAGGGTAAACTTATTTTTTTGTTATAAATTAACCACTGACTATTATGATTGCAACGATTAACCCACAAAATACGATTAGCGTAAAGAAAACTACAAATTTTTCACAGTCCACACTTATTCCAAAGTCTAAAAGTTCACGTTTTCTCCCCGGGAATCGGTACCCTGAGATTCGCGGATACATTCGTTTACAGAACATTAAGATAGGAAGGCTTAGAGATAGACACAACCATATACATCTCCGGACGGACGACGACTCCCAGCACTAAATCAGATCCCATAGTCCGAAGGAACTCAATACTCGGTACCACGACAAGAATTTTATCAAGTAATTCAGACCGACTCCTACGCCCGCGATTCCGCTTAGGAGAAAAATTATCTTCTTATAATTCATTCCGAGAATTGAAAGTGAGGTACTCATCAAAAAAAATTCAATTGCAGCTACTTTATATAGATTACGAAGTAGTTCAACTGAAAGTTGATATTAGCACACAAGAAATTAACATGATATTCATCATGAGGGTGTGCTGTGCATAGTCATTTGACTAAAAGGAATCTGCCTTAATAGCAGTAGGTGACTAAGTCGAAGAAATTTGAATTTAATTCAAAAATAAAAAAAAAACGATGTGAAAAAAAATTTGCTGAGTCAGTCTGTACTATGATTCAATAGGGGTAGATATGTATCAAAAATTATTTATTATAAGTGGGAACAATTTGTTTAAGTATGGATTATGCGTAAGTTATTGTTTATAGGTTAGTATATTGTTGTGTCTTGTTAAAAAAAAAAATGTCGTTTCCCCCACAGTGCTTAGTAGGTACTTTTCATTGCATTCAACAATTTAAAAAAATCAAAAAATCTGTCTTTTATTGAATGATAATGAATTAAATAAATAAATTGGCACTCAAATTTCGAGAGCTGGGTCGGCTAGTATGTATAAAGCCCCTTTTAGACGATCATTTCAGTTTCAGTTTCAGTTGAGCTATCAGTTAAGCTTTCAGCTAAACTGATGTGTAAATGCAAAAACTGAAGCGTTTAACTGAGACTGAAACTGATGAAATTCCCATAAGTTTTCAGTTCAGTTATCAGTTAAACTGATGTGTAAATACTTTTCAGTTCAGTCATCATTTCAATTTTAGTTTGCGGTGATTTATTAAGCGACAAAACTATAGCTATTGCAATAAGGCTTTCATCGTCAATTACACAATGTATTTCCTCTGATTTTCGACTGCTAACAAGTCAAATGAAAGCTCAACTGAACGCTGGACAGACCTCTAAAATACACTGCCTTTTTTAACTGAACTGACAACTGAAGGAACAACTGATCGTCTAAAAAGGGCTTAAAAAATCCGAAACATTTTTTACTTTATTTTATGCTCCGGAAAATGCATTTCATTTCACGCTAGGTGAGTACTAGGCTTTAAGAACTATAGATTTTAGGAAATAATTTCAAAAAATAATCGTCCACACGTTTTAAAGATATGGATTTTTCAAAAAACCCAAAAAATATTTTTTTCAAAATATACCATGTAACGTGCCATATTTAAAAACGATCCTTTTGAAGAACGATGTCGAAAAATTAAATATTCATTGCATTGACTCCAGGAAATGTTAACCACCAGTTTGCAAACTATATCAAGTCAAATTGATATAATGTCAAAGCAGGAGCATGTAGATTTCATTCTACCGCTTAACTATAAGTATTTCCACCACCTAGAGCTTTGAGGGTTCTAAAAAGTTTTTTATATTTTTTGTGTGTATTTTTTTAGAAGCATTTTTTTTTTTCATTTTTGATGTTTTTTTTTAAATTATATCTCATAGTCCCGATATCCTGTGTATGTTTTTTTTTTATTACACGTGCATGTTTGGATTTTTATTAGGATTCAAAAGGGCCTTTAAAAGCCCTTATTTAATTTATTTCTCACAGGAACTGTTTAACTCTCATTTCACATACAAATTGAATGGTTTGTTGGCCCGACTGTAGCCATTCACATACCATCACATACAATACTCGTATCATGGTGGATCATAATCCTAAGTTATACAAGACAATTTATGAATTATTATTTTATTACTACAAATCCTTCAATCTTTATGGGGCACTTCGTACGGGCGAGCTTATGAAACTTCCTTGGCCAATCTCTTCTTAAAGTATGCAACGAACACACACCACATTTTGAAGCATGTTATGTGGGTCAGATGTTTATGCAATAAAAAGTGAAATATTTACATTTAACGGTAATTTTTTGTGATACTATGTGGTGTAGACGGCATGGGGTAATACATATCTTTCAAGGCTTCCATGATTTAGAATATTGAGCTTCGCGCACAAATTTGGAGCTTATATGGACTTCGATAATCTTTAATGTATTACATCATACAGCTAAATAAATAGTCGGATTTTAGGAGGTATCATAAAATTTCGAAATGGTGCTACACTGCTACTGCGTGTTGCGGTACGGAGTATATATTTGGAAGAACATCATGAGTTTTCATTAAGAGACGTTAAATAAGGGTGAAAATACGGGAAATTCCATTGACGATATGGGGGTTGCAATAAAAGTTAAAAATTTTACAATTTCACTTGCATGATACTCGGAGGTGTATGCGATGATGATAATGTTGACTTGCCTTCTAGCAAACATGCTAATTATGCAAAGTGTGCATAAGGGGGCTAGAGATTACACAAAAAGTCGTTACTCTCCTACGCGTTGTAAAGTTTGGTTTTAAGTTTCTAACGACAACGATGACGACGCTTTTAGCAACATCACAGAGACAGACAAAGAGATATACATAAATTGGGAGAAGCCCTGAAATGCAAATGTAATGCGAAGATAAGTTTTTCGAGCTATAAAGTGGTGATGTCTCATAAAAAACAAACACAGTTGATAATTGTGCAGAGGAAGTTGTTTTTTACGAGATATGCATTATAAAGTTTTCACTATCTGTTGATGATGAATCTTTAAAGTAGGTAGGGAGGTATCTTCAAGAAGCGACATTTAAGATGATTGCCAGATTTATTGCCAGAATAATTTTTTACCTGTGAGAAACGTAGTTAGGGAGGTGGTGGATTGGAAGTAAAGTTTCTCGTTTCTCTGTAAAAATTCAACGAATATCCTATTTTACACGAAAGCGATTCTTAATGAATCTGATTGCAAGTATTTTTTGTAGATACTATGGTGAGATTAGTTTTTTCGCCACCGTGGCTTGAGAAACTTCTCAAGTAATCTCCCGACAGCTCTCGCTCAAGGACTAGCAAAATATACTTTGCAATGGTTCAGGTTGTGCCTCTTGGAAAGAGCCGGCAAATCTTACAAGAATATCTCTGCCATGAACATTGCTTCTCATCTTAACCCTACGAACTCGCAGAAAATTCTCGGTCCGTTACATGCTTGCCTAATATCTATCACTAGGTTTAGGTTGTATACGAGTCGCTGGCATCTAATTTATTAATCTAGACTTATTTGGTTTTGTTGGTTGGGCATTTGAAAAGTTTTAACAATCAAATCTATTATAACCTAATATGATATTTTTGGTATTTTCATTAACAGCTCTTAACCGAATTTGACAGTTTATGCTTAACAGATAGAGGACAAACCATGTTTTGACGTATATTGAATATATGAGAACTATATGGTGAATAAGATTTTTGAGGAAAGAACTCCCATTTTCGAAAAATCGCGAGAATAGAAATATTCTCGCGTAATTTATTCCTATTACTCGATTTTGCCCGCCTTAAGATTTGAAGGGAGTTCGAATGTTAACATGTCTAACTTTTATTAGTATAATTCATTGCTTATTGTTCTATTATTATTCATTATTTATTGTAGTTTTAAAATGCTATGCTATTTTCATTGTTTATAGGTCAAATTCAACAAATTTACGTCAGATAGAGGTACTTGTTAGTTTGATGGAGAATAACCTCGACATCGCTAACGGGTTCACAACAATCCGTAAAAAAGAAGAAATTCAAACATTTTGGAAAAAAGTTGAGGCTGAACTAAACAGCCTTGGACCACCAGTTAAAACTATTACTGATTGGAAAAAAGTAAGTAAAAAGTAAAGAAGTTATGCACATTCTTCATATCTGCAATAATGAAAATTTTAAAAAGGTATGGCTTGACAAAAAAAATATACATCAGGGGTAAGCTCGCAGAAAATATGAAGCAAAAGAAAGGCACTGGAGGAGGCTTTTTCAAGGAATTCAAATTTACAGTCCTTGAAAAAGCTATTATAAATAACTTTTTGCTCTATGCGGAACTCTGTGGAAGGCACATTTGGTTTGCCTTGGTGTTCGAAGAAACGAAAAGCTCCTTTCCCGGAAAAAGAAAATTCTCTAAGTTAACTTCAAAAGATCCTTGAAGAAACTGCGATTGATGACCGAACTAAAAAATATTCTTCCACCATTGGCCACACAACCACCAAATCTCCATGTACACAAAATAAAATTACATCGCAGGAATGTTTACAGCAGGTGCTGGCTCTCCAAAAAGCGGTATCAATTAAAATTGGCCAATCATTAAAAAAATATATCGCTCAATCGAAAGGTTATAAATGATCAGCAAAAGCTAGTTTTCGAAGAAATGAAACAAAACATAAAAGATTGGGTAGGAGAAGAAAGAAGCTACATCCTCGAAACAAATACCATCAAGTGGTACACAAGTGCATGAATCTTTGGGCCAAAACCCAAACTTTCCATATACGGATGGGGCAATTCACCAGTACTTCCAAGCGGAGGTAAACGCCATAAGATAATACGTAGAAACGACGACGACGACGACTACGAAATCTCGATAAAAACTATTGTAACAAGAACATTGCCATCATATCAGATAGTCAAGCGGCACTCAAGGCACTAAATTCATATACCATCGGCTCTAAGTTGGTGTGGAAGTGCATAAGCAGGTTAAATAAACTTGGCAGACAAATCAGGGTTACACTTCTCTGGGTACTTGGTCACGTGGGTGTTCGTGGAAACGAAAAGGCAGATTTCTTAGTAAAAATAAGAGCATCAATCAATTTAGCAGTCCCTGAGTCCTATTGCGGAATAGGAGAAAATGTCATCAAAAACAAAGCTTAGACAGGCGAAACTACTACTGGGCAATTGCAACCAGCAACGTTTTAAAAAAAGCGCAAGCAAGCACTAAGTTTGACAATTAAAGGAACCCCAAATGATTTCTTTGGTTAAGGTAAGGAATGTTAAAGAATCTCGAGTAAATATTTGAATAAACATTCATTAACCCTGTAGTTTTTGATAAATCTAAAACAAAAGTGATTTAAAAAAAATGTTTTTTTTTTCCGGCTGTGATCTTTGCTTACAAAATTTTGAATGGATTCACTCAATTGTCAAATGTATTGTTATAGTATTACTAGATGTACAAATTTAATCCTTTTGAGATTTTTGAAGACATACAATAACAGATTTAACTGAGTGTAAAATAAATTGCACGACCGTCGCTGCAGCAGCGTAGTGCATGGGTCAAGTTTTCATAGGTACGTACAAGACAAACATACATTTTCAACCGACCGACGACGGCTACTCGGTTTATTTGCCACAGCATAGCACATTGGTTCTTTAAAAATGATCTCGATAGAAGGATCTTTCAATAACGAAATTCCAAACGAACCACAGACTATCGCCAACTTCACTCTCTCTTCTCCTTTCAAAAATCTTCGGCTTCTCTCTATCTCAAGGAGTATTCCCTCAGTTATGGAAGACCTCTTTTATAACCCCAATACATAAAAAGGGCCCAAAGTGTGAAATTACAAACTATCGTCCAATCGCTAAACTTTCACATATTCCCAAACTGTTTGAAAGCATTTTGTATGATATTTTAAGTTTTCGTTGTAATTCTCTCATTTCCCCTAGACAACACGGCTTTGTAAAGGGTAGGTCCACAACGACTAACCTTGTTGAATTCGTATCCTTGTCTCAACCGATTTCAGTAAGGCCTTTGACAAAATCTCACATAAGCTTATTCTATTCAAACTGTCCACCCTTGGCCTTGAGCCTATCTTTTTACGATGGATTTCTTCTTACCTTAACACCCGTACAAAGTTCGATCCAGATCTTTCTTCTCTGATGATTTCTTAACTACCTTCGGGGTTCCACAAGGCAGCCACTTAGGACCTATGCTCTTTATTCTTACTATTAACGATATTGAAATGGTCATTAAATATTGTCATATTTCACTCTCCTAGAACTTTATCTCAACAATTTCTCTTTCTGGTGCCTATAAAAATTGCTTCGAACTAAATACAGTGAAAGCTCTAATAAGCGGACACTCATGGTCCCCCAATTTTTGTCCGGTTATGAGAACTGTCCGGTTAAAGGAAAGCAATACAAAAAAAACTTTTTTTTTAACTTCATATTAATTCTGATTAATATTGGATCTACGATCTACCTTGCCATTTTCCACGAACATCTTCTTTATTTCTTGAAATCTCTGCAGCTTGTGTCTTTCCCAGTCATTGCAATGTTCAAAAATTCAAAACCAATGTACACCGAAACCTCCTTTTTGACCCCTCCATTTTTTCCTATTGCTCACACTGTGTCTCTGACATATTAAAGGTATACAAAAAACTTTTGAGTGTGATGAATGAGTAGCTGAAGGAAAGGAAATGACATGTGTAAAAACGAAACGCGATGAAAAAGGGAACCATACCCTCTCAAAATTACACCAACTACCCCCAGTAACTAACTCGGGAAATCCCCTAATAACCTTTCAACATAACATCGCACTGTCCAGTTATTAGAGCTTCGCGTCCGGTTATCGGAGATTTTCTATAGATTTACTTACGTATTAAACATAAACTGTACTTAGAACAGATCTGCTGTTCTTTTCCGTTACATTTTTGAGAAAAAATAATCCCTAAATAAAATAATGTGTCCGCGTATGGGAGGTTTTCTATCTAAAATGGGCAAGAAACGTGTCCACGTCCGTTTATGAGAGTGTCCGTTTATAGGAAAGTTATTTGTATGAGATTTTCGAAAAAGAAGTTCGTTCCCGAAAATGTGTTCGTTTAAGGGAACTGTCCGCTTATTGGAGCTGTCCGCAAGTAGAGCTTTCACTGTATTTCCAAATGTCAATCAATAACTTTTTTACGGAAACGCATCCGATCTACTCCCAGTCGATACCTTCTTCATTATCAGCCAATATTGACCGCTGAGTCAATTCGAGACCTGGGTGTTTTATATGAGAGAACTCACCTTTCTCACACATATTGACGAGATTACACTCAAAGCAAACTCTACACTAGGCTTAGTGAAACGTTGGTCCAAGGAATTCTCTGACCCCTACGTGACCCGTTCTTTATACATAAATTTTGTTCGTCCGCTTCTAGAATACGCCTTTCAAGTATGGTCCCCTTACCAACAAACTCATATATCCAGAATCGAGAGCATTCAATGTCGTTTCCTACGCTTCGCACTTCGTGGTCTGTCGTGGAATAACCCTCTTATTTTACCTCCGTATCAAGCCCGACTTCTGTTAATCAACTTAAATACGCTGGAAGAACGGGGTCTGTTGACTGCAAAACTCTCTACAATTCCATCTCTTTCAACACTAATTCCCGTAATATAAGAAATCCTCGTCTATTCTATCTGGCCTAACCCACCGTGACCGTACCTCTTACGGCTCCAACGAACCTATTACTCGCATGCTTCGGAGGATTAATTGTAACATTAGCCGCGTTTTATTATCGCTAATGATTCATATAGATTAATCCTCGAAAATAAAACGATACGGATCATGGTGACAGTTGTGTTGTATGCTCATCTCCCTCTTGCTTATGATTGTTGATTTTCAAATGTGTCTCGTCTCTTATATTTACACTGTAGTTTACACTACCTTACCTTAAAAAGCCATCTACTCGCCAGAAAAAGAACTAATTTCTGGATCTTTAAAATAGATCCAGATATATAGATACGTTCTTAAATTGTTTTTGTAATACATGTTAAAAATTAATCCAGATCCGGATCCACATAGATCCGTAGATAATAAAACGCACCTATTGACTGTTTCGACTTTAACCTGCCTGAAACTCCGTCTTCCAATTCCCAACCCTAGATTTAAGAGCTATACTTAAGTTAGATTAATAATTAGCTTGTATTAAGCCTAATAAATTGGGGTATTGCCCCCACCAAAATTAAAATTAATAAAGTAAGAACGGGAGGTGAATACGTATATTCCTAAAATCTGAATTACGAGTATTTGTCAAGACTCAAGAGGTTCTGCATTTTATTTTATTTTTCTATCAAACGAATGTGAAATTCATATTTTGTATCCTCTTTTTCTGGAGAAATGAAGATGAAGATAAATGGTAATGCTCTAGTATATGATAGAATAGGAATTAAATTTTTTTTAAAGAAGTACAATTTGGGATTATTTAATATTGGTGGGAATTTCTTCCGTTTCTGAGGGATTTTATTGTTATTGGCATTTTAAAACTATACATACTTCGAAGATATTTTTCGAAAAAAGCTGTGTCGGAGGGGAAAAGTTTCGAGGGAGATTCACAATTAACGAAAAAATTCCGTGGGAACAAAAAATTCCGTGGGAACAAAAAATTCCGAGGGAAACAAAATTTCCAGGCCCTTTATTTATATTTCGTTCCAAATGGCGCAGAGACATAAGTCCCGAAAAAAATTTTGGGGACTTATGTCCCACTTCACTGGGACATGTAACAAAATAATGTGATACAATTATTTTTGTTTTATTTTCGACTTTTGTCCCATTTTCAACATAAAAATTCGGGATTTATGTCTCAGTACGGTGGCACATAAGTCCCGAATTGGATTTGGGACTTATGTCCCTGCGCCGTTCCAAATGTAGAATGTGCTTTCTTACTTCACTATATTTGCTGCTTTAAAATAAATTCGGTTTTTTAACGCATTCATTAAATAAAATATTTTTTTTTTTAAATAAAGTCAGCGTATCATACAATTTGGGTGAGGTATGTATTCCATGTATCGATACTTACTGCGAATGCCGTCATTATAGGGTAATCTTCAAGAGTCTTAACAGACACAAATAAAATCTACAAAATAGATTAAATGTAAAATTCAGCAAAACACATTTTTTAATAAGCTTTTCCGCTGATATAAATTAAATTTCATTTTGACGCCAGAGAGTAAACGCGTTAGCCATTTGTGTTTACCAATAATTCCATAATACCCGAACATTTGCTAGGAATCCCGCATATTTTAGCTTTCGTTTACTATGGGTCTAATCTAAAATTATAGCTCTGTTACACGTAATTTTTCAAAAATGATTTTTTAAGCTTAATTTGCTCCCTATAGATAAAATTAGAGCTCATCAAACATCATTCTACTGCTACACTCTAGGTTCTTTCTTTCTACCCCAAGAAATCACGCAATCCTCACACCGCCTTTTTTAAAACACCAAAAATCCAACTTTTCCCATTTTATGTTGAATTTAAGATTTCGCTTAACATACATATATGTATGTATCAAGGCTTTTGTCGTATTACATATCATAAAAAATAGCTTAACAAAAAGTTGTTTGGTCATAAAATTAAATGTCGCGATTCCTTCTGTATAAAGTAAGTTAGTAGGAAATCCTTGCTATATGAATCCAACCCATCAGAGCACACATGGTGCTCCAACATCATTTCATCTCCGCTCGGAAGCTTTGGGAGTAAACAGAAGCAATTTTTCGTTTTGCCTCGATAGGGGGAAACGTGATACCACGTTTCTCGCGAAAGGTATATGAACATTTTTGTTGCTTTCAAAAAAGGATATCAGGCGTAAGGATAAGCCACCAAGTGAATCTTACATTTCTAACATCTCTATGCTTAGCTCCAATGATAAACGTTATGGAGCATTTTTTTAAACTTGTAATCCCCACGTGCATGCATGGCCCATTATTTGGCTGCTGGATATAATTCATATATTTGGTGATTTATTCTTTATGGAGGGATTCCACTGAATTTTGTTTTTTGTTTCTTCTTTTGAGCAACGCTTTCTGCCTCTGCTCGGCTGGAAACTGCCTCGGGATAGGTATTGTTAACATTGCCAGGATGTTAATAGACATTTATGAAGCACACTTATTGTCATCAACAGAACAACAGAAGGTAAATGATATGGAGAAATTGATATGAAGTGTTCCCACTCTAAAAAAAAAGGGATTTATGCTGAAAGAAACATCTGCCACAGTGACTTAAGGGAAACAGCAATTTACATTGTAAATTAATAAATTCCAGACTTTAAACTTCTGTGTGGATTGTGAAATAAATCATCACTTATGGCTTCCTAACGTAAAATAAAAGCTTACATAATTTTCAATGTTTAAAATATGTACAAAGTTCTTCTTAAAGTCCTTATAAAAAATTTAACTACTTGAGTATATTAAGCACTAAAATCAAGATGCTTTAAAAGTGTGTCGATATGTTGTTTGCGACTGCCATTTGTGCCATTTCTTCGAACTCAATCAATTAGAGTAACAAATCAACAAACGAAATGGACAAATCTGGTCATAGAGTTAATTTTTTGCAGAATCCTCTTCAGTTTGCATTGCCATCCCTATTGACTGCAAATGTGAGTGGCAATGAGGCCAGTGGATCTAGCAAATTGCTGCTAACTTAGGCTGAAAGGATAAAGCAAAACGTGTTTACCTTACAGGTACAGGGAAATAAGTCCACGGGAACTAAGTCCACTGAGGGACTCAGTTCTCACTTAATGGGAACGAAATCCACTTTACTAAAGTGGTCTTTGTTCCCATGCAATGTGGGAAATTCGTTACAAAAAACTGTGGGCTTTAGTTCCTTTTGAATGTGAAATAAGTTCCCATATTAAGCCATGGCAACGACACGTATAAAAAGTGAGGTATGCAACCCCCCTGCTTGGGCACACTATAGGATTTGGGGTAGGTGCGAGGTTGGGTGTATGCAAAGTTTCTTTAGCATTTAAAGAATCTGGAGAATAACCAACATGAAATCAATAAGTTTTTGTTGTTTGAAATTCATTCCCACTTTATACTTTCGAGTGTGTACTAGTTTCCCATAAGAAAGTGGACTTAGTTCTCACTTAATGGGAACAAAGACCACTTTAGTAAAGTGGATTTCGTTCCCATTAAGTGAGAACTGAGTCCCTCAGTGGACTTAGTTCCCGTGGACTTATTTCCCACCTCAAGTGAGAACTTAGTCCCTCAGTGGACTTAGTTCCCGTGGACTTATTTCCCTGCACCGAAACAAAACACACGTTTTTGTTTTGAAGTGTTTCGATGGTGGTTGTCGAGAATACATGCTATTGTATACGAGCAACACAAACCGAATGCAACAAAACTGTTTCGAACAAGGGTCGTTGACGATAATTGCATACTTTCTTATGGAGCAACGCACACCGAATGAAACAAAACATAAAAACAAAAGCAAAGCAGAAAAACATGTTTCTTTGCCGATAGCTGACGAAATTTTGATTCCGTTCTTTTTATTTTCTTCTTTCGTTGCATTTCACAGCTTTTCTCTTTTCTTATAAATAAACACATACAGCCTTATTTATTATTTTTCACTAATACTGGGTTCAACCTCGGAATAGTTAAACCAAGCCGAAGCATTTACTTCGGGTTTACGCCACGTCAAGCAAATCCTTATTTAATATATATTTTCTTAGCCGTATTACTCGTAGCTACGCCTTCCTTATGTCAAAAATACTGGGAAAAAAAGTCACCAATCTAAAACTCTGGTTATTATACCCAAACAAAAACCCCAGCAAACCCCAGCTGATTTCCATTATTATTCATTTTATTATCATTGTATGCATATTGGAAATTGGATACATTTAAAATTGGATTGTATAAAGTTCAAATCCAATAAATGAATGTACCAACCAAACCACATTGCATTCTCAATACCTTACAACTGTTAGAGCTTAGAGCGTTTGGAAAATATAAATAATTTATGCAAAATATCTATCCTTTTTGTCTTAGTAAGAAACGAAAAAAAAATTGCTTACACTCCTTTTTGTGAATTTCACAAGATGTCATCTCAAAATGACATTTAGATAGGTACTAAAACGGCCTTAAGCCTCCTATGAACCAGTTTTAGCTTATTCCACCGCTATTCCTCGTGCATTTTCATTATAAATAAGGTTTTCAGGATTAGAGCCGTTGTAAAGTCGAAGTAACTTTAACCAGTCGCTAAAACGAGTTAGTAAATAAGGCTGATAATGTCTATTTTGTCCGGTGTATTTTCAGCCTTAGAAGTGTCGGTTTGAGTCCTTCTTAAAAGCATTCTTTGTTCTTGTATATTTAAAAGTAACTTTAAGATGCGTCGTTATAAGTGAGGCAGCAGCTAGCATCAATAAATTAATATTCGCAGTGAAATTCAAAAACGGGTTCTAGCATCATGCACACAAGACCAAGGGGACACTGAGCACCTGTAAAAGCCGTTATAACACACACATACAAATAAAATTATCTAAAACCTCACAAAATAATTTTTGTATTCATAGCTTTAAGAGATTAGAACAACCAAATCAGTTTTTTTACTTGCGATATACATAGGTACTATAGGGCAAGTTCTGCATTTGGAAAACAAATCTAACTCGAGTTTTTGATCAAAGTTGACATTACGATGATATCGAAGATGAATAAAGTGGATCCGACAATTCCGTCTGTCTGTCTGTATGTCTGTACCTCTCACTACAGCCTAAACCACTAGACCTATGTTCTTCAATCCCGGTAGTCAAGGGTCTTCGGTGATTCCCTAGAGGGGAAATTGAAAATTTTTTTAGCTCCAAAACTAATGGTACCCCCCCATACCTACACCCGTATTGCGAAATCTTATTTATCTCGAAAACGGCTCTAACGATTTTTATAAAAAAATTGAGTTCGATATTATGCACATGGACTACATTTTTGTAAATAAAAATTTTGGGGCAAAATGTTATTATGGTACCTGTCATAGAACCATTTTTTTTTTTCAGCATTTTCAGCGGGAACTCCCTTAAGTTAAAAATAATATTGTATATCAAAATATTAGGAAAAAAAAAATAAAATTCCAATTTATTTTTTGAAAAATCTGTCTTTCCCAGTCATTGCAATGTTCAAGAATTCAAAACCAATGTACACCGACACCTCCTTTCTAACCCCTCCCTTTTTTCCTAATGCTCACGCTGTGTCTCTGACATATTAAGGGTATACAAAAAACCTTTGAGTGTGTGCTAATTATAAAAAAAAAAAAAAATCTTGAAAACGTTTGAATGATTATTTTTTGAAATTATTTCCTAAAATCTATAAATTACTAAACACTTAAAATTGGCATCCCAAATTTTGTTCTAGAAAAATTTTACGAAAATTTGATATATAAAAAATTACTTTAATAAAACTATTTTTAAACTTTATTTGCGTAAATTCATACTTTGCAGGAAGTTAGACGGCAATTCCATGCATTTGAAAATTTTTATCTCATTAAATCCATGTTTTAAATATTTAAAATGTATTTTAAATTCCAAAGCACTTTTACATAAGGGCAAGTTCGTGGGATCCAGTCGTGCATTTTATTTAATATAACCTGCAGGTTTTCCGAAGTATCATGAAATCCATGACTTTTTCCGCAAACTTGTTATTGTTTATTACGCGTTGTCTAGAGAAAATTGTCTTCAAAGTCAAAATTATCGTATCAAAGAAAAATTAACCGACTTAAAAATTGAAGACCCCAACAAAATATTAACTTAATTTAAACGCAGTTATAAAGGCCTGTACAGTTACTCCCAAAATTGAGCGTACACTCATATGAAAATGAGTAATTCGATACTTTTAATATTTAAGATGCAAAGTTTTTGGTATATTCTTTTTAATTTCTTTTTTGTATTATATTTTCTTACGAATACATAAGAAAACATTACCTAAACAATAAACAAAATGCAATATTGTATTTATGGCTTGTTCAAAAAAAATGTACCGTGACTTTTACTTGTTTGTAAATTGAATTTGATTGCAGTGTCCGTGGCGAATTTCTCGTCACGAAAATTTATTCAATTCGTAGTTTTTTGTGAAAATGGCAGAAAATGAAGGTACGATCCTAAACAAGCCTGGAAGAGGACGAAAAAAGAACGAGTAATTTTAAGAAAACTCAGACAAAACAGCAAAACGATAGTACCAAAGCTGGCGGCCGCGATGGCGGCACTTATTGAAAGACAATTTATAACCGAAACAGTTCGTCGCGTTCTTCGAAAGAACGATGTTAATGGCAGAGTTGCTCGGAGAAAACCGCTTATTTCGAAAATTAACATGCGAAAACGTCTTGAGTTCGCTAAGGAGTACCTCAACAAACCCCAAAGTTTTTGGGACAGTGTTTTGTTCTCGGACGAAACCAAAATTAATTTATTTGCGTCTGGCGAAAGGCAAATTGTTTGGAGAAAGCCCAATACGGAATTCAAAAAAAGAGAATTTGCCTGCCACTGTTTAACATGGAGGAGGTTATGTCATGTTATGGGGGTCTATGGCTGCAACAAGAACGGGAACCTTTCATTGACACCATTATGGACAAATAGAAATTTCTGGACATTCTTAAAAGAAATATGCGTCAATCCGCAGAAGAACTGAATTTACCAGCCACATTTTACTTTCAACAAGATAACGATCCTAAACATATGTACATCGTTTGTTGTGAAGGAATGGTTGCTGTACAATGCCAGAAACCAGCTCAAGACCCCACCTCAGTCACCAGACCTCAATCCCATTGAGCATTTATGGGAAGAAATCAAGCGAAAGCTCCAGAACTGCAACCCAAGCAATAAAAACCAATTGAAAGCAAAGGTCACCGAAATTCGGGAGAATATACCCTCTTCTTTCACAAAAAAACTTGTCTGTGATAGCGGCTAAAGGTGGCCCTACAAAATATTAATCTTTCAATTTTCAGATTGCATGTTTTCTTCATCACAATCTATGTGCTCTCAGGATGCTTGAGATTCCGTCGAAGATTTTAAAGCGAAGCAGAATAAATATATCAGTGAAGAACAATGAGACTAATTAAATGAAAGTTTATGATTTTCACCACGATAAATCACTTTCATTAGTGAAACTGAATGATCTCTACCACGTTATTGTCGGCTATTTATAAAAACTTTCAGTTATTTTGGAATATTAATGGGTGTGTTAAGAAAATATAAAAACAGCTGAAACGATTTATCAAGTGCTGTAAGAAACGGTCGTATAACTAAGCCACACATAATCCATAAAATCGTTTTTATACCTACATACATAATAAATTGTAGTGTAACATGGGTTTTAAATGCCTACAATGGGCGTTTTTCTTTTTTCATTCAGAGTAGAGCACTGAACAGAGCACGAGCAAACTAATATAAAAGATAAAAGCAATCACCAATAACATCTATCGAAGTCGATAACGAATACGCTTGCGTATGCAACTTTAAACATTGTGTTTAAAGATAGAACTTTCATGAATCTTTAGTGGTACCACCATTGTTTATATAATCTAGATTATATCTAGATTATATATACAAATCTAGATTATATATACATACAATGGTACCACCCACTAAAATACAAGTCATGTCTCCTTTTTGTTTAGAGCCGACCCGTACCGATCGCAACATCCGGTGGTTTCAATTCCACTGTTGCACAATAGAATACAAATGGAGGCAAAATCGTCTACCTCGTGACGATGAACGAAGAAAAAGTTCTTTTGTAACATAAGTCGTCGGGCAAGTAAGACTTATGCGCGAAACAGATTAAACCAGCAACAGCACCAGCACCGTCAACAGCAAACAGCACGCTGACCAGCAAACATTTCTCAAACACATTGCCACCAGCAACGTCATTTCATCTGTTTGACATTTCAAATAGAAAAAAAGTTTTTCATTTGCATAAATTCTTCACAAAAAATAATATTTTCTTCTTTTATCGAAGAGAAACGAAGTTCAATTAATTTTTCTTCCATTTCCTTAATAATCGTTGACAGATCAAAACAAACCTAAAACCACAAACACGCCGAGAACAATAACAATATCAGCAACCAGCAAGTTCCTTTTCTATTTTGTGGTGCCACTGAATATTGCAGTAGGAAAGTTGACAACACTGCACCAGCAACAGCAAATTTAGAACTTTGTCCTAACAACGCTGTTGGCGTTGCTGTTGCTGTTCTTAAATGTGTTGAACAATTGAAATTCATTGGTTCTAAATTAATGGCGGCCGCTGTTGCTGTTGACGGTGCCGCTGCTGGTTCAATCTGTTCCGCGCTTTACTTTACTAGTCTTCCTACATACTCGTATATTCAAAATATTCATATTATTTTGAAGACGAGCGGCCACATATTCCATTATTCAAGAAAAAGAGGAAAAATACACAGGTAAGAACATTCATATAGGATCAAGAAATTCACTTCTTATGCCTAAACCCGTAGAAATCCTTGGTGGGAACATATTAAGAAGGATACGAATCATTATTCACAGGTAGATTTGGCAACAACGATCAGGTAATAACTTTTATTTTCACGAGAAATTTGTATATTCCAAAACTGGATCAACCCTCATATTTTCTTCAGCATTGGATCACGCTAGCCCCAATGATTCTTGTTCCCAGTCTAGAGTATAATCTCTTTAAGCCATCAAAAGTTGTGTTGAATCAAAAAGTTGTGAAGTGCAGTGCAAATTCATGAAAACTGTCAGAGCAAACGTCATACGTCAGATGTTGAAAACAAGAAAAAAAATAATTAAATTCGACTCAAGTAAAATGGAAGGAATAATTAAAAATACAATTTTAAAAGAATTATTAAATAGTGATAGTGAAATTGATTTATCAAGTGATTCTTCTTCCGAATCTGAAGATGGAGGAAGAAACGCGATGGTGTTCTCTTTGTCAAAAATAAAAAGAAGTCAGTATCTATTTAAATGAAATAATTCCTCTTTACTCGGAAAAAGAGTTTGTAACTCATTTTCGAGTTAGTAGTGCACTGTATAAGCAATTAGTTGATGCATTTGCTGAGACCGAGGAGTATAGAAAATTGGATCCTTCTAAAACTTTTTCTGCAAGCCATTTAGCACTTTTTCTCTGGTTTGCAGGCCATGAGGCGTGCTCTTATAGATATATTGCTGATCGATTTGACGTCGCTTTGGAAATAGTGTGTTTCATGATACGAAGAGTGATATATTTTTTAAGTTATCTTGGCGAATGGACCATATAATGAAGGAAAAAACTGAAATGTATGGTGTTATTGGTAATTTTAATCTTTTAAAACAAATAAGGAAAATTAATAATATTTTATTTAAGGAGTAATTGACGGTACTCACATAAGAATTGATCTACCTAAATATGGAAAAAACGATTACATCGATAGAAAGAACGTCATAAGTGTCTGCTTGCAAGGAATATGCGACGAGAAAAAAAAATCATAGATATCTTTGTTGGATACCCGGGTTCAGTCCATGACAACAGGGTTTACGAGAACTGTTGCATTCATTCCCAACTACCAACTTTATGCGGCAACTTCTACCTTTTAGGCGATTCAGCTTATGCTTGCTCAAAATATTTGATAACACCATACCGTGACAATGGACACTTAACATCAAGGCAAACATTTTTTTAATCGAAAGCTTAGTTCCGGCCGAATTGTCATTGAACATATATTCGGAATTCTAAAGCAGTGATTTAGGCAGTTCTAATATTACAAATTGAGAGGCATGGAGAAGTTATGTCATTTCATACGCTCTTGTGTAGTGGTACACGGTATGCAATGATGGTGAGCTTGTCATTAATGGTGATGAGAAAAGTCTGGAAGACAATGATGTTCATGAACAAGGCTCCACATATACAAATAATCTGTGTGCAGAAGTTTTTTTTTATTTTAATTGAAAAAAAGCAAAAATAAAGTGTATGCACATCATTAATTTTTAATAAATAATTTGATCAATACAATAAATAAATACAATAACTTAGAAATAAACTATGCGCTTTTATCTTAACGCGTCTAACAAGTCGCTGAGTACAGCCGTCCTTTTTTTTCTGTTATAAGCATCTAATTTTAATTGTCTGTATTCATTTTTGCGACGGTTTTGTTCCTCCGTCTGCTGCCTCCATAGCATCAGCTCACCTGCAATAGTATTTGCTCGTTTTATTTTTTTCGGACGAGGAATGCCTTCCTTCTCCAATTCTTGGACAACAGCCGAAGGTTCAATAGTAGGATATTGTATTGTTGATGCTAGATATGGATATGTAAATAAATATTTAGTACTACCTTTACTCAAAAATTTGTTAAACTTACTTTCAGGTACGAGTTCAGAATCAGAACCGTCAACAATTAGGTTTTCCCAAAACCCTGATTGGTAAGTGTTTCGATTCTTGTTTTGCCAGAGTCCAATTTGAGTGTAATAGACGGCCGGTCTATTAAAATTTTCGCTAAATAACTAAATTTAAAAAAATATGTGATCAAATTATATAAAACAAATAAAAAAAAACTTACTTTAAGTTTAAGCTACAATAGGCATTTTAAGAGAATTTTTATTTAAGTAGGACAAAACATGTCTAAAGATTTGAACAGGAAAAGAAGTGCAATTTGGATGCATTTTTCTTTGTTAAATGATAGCCAAATTAAAGCCAAATGCAGCTATTGCCAAAGTGTGATCAGTTTTAACGGTGATGCAATTGCAAATTTCGGAAGGCATTTGAAGATCAAACATGTTGAAGTCAATGTTGACAGAGGAAGGTAAGCAGCAGCATCTTTCTGAACCAATTTTTCTCTCCATACGGCGGCGCGGCGATCTCACACCGACACATACCTTCAATATCCAGTGTAGGTATAAGTATAAGTATAAATCAACAACTATCTCTGTACTGATATCACTTTTAATTTTATTTTCAATATACTCTAGTCACCATCACTTCAACTACAACTTCCAACTCTACCACCACAAATTCTACTGCTACTGGCATCCAAATATCAGCAACACCTAGACAGCAAAGTATTTCGTCTTTTGTCAGAAGACCAATTTCCATTCCCTTTTCAAAACAACTTGACGAACAGCCTACTAAAACTATAGCTAAACACTTCTATTCATTTTCCATTGTCAATAAAAAAGAATTTAAGGAATTTGTCAGAATGCTTTGTCCCAACTACCAGATGCCTTTCAGAGAAACTGTGTCCAATTCCTTAATTCCTCATGAAATTTTTTCTTTGGTGGAAGCTGTGTGTGTCCTAAAAGACGGGTGGATCTCAATAATACTTCAGAGCTACATAGGGATGAGGGTCCATTTCATCAAAGAGGATATGTACATACCCTATTAGGAGAGCCGCACCATTACAAATTTGAGAAACCTTCTTATAAGAACTGCAGACAAAGTTGCCTGTGTTGTGATGGACAATGCTTCCAACATTGTTGGTGTAGTCAAATCAAATAAATGGTCTCATTTTCCATGCTTTACTCAAACGTAAAATCTGGTTCTTGGAGAAGGGATTTCGTTAGTTGACACCCTGCTGGAGAGAATCAAATCAATAGTTGACTTTTTCAAAAAAAAAAAAAAGCTCAAGGCCTACCGTCAAACTGATGAATATGCAAAAGGAACTTCATCTCCCAGAACTAAAATTGAAGCAACTTTGAGTAACATGGTGGAACTCTACTTATAAAATGCTTTCAACAAATCATCCAAATAAAATCCGTCGTGCTATCAGTGCTTGCACTTGAAAACCCAGAGTTAAGCCATTGTATATACAATGCCACGACTTCTATTATAATATAACAATCGCAGTTATTTTTTTTTCTGTATTGTAATTGTCTCAGAAAAAAATAAAATAAATTAAAGGCCATTACAGCTCGATGAAACAATTTCAATCTCACCCACATTTGCAGCACTAATTAGAAAAATAGAACGATTAAAACAATTAAATCTAAAATACATTAATTGTACTTCAAAATTAAAAACGTCCACATAATTACTATTTTGCATTATATTTGTTTTTAAGACTATTTATTTTCACTTGACTATTTAGTTCCACCGCTTTGCTTTAGTGCTTTCTATCCTAATGTTTATAAATCCATCATCCGCCAGTTTTTCATAAAAAAATCTATAGCGACGCCGCCGCCGCGCCGTCATGATTACGCATACCTAGTTCTGTTAGTTTCGAAAAATATTCACTGTTGGTGCTTGAGTAAGTCCCGTTCCCGTCATGATATGTGTATCAACGGGTTCCGAAGAGTTGTAAAAGAGTTGAAGATCCACTTTTTTCATGTGCAAGATTTAAACCCCAGTTACATACTTGAATCCAAACAGTATTGAATAGTGTTGCACCATATATGTAAGTATATGGTGTAATAAAATTAATAAAACAAACCAATTTGTCATCATATCACAAATAATCATACGAGTTGTGATGTACTTTTGTCAAAGGCTGAGGTTTTGCTCGCCGGTATACCGGGGTTCTATCTAAAGTAGTACTAACTCCAGATTTTAACGTCAATATTCCTTTATTAATAAAAATATCGAAAAGCAACTTAACTTAATTTTACATTTATTAATTTATATACAATTTCAATAATTAATGATTTTCTGTGTTGGTGTTCTTGGTTCGTTCTTAAAGGTGGATTTATTCTCTGTAGATATCCTTTTAGTGCATTCGCCTGGTTTCTGTACTAGGTAGAGTGTAGATGAACGGATACAGGTGGTGCTTCGCTTCTGATGCTGGCAATCTTCAGTTGAATCGGGTAATTGTAGATGAATCTGGCAATCACAGACGAATCTGGAAAATCACGGACGAATCCGGCAAATCACGGACGAATCCGGCAAATCACAGACGAATCTGGCAAATCACGGTCGAAACCGGCAAATCACGGACGAATCCGGCAAATCACAGACGAATCTGGCAAATCACGGATAAAAATCCGGCAAAACGTGTGCGAATTTGTTGAGACCCCTTACAACTGGTGGGGGGAAGTCTACAACTATAATACTTATATTACCTTCCTGGGTTCTTATGTCGACTGAAACTAGACCTTGCGCTGCACTTCTTTGTGCGATGTTACCTCGGTGAACGTCTTCTGCACTCTGTGTTTTTGTCGAACGTTGGGCGGTCTTTTATCATACTCTTCAGCCAAACCATGCGTGAGTTGTAAAGTTATGAAGCGCACATTTACACTCAACATGCTGCCTTTTGCTACGTCATCGCTTTTGTCTATTTGTCACATTTTACTAGTGAGGGTGACGGGGGCATCATATTTAACTATATGTTATTTCATACTGAGATTACTTATGGTTGCAGGTGGGCAGCAAGAGGGTAGTCAGTTCTTGTCTGAGCCTTAACTCACCATCTTAGTTCTAGGCCATAGTTGATAATTCAAGGGGGCGACCGGAAAGAAGACGAACGATCTCTCCTTTTATTGTTCGAAAACTCACCATCGAGGTTCTTGATCGTTAACCAGTTGCTGCCTTCAGTGGAGTTCTTCCTTCTTCGTAAATAAATTCCTGCTATCAATTCACCACTCCTAGTAGTTGTTGTTGTTTTTGCGTAGCTAGTGTGGTATAATTGTGCCATTGATTTATGTTTAATGATAAGCTCCTTTGTAATCAGTTGCTGGCTCCTGGCTATGGTTCGCGGCTGACACATGCTATGGGAGCATGTTGTCGCTTTGGTAAGTATTTGTTTTATTTAATTTTTCACAGGTCCGTAGCATGGGGGGTGTCTTGGTTAGGTTAATCGGGGACCTTGTTGGATAGGGGGTTGGAATAGGGTTTAGCTATGGTAAGGTACTGGAAATAACAATAGGACAGGTCCGTAGCTAGGGGGGGGCGCAGAGTTGTAATGCTTCATTACAAACCCCTCCTT
The DNA here is from genome assembly GCA_911387755.1 of Chrysotoxum bicinctum. Taxonomy (NCBI): domain Eukaryota; kingdom Metazoa; phylum Arthropoda; class Insecta; order Diptera; family Syrphidae; genus Chrysotoxum; species Chrysotoxum bicinctum. The sequence continues at coordinate 92,430,979 of OU426987.1, forward strand.
CGTTGGAGACGAGAACTTTCTCGTCTAGAATTTGATTTTTGTGTTTTTTTTTTTTTTTTTTTTTTTTTTTTTTAATAATATCAAAAAAAATAGCTTCTCCTGATAATGAAAACGAAATTTTGGGTTGTAAAGTTTGTGTTTCTTGATAATGATGGTGGCGAATGGGTCATTTCTCTTGGCCTCACCCAGGTTGCTCGAGCTGATCGAGTTTAGAAAAGTTGGCCTCGGGACGGGCTTCGTTGTTCTTGGTTCCATCAATGGTTCGTCGTAGAAACTCAAATCAGGTAATTCTGGTATTGGGGGCCTATCGGTTTCTTGTCTTAGTGGTTCGGCTTTAATCGTGGTTGGATTTTGGGCTTTAATGTAGCTTGCTTGATTTTTGCTTGCCCTCTTACCACTAGTTGATGGCCCCTGGAGATAAACATCGGGTGTTGCGGTCTGACCTGGTGTCTGCATCTGTCCAGCCTTTTTGTCCTCCGCTAGGCGTATGGTCCTTTTGATCTTTGTTGATGGATCCTGACGTGGGGGAGAGATCATGACCACTGATCTGATGATGGGCTTATTGTCATCTCTCGGTTCCTTGGGCATGGGTGATGTGTGCTTAGCTCCCATCCGTCGTCGTAGCGTGGGTTTTCTCATCCATGGGCTTGACATCGTGTCGGCTTTTGGCTCGTTGGTGGTCGACTTCAGACTGGTGATTTGTGCTTAATCGCTGGTTCCTTTTATATCGCGTAGATGACTACGCACCATCTGTTTCCTGGCTTTGTTGTTGTTGTTTACCTCTTTTAGCAACACGATGACTGGGGAAATAAATTTCACCACTTCAAAGGGGCCGTCGTATCGGGGGGCTAGTTTCTCTGAGAAATGGTGTATTGCTGAAGACAGTACCCTCGCCCTTCGGTGCACGTGGTCACCTATGTTTGGCTTCCAAGGTCTTTTTCTTAAGTTATAATATTTGCCTTGTGTATCAGCTGCTCTTTTTAAATTAGCTGAAACTAACTCGTAGAGGGCCTTCATCCTCTCTTATCTTCTCGAGAAAAGTTCTGGGCCGTCGTCATCGAGGGTTTTTGGCCGCTCGGGCTGTTGGGGCGTTCGCAACTCTCTCCCGTAGTTCAAGAAGGCTGGCGAAAATCCTGTTGACGAATGTTTACTGGTATTTATGGCGAAAGTGAGTTCTGGTAAATGTTCGTCCCAGGTTCTGTGATTGTCTTGTACATACTGTGCGATCATTGTTTTAAGAACTCGGTTCATTCTCTCTGTGGGGTTTTCTTGGGGGGTATACGGGGCGGTTAGCAGCTGTTTAATCCCTAGTTCTTGTAAAAAGGTCTGAAACTGCTGACTCACAAATTGAGATCCGTTATCGGATAGTAAAGTGCGCGGGATTCCGAATTGATAGATGATCTTTTCTCTTATGATTCTGATCAACGCCGTTGATGTGGCTGCTCGTAAGGGTATTGCTTCTACCCATTTCGTAAATTTATCAACAAATACTACCATCATAGTATTACCTTTAATGGACACCCCCCAACGGTCCGACAAAATCTACTGATACTGTGTCCCAAGGATTTTCCGCTGGCTTGGAGTGCATCAGTCCAGCAGGTTTTATCTGGGTTACCTTGTATTGGTTGCATGTAACACATTTCTTGACATACTTTGTGATGTCTCGGATCATACCAGGCCAATAATAAGCTTTCATAATTTTATCCATCGTCTTAGCGATTCCTAAATGTCCGGCCGTGACTGCGTCGTGATTCTCTCTGAGGATTTTGTCTCGTTCATCAAGTGGTACGCACAGCTTCCAATCATGGCTATGATCGGCTAGCGGGTGGGCGTCGAAAATTCTGTAAAGTGTGTTGTCTCGTATCTGGTATTCGGGGAATTTTGCCGGGTCATTTTGTACCTGTTTCATGCGGCGTAGCGTCCAGTCCTCTGTTTCAGCGTTTATAATACCCAAATCGCTTTTTTGTAACGGTAAGGGGTCTCTGGACAATGTGTCGGCAACTATGTTCATGGCTCCCTTTCTATATTTTATTTCGAAATCGTATTGCTGTAACTCGATTGCCCATCTCGCAAGTCGGCCCGAAGGATTTTCTAACGAATGTAGCCACTTCAGCGAGTGGTGGTCGGGTCTCATTTTACGAATACCCCATAAAATAGCCAAGCACTCCTTCTCTGTCACGGAATACTTTTTCTCTAAGTCGGTAAAAGTCCGGCTGGCATACGCAATCACTCGTTCCTTTCCTTTCGTATCTTGCGATAAAACTACCCCTAACCCGTATTGGCTAGCGTCTGTTTGTAAGGTAAAAGGCAACTCGAAATCTGGACACATTAGTACCGGTGCTTCTGTAAGCTTGTCCTTTAGGTGCTTGAAGGCAGCCTCTTGGCTGTCACCCCATTCCCATGCCTGTTTTTTTTTTTAATAATCTTGTAAGGGGTGTCGCGATCATTGAGAAATTTTTAATGAAACGATACCAAGACGCTATCCCTAATATACGTCGTAATTCTCGTACGTTTTTGGGTGCCTTAAGTTCTTGTACCGCTGCAATTTTATCTGGATCCGTGCTTATCCCGTCACCACTCACCATATGGCCAAGATACTTGAGTTCTCGTTTGCAGAACTCACATTTTTCTTCGTTTATTTTCAGGTTTGCCATCTGTAGGCGTTTAAAAACTTATATTAAATGTTTGAGATGTTCCTCGAAGGTTTTACTTATTACTATGATATCGTCAAGATATGCAAACGCAAATGGGTCTATATCGGGTCCCAAGACGGAGTCAAGCATACGTTGGAATGTTGCTGCCGATGAATTAAGACCACAGGGTAGCACTTTCCATTGGTATAGACCGTGTCCAGGGACGGTAAAAGCGGTAGCGGGTCGTGATTCCGGTTCAAGCGGTATCTGACAATACACTTGCTTCAGATCTATGGTGGATATAAATCTGGCTTGCCTCAATTTATCCAGTATTGGTAATATCTGTGGTAGGGGGTATGCGTCCATTATGGAAACCTCGTTTAATTGTCGATAGTCAACACATACCCGCCAGGTCCCATTCTTTTTTTTTACGAGGACTATTGGAGAGCTGTACGGGCTGGTAGACGGTTCGATTCGATCTTCTTGTAACAGCTTGTTGATTTCTTCATCGATTATCTTTTGCATAGCCGGGTTTCTGGGATAATATCTCTGACGAAAAGGTTCACGCGTTTTAAGTCGTATTCGATGTACTGCAGCGTTTGTCGTGTTAGGTAGCTTTTCGAACTTTGGCAGTTCCTGTTGAAGTAAATCTTTGAGTAGGCCTTCTTGCACTTGAGAAAGAGGTTCGCCCCCCAATAAACACAATTTATCTTGCCTTGTAGCAGTTTGGATATGGGTATTCGTAAGTTCTTCTCCGCTTATAGCCATTCCGAAATTTAACCTTTTAAGGAAATCCACACCGATTATAATGGAATCGGTTAACCGCCTTAAATATCTTACCTCCCCTTGCACCTTCTTATTTCCAACGCCCATCGTTACGTTGTAATGTTCCTTGCTGATTATTGGGCTGCCATTTGCCATGTGAACTGTGTGGGGCTGGTGTCGTACGGGGACATTTATTCTTCTTAGTAGATTCCGTACCTTTGTATTAATGAACGACTTAGTGGCTCCAGTATCGAGTAATGCACTAAAAGTTTGACCATATAACTGGATAGGCAAGAACCACCGCGGGTCTCTCCTAACTTCTTCACGAGGGGTCGGTTCCTGCGCCTCTACAAGTCGTTTTTCGGTTAGGTTTTTAGGTTCTTTGGTCGCTGACGGTGGAACGGCTCCTGGCGATTTGTTGTGTGGATGTGGTGGCACCGGCTTTGAGATGCTAATACAGGCTGCCCCTATCTCTGCTGCTGTATTTTCTATCAGCTCTTCTTCCATCAGGGTACAGCGAGTCCCTTGAAAGTTATCGGTATGGTGATGGGTCCTTGCTCCTGAGGAAACTATTACAGGGTTAGGGGTAGCCATTGGTAAGGCTTGTAGTGTAGAGGCTCTATGTGTGTGGCAAGGACAATCTTTTGTCAGGCGCCCGTCCTCTCCGCAGAAAGTGCAGAACATTCGGAACGGGCGGCGACAGTTAGCCTTAGAGTGCCCTCGTTGCTTGCAATGCCAATAGTGGGTCGTACGATCATATTGGTCCTGGACTGGGGCCTGAATATTTGCTTCTCGTGGCAAGGTTCTTGGCATGGGTTTAGCTGAGGCCGGGGCTAGATTTCGGCTTTCGTTCTGGATGTGCTCGAACTCATCGGCTAGACCGGTTAATTCATCCAATGTTCTAAAATCCCTGCGGCGGATATAGAGATGATACTCGGGTCGTAGTCGGTCGTAAATACGGTCGATGCTATCCTGTGTGCTCATAGTGGGGTGCTGGTGAATCAAATATTGTAAGGCTTGGATAAAGTCCTTCGCCTTTTCGCGAGGGCCTTGCCTTCTTCTCGCAATTTCTTCTCCTAACCTGTTAATAAATCGTGCGGGGAGAAAATGTCCCAGGAAGGCATGACAGAAATCAGTCCAGGTCTGAAAGTTCTCTCTGTTTATCCGGAACCATTGCAGAGCGTTTCCCCTAAATATCTCTGGGAAGGTACGGATTAGGTCATTCAGGTTAATCCTGTCGCAGTCGGCGAGCTCTTCCATGCGCTTGATAGATTCGAAGGCATTACTAGTTGCATCGAATTTGAGACCCCACTTTCTTACTACATTCATTACCTCAGCTTCGCGACTAAGCGAGAAATTATTAGTAGGCATCGTAGGTTCGGGGACGTGCGAGGCGCTGGTTTGGCCTGCTAATTGGTATGAAGATGGCGCAGTGGCTTCACATGGTACCTGGTTTTTGCGAGTGCAGTGGGGATAATACCACTCTCTGTATTCTGGTAGCCTGGTTAATCGATCGTACTCTGCTACCGCTGGGTAATATGCTGTGGGCTTTGTGGCCGCAATTGAACCAGGAATAGAGGTAGTCGTCTGGGTCTGAACACCGTAGGCTGGTCTATTGGGAACAGAATAAAAATAGTTTGTGTATTCAAGATGTTCCGTTCTAGCTTGATCATCTGCATGGGTAGTATGCGGTACAGATTTCGTTTTGCTGGGTTCTTCTGAATATTCTCGCTATGTTACGAGCCTTTCTACTTCCTCGCATATATTCTGGGTAGATTTTTGAGCCCGCGCTTCTTTAATGTATGCACTGAAACGAGCACGGAGTACATCCATTTTTCCTTCGGTGTTGAGTCCTAAGCGCTTCATGCGTTCGACTAACTCATCTTTCTTAAGCAGGTAGATCGCACCAATGCTTGCAAAAATGTCGTAGCTTTCTTCCGTGTCAGAGATATTAATTCTTTCTTACTTAGTGTTAAGGTCTGGTTGTAATTAAGATCAATACCTAGATCATCCGGTTTCGGATAAGGTTCTTCTTTGATCTTCTGGTCTCGGGTTTCGATCTTAGGTTCGACCTTCGGGTTTCAGTTAAGATTTTCTTCCTTTCTATGTTGGATGGACGTTAATAATAAGTCCCTGCTCGGGCGCCAATTTGTGATGTACTTTTGTCAAAGGCTGAGGTTTTGCTCGCCGGTATACCGGGGTTCTATCTAAAGTAGTACTAACTCCAGATTTTAACGTCAATATTCCTTTATTAATAAAAATATCGAAAAGCAACTTAACTTAATTTTACATTTATTAATTTATATACAATTTCAATAATTAATGATTTTCTGTGTTGGTGTTCTTGGTTCGTTATTAAAGGTGGATTTATTCTCTGTAGATATCCTTTTAGTGCATTCGCCTGGTTTCTGTACTAGGTAGAGTGTAGATGAACGGATACAGGTGGTGCTTCGCTTCTGATGCTGGTAATCTTCAGTTGAATCGGGTAATCATAGATGAATCTGGCAATCACAGACGAATCTGGCAAATCACGGACGAATCCGGTAAATCACGGACGAATCCGGCAAATCACAGACGAATCTGGAAAATCACAGACGAATCTGGCAAATCACGGACGAATCAGGCAAATCACAGACGAATCTGGCAAATCACGGACGAATCCGGCAAATCACGGTCGAAACCGGCAAATCACAGACGAATCTGGCAAATCACGGACGAATCCGGCAAATCATGGACGAATCCGGCAAATCACAGACGAATCTGGCAAATCACGGTCGAAACCGGCAAATCACGGACGAATCCGGCAAAGCACAGACGAATCTGGCAAATCACGGATAAAAATCCGGCAAAACGTGTGCTAATTTGTTGAGACCCCTTACCACTGGTGGGGGGAAGTCTACAACTATAATACTTATATTACCTTCCTGGGTTCTTATGTCGACTGAAACTAGACCTTGCGCTGCACTTCTTTGTGCGATGTTACCTCGGTGAACGTCTTCTGCACTCTGTGTTTTTGTCGAACGTTGGGCGGTCTTTTATCATACTCTTCAGCCAAACCATGCGTGAGTTGTAAAGTTATGAAGCGCACATTTACACTCAACATACTGCCTTTTGCTACGTCATCGCTTTTGTCTATTTGCCACATTTTACTAGTGAGGGCGACGGGGGCATCATATTTAACTATGTTATTTCATACTGAGATTACTTATGGTTGCAGGTGGGCGGCAAGAGGGTAGTCAGTTCTTGTCTGAGCCTTAACTCACCATCTTAGTTCTAGGCCATAGTTGATAATTCAAGGGGGCGACCGGAAAGAAGACGAACGATCTCTCCTTTTATTGTTCGAAAACTCACCATCGAGGTTCTTGATCGTTAACCAGTTGCTGCCTTCAGTGGAGTTCTTCCTTCTTCGTAAATAAATTCCTGCTATCAATTCACCACTCCTAGTAGTTGTTGTTGTTTTTGCGTAGCTAGTGTGGTGTAATTGTGCCATTGATTTATGTTTAATGATAAGCTCCTTTGTAATCAGTTGCTGGCTCCTGGCTATGGTTCGCGGCTGACACATGCTATGGGAGCATGTTGTCGCTTTGGTAAGTATTTGTTTTATTTAATTTTTCACAGGTCCGTAGCATGGGGGGTGTCTTGGTTAGGTTAATCGGGGACCTTGTTGGATAGGGGGTTGGAATAGGGTTTAGCTATGGTAAGGTACTGGAATTAACAATAGGACAGGTCTGTAGCTAGGGGTGGTGGGGGGCGCAGAGTTGTAATGCTTCATTACAGAGTATATAATCATATCCTAAGTGATTTATCTCCAGCTTAACTGTTCTAAAACTATATATGCATCGCACAGTGGCACTGGCGCCGCCACCAGGTGTACAATTTTCTGCCAAATACCTTCCAAGTACCTATTCTACGAGTTCTTTAAGTTCTTCTAAATTGTTGGCTCTGTTGCATTTGCATATATTTTGCCGTTAAATCCTGTTCTCTTATTGATATACGGCATGGCTGGCATGTTTAAGTATTTCTAAATCAGAATTCCCGAGCTGAATCCATAAAGATACGACCACAGCATACTTTTTATTTGCCATGCAATTTTTAATCCTTTTTTCAAATTAAAAGGTTCAGCCAGGTTTTTGCCCAAGCCATACTGGAGTTAAGGAAAAAGTTATTTTGTATTAGCCAAAGATATTTCTTGTTTTGTTTTATTAAATGTACTTACATGTTTGTTTGTCGATATTTTGTTGTGAAAATGAAATTCATTTTCGTTTTTCGATTTCTCGAAAAGTCTTTGTAATTGTCAAATCAATTATGGCATGCTTACACTCACCCAAATTTAACATTTAATATTTAAAACATTTTAAACACTTTATCGGCAAAATTTTAGTCGAATTAGTACGAAGTTAAAACTGTTTTAGTATGATACTTATCCTAAATGACGTCAAAAAAGTTCTGTTTACTTTCGGTTTTGCACGAACTTACATTGTTTCAGGTGTCAATGTAGCCTAAGAACGATACTAGTAACAAAATGTTTAAAATTAAGAAAGTTTTAGAAAACTACTTCAAAGTTAGCAAATTGTTAAGAAATATTAACATAATACCTTAACACTAGGCTATTTAAACATTTGCGCCAATTTGTTTTCTAGTAAAGTATTTGTTTGTTTTTACTTTCAACCAATGGGCGTGTTTTTCCTAGTCAGTATGGGATTGAATGTATAAAAATGAAGTCATGGTTAACGGTGGGCAAGTACAAGTACAATTATCATTTCTCTCAAGTCTAAGCATGCCATACGAAAAAATCTATAAACAAGAAGAATATACCTACGTTCTGTTTCATTTGCATTCGGATTTAGTATTATAAAATGACTGAGAAACTCTCAGCAGAGCTGATATCTATCGGATACGACGTTAGCAGCAATGGTCAACGGACGATGGAAATTCAGCATGACATAAGCCGCTTGAATTCGAATTCGCGTAAACTACGGCTGAAGATTAATGACATTTTGGATGAACCTAGATATCCCACACCCGAACCCGTAACGGTGTTTAACAATTTATCTTTTTTTGGAGGAAATCCTAAACACCGAAACGAATACCGTGCCTCCTATTATCACCCAAAATGCTGTTGGATGCTCTCCTCCATCTAATTGTGTGGTACCACATGTCCAACCAGCCTTCACCGTGCCTTCTACACAACCCAAACAACCTCTTTCAGAATACATTGTTAAACTCGGTCACCTGTGGAGCCTAGCGGATTGGAATAAAAGATTAAGAAAACTCGAACATTCAAATGATAACTACTTTTGCCTGAAGAACACTCCCATCTTCGCAAATGAATCCTGGGTAAAGTCCTATTTTGGGCGTAGATTCTCCATCCTACTAACTGAATGTCACCGGATTTCGCCTAGATGTTTCAAAATCCAGTTTCCTTCAAGGTACGACTGGTTATTTCAACAACCTTCAGGACCGTTTCAACTCGACAACATGACGCTGCTCAAATGGAATATAAATCTATCTAGTTTAAAACATAATATCACTAACATCCCCTCTTCTAAAAGTAAGTCCACTCAATCCCTCAAAGGAAAGTCCCCCCTACTTCCCAATAAGCCCCCTGCTAAACATAGAACAACAAACAAACCTTTTAAACCCAAAAATATAAACCCTATCCCTTCTTCCTCTAACTTTAAAAATACCAACACTATACCAATAAACAAACCCACTAACAATCCCAAATCTGACCCAAACTGGTCCTTTAAAACTAAACTTTTCCCTAGCTTTAGACCTTCTTTATCTCAAAATCCTCCCGCAGTCCCTCCTAAGAAACGTGTTTCTTTCAATATCCCTAAAAAACTTAATGACCAATCTCCCAATTCTAATCACCCTCGTACCTCATTCTACCCAAACTTCATGCAATCTCATGTTCTTAATCCCGAGCGTTCGCCCACTCTTCCCATCTCCGGCTCTCCCCCTCTTCCAACCACATCCAAAAAGTTAACTAAACAACATACAGCACCCTCTTCTTCTCATCCTTCTATGATCCCTACACCCACATCTAACCTCTACTCGACCACATCAACATCTCTTCAACCAACTTCCATCCCATCTCCCCCCATATCAATTGCTCCATACCATGCCCATAACCATACTCACGGATCTTCGCCTCCGTTCTTAGACCCTCTCACCCCTCCGACTGCTAGACTTACCAAACAATTTGTTGACCTTAATGATGATGGTCGTTATGTTCTCTCACGACTCAGAGATCATCGAATCTACTCTAACATTCGTCTTTATCTTGCATACCTTCATGACAAACATGACTCTGTTTGTATAGACGGCGTTACTAGAACTAATCTTATGGTATCTACACTGAACCAAATTTGGTAGTCATATTGAAGAAAAAGTAGGTAGAATTGAAGAAAGGGTGATCAATATACGGTCAATGAAACCTATCCGTTGTTTTGAAGAAAATTTTGTTGTATTGAAGAAATATTGTCATTTTGAAGAAATGCATAAAATTTTTCGTTATGGTGTTAAATCCACAAAATTTTGTGAAATTGATTAAATTTCATCCTTCTTTCTTGAAATTATATAAATAAAAATAAAGTTTTTTATTAATTGTTTGGTTTTTTTATTATTGTTGATTATTTTCGAGTTCTCTCCATTTTTTCCTTGTCTCTCTATATTCGACTCTTTATGTGAATTTTTGCTGGAATGAAAGAATCTTAAAAGTTTTTTTTTTTAAATTTACCTTTGTGCTTCCACTGAGATTCGAACCCGAGTCCTCTCGCTTGCCGTGCTTGTGCTCTACCTATTGTGCCACTGTGATACATAAAATATCTTGTCTCAAAGTGCTACTCAAATATCTCTCTCGTGTTTTCGTATGAATAATTGCTTCATCAAAAATTAACAAATTGTTTTCGTAGATATGACAAAATTTCATTAGTTTGAATAAAATACTAAATCATTCATCATTTGAAAAAACCTTATTCATTTTAAATATTCAGTCTTCAATATGAAGAAACATACTAGGAAAAATTGTTGATTTGAATAATTGATTCTTCAAAAATTAACAAAATATTTTCTTCAATATCACCTACGCGATTTGGTTCAGTGTATACAGCAAGAAGGTCTCCCAACTAACCCCGCTGAACTTAGGCAAATATTCGTTCGTTTTCACGAATCTTTCCAACTTACTCCCGCAGATGTTGCAAATGACTTATCGTCTTTCGCCTCTTATGTAAACTCCAATTTCTGCAGTCTACCTTAATTCACTAACTTTACCCTATGACATTTTTGCACTAACTGAAACTAACCTGTTTCCCAGTATTAACAATAGTGAGCTCTTTAACCCTGACTTCAACGTCTTTCGAGTAGACGGCTCTTTGCACGATGATGTATCCGTTGGACGCGGTGTTCGCAGTTCACAATCGATTTGATTCGACTCTTTTCAAAATATCTGATTCCTCCTCCTTTGAGTATGTCTGTGTGAAATCAACAATCGCCAAAGTAACCCTTTATATAGCTTGCTGTTAAATTAAACCTTGCCAGCCTATTCCATGTTATCAGCTCGCAGTTGATGCTATAGATTCTATCTTTGAAGCAGCTGAACCATCTGATTTGGTTTTAATTTTAGGTGATTTCAACTTTCCGAATCTCCAATGGACTCTCTCTGATGATGAATCACACTACATGAGTTCTAATGCCATCACTGCTAAGGAAATCTCATTCACTGATTGTCTCTCTGACTCAGATCTTTACCAAATTAGTGGTGTCAAAAATAATTTAGACCGTCAACTAGATCTTATCTTATCCTCTGATGTGGACAATTGTGTAGTTTCGCCGAGTAATCATCTTCTTTCTACTCTAGACCCATACCATCCTCCTATTTTCCTTTCTTTTTCTTATGACTCGTCCCATATCGCCACTGCTCCGAAAAAGGTAGTGGCTTTTAATTTGCTACTTGCCGTCGATTTTGATATTATCTTTGAAAGTCACGACATCAGTTCTGCCCTTCACCATTTTTACTCTCTAATATTTTGTTGCCTTAGCCAATCAGTCCCTATTTCTCCCCAAAAAAAAAACATTTTTTCTAGCCCGCCATGGTATAATAATGAATTGAAATCTCTTCGAAATAAAAGAAACAAACTTTGGCGTAAGTACTTGCAATCTCGTACTGGCTATGATTTCTCTACCTTTCAAAATGCAAACCCTAATTTCTCTGAGCTCTGTAAGTGTCTCTACCAAAAATACCTTAGTCAAGTTCAATCTAACATTTTATCTGACCCAAAAAGTTTTTTTAATTTCATTAATGCTAAAAGAAAGTTTGATAACTACCCTTCTACGCTTACTTATTTGAATACCAGTTCAGAGTTCAGACGATCCTTCAATTATCGCTAACCTTTATGCCCAATTTTTCAGTCAATCATTTTCTGATAACACTTCCCTACCAGACTCGGATTACTTTTCCTTCTTAGCCACCTGCTCCCAAACTTCACTGTCTTCAATCGTCATTCCCCCTTCTATCGTTGAAGATAAGATTAATAAACTCAAGGTTAAATTTACTGGTGGTCCTGATGGCTTGCCTTCAATAATATTAAAAAATTGCTCGTCAACTTTAATTGAGCCATTGACCACTCTTTTTCAGCTCTCAATCTCACAAGGAATATTTCCTTCTCGTTGGAAAAATTCCTATATTATCCCGATCCATAAAAAAGGCCCTAAAAAAGAAATATGTAACTACCGCCCCATAGCTAAGATGTCGTGTATTCCTAAGCTTTTTGAAAGCATAGTCTATGACACTTTGCTTTTCCACTGTAAACAAATTTTTTCCCCCAATCAACATGGTTTTCTTGCCGGTAGATCAACTACTACAAACCTAGTTGATTTTGTCTCTCGTACTATATGGAGGCTGGGAATGAAGTTGACGTCATCGCTACTGATCTCAGCAAAGCCTTTGATAAAATTTCTCATTCCCTTATTCTCTTCAAACTCAAAGCACTTGGCTTCCCTCCCTCCTTCATTGCATGGATCCAATCATATCTGAGCGATAGGCAGTATACAATCCTTTTTAGAGGTATCGAATCAAATCCCATCCTTGCAACCTCTGGCGTTCTGCAGGGAAGCCATCTCGGCCCTCTGATTTTCATTTTGACCATTAACGATGTAGACTGCGTCATCAATGATTCTATGATTTCTGTTTATGCTGATGATAAAAAAAAATTACAAAAAAATGTCCTCACCTTCCGATTCCATTCTTCTTCAGCAAGATTTAAATAGATTTTAATAGATCTGGTGCCAGAAGAACTTTTTTGAACTTAATGTTAGTAAGTGTCTAGCTATAACATACTCCCGTAAATGCTCACCTCTCCCTCCTCGAACATACTTTATTAACAATGAGACAGTCACAGTAGTTGACTCACTATGTGATTTAGGTATTCTTTGTGATAAAGAACTTAATTTCTTATCTCACATTACCACATCTATTATTAGAGCTAACTCTGCACTTCGTTAAGCGCTGGTCAAAAGAATTTTTAGACCCCTACGTTACAAAATCCCTTTACCTCACATTTGTTAGGCCCCTTCCTGAATATTTCAGGCAGGTTTGGTCACCCTATTACAATACCCATTCCCTTCGTATCGAAGCCGTTCAACGAAGATTCCTTCGATTTGCACTTCGCGGGCTTCCCTGGCTTGATTCGTTTCACCTCCCACCCTATGCTGATCGTCTTCAACTTATTAATCTGCAACCTCTTGATAAACGTCGCAAAGTAGCCGACATTATATTCATTCATCTAATTTTAGCCGGTAATATTAATTGTCCTACACTTCTCCAAAAAATCTCATTGCATACTAACCCTAGAAATCTTAGATTGGTGTCCCTCTTTGATGTCAATTTTCAACGAACTAATTATGGTAGCAATGAACCATTGACACGCATGCTTCGTTCCTCCAACATTATGCAAAATTCTTTTGACTTTCACACCTCCAAACACTCTCTCAAAATCTCGCTATATTCCCAATGTTGTGTTTTAGAAATGGAATGAAACCAAAGAAATAGAATTTAACCAACTTGTTTGTTTTAGTCTTGGAAACAGAGTGACCGAACTTCTACTCATCATTTCTTACGCTACCTCTTCTATTGCCTAGATCGTCACTTCCTCCAGGTCAACCACGCATTCTATTTCCATTCGCTTGACACAGTTTGTTTGTTTAATGAATAACAATACAATAGTGCAACATCAACATATGTCGCACTTGACATAGTTGCACTACGATGGGTCAGTATTGCAATATGATCCCTTATTGTATTGCTTTTATTTAGTTGACATAGTTCGATTGCCGTTCCTATGATTGTATAACAATATGCATGACACATGCGGAACACTTGGTCGTAATCGAACTATGTCATGTGTCTTGAATGCGATTCATAGGAATTGGGTAATTGTGGGAACTGTGTGTGGTCTCTGTGACTAAGGGCACAACACTCCTCCCCCCTTAAAATACGAAAGGCGTACGAGGCAACGAGTGAGATCTTTCGGCTTAAGGTGCGCAAGATGATGACGAATAGATGATCATCACAATACATTTTATTTTATTATTTATTATTTTTTTTTTTCTTTTATACATTATACATACATATATACATAAGAAGGCACACGGTTTAATCCATTGCCTTATTGAAGTTTTGAATTACATTGCAAATGACTTTATTTTGAATAATAAACATTATATCTATCTATCTATCATGAGTAGGTATGTATCCATTTTTGTTTCATTAATATTGTATTTTTTTTTTTACATTTTTTTTTTCAATATAATATGATTGGAAATATGATTGGATTATGTATGGTTTTTTCTGTTTATGGTTTTATATTTTTTTTTTTTTGCTATGTATTACAAATTATTATACTTGCGTTGTTTCTTGAACGTCAGAGGTTACATTTATTTCGGAATTGGAGTTATTTGTATTTTCTGTTGACTTATTATTAATTGTACATTTTATTTTAATACATTTTTTAAATATTGCATAATATAAAGCTACAATTACACAAAGAATACAAATGATAGAAACAGAAATATGAGCATGTTCATGTGTGACATTGAATAACAAATTGTTTTTCTTTATCAAATCTTTTATATTAATACTATAATTATCTAAATCCAGTTTTTCTATATGGGTGGTATGGGGTGAAATTTGGGATAAATTGGTTGGGATTATTATGTCTTCGGGTATGGTTGATTCTTCTAAAAAGTATGAAATAGGAGTTTTATTGTATATGGTGTTTTTTGTTTTTAGAGAGTTTGGGTGTGTTTAAACTGTTGTGTGTATTGTGTCTCTTTGGTTGTAGTATTTGATTAGGTTATTGTGAACAACTTTTTCTTTTCTTCCTACTTTTATTTTTGAGTTTTCTGAAGACAAAACTTCGGTTATTTCGTATGGTCCTTCGAAAATTGGAGAGAGTTTTTTATTCGATCGGTTCTTGATTTCCACTAATACTTTGTCACCAACTTTATAGCTTGCCTGTTTAGAATTTTTATCGTAATATGCTTTAGATTTCTCTTTAGCCTTTATTTGATTGTTACGAATTAACTCATAACCAGTTTGCATTTTTGCCTTTATTTCTGAGACATAATCGTCATAGTTGTATGTTGGTTGTACGCTTCTGTTCAGCGCGGAAGGAATCGGTGCTTCGAAACCGAAAAGAGCTTCGAATGGACTGTAGTTTGTGCTGGAATGTGGGGTTGTATTGTAGCAAAATATTGCATACTCCAGATAACTATCCCAATTTGATTGATCTTTACTTGCATAATTTCTAAGGTAATCACCTAATGTTCTATGCGACCTTTCAAGGGCACCATTTGACTGTGGGTGGTACGGACTAGTTTGTATTTTATTGATTTTTAAGATTTTGCAAACATTTTTAAACAATTCACTTGTAAAATTTGTCCCTTGATCTGTAAGAATTGTTTGAGGAATCCCGTAGGTACAAATTATTTTCTTTACTAGTGCTTCGGCTACCGTTCTGGCTTCTTGATTGGGTATGGCTATTGCTTGTCCAAATTTGGTCAGATCGTCTTGGAACGTCAGTATGTACTTATTTTCGTTTTCTGAAATAGGAAGTGGTCCAACTATATCGAGAGCTATTCTTTCGAATGGAGTTTTTGCTGTTGTAGTGATGACCATTGGTAGTTTGTTTCGCGTATACAACTTATTCTTCTGGCAAAGTTCACATGACGCAATGTATTTCTTTATGTCTTCATACATGTTTTTCCATTTGTATGTCTTTTTTATGCGTTTGAGCGTACGTTTAACTCCTTGGTGACCACCTAAAGGTGTGTCATGAAATTCATGTAAAATTTTCTTAATCTCCTCTGGACTAGAGACTTCGACAATGTTCTGACTTACATCAGGTTGTTCAATAGGCGAGACTTTGTTATGACTTCGCGTTATCACTTTGACTTCAGCTACATTCAAACGAGACAAAGCGTCTGCATTTGTGTTAAGATGACCTGCTTTATGAGAAACCGTGAAGTCATACTCTTCAAGTTTAATACGCCAGCGCATTATTCTCGAAGAAGGATCTTTAAGGTTAAACATCCACACAAGTGGCTTGTGATCGGTAATTACTGCAAAGTGTCTTCCGTACACATATGGCCGGAAATGGGTTACTGCCCAAACAACTGCTAAAGCTTCTTTCTCTATGGTAGAATAGTTTTTTTCTGATTTATTTAATATTCTACTGGCAAATGCTATTGGTAAATCGTTTTCATTGTTGTCTTTCTGTGACATAACTGCACCTATAGCTTCATTACTTGCATCTGTTGTTATATAGAAAGTTTTTTCGAAATTAGGATATTGTAGAATAGGGGGTTCGATAATTGCTTGTTTTAATTGATTAAAGGACTCATCGCAAAATGCATCCCATTTAAAGAGTACATCTTTACGTAAAAGTTTGTTCAGGGGATTAGCTATTTTAGAAAAGTTTTTTATGAACTTTCTATAATATCCTGCTAAACCAAGAAAAGATTTAATATCTTTTTGGTTTTTGGGAATCTCTATATTTTGAATAGCCGAGATCTTTTCTGGATCAGGTTTTACTCCTGATTCCGAAATAACGTGTCCTAAATACATCACTTCTTTCTCTAGAAACTTGCACTTCTCTAATTGAATTTTAAGATTGTATTTATCTAAGGCTTGAAATACTTCAATTAGTTTTTTGTTATGATCATCCAAGTTTTTTCCATATATCCTTATATCATCCAGATATACTAAACATTTTATGCCTTGTAGTCCAGTGAGGACTTTATTCATCAACCGCTGAAAAGTGGGGGGAGCATTACGTAAACCAAATGGCATTCTATTGAACTCGAAATGTCCGTTAGGTGTACTGAATGCTGTTTTCTCCTTGTCTTCCTCAGTAACTTCAATTTGATGAAATCCACTGGCTAGATCTAATGTGGTAAGGAACTTCGAATCACCCAATTGTCCCAGGATGTCTTCGATATTTGGTATTGGATAAGCATCCGCTATGGTCACTTCGTTAAGTTTTCTGTAGTCCACTACTACTCTCCACTTCTGATTTCCTTTCTTGGGCACGACTAATAGAGGCGAGTTCCATGGACTTGAACTTGGTCTAATTATTTCATCATGCAACATTTTGTCCACTTGATTCTTTATTTCTTGAGTGTGAATTTGTGCTAAACGGTATGGTCGAATGTTGACTGGAGGTATATTTGGTTTAGTTTTTATTTGATGTGTAATTCCAGACGTAGTTGACAAGGTATCGCCATCGAGAAAGAATAAATGGTTGTAATTTCGACAAATATCGGCAATAGATTTCTTTTCTTCACTATTTAAGTGATCTAATCGGAGTTGGTTTTGGATCTTACTCAATCTGTCGTTTATAACATATTGAGTATCAAATGAATTTAAGTTATAAATGTAATAGTCGTTACTATTTGCAAATTCTAAATTAAGATCTTGTAGGACGACATCTTCATTGTTGGCGTTTAACACGGATATGTATATATATCCATTTGTAGGTTCAGTCATAGCTGAAGATGTATAAACCTGAGGACGAATTTCTTGTGAAAAATATATTTGATTTGTTGGTTCGTGAATCGGTCCATATTTAATTATTTTTTCAGATCTAGCAGGTATGGTAATAGGCTTTCGTTTACTAATGAAATCTGTGGTATATATTTTATCTTTGAAGTGGTATATTAGAGTATTGTCTTCATAATTTAGTATAGCGTTAAAATTTCGAAATAGGTCTTCACCTAAAATTCCATCCTGAGTTATTGGAAAATTTTCAGGCACTACATGAAATAAGTATTTTAGTTTTACTCCTGGTGTTATTTCTATATTCAGAAAAAGTGTGCCTAGTGTTGATGTGGGAGTATTACCTATGCCTTTCAATTCAGTTATATTATTAGTATGAACCCAAAGTTCCTTGTTCAATTTATTTATTTTTATTAAACTCAGGCTTGCACCCGTGTCTAAAAGCATAGTGTTTTTGTTGGAGATAGTATCTTTTGAATTTATATTAATTTCACTCCTGAAATTAGAAGCATTATTTAAACAGCCTATATGAGCAACGCATTTCGATTTTTTGTTTTGATTTGGCATACTTTTAGGGTTTTGAGAAGAAGTGGATTTTATATCATAGCTAAACGGTTCCTTCAGAAAATCTTGTAGATTATTTATTTGTGTGGCGTTTCTATTTTGCCGGTGACTTTGATTTAGTAAAATATTTTTATTTCTTGTAGAGTCATGGTTATATCTAAGATTTTTAGATACGTTGTCTCGTTTTCTATTGAAATTTGGCAACTCGACGTCTTCATTTCTAAATGGGTTTGAATTTGTATATTGTTTTAAAGTAGGGTTTTGAGTTGAATTTATATTTGAACTAGGAGATATAGGAATTTGAAACAGATTCAGTGGTTTTTGTTGAGGAGTTTTCTCGCGTTCTGAATTAGATTGATTATTTAGTTTCTTATTTTGAGACAGTGAACAAAATGGGTTTGATTTTTTGTTTTGAGTCGGTGAATTCAGTGAATTTGATTTGTTGCTTTGAGACAGAGGATTCAGTGGGTTTGATTTGTTTTTATGCGACAGTGGATTCAGTGAATTTGATTTGTTGCTTTGAGACAGAGGATTCAGTGAATTTGATTTGTTTTTATGCGACAGTGGATGCAGTGAGATTGAATCTTCATTTTGAGATTCTTGATACAGTGAATTCAGTGGATGCAGTGAGATTGAATCTTCATTTTGAGATTCTTGATACAGTGGATTCAGTGGATGCAGTGAGATTGAATCTTCATTTTGAGATTCTTGATACAGTGGATGCAGAGAAATTGAATTTCGATTCTGAGATTGTGGATATAGTGGATACAGTGGTTTAGCTGATTTACTATCGTTTTCACACCTTAATTTAAGTGCTTTACCTGGTTCCGGGTGTTGGACGGGCCAGGTCTTTCGTAGTTTCCCGAACTTTGTGAGATTCCACGTTGAGGTGTATTGTCTTGCCTACTATTGTTGAATTGCCTTTTTCTGCACTGGTCTATTGTATGACCCAGATTTTTGCAATAGCGACATGTGATGGTATTTTGGACATTATTAACCTTCACATACTGATTCGTATTAGAATTCAGTCTATTAGTTCTTGAATTGTGAGAATATCTGTCCGTGCTTTGCTGAAAGCGACACTCTATTGTGTTGTGTGTCTTTGTTCGGCAGTTGTGGCAATATTTGTTTTCAACAGTGGTAAGAAGTTTTTCTTCTTCCATTGCTATGTTTATAGCTTCATCTAGATCTTTGCATCTAGCGCTTTTAACAAGGGTTTTAAGCTGAGGGATTAGACCGCTACAGAAACTATTTAGAATTGTAACGCTATTAAGATTTCTAATGGCTCTATTAGCAGCGTCATCTTTAGTACTGGCGTTAGCGTTATTAAGTTCATCGAAAAGGGCATTAGCTCTTTCCGCGTAAATACTTATGGGTTCTTTATAGCCCTGTTTAAATTGGAAAACTTCGGTTTGTATTACTTGTACGGACCTAGTCTTCCGAAAGTTTTTTATCAGAGCCTCTTTTAACTCTTCCCAGGCATTATAATCGTTATATTTTATTATAACATTATATGCCCGGCCGGTTAGTTTTGATTTGACTATATCAATTAGTTCTGCTTTTTCGGGTTCGGTGGGGGTTTTTTTTGATTGAAGATCAATTAATTGAATAAATCTATCTAAATTCTTAATATTTCCATCAAACTCTGGTATGAGCTTAATAGCTTGAGAAGCATTGAATGTCATTACGATTATATCTTTTTTTATAGGTTGAAGGCTTGAAGTTGATTTTTCTATGTCACCACGTTTTGTTTTAACAGCAACAGTCAACTCACTGTCTGAAGATCTGCGGGGACGCGCGACCTTTCTATTTCTTAGAGAAATATTTAAATTCAAGTTAGGCATATAAAATGTCCAATAAAAGAGAAGAAAAGCGACAGACAACCAAACAAAAAAAAATTGGGCTAAGAATTTAAAAGGAAATGGGCAATGAGTTTGGGAGGAACAACTGGCTTAAGTAAAATGAATTTGTATGCAAAATAATAAACAGAATAATAACAAATAATAACTAATTTATATCTTACGATAACATGTTTGTTGATGTTGTTGATATATTGATTGTTGATGTTATGGTATTGCTGATGTCGTTGATGTTGTTGATATATTGCGGTGTGGCAATTTCTTCCTTCCTTGTTGATTGCCTCGGCGTGCCAATTTCTTCCTTCCTTCAATTTTTCTCGACCACAGGAATTCGCTTACCTCTGTGGGATATTGTTCACTAGATGCTTTTTTTCAGCCACTTAATTGTTTTTTTTTTTTTTTGTTTTTCACTCTCACTCACAAATTTATTTTTTTTTTTTTAATTGTTACTATCTTCTTTTTTTTTTTTTTTTTTTTTTTTGATTTCACTTGAAATTATTTGAATTAGAAATGTTTATAGGGATTAAAACCAGATGCTTTGGTTTTAATATCCCACCGCTGCCACCAAATGTTGTGTTTTAGAAATGGAATGAAACCAAAGAAATAGAATTTAACCAACTTGTTTGTTTTAGTCTTGGAAACAGAGTGACCGAACTTCTACTCATCATTTCTTACGCTACCTCTTCTATTGCCTAGATCGTCACTTCCTCCAGGTCAACCACGCATTCTATTTCCATTCGCTTGACACAGTTTGTTTGTTTAATGAATAACAATACAATAGTGCAACATCAACATATGTCGCACTTGACATAGTTGCACTACGATGGGTCAGTATTGCAATATGATCCCTTATTGTATTGCTTTTATTTAGTTGACATAGTTCGATTGCCGTTCCTATGATTGTATAACAATATGCATGACACATGCGGAACACTTGGTCGTAATCGAACTATGTCATGTGTCTTGAATGCGATTCATAGGAATTGGGTAATTGTGGGAACTGTGTGTGGTCTCTGTGACTAAGGGCACAACACCCAACCTTAACCACACAATCCCTCCACTGTGTTTAAACACTCTCTTCTAGTTCTTAACCGCTCTCAATTCAAAGCCCACTTCATCTTCAATTTTTTTCTTTTTTTTAAGTTTTTTAAAGTTTTTTTTTTTTTTTTAAACTGGTGGCCTACGGGCCCAGACTAATATTAAAATAAAAATTTAAAAAAAAAAAAAAAAAAAAAAAAACACCATAGATTTTAAGCTTAGATTTAAGTTTAGATTTTAGTGCACGCTTGCATTAAGCTAAAAAAAAATAAATAAATTATCTTTTCATTAATTTTTTTCACTTCATGTTCATCGGCTTCAGTGCCCAAGTAACATTTTTTATCTCATAAGATGCTCCAAGAGTTCAACTAGATTAGTTAAGAGGAGCTAAAAGTAATCTTAAAGAATACTACGAGATTCTTTTAAAACTGTTAAAAGCCTTAAATGGCCTAGTTATGAGAGGCTCTTCCTACTCATAGTAGCAACAGAAGTTTCTTTATGGGATGACAGATGCACGTTTATATTAAAATGGCACTTCTAAGGCTCTAATAGATATCGGCAAAATATCCTATTATGAGAAAGCGTCTCTTCCAATAAGAGGTGATAAAAAGAGAACAGAATATTTGTTAACTTAATAGAATGAAACAAAATACTTTTTAAGTTTGTGTGTATACATGATTTGCTATGCCAACAAATTGTTAGGCTTGATATAGTAGAATTTATTTTGTAAGTCTATCAACTATTATATTATAATGGCGATGCATGATATTTATTATTTTGCACATATGGGAACCGAAATGTAAATGCGGTTGAAATTGTATCTACTAATTCTAACATTTTACGTCGAAAAAACACAAAGCCCCTTCAAAATAATGCATATTTAAATTATTTTATTTATAACTTTTATCGGAAAAAGGGTTACCATATATTTCTTTCGTAAGCAAATAAAATCAAAATTAACTTTGAAATTTGTTTTGTTTTTATTTAGGGTCATTTGCTTGTGAGAGTAAATAGGAAACAGGAAAGGTCAAATTTAATATAAAATATTCCAGATTACACACTGAGAGTCTTATGCTGCATTTACAAGAGTAATAGAATCTCATATTCTCTGTAATTTTCTACTATTACTCTTGTCACAAAAAATTACTACTCGTGTAATGCAACATAAAGAATACATTTTTTTGTTAATTTTGAATGAAAAGATAGTAGTAGGAATAAAATCCCAAGATGTTAATGTATTTAGTTTAAATTGAAAAAAAGTTACACAATATATTTTATACTTTCTATGTAATCACAACAATGCTAAATGTAAACTTGAAAATGCCACCTACTAAATTTTAAGTCAGTGCTACAGCCAAGTTATTTTATCGAGATCATAATTTTTTAAGTTATGGTAACCCTCAAATGTACAGGCACTACTTTGCTTGTGTAAAGGAATATGGCTGCTGCTGACGCGACACTAACTCTTTTAGTAACATCTTTATTCTTTCTATAGGATCTTAGACGCTTCTTTATGATTTATGTGTACTTACGTGCGAGGGAGAGGAGAATGCTGACATCAGAAAACTGAAGTTTGTGAATAGTTGTGCTTGTTGCTTTAAGGATCTTATTAGGATCTTACTGCAAAGCTTATATTCTTTGAACTCCAAATTGTTTCTTGATATAGGAGGATTTAAACTCAAATTCTTTTAGAATTTTCAAAGTGGTATGCAAATAACTTTACTCTTAAATATGACTTGTTATGGGATTATTTGGACATATTTAGAGCTCAGTTTTCAGAAAGGGATTCTTATAAGACTATAAGGTTTTATAATCTAACTACAAGAAGAGAAAATAGTTTTGCTATAAGATTTAAGTTCTTTTAAGCTGGAAAAGTGTTTAACTCTTAAAATAAAAGTGTTATGACATCCAGTTGAGTTTCATAGCAAGATATTAATACTTTAGTATAGCAATGGGATGTAAAAGAGTTGTATGAGAGTTTTTTTCAGATTTAAAGAGCTAAGCTCTGGAGAGTATGTTAGTTGGGTGGCAACAGATTTTTTTTTTCTCTTTCATTGTGTTCCATATGCGATAATGTCATTTATTTTTTGCTTCAACTGAATAGGTAGAAACATAAAAACTAACGATTAATAGTAAATGAAATGAAAATAAATTATATTTTTTTTTGGAAAATTATGTTTATTAATTTTCAGTAATAACTACATACTTCCGCTTTTATTGCTGATTACTTCAAGAACTCGATTGGGCATCGAATCATACAGCTTCTTTATATAATCAAGCGAAATTTCGCTCCACACTAATCGTATGGACATGATTAGGGATTCCCTGTCTTCAAATTGACGGCCAGATGCATACACTTTTCTAACTAGCCATCCCCAAATGTTTTCAATTAGATTCATGTCCGGGGAATAGGGTGGCCATCGTAGTAACTCCACATTTTGCTCGTCGATCCAAGCTTTAACTGTCCGCGCTGTGTGAATAGGAGCGTTGTCCTGTTGGAAAACCCACCGATTGGGTCCAAAAATATCCGTAAATTTCTGAAAGTTTCCTTTCAGGATGGTTTTGTTCCTCTTTTCTCAGATCATGAAAATAATAATTAAATCCATCAGGGCCATCGAAGTTAAACTTCTTCTCATCCGAGAAAACTACAAAATGCCATTCTTCTTTCCAGCTCATATGGCGTCTACAAAATTCAAGCCGTTTTTTCTTTTAATTCAGATGAAAAATTATAAAATTACACTTAAATTCACTCAAAAGTCTTTTACCGTTCACCTGATTTGTCAATTATCTCAAACGCTTGTAAACAATGAAGGTAATAAGTTTGTACCTATTCAGTTGAAGCAAAAAATAAATGACATTATCGCATATGGAACACATTGAAAGAGAAAAATAGAACAAATAGCGGTACTTTTTGCAAACATTTTTCTCATTTATTATCTTAACATAGATACTAAGCGATTAGCAAGTATAAAAAAAGGACGAAGAAATGCTTAATGTTGGGAGAAAATAGACAACATACCCTAGAAAAAATGTGTGCGTATTCAGTTGAAGCGGAGTGTATTCATTATCAACAAAAAAGAAGAAATATATATTTGTATTTTTAATTTTACTTACTCGTAAAATCCAGTGCAATTTTTTCAACTATCTCTTACTTTTCTTACTTATAGTCCAGTCATTTTAGGTTTTATCTGCGGGAAAATTCCTAGTGAGCTGAATTTTTGTATACACCTTTATTACGGCATTGAAATGAAGATGTGAAAAATCGACATTGATATCGTGCCGGCTAAAAAAGTTATAGGGGTCAAAAGGTCACAAAAATCAGTTTTTCGCAAATATCTCGCGATCTATTGCTCAGAGGTCAATAAAGGTCGTTATAAAAATTGTTTGTCGTGAAATTGTCTACAAAAAATGTGTCTTGCATTTTTCTGTAAAATTAACCGTTTTCGGAGTAGAGCGCTGAGAAAGCGAACATATTATGACGATGCACTCGTTTCCTCACCACCTTCGAGGTAGAATGCAGTGCGCGTTTTTTTTACATGTTTTCCCCCGTAGGCATAGTCCATGATAATATGTAATCAGAGGTTTTTTTTTTACTTACGAGTGAATAATTTTTTATTTGAATACAGAAAAATACAGAAAAATTAACTTTAGTATATAATTTTTTTTATCATTCATTGTCGATATCTTCAGTTTCTGTGTCATTAACAATATTCTTCACTAATATTCTTCGTAGTAGCATTGCGTTTGGGTATATACCAAGCATATGGAGAACAGGAAAGCTAATATTTATTCCCAAAATATAGAAAAAAGATAGAATATTTGATGCGTTCTTAGACATAGAGGGAGCCTTCGACAACACATCCCACGAGGCTGTAGGCACAACTTTTGTTAGGAAATGCGTACCCATCACCATAAGTAGATGGAAATGTTAGGCACTAAACATACTGTCACAAAAAGGACAAAATGTAAAAAAAAAGTAATCACAACAAGAGGCTGTCCTCAGGGTGGTGTATTATCACCCTTGTTGAAGAGTCTTGTAGTGGATGAATTGTTAGAAAATCTTACCTCCCAAGGTATATTTTCCATTGGATTTGCTGATGATGTTGCTATCATAGCCGTAGGTAATCCAAAGAGGACTAACAATTACACTGAAATGGTGTCTATCTGTAGGATTATCAATAAACCCCTCCAAGACGACAATCATACCATTAACAAGGAATAACTTCTGCCACATATGAAACCTATCCATCTAGCTGGTGAAGTGATTGAAACGCAGAGAGGGGTAAAATATCTAGGAATTCTACCAGATAGTAGACTCCTTTTGAACAAACACTTAAAAGCTATAGTCGGGAAAGCCACAAAAGCCCTAATGATTTGCAAGAGACTTGCAGGCAAGTCATGCAGATGCAAACCGAACATCCTTAGCTGGATATACACTATGATGGTAAGACCAATCATTACATATGGGGCGGTTGCATGGCACAAGAGAACCGAATTATCAAGAATAAGGAAAGCTCTAGAAAAAGTCTAAGGGCTCGCGTGTATCTGTATTGCAGGAGCAATGAGATCCTGGCCTACCGCAGTTTTAGAGGTTCTCCTCTATCTATCCCCTCTACACGAGGCCATCAGAAGTGCGGCAATGGGAGTTATCTTGAGATCCTCGAAACAAATATCATCAAGTGGCACACTGATGGATCGAGTCCTAAGCAGAATAGTTTCAGATTTCTGAAACTGACTTCCATATCATCGCAATATCACTGAATCTTGTTGAAGTCACATTGCAAAAGAATTCTGATGACCTCGACTTTGGGAGCTGTTATGTACACTATTAGGTAGACGGCATACACAATTGCCCGAGTTAAACTACCTATTAGATCGCTGGTGTAAATGCTGAATAGAATCAGCGAGTTAACACAGCTGAAGACCATTTTTAATATCGAAGATTGAGGTATGCAATTGTTAATGACACAGAAACTGAAGATATCGACAATGAATGATAAAAAAAATTATATACTAAAGTTAATTTTTCTGTATTTTTCTGTATTCAAATAAAAAATTATTCACTCGTAAGTAAAAAAAAAACCTCTGATTACATATTATCATGGACTATGCCTACGGGGGAAAACATGTAAAAAAAAACGCGCACTGCATTCTACCTCGAAGGTGGTGAGGAAACGAGTGCATCGTCATAATATGTTCGCTTTCTCAGCGCTCTACTCCGAAAACGGTTAATTTTACAGAAAAATGCAAGACACATTTTTTGTAGACAATTTCACGACAAACAATTTTTATAACGACCTTTATTGACCTCTGAGCAATAGATCGCGAGATATTTGCGAAAAACTGATTTTTGTGACCTTTTGACCCCTATAACTTTTTTAGCCGGCACGATATCAATGTCGATTTTTCACATCTTCATTTCAATGCCGCAATAAAGGTGTATACAAAATTTAGCTAACTAGGAATTTTTATGCAGATTGGGGTTTAAAACGCCTAAAATGACTGGACTATTATGTTTTCTCAGTTAGAACTCTTGGTGCTGTTTTTTTGTTTCTTCCAACCCGAATTTTCTTATTTCCAATTTCAGT
Source organism: Chrysotoxum bicinctum (assembly GCA_911387755.1). Lineage (NCBI taxonomy): Eukaryota > Metazoa > Arthropoda > Insecta > Diptera > Syrphidae > Chrysotoxum > Chrysotoxum bicinctum. The sequence continues at coordinate 92,457,482 of OU426987.1, forward strand.
TAGCGATAATTTCTTTAAGATCCTGCCTGACTGCAGCAACAGCAAGGAATTGGTGGATGAAGATATTTAATGGCTCAACTTTCCTTTAAGGTAGCACGAATTTTCACACGCGGATAGTTTTATTTGGTGAATTAGCACTTAAAAACAACAAATATCGCAATCTTAAAGTGAGGAAACATTTATAACTATTTTTAATTAATTTTTAAAGTTTCTCAAATTGCATGCAAAATGCATACAAAACATGGCTGGTTTCCACTAAACTAACTTTTTTTTTGTTTATTTTGACATTTCTCTTAGCGTAAGTAATACCAGACTGGTTATTTTTGGGACATTATTGGGATTTTTTGCTTTTTTGTTAATTTTGTAAGGGAATTATTTGTTGACTAAATGGAAGTTTTTAAACCTTCTTGATATTTAAGTTTATATGAAATAAACAATTATTTAGAATTAAAACTGATATTTTAACGGTAAAAATGTTGAACTGTATGCTAAATGAGAATGCATTTATTATTTGCATTTTAAAATTATTAAAATGGAAAGTAAATGTGTTGCTGGACCTTCTCGTCGTGATCAAGATTCGGATGAAAATAATCAAACCACATCTGGGAAGCGTCGGTTAGTTGCGGAGGATGTAAAAAATATGTGGTAAATTTCAAAAATACTTGTACATATATCAATTATTGACTTGCTAATTTAAAAATATATTTTTAGGAACATTGTAAAGCTCTACCAGCGCATTAGCGAAGAGCCTTTGGCAATAAAATTTGCTGAGGAGCTGGGTTTGTTGCCCACGGATAAGAAATTTGTATGAAAGTGTAGAAATAGAGGATTTTACTTCTGAAAGTTGTGTGTCAACGCGTACTATAGCGGACTGGTATAGTTACTGCCGTGAAGTTATCGTTGACCACTTCTTGGACAATCGTAAAGAAGGAGATAAAATCAGGGGACCTCGAGGCGTTGCTCAAATCGACGAGAGCAAGTTTGGACGTCGCAAATTTAACAAAGGCCGGCGAGTGGATGGCCATTGGATCCTCGGGATGATTGAGGACGGATCAGAGGACCTCAGGCTGGAAGTATGCACTGATAACGTACAAAGTGCTGATGTAAGATTTTACAAAATGAAAAAAAATATATATTCTTATAACAATTATTTTTATTTAAAGATCCTGGTTCCGCTGATAAAAAACATGTCCATGTGGGTTCCATTATCCACACAGATTATTGGAGGGCCTATGATTTCTTAAGTGAACATGGATTCGTTCACAAAAAAGTAAATCATAGCGACCCCGATAGTCCGTTTGTTGCGGATGATGGAGAGTTGTTAAACCATCCTTTTATAACGACAACTACAATCACGATTTCGGTGACTGGATTATAGAGTGCCAGTGGAGGAGAAATTAAAAAAAAAAAATTGAAGATCCCTTCGATGAATTGCTGAAGGCTATTTTGTACGTTTATGGGGATTTTAGGATTTGAGGAAATAAAAGTTAAAAATTTACATTTAAAAAAATTCTATTATTATTTTGTGCTTTTTTTTAAGGAAAGATGTAGATATAGAAAACTATTGACATAGGCGCCTGCCTGGCGACTTTATATACATACCCTAAGCGGAGCAACGGAGTTGCGTGAGCGGGCTTGACCCCCGAAAATAGAGTTAAAATTCTGAGAACCCGCAAAGCGTGTCACCCAAGGTACTGTTAAGCCCTAAGAGGTATTAAACATGGAAAACTGGTCACTTTCAGTACTGTGAGTCAAGAAAATAATCATACAAAAAAAAAGTGAGGTTAAAACTGAAAATTAAAACATTTTTTTTATGATTTAGGGGTGTTTCCTCACCATAATATTTTTAAACTGTTCTATTGAGACCACTAGCTAACTGTAAATAAAATCAATATTATACGCGTGCTACCTTAAAGAAAAGTCGCCCCTATTTAATTAATTAAAAAAACCTGCTCTGGTAATGGAGAAGTAAACCTCCGCGGCCCGCCTTTCGTATTCAGTAGATATACCTTTGTTTGAATAAAAATCAAATACATACATATGTGGTTGTATACAAGTTAAATTGTGTTGTCTTATCGTTTTAATCACTATAAAAAAAATCACCGTAGCGTTAATAATATTTGTATTTCTTCTCTTCTCCATCTTCTAATCACTATAGAAATTTATACCAGAGAAAAGCTATATTCAATGTCAAACTGAAAACTTTTAACTATTTCACTCCGCCTAATAATAAGAAAAATATATTGATTTGTTTTTAATAATTATTAGGGTAAATTCATAGGGCTGTACCAACAATCAATTTAAGAGACGACTTTAATATTTGAGCGAAATGGACCATTATTTAAAGAGCTCTATAAAGTTAACCATACATGTTATGAACTTAATATTTATGTGAACTCTAAATTATGAACCATTTATTGTACGGAACCTAAAAAATAAAATGCAGCATATATGGTCAGTTATATAGAGTCCATTAAATAATGCTTCATTTCGCTCAAATATTAAAGTCGTCTCTTAATTTGATTGTTGGTAAGGCCCATAAGCTCATCACTGCATCTAAAGCAGTGATGCGCGATCGTTAAAGTCAAACGTGCACAAACGCAAAAATTTGGCATCACTTTAAACGCCATCTGTTCACAAGCTGATAGGCAAAAATTAAACAAAGAAGGATCGAGAAAAATCGTGATTGGTTATTAATGCGATGGCGAAGGGAAATGGAAAGGAAACAATTAACAAATAAACTATATTTATTTATTTTTACTCCCATCATTAAACATCGATAGTCCGCACTTGCGATAGTCAACGATTGTGTTTGAACAACACTGGTTAAGCCTAGTACGCAGATCGCGCTAAATTTTAGATATCTCCCATATTTTTCTCCAACCATCAGCTAAAATCCAAGCTAAATTTTGACATGAGACTTGTATTCTCCACTTCTATTCTACATTAAACAGCTGTTCTCTAAATGAAATATTTTCAAAGATTTTGAAGAATTTGTTTTAAAGTGCGATTTTCTTAAAATTGTGGATATGAGTGATTTGGAAGAAGATTTAATAATATGCGCAGCTGCGCAAGTTGTGGCAGTGGTTCTTGCAAGGAAAAAAAAACTTCCATCCCTTCGAGTGAATCCCTACTTGCATGAAAGGAATACAAAGGGGCGTTTTGAAAAAGACGTACGTTAATATTCTTTAATTATTTTAAATATTTTTGTACGTACTTGCACAATAATATACATAGTTTTTCGACATGGTTTCAAGTGTTAAAGTTTTTAAGGAAAATTTCCATATGGAGCCGGAAACGTTCAGAACATTGTTCGAGACTGTGGGACCCTTTATGCTACCGCTTAGAAACCCCAGGTCCCATGATAACATAACCGCACTCGAAAAATTTGCGGTTATTATCGAGAACGTATTAATATTTTTTTGTTATTAAATTAACTAATCAGAAATTAATTAACAGACACTTTGCAGGAGTTTACAGAATCAGCAGGCAACATTTTGGGGAAATTCTTGATGATGTTTGCACTGCTATCTAGTGAAATCCCTATCTATCTAGTGAAATCCCTGCCCTCAATGAAACAGAGATGTTAAAATTGCTAATGAGTTCAATGCTGAAGGGAGCATACCAAACTATGTAGGAGCAATTGATGGGAAGCATGTTGCAATCAAATGTCCACCAAATGCAGGAAGCATGTTTTACAACTATAAAGTAAGTCCGATAATGAACACTCATACATACATACATACATATGTATATATATTTTTAGTTATTTTTTGTTTGAGCGATTTCATATCATAGCATTGGCTTAATGTCCATTGCGGACGCAAATTATAAGCTTGTGTACATTGTTGTGGGAGGGTATGGGAGTGAAGGTGATGCTAATGTTTTTGGAGCAACTCAACTTAGAAAGGACATCATACAAAATATATTGCCATTTCTTTTGTAGCTGATGATGCATTTTCGCTTAAAAAGCCAAGGAAGCCAAATAAACTTTCAGACGAGGAACGCATTGCAAACTGCAGGTTAAGCAGTTAAGCAGGGCAGACGTTGCGTTGAGAACTGCTTTGGATTAGCAGTATCAAAGTGGATTTGACTTTCGCGAACGATGTTTTGTGGCCCAGACAAGTCTCAAAAAGTTGTGAGTGCATATCTCCACAATTACCTTCTTCGGACAACTAAGTCATATTACCCACAAAAATTTGCAGATTACTACGATGAGTCCGGAACTCTTATTGAAGGTGAATGGAGAAAGCAGATTTCAATGAATGATGAATTGATGAACTAAGTTCTTTCCAATCTGCTGTTGGAAGGCCAAACGAATGTGGAAAAATTCGCCAGCAACGAATAGTTGACTAACGTAGGTTGAGCTGGCCCATTTCTATTCTATCTCTGTTATATCTTCTCATTTGGATCTGTTCTGCCACAGTTTGAGTCAGGTTGGTGACATTTTGCGCCATTACATCTTTTTTTGTGGCTTTGATGTATTCTAAAGAAGAAACAGAAACAAAGATATCAGTTTGTTTGTAAAGGGTTTTCCAATAAGAGGTGTTATTTTGATATTCAAAGAAAAATGGCATTTTTGGAGATAAATGATCGGATGTTTATTTCATTATAAAGAGGAAGGTATGCCGTTAATAATGGAACACAACATCAGCCAAATGGCCGCCAAGACCACGCTTACAGGACCATATCCTTTTCATGAAATTTTCATAACCAAATCGCAAAGTGGCTGCCCTATGTCCTCGATAGCCTCACGAATTTCATCTTTGAGGTCTTGAATCGACGCTGGGCTGTTGGCGTAGACCTTATCTTTCACGTGGCCCCAAAGGAAGAAGTCGCAAGGTGTTAAATCACAAGATCTCGGTGGCCAATTGTGATCACCTCTTCGAGAGATAACACGGTCCGGAAACTTTTCCCGTAAAAGATCGATGGTTTCATTCATTCATTCAAAATAACACCTCTTATTGGAAAACCCTTTATAAATATTCAATACGCTAAATTATATAAATAGTCGTATATATTTTGAATACCAATGTCCTCGTACATACATATATGCGTAACTAACTACTGGAACACGGTGTTTTCAAAGTTACATTTCAATTCATTTAGTATGTATTTCATTTCATTTATTGTAAATACAAATCTTTTACATTAGATTGTTAAATCTTTATGGTTGTAAAAGTATACAATTTGGAAGAAAATTATACAATGAAGCTGGAAGATTAATTCAATTATAAAATTAACTTTATCCTAGGCAACTTTTTCATACAAAATTATATTTAATAATTAGAAATAATCCATAAATTATAAATAATTTACTCACTACTTAAATGCGAAAGCAAAACCTCATTGAAACCGCGTACACAATACTGTCTTCTTATCCTGAAATTATTGTTTGCATAATGTAAAGTTGTTTCTATATAGTATTTAAATAAGGTATGTACTTACTTCCTTTTACTGGAAGGCCAAGCACACAGGGAATTCCCAGTCTGCGTTATCTACAGGATACAGGAAGGAGTTCTTCTGTGTCCTGGGAGAGTTCATCTGCGGCACTACCAGACTTGTGGATTTTTCTGGGAGCGTTGTGATAGGAGTGGCTATCCCGTAAGGATTTCCAATTTCCTTTGCAGTCATCAACTAGAAAGGCACATATGTAATTGAGTTTGGAAAATATTTGTACTTCAAACAAACTGCATGTATGTATGTATGTATTTACCACTTTTGTCCAGTTCTATAGAAATATGGCGCCAATCAACGTTGATGGCACTCAAATTGCTATGAGATTTTTCTTCCAGACACCACAATGAAAGATGTTGGTTTGCAAGCAAGGCCAGGCTTTTCTTTTCCTCCGTGGTAAATGTGCTTCTATTTTTACCACGCATCCCTTTTTTTTTTTTTGTTGTGGAAAAACTTGTAAGGGTTCTGGCACCAAATGTTCGTCTAAATATTCTTCCATTTCAATTCAATTTAGCTCGAGAATAAATGTTACAGACAATTATTTCGTGGTTTTGACAGGTAAGTTAGGTACAGTTCGAAGAATAATTTTGATTTTTAAGCTGGAGCAGCGTACCTCTCGGCTAAAATACTTGACATAATTTTAGCTTGGCTAAATTCCAAGAAGAAATTATATCAACATTTTTCAGTATTCATGACTAGTTTTTTTTTTATTTTAGTAAAAAAAAGTTACAGATAAATAAATAAATATTTAAACTCTAAATATTTGGGTTTTTTTTATAATTTAGTTGAAAAAATCAAACCATTTTGTTAAAAAAAAAAAGTAATTCATTTTATGACTTAGGCCACAGACAAGAGAAATATATATATATTTATATATATTTCTCTTGTCTGTGCTTAGGCTTTAGTCTGTTACGGCGCTCAGTAAATATCTGCCCAGCTTTAGAAAAAATCATCTCTGAGGGAACAGAAATTGCTGGGTATGCAAAGAAACAAATTTGCAATTTCTTTAAGCTTTCAATTAGACTTCTCCCAAAATTCAATTGGGCTTTCATTTTTTCCAATTGTGGGCTTTTCCAAATATTGTCTGAACAAAAATGAGGCACAAAAATGTATGGGTTAGAAAAAATGTATTTCCTTGTAAGGTGATGCTGTGGAATTACCTTATGTCAATTATTGCCTCACTCACTGATGTACGAGTAGCCAGATGTCTGTCAGGTTCATCAAGAAAAACAAGTCGTCGCTGTTTGAAGTTGATGGTCTTGAAGTTGATGGTCCCAGTTCTGGTGGCGTTTTTTCAACATGCTAAACATAAGCTTTTTCCAGCCAGTTGGGAGTTGGAAGCTTTTTTTTACATCTTCAACGGATCTAAATGCTTTCTTTTTAATTGTTGGATAATGAATGGCAGCCAGCACTATTGGCGTTCTACTCATTTGAATGGATCCATGAAGCTTGTAATTATATTTCTTTTCCTTCGTCCGTCGGTTTTTAAATCATCTTAAAATAATGACGTTTGTATTTCAGGGATCAAAGGAGTTACATGAGATAAGGTGATATATATTTCACCTGATATTTTCTGAAATAATTACATATTCAGCACTTCAGCAGCATTGAGTCCACATGGTGCTTTTTAATATTAATTTAAAGCCAGCGCTAACTCACTTTTCAATGTAAAAGGTGCTATTCCACCTTGTGACAACTGATTGGACTAGTTTCAGTTCCGATTTATTAGGTTGAGGCTGTATGGATCGAAATTTGTCTGGCTAATGTACGTATTTTAAAATATGTAACTATTACTTTACATTTGTACTTGCGACTTATAGGTACCTACTATAAAGCAAGTTATAGAAATCGAACTCAAGATTTTGATCAAAGTTGACATTACGATGATATGATAGCGAAAACGAAAGAAGTGGGTCTCGAAATTCTGTCTGTCTGCCCGTCTGTTCGACTACAGCCTAAGCGGGTCGGGCGATTTTCGTTAAACTTGGTACATATCGTTTAAAATTCGCCCCCCATGTTTTTTTTTTTAAGTCCACAAATTACGGTACCTGCCATCAGAATTTTGTTTGGAATCTTATAAATATTTCTTTTTTCTGAAGAACACGGATTTAAAAAAAAATCAAACGAATTCATTTAGTTAAAGCTAGGTAATTGTTGAAAAAAATTTCCAAAAAATAGTTATTTTTGGTACCCCCTTGGAACTGAAGTACTGAAAGTTAAAGTATTAAGTATTGAATACGAGTATTATATTCTGCGTTAAAATTTCGAAAGTTTATAGTCAAAGCTCTACTTGCGGACAGCTCCAAAAAAATCGGACAATTCATTTAAACAGACACATTTTCGGGAACAAAATTCTTTTTCTATAAACGGACACTCTCATAAACAGACGTGGACACGTTTTCTTGCTCATTTTAGATAGAAAACCTCCCATACGCGGATACATTATTTCATTTTGGGATTATATTTTATCAAGAAATGAAACGGAAAAGAACAGAAGGTCTGTTCTCAGTACAGTTTCTGTTTTTTGTTTAATATGTATGTAAATCCATAGAAAATCCCCGATAACCGGACGCGAAGCTCTAATAACTGGAAAGTGCGATGTTATGTTGAAGGGTTATTAGATGATTTCCCGAGTTAGTTACTGATTGTAGTTGGTGTAATTTTGAGAGGGTATGGTTCCCTTTTCTCATCGCGTTCCGTTTTTACACATGTCATTGTCATTTTCATTTCCTTTCTTTCTGCTATTTATTTTTGTAGTCATTTCATCTCGTGATGCCAAGGAAGCAGGTTGCATGATGGCAACAAAAAAAGAATGCTTTCTTTAAAAAAAAAAGATGGAAATTGTCAATGCATTGAACAAAGAAAACTTATCCGTTCGCGCTTTGGCAAAAAGGTTTGGTTTTTTTTCAGTCACGACATGAAATATTTTATCTATGCAAAGTTCTGCATTTGTTTTTTTACATTTAATATTTCTTTTATAAAATTTTAGAGATTTTAAGAAATAAAGAAGATATTCGGAATGGTTTTCAAGAGCCAGAAACCAAAGTATTTCCATTTCAGGTCCGTTCGTGAAAAGAAAGCAATGAAATCACAATGGAAATAGGCTGCCTTAATTTCCGTGCCTCTGATCGATGGCAAAACGTGGCGGAAAAGAAACAACATAAGTTTTAAGTGCGTATCGGGTGAATCTGCTGATGTAATACAAGAAGATGTTGTTCAGTTTATGTATGTTGCTTGGTTATCAACCAGAAGATGTGTTTAACGCGGATGAAAGTAGCTTTTTTAGAGCATAACCCAATAAAACGCTCTCTCTAAAATCTGAAAAACGCAGCGGTGTGAAACTCTCCAAATAAAGACTCACGGTTTTATTTTTTGTGAGTATGGCAGGAGAAAAAGAGGAATTGTTAGTGATTGGAAAATCTGCTCGTCCGCGAGCTTTCAAAAAAGTTGCACTTAACGACTTATCGGCTACATGGAAAACAAACAACAAAACTTGGATGAGACGTGATTTAATGACTGAGTGGTTGATTCAATTTGATAGAAAAATTGTGATTAAAAAAAAAAAAAAATTTGCATTACCTGGATAACGCTGCATCTCACCCTCGAGAGGTGAAATTACGAAACATTAAAAAAAAATTTCTACCACTTAATACAACTTCAGTGTGTCAACCGGTAAATCAAGAGAATTTTATCATCGGGAAATTGTTTTAAAACATATTGGGCCTTACCAACAATCAAATTAAGAGACGACTTTAATATTTAAGCGAAATAAAGCATTACCTTTTTAATGGACTCTATATAACTGACCATATTTATGCTACATTTTATTTTTTAGGTTCCGTACAATAAATGGATCATAATAATAGAGTTCACATAAATATTTAGTTCATAGCATGTATGGATAACTTCATAGAGCTCTTTACATAATGGTCCATTTCACTCAAATATTAAAGTCGTCTCTTAATTTGATTGTTATTAAGGCCATTCTCTCAAAAATGGAAGATACAAAATCTACATCAGAACTATCCAAACAAATTAATGTTATGGATGCTTTAAACTTTGTTAAGGCAGCATGGGGCATTGTTAGCTCCAAATGGTTTAACGAGTAAGGTGCAGAGTCCTAAGGTATCGCAACGGACCAAATATTAGTCTAATGGCCAATTTCATAAACAAACACTAAAAGCACTTTTATCAAAAATCCTCTTAAATTTTATCGTTATTTTCGTTAAATTTGGGTTTTATTCACATCGATTGAAAAATAAATTGGTTTTTCCTTTCTAATAAGTGAAATGTATAAGAAAAAATAAGAAAGCATTCACCCTTATTCCGATAGGCGTTTTTGTAAAACGCCAGCTGTCGTTTTAGAAGTCGTGTCGTTTTAGTGGCGGTTGATTAGTCATATTCCGTAACTAAATCGCCAGCACTTTTCTCGCTCTTACATTCCACAATACAAAAACAGCTGACATTTGATGTATCAAAGTTATTCAAATTCAAATTGAAAAAAAATTGGAATCTTAGTTTTTCTTTGATTAAAATTATTTCAAAATACAGAACACGGAGAAATGTATAGTGTACCAAGTTATTTTTCTTGGAGCAGCAGTGACGAGGAAGAGGAAGCAGACAGAAAGAAAAAATTATTATTGCAGAGGAGATTGATTCGATCCAAAGCAAATCCTTTAGATTTACCAGAATTAAAGTACGTAATAATGGTAATGGTTTTGCATTTCATTTAATCACAATTTTATTCAGATTCAAAATGTAATTTCGTGTGAACAAAGAAGCCTTTAAGTATATCTTAGGTTTGATCGAAACTGATAATCCTCAAAAACGTTCTGTCGCGGTTCCAATGGTTTTGAAGCTAGCTGCCGCCCTAAGATTTTTCGCTGAAGGAAGCTACCAAAAAAGAGTTGAAAACGATTTCAATTTGGGACTAGCACAGCCTACATTAAGTAAAATACTGAAGGAAATGTTAAACATCCTAGAGGAAAAACTTTGTCCGATCTGGATAAAAATGGAGCTTTCGGAAACAGAAAAAAGTGAAGCAAAAATGGATTTTTTCCAACAAGCTGGCATTCCAGGTATTATTGGATGGCACCCATGTTAAAATTTTGGCCCCTAATAAGACGGATCAACATATGTTTTATAATAGAAAAGGATTTTTTAGCATAAACGTTATGGTGGTAAGCAAAGACGATAATTCAGAAATTCGTAAGTGAATTTGAAAATTATTTAGGTTTGTGATAACCGTATGCGTATAAGATACGTGGATGCCAGACATGCTGGAGCAAGCCATGATGCACTAGTTTGGAATTCGAGTGAGTTTCGTGGATTTTTGAAAAGGAATTATGATGGAGGAGAACGAAATACTTGGCTTTTGGGTATGTGATCACATTTTATGATTCACGTAAATACATATAAAAATACATTTTTCAGGAGATGCTGAACCTCTTGAACCTTTTCTTATAACTCCATATAGATCACCAGAAGAAGGGAGTAGACAAAGTCTTTTTAATACCAAACACTCGAGAACGAGAAATATCATAGAGAACAATAGGAGTATTAAAGAATAGGGTCAGGTGTCTCCTTGGTGCAAGGCAATTACACTATACTCCGCAAAAGGCTACCCAAATTGTGAATGTATGTGCAGCTTTGCACAATATTTGTGTAAATTACAACTTGAATCCACCGCCAGATCTTGTTCAACTTTCGAATTAAAACACTCCAAATTTAGAAATTATTCCAATGAATACCAACGATGAACAAGTAGCCGTACAAATACCCAATGAAATTTTAAACAACATTTTATGAAATATTTATTTAAGATAGGTATTAAAAAGTAATTAAGATTTGTTTAATTCAGTCTTGTTTTTTAAGGAAGGATTTAGTATGTACATATAGACAAAAAATATAAAAACTAAAACTAATTAATTATTTCTGAAGAAGCTCAATTTTTCTCTCTTAAATGTCAAGCTGCCTCTTTCGTATTTCTAGGTCCAAGAACTACAAATTGTTCAAATGCAACCTTTGGCGTTCGTTACGTGTTCCATTTGAATCTTATGCATCTCAAGCTGCTCTTGTTGGATATAGTAGTTTTTTCTATGGTATCTGGAACTTTCTTTGCGATACCCAGAACTAGTTATCAAAGAATTTTTGATAGCGTCATTCGAATTTACGTTTTCTTTAAAGTTCTCACATTTTCATCCTCAAATGTATTTTCTTCTTGCTCATCCAATGTCGGATCTTCAAAACACATCTCGTACAACATCTCATGAGCAGGCGTGGCAGTGATTTTGGTTGATGATTCATTTGTAGAAGGAGTCACGAGTTGCAATATTAACCGCTGCTGAGTCATTTTTAGACTTCGTCGGTGTAGATGAAGTGACTGCAACGGGTTTGCCGGAAGCAAAGTAGAACGAACCACCTGCGACGTATCCTGATGGACTGACGACATCATTCAATGAAAGTATTGACAATTGCTTCGTCAACGTCATTCAAATACTTTTGTTTGAACGTTCCTCCTCCTGTGGCCTGCACTTCTTTTTTGTTATACGATATACAAGTTTCTGTTTGACTTTAAATTTTGCATCGCACCAGACCTAACACAAACAAATTAATTTTTTGTTACAAAATGTAAAATTCCCTTACTTTTTGCCATTCTTTTCCATTTCTTAATGGTGGTCCAAGCAAACTTAAATCTTCTGGGGGAGAGTACGATAACTTGGCCGCCAAGATTTGATAACGGATTTTTGTAGGGGGGTCAAAAACAAGCACTTTTTACTATGGGAGGGGGGGTCTATCTCCCCCCGTTTAGGAGGTAGGGGCACTTTTAGAAAAAATGGTTTAAATTGAAAAAAAAAATATTAAAAAACAACGGCAACACGTACAATAAAGTGCTATACTGCGTTTGAAAGCCAGAAGATTGTTCTATAATCCTGCATTTAAATTAAATTACTCATATCAATGGTTTTTGAGAAATTCGCATTTAAAGTCCAAATTTTGATAAAATAACGTGAAAAAAAAAGTTTAGACCGATTGTTTTCAAAATTTTGAAATGAAATTGTAAATTAACTTATATGTGATCCATGTATCTATCAGTTCTTAATCGAACGCAAGAAACCGCATGGTTCTATGTCCTCTAGTTTTTGAGAAAATCGAAAATTACCAAAACTACTTTTTTTGATTTTTGGTGGTGACGGTGATTCCATTTTAAGGATTAATGTCAATAAACATAATGAATCTTTGTTAGTTCAGTACCGCAATTCATTTAGCGTTACCCAGAATGCACCATGAGGAGGTAGAATTGCATCTGGGTCAGTTATTTTGTCAGTTAGTCAGGAGTTAGTCAGTCATAGTTAGTTAAAAATGGTCAAAATGTATTAAGAAGGTGTGTAAGTCTCGTCAATAAAGCCATCGTCCGTACTACGAGTATAACTGTCGAGTTCGTTGAGTTACTCTTTTATGGTGGGAAGCCGAGGACGTTTTGGCGGTAAAACACTTTCTAAATTTTCGCTCTGAAGGGTGGGAGGATCGATGTCTTTTAACTGTAAACATTCACATATATCACCATCGGTATAACAAGGGTAAACTTTTTTTACATCTGATAAAAACTCTATTATTTGCGAACATGGTGAACATGGTCGGAAGTTTGTTTTGGTTTTCAAGATCGTTTATTGTATTTTATATGTATTTAGTGGACATTGGATAAATAGAATAAATTTGAATTTTTTTTAAATACAGATTCTGTGAATGCAAAAGAAACTTTGCATGCACCCAACCTCGCACCTACCCCAAATCCTATAGCGTGCCGAAGCAGGGGGGTTGCAGGGGGGCAGCATGCCCCCCCATACATACTTTACTGTTTATATATTGTAATGTTGGAAGCTAGCACTGATTTATTTATGTAAGGAAGCAAAAAATATCAAACATTTTGTAGAAAAGTAGTTTTAGTTATTTTCGATTTTCTCAAAAACCAGAACCATGCGGTTTTTTGTGTTCGATTAAGAACTGATAGATACATGAAACACATGTAAGCTAATTTACAATTTCATTTCACAATTTTGAAAACAATTGGTCTAAACATTTTTTTTCACGTTATTTTATCAAAATTTGGACTTTAAATGCGAATTTCTCAAAAACCATTGACATGAGTAATTTAACTTAAATGCAGGATTATAGAACAATCTTCTGGCTTTCAAACTCAGTATAACACTTTATTGTAAGTGTTGCCGTTGTTTTTTAATATTTTTTTTTCAATTTAAACCATTTTTTTTTTAAAAGTGTCCCTACCTCTTAACCGGAAGTTTTCTCAAAAACCAGAAAACACAGAACCATGCGGTTTTTTGTGTTCGATTAAGAACTGATAGATACATGAAACACATATAAGCTAATTTACAATTTCATTTCACAATTTTGAAAACAACCGGTCTAAACTTTTTTTTCACGTTTTTTTATCAAAATTTGGACTTTAAATGCGAATTTCTCAAAAACTATATATATGAGTAATTTAATTTAAATGCAGGATTATAGAACAATCTTCTGGCTTTCAAACGCAGTATAGCACTTTATTGTAGGTGTTGCCGCTGTTTTTTAATATTTTTTTTTTTCAATTTAAACCATTTTTTCTAAAAGTGCCCCTACCTCCTTAACGGGGGGAGATAGACCCCCCCCTCCCATAGTAAAAAGTGCTTATTTTTGACCCCTCTACAAAAATCCGTCATTAAATCTTGGCGGCCAAGTTATCGTACTCGTGCCATCTTCTGCCAACGACTCCCATTCAACATTCCTGCTAGCTGTTGAAGAGACACCTCTTTTATAATTTTTTGCAAGGTGTTCATTTTCCTCCATGAGCTCGACCAGTCGCCGCATTTGCTTATGGGTTGTTATTTTTACCCTAAACAAAGAGTTTTAAATTATAAAAACTAAAATAAATTAAAAAAAACTTACATTTGTCGTCAACAAATTTCTCCACGACAGATTTCGGCAGTTTTACAGACGTTTTTTTATGGAAACGACTAACAGAATACCAAAAAAATATAGTGAACTCGTTCCACAAAAGAGAATCGACAAATTGACGTTTATTTGGCGCTGAACGACTTACGTAATACCAAGTTAACACTGTCGTTTTATTTTTGGCGTTCAGCGCCTTACGGAATAAGACTGATTATGTGTTGAAACAAATTTCAAGAAATGCAAGAAAACGGTAAACTTTTTCAAAACAAAAACGAAACATTGGGCCGCCACCGAAAAGTTTTTAAAGTGAATTTTTGTTTCAATTAAAATTAATAATGAACGTAGATACAAAAAAAAAGAGAAAGTGGAAAAAATTACACCGAAGCTGAAAAAAATAGGCTGATTGATATTGTTGCTCATTTCAGAAATAAAATTGAAAATAAAGCGACTGATGGAGTGACTGTCGCAGAAAAAAATAGAGCTTGGGAGAAAATAGCTAAATAATATCTAGGTATAACTCCACAACAGCAACCTCAGGCGAAAGGAGTTATATGCAATTAAGGAGCACTTATCAGTACTTAAAGTATAAATCTAAAAAAAAATGTCCACTCATAAGGTAAGTAAACAATTAACAAATTCCAAAACTCAATACTTGGGCTAAATATGCTAAGCAGAAAATTGTTTGTTGTCGAATACTCAAAGGCATTTGTGCAAAAAATGTTAAATTTATTTTGGGAAAAGAGGAATTCACTTGGGTCTGTGTTTTCTGTTATTAATAATTATTAATACATACATACCTAAAAAACAAAAGTTATTTAATAATATTTTTTTTTTACAGACCGAAATTTATAAAACTGGTGGTGGACCATCAACTTCAACACTCAGCTGCCTTGAGGAAAAAATTGCTGGAATGGCCAGATTGCAGTTCACTCCGGAAGAGAATTTGTATGATTCAAACTCGGATTTTCCTAATATGAAGAAGGTAGAGAGCGATGCCACTGAAGATATCGAATTTTTAGATATATTCCGCAAATTGTTTCTTAATAATTCCACTTCTAACATCCAGAAAATATACTAAATGTGACATGCAGCCGAATTGCTGACATGTGTACCACCTGTTTTTGTCCAAATTCATCCCAATCAAGTGTCCAAAAATAAGAAGATAAAGTGCACCGTTGACAGTGAACGCGATATCCGTCCAGTTCTGGTCATGTTGTTTAGTTCTCTTTATCACTGCGCTGCTTTTTTTTTTTTGTTTTTTTTTTTTTTATAATCTACACGCGCTCAAGGGATTATGATTACCCTTTAAATGTTTGAACACAGCGCGGGCGTGAAGTTAAGGAAGAGAAAGAAGGATAGGAAAGATGTGTGACACGATGATGAAGGTTGTTGTCTCAGATATTTTTATCTCCAGGGATGGCGGCTAAACTAAAGCGGAGAATGCCGTGTCTTATTTTTATATCGCTTATAATTCACATTATTTTATTCGTGTTCATCCTTGTTGGGCATAGTTTAACTCAATTACATGTTGTTAGTGTTATGCCTGAACAACATGTAATGAGTAAACCAGCAACCCATTGATGACAATTTTAGAAGGTTTTTAATGGAGTTAAAACGACATAGACGACGGCAGGGATCGAACCTGTGATCATGAGGTTCACAGGCGAGCACACATCCATCGCGCGAATTCAATTTGCTGTAATAAAGAGATTTAAATTTGATATACTCGTACATATATGTACTCGTATGTATAGATATAAATTTATAAATTCTGTTTTGACCACTTCGTACTTACTAATTGGATACGAACTGCTCCTCGTCTCCAATTTGAACACAAATATTATGCAAAACTGCTGTTGCAACAATGACTGCCATCATGGTCCGTATTTCTAAGCACATACCAATAGAAAGGCAAGGAAATCGCCTTTTCCAAACCCCGAAACCCCTTTCAATTACATTTCTCGTTTTGATTTGAGATTTGTTGTAGGCAATCTGAGCTGTAGTATGAGGAGTTAGTATTGGGGTCAATAAATAATTTCTACATGGATAGCCACCATCACCAAGTAGATAACAATTTGGAAACTCATTGTTTTCGAACCTAGCACGAAGAAAAGATTCATCAAAAATATTAGCATCATGATCACTTCCAGGCCACCGACCTCAAGGAATTTTAAATTGCTGTCACATAAGCATTGCGTGTTAATTGAAAACCATCCTTGGTGACTGGATTCTGATGTGTGTGCGACCAATCTATTATTCTAAATAAAAAGCAAATCATTAAAATATTATTATTAAGTTGACATTCTTGTACCTTTTCATTTTGTATCTCCAAAAATTGAAAATTAATATTTTACGAAACAAAAATGTCAGCTGCTATATCTACTTGTTAACTGCATATGATGACATTTCTATGACACTTTTAAAATTTAATGAGCCAAAAATGGGCGCATTTAGTTTATAAGGGTGTTTAAAAGCTTGTTAAATTCAAAAGCCCTTGGTGAAACTAAAAAATGGCATTTTTTGGTTAGAAGCCTGTTAAATGTTTAAAAGTCCTTCTTGAAATCGGCCATAAGTGTGTTGGCTCTTCCCGCCGGCAGCCACCTAAACCTAACCTAACCTACGCAAGAAATTGTAGTGAACACAAAAAAAGGTTATACAAGGGAATCTATTAACTGTGCGATTTGAAAAAAAACACAAACTGAAGAAACAAAATAAGACACAAAAAAGTGCAAGAAGATCATCTGGAACAAAATATTCAACAAAAAAATTAATTGCTTCCAATGGAAGAGGAGAAGCTAAATTGTCTCTACCTCCAATCAATTATAATGGAGAAGAAAAGAAAAATGTATCGATATAGTAAAGATTCGTGTTTTATTAAACATAATTAAACAACATTTATTTTATTTTATTTTAAACTTCTTTTAATTTTAATATTATAATATTACATTTAAACAAACATAAATAAGTCTGGACGTCTTAACGGGAAGCGAGTTGGACAAGAACTGGCTTTGGATAACTAACCAGCATAGAAGAGCTGATAGAACAGCAACTCTGATTCGTTAATCGATTAGCGTCGGTTCGTTGCTAGGCTGATAAGAGATCAAGAGATCAAGAGACATTTATTATTGGTTGTTCCTCAGCTGTATCTTCGTAGAAGATGAACTGAAGAAAAACCAAATGATAAAAAATACAGTGTCACACAAAAATATTTGCCTTGCAAGTACAAAGTGTGGTGAAAAGCTATTTGTAGTTTATCGTGGGAGAACATTTTCTGTATATAACACTTCCCCCACCAAGTATTTTTGGTCTCCAAAAAACGTTATGTTTACTTTGAAAAAGATTCTTCCACGATAACTTTCTTACAAACTTAAAATTAGAAATAACTAAATTTTAATAACTACTTTAAATTTTTTTTTTTTTTATTTTTTTTTTTAGTGTTTTTCAAACAAATATTTGAATGAATGAAAATACAAATATGTAGGTGGTTTTGAAAGAAAAAAAAAAATGTATTCAAAATTTTTTGTTCATGATTCGAGCAAAGAATAAGTTTTTTCTTTGGTACAGTTTTCCCCAATTTTTTCTTTTTTTTTAGCTTAACTTTATTTCAAATTATTTTTCATAAATCTGTCTTTTTGTTCCGATTTAGCTTTATTTAATTTTTTTAAACACGATTTATACGTTCTCAACTCGCACGTGTTTTTATGTTTAACACTAGTTTGTTAAGGCGATTTTTTTTCTTAACTTTTTAATTTTTCTTACACGCACATTTTAAGCAAAACTTCCACACACCAAGTTTTTCCGACTGCGCCAGTAAAGATTCGTGTTTTATTAAACATAATTAAACAACATTTATTTTATTTTATTTTAAACTTCTTTTAATTTTAATATTATAATATTACATTTAAACAAACATAAATAAGTCTGGACGTCTTAACGGGAAGCGAGTTGGACAAGAAGAAGAACTGGCTTTGGATAACTAACCAGCATAGAAGAGCTGATAGAACAGCAACTCTGATTCGTTAATCGATTAGCGTCGGTTCGTTGCTAGGCTGATAAGAGATCAAGAGATCAAGAGACATTGATTATTGGTTGTTCCTCAGCTGTATCTTCGTAGAAGATGAACTGAAGAAAAACCAAATGATAAAAAATACAGTGTCACACAAAAATATTTGCCTTGCAAGTACAAAGTGTGGTGAAAAGCTATTTGTAGTTTATCGTGGGAGAACATTTTCTGTATATAACAATATATTTCAAATGCAAAATTCCTATTTGAGACTGTGAAAGATTTGACATATACATAAGATTCATTTTATTTTTTACTTTTGATCGATAAAATTAATTTTTAATTAACTTTTTTTTAATAGTAAAGCCAGCTTAAGAGAATACCGCTTAAGAGGCCTCCGCCCAAAATATTGAGAAAAACGTGAAATTGGGCAAATTCGTGCAAGGTTTGTGAGGTCAATGCAAGACGTATTGAAATAAAATACATTGCATATGAAAGAATTACATTTTATCTTGAAAAGCGTCGAGCCACTTTTTTAATTTTTTTATATTTTTCTTATTAAATTTTAATATTCCGGTTGCTTCTTTCGTTAAATTCCACAAAACTGCTAAAGTTGTGCAAGGTTTGTGAGAAATTGAAGGGGAAAACTTATAATATTTTTACGTCATTTTAAAGGTAATGAAGAGACCTAGAAGAGCGTCTGAGCGGATTTTTAATTTTGGGCTCTATTTTTGAATAATCATCTTTTGAAAAACATTAAAATTGCTCATTTCCCAATGCAGTTTTTAATGTGTAGTTATATGAAAAGATCATCATAACTTTCCCAAAATGGCGTAATTCTTTCTGAAATTGTTCATATTAAAAAAAAGTAATCAAAAAGTAACTTTTTATTGCAAAATAACACATTTTACAAAAGTCTTTTTTTTTGCACAAAAGTCGTTACTTTTGTTTACTGGCTGTTTTTAGTTCATCTATTTGCCACAACGTAGTTTTTTTCGAAGATAGCTATTTTTTGTTGGAACTGAAGCAAAAAGAAGTATGACGAACATGAAAGGCGAGTAGGCTTTTCGGCTTGAATGAATGAATACAAGATTACGCCACTTCTTTTTTTTCTTTTTCTGTATACCTACGTCATCAGTGAAGAACAATATTGAGTTGACAGCCAAGAAATTTAGTTTGTTATTTCTTATTTGTTTGTTCGGTGCTTTTTCGTGCGTGATTTGTTGAATTTATGTTTTTAACAATAAATTTTGAAGAGAATATTTTTAAATTAGTGTTAATTGCATTATTTATTTGTTTCAAAATTAAATCAAACATAAAAAAGCAAACAAAAGCGAGAGTGATGTGAATTCAATGTATGAAAAAATAACAACTTGTGAACTTTTGCAATAAATAAAAGATAAATGTATGTTTAATCATGTTGTTATTTTATTAAATTTTCTTTTTCTTGATTTTGTAGAGTCTATAAGAGCTCTATTTAATGTTCTAATTCTAAAAAATTCGAGCGCGGAAAAAAAGTTTTTTTACTTCGCCATTACAACGAACATCTTTTGCCAACTCAAGGAGATTTTTTTGGTATCCAGGACAAATCACTATAAGTCTTCTCCGTTGAAAGACTTGAAAATGTTGTCCAAGGCCGTCAAGTCATTCATCAGTGTGGGTGATGGTTTAGACAAACCACCTTCACTTAAGTGGTCTACCCAAGTATAAGAGGACGTTGGAATATCTTCCTCAGTTGGCATTTTACTTTTTAGTTTATGGCATATATTGTATCCAGCCATATTCTCTAGGGAGGCCATCGTTTTCTAAAATTGCCAACTCTTCTTCGTCTTTGTTGTGATGAATGTTTGCATCCACTCGTACTTCGGGCTCCCATGCAATACTTTGAAAGATTGTACCTATCAAGACATTGACTTGTAAGAACTATGTTTTTTGTAGGTATAAAGAAATGCTTGCAAACCTGTCAATGGAACTTCCAAATCTGGAGTATCGTCTGAGCTAACATAACCTGCGTCCGAGAGAACACCGTCGTTGTGTCCTAAAATATGAGACCTTAACTTAAACCGGAATTCTTCTCGGTCTGGATGGTCGTAGAGTCCTCCCTTGCTTCTCAACAAACCAAAAGTGTTTTCTAAGACGTCCTGGTTTAATCTATACGACAATACATATACTTAAAGCCAAAACGTTCTGACAAGTCCTGGAATAAAAGCTGTATTGCCGTATTGGACTGAATAATTCCTAAGAAATTGAATTTAAATGTTATTTTCAGTAATATTCATCAATAAATTCACATCTCACCTTTTTGAAATGGAAGCAAGGTTGTTTTTCCAATTACTCTCATGGTCAACATCAATTCCGACATTTCGTTGAGTACGAGTATAATGTTTTGGGCGTCAAGAGCAAGTCCATATGCATGAACTCTTTCACGAGAATCTTGTGAAGGCGTTCGCACGTTCATTACATCGAACCAGTCATTTGTCTTGTAGTCAAAAGAAATTATTGAGTTTAAACTATATACTGTTGATGATTAATTTACTTACGAGTTTAAATAACTTATAGCATTCTTCCCAGTTGAATTCTTTAAGCAGCCCTAAGCTTGCCGCTCTGCTAATAGCTTTCGCAATGGAATGTGAGAAGAGTTTAGCAGCGAGTTTTACCTTTTGCCTCTCAGCCCCAGAAACGTCTAAATAACTTCGGTTTATTTTGTGGGTGATCGTCAATTCGGAAGATGTGCATGAAAGGAGCTCCAGAATAATTTCTTTTTTAATTTCCTTTCCGTTGATTAACCCTAGATTCATAAACTATATTCATTGTTACATCGTTCATAAACATAAGTCTGTGAGACCCCTTTCCTTCAAAGTTATCAGATTTTCTATCTATAAATATTTTTGCAAAAAAAACACATAGGCTACTTTAAGGAACATTTATTTTAAATAAATAAAATAAAAAACAATGTAATTTTATCACTCGGCGCAATCTTGACACCAGTTTCCGCGATGCTCCCCGCACATGGGACGTTTACAGGAGGTGCAAAAAAAACGGGTCTTACGCTTCTTTTTGTAATCGCAGAAGACACAATTTTTTCTGGGTTGATTTTCAGATATCACTGGAACATATGGCAAAGTATCACCTAAAATGGCATCAATATTCCTTTTTAGGCAACGCCTCAAAGTTGGTACTTCGCGACGATGACGTAACCAGGGCTCTATCAATTTGTGTGTTACCTCCTTCACAAATTCTCGCCTTGTCAATGGTTTTTGTTCATTACGGCTGCTATTATGAACGTGGATGACAAAAGAGTTGACTATAGACTTATTCAATATGCCAAAAAAATAGCATAGTGGCCATCTTTGTGTCTTTCTATTGCAAGACATACTATGACACATTTGGTCAAACGTATCTACTGCACCCTTGGTGGAATTATAAAATTCTATGATATCTAGCTTACCCGATGGGGCCACAGTTCCATTTCCGTGAGTTGTTGAAAGCAGAAGGACATTTTTATTTTTTTTAGGCCTGTAAGACACTAATGTAGATTTGCCATCGAAACAAAACATTGAAGATCCTGTCGGTCTTGGTTGCAAAAGTTGCGGAGGGATCTCTCGCTTGTTAGAACGAATGGTACCAACAATTGTTAATTTGTATTGGTCCTGCAATAGCTCTTTTGCTAGTGGCACTGACGTGAACCAATTATCCATTGTAACGTTGCGATTACTACCTCGAAGAGTTTCCGTAAGTTGCTTCACGAAAAAGGATGCCAATGGTTCTCCGTTCGAATTTGTGCCCTTTCCCATATATGGTATCGCATCTATCATATAGTTTGTCTTCGAATCACAAATAACAACTGTTTTTATTCCATATTTGTCGGGTTTTAATGGTATATACATTCGAAATGGACATGGACAACGTCCACGAAATCCCAGTAGCTGTTCATCCACAGTCACAAATGAACCGGACTTGTAACTGTCTCGACAAACAGCAATAAACATTTCCCATATTTCCCTTATTGGTGCAAACTTATCAACAGCTTTTCGATCTTCTCGGGTTGTTTTATCATCAAATCTTAGACAGTTCAGTAAGAAATCGAACCTATCCTTGGACATAACTGAATTATATTTAGTCCCACTTTCAGTTGGATCAAACAGCTCTGCACTTGTGAGATGATTATCTTTTTTTCTTGCAGCTAATAAAAGCAATCCTATCAAGGCTTTTATTTCTTCAGCACAAGTATCACTAACTGTAGCTGTTTTATCCGCGTAGTTTGTTCTTTTAGTAGAGATTTCTG
This sequence comes from Chrysotoxum bicinctum, assembly GCA_911387755.1. Classification (NCBI taxonomy): domain Eukaryota; kingdom Metazoa; phylum Arthropoda; class Insecta; order Diptera; family Syrphidae; genus Chrysotoxum; species Chrysotoxum bicinctum. The sequence goes on from OU426987.1 coordinate 92,480,176, forward strand.
TATTGGTGTGCAATACAATTATATTCACTATCGAATCGGAGATAAACAGTTTAAATTATTCTAGTGGATTTATTGCATTTTTTGCTTCATTTTTCGGCCCTTGAATTATATTTCTAGCTTGTGTTCGGGAAGTGAAGCCTTGGGATGGGTTTGCTGACCACTTGTGACCGTTCTTGCCTCTCAGATTGTTAACTGATGAGATAATTATTCGAGCTTCTGGTTGTCTTGAACTCACCTGTTCCTGAAGAGGCTGCTCACTATCTGATGAATCGGAAGAATTGATAAGACGGCGGCGACGACGGCGAGAATGATTTGACGTTTGAAGAGGTTCGTCATCAGAATCACTTGAATCATCTGTTGGTCGTTCACTTTCAGTCTCTAAAATATCTTCGACTTCACTTCCAAAATCATTCGGGGGAAGAGCGTCTTCGTCTCTTGTATATAAAAATATTCGAAAAAATATTTATTGGGTTTTAAAAAGACATTTCTTATATACAAAATTTATTTAATAATAAAACGATTTTTTAAGGTTTATTTGCATAAATTCATACTTTTCCGGAAACCAGACGGCAATTTAATGTATTTGAACATAATTATCTCATTAAATCCATGTTTTATATTTATAAAATGTATCTTAAATTCCAAAGTACTTTTACATAAGAGCAAGTTCGTGCGATCCAGTCGTGCATTTTATTTATATTTAGTCTAAAAAGTGCTACCGAAAAATGCAACGCTGAACAAATTACTTTCCCTGAAGACATGCGAGAAGTGCGCGAAGCGAATGTGGCAAATGAATACCATTTTCCCAATTCGGAGGATCCAATGGAAAAGATTATGAGTTCTGGTGGTTTTGTTATTGACAATAGTCCTACAAAAATTAATACAGTTAACATAATAGCAGGAAAGAGGATAGTTGAAATCCAGCATTTTTTTAACGAGTTAAAAAGAATTGATCAACATGGCCCACAGTTTGGATGCAGTTTGAAAAATCTAAATCTTGTCCGTGAAGTGAGAAAAGGATTCGAAAGCGATTTTATTTTAGTTTGTGACATGTGTAAAATTGAGCTGCGTGTGTCAACAAACAAAGAAACACAAATTGGTGTTAATACTTCCGCAGTACTTGGAATAACAAGTATTGGTTGTGGGTTCTCGCAGCTAGAAGAATTCACCTCAGCTTTAGACATACCGTGCTGCTCGGACAAAAAGTAGAAGCAAATTGAAAACCATATTGCTGAGATTTGGGAAGACATTGCTCAAAAAAATATGTTGGAAGCTGCGAAGGAAGAGGCTGACGATGCTGTAAAACGTGGTGACGTTGATCCTACAGACGGTATTCCATTTATAACAGTTGTGTCGGATGCCTGTTGGAGCAAAAGATCGTACAAAAAGAATTTTTCGGCTTTATCTGGTGCTGCTTTTGTTGTAGGCTTACATACAGGCAAAGTAATTTCATTAGGTATAAGAAACAAGTATTGTGTCAAATGCTTCCGAGCAAAAGAAAAAGAAAATTTTGATCATATTTGCACTAACTCTTATGGAATCGGAAATTTTGCTTCAAGCTTTTCAATGTAGTATTGAAATAAATGGACTCCGCTACTTGACAATGATTTCCGATGGCTACAGCAGTTCGTATCAGAAAATTACAAAAAGTGACCCATACAATGGAAGACGGATAAAGAAGATAGAATGTTGTAATCACCTGATGCAAAACTATAGAAACAAGCTAGAAGCTATATCGAAGGGATGTAAGACAGGACTGCGGGGCTCATTACAAACAAAATTAGAGCGGATTCGTAAGGACATCTTGAGTGCCGTGAAACACCGAAGGAAAGAGGAGAACATTCCAGAAGAACAGCCAATAAAATTGATCAAAACAGATATCGCCAACGTTACACAAGTAGCACAAAATGGTATAATTTCGGTATCACATTTCTTAATTCATACTTTATTCCTTCTTTATTAGGTATGTCAATTTATGGCTACTTAATTCCATCTTAATATGATCTTTATAAGGTATTGTTTTAAAGAACTTAACTTGGTGTGTTTACTCTACTTAAAGCATTCTTAAATACTTCTTAAATTCGCATTTCTTAAATCGGTTTTTTTTGTTACTTAATTCCTTCTTTAATCCTTCTAAAAACATAACTTTTTTGTTTTGGTTCTAAATCGGTATTTTTCAGATTCTTTAATACGTATTTAAGTCTTCTGAAATAGTATGATTTATAACGCCGTTTTCGTACTTTTAGTTTTAGGTGGAAAGCAAAATGTGTTAACCGAATTTATTAAATCTTTAATAAAAAAAGAGATTGTTTCATTATTGCAGACAAACAACAATTCAAATAGTATTTATGTAAAATGTGACTTTTTTGATGACATCCGTTTATGTAACTGACAAAATGTCCATACTTAATTCATACTTTATTCCTTCTTTATTGGGTAGGTGTGCCGATTTATGGCTACTTAATTCCGTCTTAATTTCGTCTTTTTTAGGTATTGCTTTACAGAACTTAACATGGTGTGTTTACTTCTACTTAAAGCATTCTTAAATACTTCTTAAATCGGTTGTTTTTGTTACTTAATTCCTTCTTTAATCCTTCTAAAAACATTCCTTTATTTTTCCGATTCTTTAATACGTATTTAAGTCTTCTTAAAGAGTATAATATTAAAAACACGAGAGAGTTATTTGAGTAGCACTTTGAGACAAGATATTTTAAGTGTCACAGTGGCACAATAGGTAGAGCACAAGCACGGCAAGCGAGAGGACTCGGGTTCGAATCTCAGTGGAAGCACAGAGGTAAATTAAAAAAACTAACTTTTAAAATTCTTTCCTTCCAGCAAAAATTCACATAAAGACTAGAATATAATAAACAATAATAAAAAAAAAAAAAACAGATAATAAAAAAAAATTATTTTTATTGTTTCTAATAATTTTTTTAAGACTCTTTAAGAAGGAGTTAAGAAGTATTTAAGAAGATGTAAGGAATTATTTAAGAAGGAGTAATGAAGTATTTAAGAAGAATGATATCCCGATTTAAGATCATTTTAAGACTCAATTTATCTTCTTATTTCCTTCTATCGGACCGCCCACTTGCGCCTTTTCTCTACTTAATAGGAACTTAAATCCGTCTTATAGAAGATGTCAGATACCGATTTAGAATTCTTAAAGACTTCGTTAAGTAATTCTGTGCTATACTTGTGATACATCATGTGTTCGGTGACCATAATGCTTGTCCTCCATAATTTCATGACAAATGTAATGCAACCGAAGAAAATAAAATTCCACACATGAAAGCTGATGGCATATACGAACAAATAATGACTCCAACTAGAAGACTCATATATAATGCTAGCAGTCTGTTCCTCGGATACATCAATAATTTAGCCGAACATTATAACTCCATTGTTGCAAAGCTTGTAGGAGGAAAACGGATCAACTTTTCTTTGGGCACGCAATATTCTAGTCGATGTACAGCGGCTGTTGTCCACTTCAACTCGAGCAGGCGAAATACAGAATTCCGCAAGTACATTCAAGCAAAGAGTCCAACGACAAAAATCAGTGCTCTGGAATTAAGAAGATTACGCAAAAACCAGTCTATAACGATAAGAAGAGCACGGAGAAAAGTGTATAGAAGCGGAAAAACTAATTTCAAAATACATCGAGCCCGATATGAGCCTGGAAGACTTTATGTCAGAAAAACTACGTGTTCTGAAAAACCTTGAAGAGAACCAGGCTAATCGGCATGTTATTGAACAACAAACATTAGGCCAATCAAATAACAAAAAATGGTGTGAAACGCGGAAGTGTATGTTAACTGCATCTGTGTTTGGGCTGATATGCAAAGCTAAGAAATTAGAAGGTCACGTAAAAAGGATTGCACATCCACAAGACATCTTTGCTCCTTCTATATTGCATGGAAGAATAAACGAGGACACTGCGAGACTTCAACTGGAAAGGCAGCTAAACAAGAAAATTTTCAGTTGTGGTTTATTTATTGATAAGGACTACAGTTTTCTTGAAGCCTCTCCCGATGGTATTTTGGACGCAAATACTCTTTGCGAAATAAAATGCCCCTATAACATAGCGGGAATTAGTACGATAGAAGCCATAAAGGGTAGAAAATTAAAATATATTTCAGTTTCCGAAGATGGCAGCATCTTAGGGCTAAATCGGATTCATAATTACTTTTATCAGGTTTCAGGGGCAGTTGCACATTTGCCAAAGAGAGTCTTGCTTATTTCCTATTGGACAAGCGGGTAGTTTGATCTTTACGTGGAAGAAATTAAGAAAGATGATGATTTTTGGGAAAAAAATGCTTCCAAGGCTCTCCATATTTTACCATAATTGGCTTCTTTCTGAACTAGTAGATCCTCGAGTTCCACGCGGTATGCCGATACGAGCACCAAACGCAGAACATACAGAAAACTAGTAACTTAATACCTTACCTCGGTGTAATAGGCCTACTGGGGAAACCGAACACCTTAGCAAAAAATCGGTTAACGCACACAAATGCATACCTCATGGGTAGTGTGGAAATGCATTGTTTTTAATCAGAATATTACATGATTTGCTTATTACAAATCATTGTGTAATGGAGAATCCTAGTATACTTAGTTCTGTTTGCAGTTTTATGTAAATGCATAAAGGGTAAATCAACCAAGGGCAAATTTTTTTGTAACAGCCTAGAGAATCAAAAAACTTAAATTCGGCACTGCTTATGACGGCGACGAGATTCTTATTTTTATTTAGGTAGATACCTATATTATTTTCTTATTTTTATTCTTCTTTCGAGTATTAGTTTTTTAGTAATTTCGACCACAAATATTGACTATTGACTATTGAAGGAATTGTTCATTCTAATTGCAAAATCTTGAAATTTTGCATGATTGTGATTTGTTCAAGCAAATAAAATATTCAACTTTTTCATTTCTCGGTGTATAATGCAATTTTGGTAAGAAATATTAGATAGATTTGTAGATATGTAGATTTACATATCTACATAATTACCTACGTATTAATATTCCTTTTTTGGTTTTTTAGCCTTTTCTTTACCCTTTTTTTATCACATTGATGGTAATTACCGGCTGCTAAGAAAAGTTACATTTTGATGAAAATTTTTAAAACAAATTTTATCAAACTCGATATTTTCTTAAATCGCAAAATTCAATTTTTGTGATCCAGAAATAAGTTTTTATATTTCATACTAGGTGAAACTTTTGGTTTGTAAAGGTTGGTAACAGTGCCAACTATTATCAATACAAACTGTATTGCCACATTGATATTTTCATCTAAATGGAAATGAAATATTTTTTAAATACATAGTGAAAAGCTTAATCTTTATTTATTTTGTATGAAGGCGGCAAAATAATGAAAATTTTTAACAAATCGAAACATCAATTCGTCAAATTAAAATGAATAAATGCAAAAAAATGTATATTTGAGAAAAAGCATGGGTATCATTTTTCCCATCAAAAAAGGAAAACAAATCATCATTGAACAAAATGATCGTAGGGCAACTCTACTCTAAACGTCAAAATAGAACACAAATATGCAATAAAGTGGAGATGGAGAACAACAAAAATAAATCGTAAGCATCTTGAATAATTAATTATTTTAAAAATGTACATATATGTAATAATTTCTATTTATAATGTTTTTCAAGCTTAAGGAGGAATTGGACATCTCAAGAAACAAAAGCTTTTCTCCATGCATATAGCAAGAGAAAATTTGAATTCGAGAGCATAAGTATGAAAAAATTTGCAATGGCCAATATCTTGAAAGATTTAATGGCGCTTGGAATTTTGGTATGTACAATTGTACATACATATGTATATATTTATGTCCCTGTTTCATTTTATATCTTGACTTAAATTTGGTGTTTATAGACTCAGCCACCTACAGTGGAAATGCTGCAAGTCAAATTGAAAAACCTGTTGAGGGCCTTTAAGGCAACATCTGACAAGAACAAAAGGACTGGAGAATCAGCCGACAAGGCTCCATTTGAGGAACAAATGGAGGAAATATTTGGAACCCAACCAATTATAAGGAACAGCCATACTATTAATTTGACCGGAAAGGAGATAAGTGCGTTGCCAATGCCAGAGAAACCCAAAAACGATATTTCGTCGGAATCAGAGAGCAATTCTGGTAAATATTTTCAATCATAAACCATTTTGTGTGTAACTTAAGTACATGTAGGTATCTACTTTTGGAGGCCAATACTTGTATGCAAAAACGTTTGGAAATAAAACAAAAGATAGCTGCAGAAAAAAACAAAATTTTGGCTGAGTATACAGCAAATAAATTGCAGAAAATGGATGAGGCAGAACGAGGAAGAGAAGCTCGTTTAACAAGAAAAGAAAATTTGCTGAGATAGCTATTTAACAAAACTTAAGTTTTTGTGCTATTTCTGTGTTTATCTAATTAGAAATGAAAAAAAGTAATTTTTTTTTACGTACGTACTTATGTATATAATTATGAAGTTTATTGAAGTGTTATTTCTGTTTATTTTTATACTACGTTTTCACCAAAGGTAAATCCGGGATTTAAGTGGATTTACCATAAATCTCCTCTAAATCTCGTAGATTTACCATACAAATATAAATCACCTCAAATGAAGATTTAAAATAAATCTCCTTGAAATCTTCTTGCAGTCAGAAGATTTGCAAAACAAACAAACCTTATTTTGTAGCACTCACATATGTAAACCCCACTTTCTTCATTGACAATCAACACAAAATAAAAATATCTGTCAAACTTGTTGAGTTTTGTTTTTTCTATTGGTTATTTACAGGACAGAAACTTTCTAGGACGAAATGTAAGTATTTATACAAAAGCGAACTAATAAATTATTTAATTAACAAAAAAACTTACAGAAAATGGCAGAAACAAAAAAAAACACGACAAAGCTGGGGCCCAGAAGATGAAAACCTCCTACTAGAAGTGTGGGCTGATAAGTTGCCCGAACTAAGAGGGCAACGGAAAAACAGCCACATTTACAAGGTTATGGGGAATCTGAATGTATCGGATGTATCTGTCCCATCGTCGTCAACTAGGCCAACAGCTGCAAAAAATAAAATGCACGACTGGATCGCACGAACTTGCTCTTATGTAAAAGTACTTTTGGAATTTAAGATACATTTTATATATGTATGTATATACCATAAAACATGGATCTGATGAGATAATAATGTTCAAATGCATAAAATTGCAGTCTGATTTCTAGACTTTAAAAAATCGATTTATTATTAAATAAATTTTTTATATAAGAAATTTCTTTAGAATTTTTCAAGAAAAAAATATGGGATGCGAATTTTAAGTATTTAATAATATTGAAAATAATTTCAAAAAATAATCGTTCATAGGTTTTGAAGACATTGATTTTTCAAAAAAAAATTTTTTTTTTTCAAAAAACCCCAACAAATAATTTTTCGAATATTTTTATATACAATATTATTTTAAACGTAAGGGAGGTGCTGGAGAAAATTTTTGGTTAAAATCGTTAGAGCCGTTAATGAGAAAGTCGAAAATAAAAAAAAAACGGTTCTATGACAGGTACCGTTAATAACATTTTGCCCCAAAATTTTTGTTGACCAAAATGTAGTCCATGTCTATAATATCACACCTAATTTTTTTTATCAAAATCGTTAGAGCCGTTTTCGAGATAAATAAGATTTTGCATTACGGGTGTATGGGGGGTACCCTTAGTTTTGGAGCTAAAAAAAAAATTTCAATTTCCCCTCTAGGGAATCACCGAAGACCCTTAAGTACCGTGTTTGAAAAAAATACCTCCAGTAGTTTAGGCTGTAGTTCGAGGTACAGACATACAGACAGACAGACAGACAGACAGACAGACAGACGGAATTGCCGGACCCACTTTTTTCGTCTTCGCTATCATCGTAATGTCAACTTTGATCAAAATCTCGAGTTCGATTTTTTTTCCAAATGCAGAACTTGCCCTATAGTACCTATATCGCAAGTAAAAAGAAAAATGAGTGTTAAAAATAAGAATGAAGAAGAACTTAGACAAATTGATAAGTTAATAAATGAAAATTTTAACGTAATAAGGGAAACGGATGAAAGGATAATAAAAATTGAAGAAAGAAGAAATGATATCCTGGAAAGGATTGCAATTTCATGTGCAAAGGTACAAACCGAAATATTAAGTTTTTTGCATGCACACAAATAACCATGCTAATGATTTTTTAATTACTATCTTACTTTTGTGATGTGATAATAACTTTTTTTAATTACTTTCGTGTTATGTTTGTTTGTTTTTTTTTTTACTTTTAATTCCAAATGAAGTTCCTATTTTTGTTATCTTTTTTTAGTATTATTTCTAAGTTTGCATGCTGTGATGTTTATTTTGTTCTGTTATTAAATGAAATATGTACATATGCATATACATATTTAAGATGTTGGCTGTGATTAGCACATAAGTACATTATGTACATAACTAAATTATGTAATAAATTGAATTTTAATATCTAATTATGAAATAATTGTTATTTATTTATCTGAAATTTAAGGATTTGATAGTGAGTAGTGAGAAGAAAGAAAGAACAGGTAAATGTATAGTTTTCTACTTACATAAATAGGAACTGATTGCATTCCTGATATTTACTGCTGTTGGGTTGTTATCGACTACATATGTGCGAATCAAAGTTTGGTTGTTCTCTGACTGGATTTTCAGTAGAACTCTGCAGCCAATGATTGTTTATATCATCATTATGAGCATTTAAAAAATTGTGTAGTACGCAACAAGACTTTATAATGAGGTTCGTGTTTTCGATTTGGTTGTCCAGACCTTTGCCAATCCTTCGAAACCTGGCTCTTAGGTGACCGAAAGCGTTTTCAACTACTCTTTGACAGGTAATAAATATAATTTTTTTTTCAATTGGTGTCAAAGCAGTGCTATACGGATATGGTTTCATTAGAATATCCGAAAACCTAAAAGCCGAATCTCCAATTAGAACGACTGGAACATTGACATTACACAGGTTCTTCGACATTTTCTTCAGCAATGGATTCTGATGTTGTACTTTCAGAGCTGAGTTTTCGAAAAGTTGTGAGTCGTTGCACCGGCCAGGGCTTCCCACATGTATGTAAAGAAATCTGTATCTAAATTAATGTTAACATTAGTTTATGAATGATAGTTAAAACTATTAAAATAATTACCCAAAATCAACAACAGCTAGTAGTACTGTTGAATACCAACCTTTATAATTATAATAATCAACGGCATCTTCAGCACGAGGATGCATCTCTATATGACAACCATCTGAGAAATATTTATATTTATTTTTATATATTTTTAAAAAGTTTTTTACTTACCAATTGCTCCAAAACATTGTGGAAAGCCCAATTTCGCAAAACCATCTACATTTTCTGTTACAATGTCTTCAGTAAGTGGGTATGTAGACAGATACATTGGTGACAATACATCCCAGACTTCTTCACAAAACTCTTGTAAGATGCTACTAGCCGTGCATTTTCCTACCCCGAAAAGGTTCGCTACGCTTCGATACTCAGCTGAAGATCCGAGTGCATATAAAGCAATTGCCACTCTTTTCTCAAGGGGGATAGCCTTCCTATAATTGGTGTTAGATTTTTTCAACTTTTGAAGATGAGCACATACAATTTTAAAATTTTTTCGGGAAATTCTAAAGTTTTCCTTGAAGAATTCGTCATCATTTCTTACAACATCCTCTTCCCAAAAAGTGCTTGTATGAACCTTCAAAGTTGAAAGTTTAATAGAAGAAATGAATCTGGTTGTTATATGTACGAGTACTTAACCCTAACCCAGACTTTTCTTTTATATTGTTTTTTTTAACATTTTCTTTTGTAATAAATTTCTTTTTATTCTGGCTAGCATAATGCGTCTTACGCACTGCTGGCGTTTTTTCTCTATAAATATAGATTCTTATATAAATTGCACCAATTATCACTTTCATTACATTTTTCAGCATCAAATTGTGTGATAATAATAGTTTTAAAGTTGTAAGACTCATTTTTATAAACTGTTTATTGAAAATAAATTATTTTATTGCTCAGAAATTGATTTTGCTTCTTACTATCCGTTTTAAATTGCAATTTTTTTACTCTTGTCCAAATTGACAATTGAATGACATGTCAGAGTGGAAACGTCAAATAAATCTCATTTTCTCTGGTGAAAACACTTCAGGATTTATTTTAAATCTCTTGCCTTAAATCTCGGATTTATTTTTGGTGAAAACGTAGTATTATAATGTTTATCTTAATAAGTTCTGTTTAGTTCTGTTTTTTTTTTAATGAAAAATGAATAAAGTTATTTATGTTTTAAATTATGTGTCTATTAATTAAATCCTCCAGTAAGTGCTGCCGCCTGGTACTATTTGAAGTTCTTGAATGAAAATCAAGCTCTGGAAAAGATTCATAGTGCTGTGCTTCGTCTACCTCATCGTTGTTCGTTGTCTACGCAAATGTTATGAAGAATGCATGCACAGGCCACTAAGTTATAGCCAAACCACAATCTCGCGTTTGGTCGGTCGGGCTTTGACATTTTGAATAAAAACAATAGCCTCTTATGAGGCAATCTGAAATGTTACCTCCGGCGGCGTTGCGACCGCTTTATATCGTAAACGTCAGACCAACGCCAGGCCAAAGCAAAAGTAGATCTATTTTCTATTCGGTCGGGCGTTTGACAGTTCATTGTCGGCCGTATTTTGTATTTGTTTTCAAAGTTGAAAATTGAAGTGAAATAAGAAGTAAGTAATTGAAGTTCTTTTTTTATAAATATGTAATTAAATCAAAAAAAGTGTGGTTCTGTTTTTATTTAAATAATTATATTGTTTCAGAAATCTTTAACCTGGCTGTATGAATTCTATTAACTTTGAACCACCAAACTATCAACAATCGGCGGCGCCGGCGTGGATAGCGGCACGGTGCACCATCATGAAAGCATTGGAAGCACATCTTGCGATTTTATTGAACAGTTTGTATAATTTATTACAGCAGATAGAAATAAAGACAAAAAACCATAACAAAGTCCAGCAAAGCTGGCCAAGTTCTTTGTTTTCAATGAAAAACTAACCTAACTACCTACTTATCTTGGCCAGCGCACCAAGGAAGGTATATATTTCTTTTGTTTTTCAAACATATTCTATTTATATAATAATTTTTTTTCACTACCTATGTACGGTGCATATAAACATAAATGCAGTCTTCATTCTGTCTGCAATAAAGATGTGCTTCCAAGAGCAAAAAGTTTTTCTTTGTTGACAAAGCCCTGTTTTTTAGTGCATTTTTAGCTTTGCAAGAAAAAGTAGCATGTTAAATACAACAACAATTTGGTATAGCTCCGTATTATTGTTGTATTTAACATGCTACTTTTTCTTAAGCGAAGATAAAAATGCACTAAAAAACAGGACTAATGTTGTTCGAAAAACGCCACCACGTCGCCGCGCACCGCCGGCCGGACCATGGTAGTTGGTAGTTCAATGACGAATGGCCTGCACACAAACGGGTTCGAGATTTCTGAGACGAAGTTCGTTCGGAATTATAGCTCAAAAGCAGGTACGTTCAATTTGTAAATAGTATGTTATGTACGACTATATTTGTTCATATGTACGTTTCAGTTGAATTCAATTTATTGAGAAGAAAAACATAATTGCTTTTCGTTGAAATTGTTTCAGAAATATCAAATATGAGCTCATTCGAAGAAAAATTCATAAGCCTGATCCGGGATAACGATTGCATTTATAATCAGTGGTACCACTTTACTTCAATTGAAGTAGATCTACTTCTTTTTTTCAAAATATTTTAAAATCTACTTCCTACTTCGCACCATCAGCAAAATACTGAAATTTACTTCATTTTAAAAATCTCTGTTTCAATCTACTTCAATTTTACAAAATAAAGCCCAAATCTACTTCTTTTTCTCCATTGCACTCTAAGTAGTAGTATGTAACCTCATAATTATCATAAAATAAAAGAACGTCAACACAATACAAATACACAAATGAGTAATTTTCTACGAAACTCCTTAAAAATTAAAAGAATTGTATTGACAATTTTAAATGTTTACTAATATTCATTTAAGGAAAAAAATGTTTGCATGCAATATTTTTTCTAAAAGCAAGTAAAAAGTCATTTTGAAATCTACTTCGATTTTTCTCAATTTACTTCACTTTTTTCCTCAAATCTACTTCGACTTTTTTTCCGGAAGTGGTAACGCTGTTTATAATACAAAATCTCGAAGTTATAAGAACGAGAACGAGACCATACATGGGTTCGAGTGGCTTCTGAACTAAATAGGCCAGGTGAGTTGGTTTTGTTTAGTGTAATATTCAATTCACTCCTATTACTTTTGTAGTTTTGCTGCTGAGTTTAAAGTGAAAAGACTATAGTTTATATATGGAGTTGAGCTCACTTGAGCTTTCAACTTGAATCATACAAATTTATGGTTCATTTTAATTATAATATTTAAGTCATCTTTAAATTTGGTTATTGGTAGGCCCTAAAGTGGAATAAAGTATACATTTAATTTAAAATAAATATTAAATTTTTTAGTGGATGAATGCAAACAGAGATGGAAAAGTCTGAGAGATCGCTTTGTGAAAGAAAAAAGAAAATTAGAACTGCCGCACAGTGGAACGAAAACATGAAAAAGTGGTCATCGGGCTGTAACTTTTGAAATAATGGATGGATTTTGAAACGGTTTTCACTATTTTGTACTTGAAACATTATAGTTTCATACTATATTTCAAAAACTCTGAAAAATAAGCAATTTTCCAAAAAAAAATTTAACATAACCCCTGAAACTTTTCAAACCTTAGCTTTAGGCAAATAAAATTAATTTTATGGAGAAAGAACAATTATTAATGTACTGCTCTTAATTCATATTACAAGTTTGATGTGCATTTTTGCACTTTTTTTTAAATATATGTATTTCGAGACATCGTTCACATTTTAATTTGAATGTTATTTATATTGAATATTGTTCTAGTTAATATATGTTTATACAAAATTTCTTTTGCCTTTTCACGGTATTTTATTAAAAAATCTATTACTTTTCAAGCATTAAGCTTAACTTCACCTTTCAGCTTCATTTTTTCGGCTAAAAGAAGCGTAGTACTGCATGTACTTTGAGGTAAATCTTGGGTTTAACGCCTGTTTTTGTCGCTCACTGAAGTTATCAAACTGTTCATTAATGTTGTTAGCGGTTGATGGGGGTGGTTTTATAAAGGTTAATTTGTAAAATTCTGCTTCAAGCCAAGTTTTAAACTGTTTTTTTCCATTTTATTGTTACTGCATTCTACAAATCCATTTTCCAGCTTGAAACAAAACTTGCGAAAAAATATAAACAAGTCCAATTTGTTTCCCGAGATTTTACTTTCGCTGTTTGGATAACAATATTTATAGTCAGTTAAGTCACGCCCGTTAGCCTTTAAAACGTTGACAAACTCTTCGTAAGTAAACACAACCATTTTAACTTACTAAAAAGCTTCAAAATTATTTGTGTACTAGGCGATCGCTTTGTTAAAAAAAACTAAACAAAAATTGCATTCATTATTATAAAATCACGTGATTACATTTTTTTAAATTAAGAGAAAAAAAAATAACCGTTAGCATGAGAGCCATACTTTGTTTTGCCATTAAGTCTTGTTGCGGGTTTCTTGGATGCCGTCGGGGTCTGTGCTGGCATGCTTGACCGGCCTCACGCTCGTCGGAGGGAGTAAGTTCTTGACCCCTATCAAAACCGCGCAGACAAAAATCATGCCAGGCTCTACGTCGCGGTGTTATGACGTCACGAGAATATTTTCTATACCCACCCTGCCATGGTAACCTATCTCGCCTAAGCTACCCCTTTCCTCGCCATCTTTCACTTCCTTATCCCACTCTTACCATTTCCATCAATCCTCATCCTTAATCCTTTAAATTAAAAAACCATTTTGTATCAAATTTTCTTTTCAAACATTATAATTATTAATATTTTGTTTCAATCTGTTTTGTATAACAATCATCATTCGAATTTTAACCAAACAAATTATAATTATATGTAAGTTAATAAAAAAAGAATTATTTAAACAAGTTAAGTTATTATTTACAAAAGACTATGTATGTCTTTCAAATTCTCAAATTTTGTTTGGGTTTAATTTAAAATATGTACTTAAGCACATACGTAAGTACGAAAGTAAATTATTTCTAGTTACACAGGTAAGCACACCGCGCATAGATAAAAATGCATGTATATGCACGAATTATCATTTGAGTGCACTTCACTCAAAACTACTAAATTTTCACAATATTCCCCAACCCTTTGAAAGACTTTATATATTTAAATGCAATAGAATATAAAAGTGTTCAGAACAATGACTCACCCTTATTTTCGGTGTTTAAACATCGAGCTGCAAATGTTGTGGCCACAGCATCCAGGTTGATGAGATGAACTTATCTGTTGATATTATCACTTTTACACTGCTTTAAAAATATATAATGCTTTCAATAAATTTTTCCCTTACAAAAGTGAACAAATCATTAGTGCAAACAAGTAGCATTGCATATACATATATATGTTTAAATATGTACACATAACTATGCTACCTGTGGCTAGTTAAAAATTGACTTCGCGCCCACGATATGCGCTTTTAAAATTTGTAAATTACGTTATAAAAAAATACAAAAATGACGTTAAAACATAAAAAAAAATCAATTAAAGGAATTAATAAAAAAATAAAAAAAAGTGTATAAGTCGTCCGCTGCCTGGATTCGAACCCGGAACCTCACGACTAAGGGTGAAACACCTAGCCTACTGGACCAATAGTTATACGAAATTTTCTTGGTTCAAAATTCAATTTGTAGTCGTAAGTGCATTTTCCATTATTTCAAGTGATGTAGCGCTACACAACCAAATAAAAAAAAAGAAAGTAAATCACTAATTTGCACTCACTGAAACACCGTCGGCACACTGGGAATAGTCACCAAGTAACAATTTAAATAATAAAATGATCATTTTTCATTCTTTTAAATGAGAACATCGTATACTTCTTGAAATTATTTAAATTAAAATATAAATAAGTTAAATGCTTTCATTAATAATTATGTTCGAAAACCACAACTTTGTGTTAGTTTAATCTAACTTGCACTTTGGTGACTCCAGCAACACACCGACTATATGCATTAAGTTTAAATTTGGTTGCATATTAATATTGGGTATCTACCTTTTCTCCTGTTTTATTTTTTTTTTTATTCGTAAGGCGTTTGTGTTTCAAGTATTTGAATTATCGTTAATGTTATCGTTCACTTTCTAACTCTGATTAAAATAGAATTGATTTATTAAAATTCACTTATTTAATTTTAATAATTTTTACGTACTTTTGTAATATTAAAGTAAATTTTAATACAAAAAAAAAATTACTAACTACAAATTGAATATAGGTCTTTGGACTTCCAAGGAAAAACTTCTTTTGATTTTGCAACCGCTTTCTTTTAGCCATATCCACAGCTACCAATCAGTTTATACGGGAAAATATCGCCGATCGGGAACGGTAGCGATACAGGCTCTCATACATGTACATTAAATTTGAAAGGTAGGGGAGTAGTGGCTAATATGAGGAGTTGAGTTGCAGTTCGTTACAGTCTATAACAAATAATGATAACCTAAATAAAAAATCTCTTTAATCAAAGCAAATAAGATTTAATTGATAAAAGGAGAATCCCCCACCCCTCCTTCTTTTTTTTCATGTCAATGTATGCACTGTTTCATAGTTTAAGATTTCTTAATGTTAGTTATTATTATTTATAATGCAAAGATGCCCCTACCCCCTTCTCCAGTTAACAAACTTATTTTATTTAAGAGTTCTCAGCTCTAAGGGAGATTTTTAAAAACCCTCCAGAAAGCGGGGTCGGATGCGGTCGGATCCAATTTTTTGAAAATATGACTTCAAATAAGTGCACAATTCATTTAAGACTACCCAAAAACCGAGCATTTTTGAGCATTTTTTTTAAAATCATCTTAAAACCTGAAATTAGATTTTTTTAAAAATACTCACAAAAACTGTTTTTTTTTAAGGCTAAAACAATCTTGTTTCAAGGATTTTTTTAATTGTTAAGCTTAAATGAATTAATTGTATGCCTACAAAATTTATTTCAAAAAGAAAACATGAAAAGGGTCTGAGAAAAACAAATTACAAAAAAGCGTTAAAATTCCAAATTTTTCTGGTTTTAAAAATACTGCATCTTTGAGTCCCTATTATTTGAAAACTAAAGAGTGTACATAAAAAAACGGTTTTATATATAAAAGAGGCGACAATTTTCTATTCATATCAAACAAAAAATATTTCGAATAATGAAAACAAAAAATCACCCAATGTCCGGAATTTTGTACTAGACGTTCTACTGTGTGCCGTCAGGCAGCGCGGCGGGGGAGAAAGCTGAGCCTTGGGAATCTTACGAATCCTTATTATTTCTAACAGATTCTGTGAAGCCAAGAAAGTATGAATTTTGCCTTGTTGTGACGTTATTTGTTATGTGTTATCTTATCAATCATTTATTGCCCTCAGCATTGACTTTGTTTATTTTATTTCTACGTACATACAGTGTCCTACAGTAACCGCCACGACGCAGAAAAAAAATCATTTTATCCCAATAAAATTATATTTTGTTTTTTCTTCTTCACTTCGTTTTCGAGTTTTGACGGGTTTTATGATTTTGTATCACATTCCTTACTGTCTGTAACTAAATATTGACCAATTCTTAAACTAGTTTTACTCTTTTTTCTTTAATTGTTTTTAAGAGAGTGGATTAGAAATAAATAAATAAAAAGAAAATAGACTTTTGGACACTCCGTTTATTTATAGGTACTTATATAAAAAAGTATACTTCTCAACCTTTCAAAAACTCTCTTTTTTAGAAATATGTATCTTGCTTTTACAAATATTTTGTTTTAGGTATTTGGGTATTTAGGTACTTAGGTATTTAAGTAATAAGGTTCTTTTTTGTTTTTCGGTATTTAAAAACTTTAAAAAGGTGGAGAAGGATACTTTATTTTTTCAATACAGGTCATCACGAAAGTAAGTATATTACTAGGACTAGCGACCTATACCTACAGTAGATGGCGGGTATGAGAAAGTCAAAAAATGCAAAGAATTCTTATATGTATGAGATTTTTTTATATCCGTCATTTACTGTAGTAGAAAACAAGAATATAATCAGTCCAAGTTAAAAAAAAACTGCCTTTATTAAAAACGAATTTCAGATTTAAGAGTATGGTTTTATGAAAAAACAGCGTTTTTCTGAATTCAGAATAACCATAAACTTCGTTTTCATTAGGTCTAGTATTACTTTCGTGACTGTGATGTGTATATAAGAATTTTAAGAGTTTATTTTATCCATACTGTTTTGTAATTAAACGTTTTTTTTTTAGGCAAATAGGAAATTTTGAACCACTATCGCCTCCGCTTTTCGAAGATGAAAACAGCTCAACGCAGGATACATTGGGCTTTAACTTCAGTCATCCAATATCACCACCTGAACCAGAACCTTCGACGAAGAAAAAGCGCACTTCTGAGACCCAAGCAAGTGAGTTCTTCGGAAATTTAACTCAAGCCTTCAATCAAAGGTTCAGCACTCAAGAGCCGTTGGATGAAAATGATCTATTCATGAGGAGCTTGGCCAAAAAAATGAAAGTCCTGCCTCAGGAAAGAAAAAACAGAATCCAAGAAAGAATGCTGTACTTGGTAAACGAAGAACTTCTTCAACTTAGTTTAGAAAACGAATAAAGCCAATAAAGCCAAGTATACTGTTCAAAAATTATGTATTTCTTTTATATGAGTTACCGCCATATTATTCACTCTGGATTTAAATTGGATTCCATACAAATTATGACAGAATTACGAATTTCAAAACTTTACAACGCTTACGACGGCTTAACGATGTTGTGTGAATACCCTTATTAGGGGCCAGTTATAGCGATTAGGAAAACTCATCAGGAAAAAATTTTCAAATGGATTATATGGAAAATTTTTTCCTGATGCGTTTTCCTGATCGCTATATCTAGCCCCTTATGTATGGAAAGATTGAATTAATTAATTTGTTTCACTTTTGAAGGTAAGTTTCTGGGAGTGGACAAAAACAATCAGAAATTTGAAATGTCAAAAAATAGTGAATGATATGAAATTGAGTTTCAATCTGGATTTCACAACTTAAACTTAATTCCGGAGGGCTGTTTAAATTCAATTGGATTAATCGAGATTGGATTTAATATTATTATTTTTTTAATATTATGTGTAGGTATGTATGTATTGTAAAAATATGGTACTATGGTAAATGTATTTACTAATGATGTTATATGGGCACTTTTTTAAACAAAATATTCTTGAGACTATCAAGATTTTTTATTCCGCTTTCCATTTCTATTTTTGCAGTGGTCAGAAGCCAGAATACTTAGAAGAACTTTATCAGTGTTAACACAAAAATGCATTTTTTTCAACTTTGAAGTACACCACAATGAAATAGCTTCTGTACGGTGATTGTAGGACTAAACCACATCCAAAAATAACAAAACCATTCTTGGCCGCTCACGCCCATGTTTCATACAATTTTGCCCTTTCTCCTTTGTAACTGCAATGTTTACTATTTGAAATAAATCTACTCGCAACATTTTAACAACTTTAAAAATAGAATGTGGGTCGGTGGTATAGGGGGCCAAAAAATTGTGGGGCCCTAGGCACTGGCCCACCGGGCCCATGCCTTAAGGCGTCGCTGCTTATTTTGTATTTCAAGAAACGAGCAATGCTTTGCCTGTTAAGACAGAATTACTAAGTTTACATATTCCTTCTCCATATAAATCAAGTAAAGACTTTCTCATACCAAATATTAAATCATCTTATCAGTAATCTTAATCTTGTGACAACTTATCGTTTCTTTTTATTTTGCAAGTTTTAAAACCTTTATGAAGCCATCAGAAAAACAGAAAATAAAAACAATTTTTTTTTTAATATTTTATTTTCGTACAAATAATCTTTCAAAGCTTCTCGCATGTTAGAAGCATTTCGGTGTGGATGGTTCGATCCAACTGGCCTTACTCTAGGAAGAGGTTGGGCTTCACTTCGCCATTGACCATGGTGAACAACCTCATCTTGTCATAATTATCAACAAATTCGGGAAAACAGTATGCAGCATCGTTTAATTTTACGAAGTTGTGTAAAACAACACATGCCTTCACAATTCGGTCAGCATTATCTGGCAAAACATTTAATGTGTTTTGAAGAATGCGCCATCTAGACACAAGAATTGCCAAGGCATTCTCAATTACACGTCGGGCACGCGATAATCGTTTGTTGAAGTTGTATTCTTTATCTCCCAACAGCCTTCCTGGATATGGTCGCATTAAAAACGTTTTCAGCGGAAACGCCGCATCACCAACCAAGAAGTGGTTACAAACAACATTCGAATTCGGAAGAATTGATGGAGGACAGGAGGTAAATTAAGCTCTCCTCTTAAGAGTCTTTGGCCAAAAGAAGACTCGGAGAAAATTCCTCCGTCACTCTGACTCCCGTATGCTCCAATATCGACGGATGTAAAGGTGTAGTTTGCGTCACAGGCAGCAAGAAGAACTTCGGAGTGATGACCTTTATAATTATAATATTCGGATCCAGCCCTTGGTGGACAGCGAATATTTATGTGTTTGCCATCAATAGCAGACACACAATTGGGAAGATTCCACATAGTATAGAAATCTTCCGCAATCTGCTTCCAATTTTCCTCTGATGGTGGAGACAGATAAAGAGGACTAAGGAATTTCCACATAATATCAGCCGTTTCATAAATTATCTCTCCCACAGTTGAATAGCCCATTCTGAATATCCAAGCCAAGACTTGTCTGGGAACTTCTTGCGAAAAATACCTTTAAAAAAATCAATTTTTATTATTGCAAACAAAAATAATTTCAGTGGCAGATACTACTTACATAAGGGTGAGAAATAATCTACACCTAGGAGAAATTGGTTTTCTCCAAGAATGCTTTTCTAGTTCCGGATCGATAAAAGTTCTCAACAAATCGAATGTCGCCGGTTTCATTCGGGTTATTTTAAAAAAATGTTCTGGATCATGCTTTTGCATTGCATCATAATTAAGAGCAAAGAATCCATTAGTGTCTCTGCTTAAATTGAGCTCCCGAACCCATCGCTGCCTTTCTAGTCTTTTTTCGTCGTTTTTAAATGCCTCATACCCAGCATAGCTCACAACACCGAACAAGGAAAAGTCAAGGAGGTCATCTAGATCATCCATATCGGCCATATCCATCTCTTGTTTAAGAAAATAGCTTTACAAATTAACTATTTTAAATGCCCAAAATTTAAAATACGCAATATTATATACCTTGTAAATTAATAAACAGTAACAAAATTCATTGGAATATAACAATTAAGTAGGTACTTATCAAAGATGTCACGGAAATGTCAGTCAACGCTCGAGGTTTGAAGCTAAATTTCGTTTTACAAATGCTACGGTCGCGCTTTTTGACACACAAAATCGTATATACGATCAAACGCCCATTTAACGCCGGACCGACGAACGCGAGATTGTGATTTGGCCATTAACCACAGAGTTAATATTTGTTTGCTCCGTAAAGTGCAGTATTCTTCGGAAACGAGTTTTGAGTAAACCAAAACAATGTTCTACGATGATTCGTCCAGAAGAATGAATTTCATTGAATTTTCGTTGAGCATCTGTCACTGTTCCATTATCCTTAAAAGGTGGAATAAGCCAGTCAAGACACGGATATGCCGAGTCTCCGAGCAAAAATGTATTGAGAGGGAAAAGTTCTTCTGTTCTTTCGCAAGCGTCTCTATACAGATCAGATCTTCGTAGAAGCTTTGTATATACACTCTATAGTATTCTCATGAAACCTTATTTTAAGAGGACATCTATCGTCGGCCTGACAACTAATTCAGATTATTTCAGAGTGCAAAACTATTCAAAATTTTAAATAAATGGCGGTTATAAAATAAAGGGGATCAAAAAAGGACTTTTTCTTGTGTGGATGATTTTTGTTTATCTTTCTATACCTTTGTGTATAGATATTCAATACGTGGTGTCTGGTAAGAAGTGAGACGTGAGGGATGAAAGTTTGCTTTAGTTTTGTTTTTGTAAATTTGGTTATGAAGATTTTTTGTTGAGGTTCTTGACCTACCTTTTATTCTGTGTATGTTTTTGTTGTTTTGTCCTGGTACGAGTAGCTGGTGTTTGATGATTTTTTTCAGTTGTGAAGAAAATCTTATTTTGGCTTTGAGTATTTTATTAGGTAGGTATACTATTGTTTTTTATTTTTTTTTGTTTTGTACGCATGCGTATGTAGGTATTTACTTTTAGGATGGGGTTATCTATTTTTTTTCGCGTTCTCGATCATTGGTAAGGATTTTTTTTAGTTATCTGAGAATTTTTGTAGGTCAGAAAAATATATCAAGCAAGGTTTCAAATAAGAGTTTTGTTTGAAGGATTTCTCTGTTTTCATTTAAGGGTAAAGAATACCTATGTATTATGTTTAGGTATTTTTGTAATTTTTGTGATGAAATGGTAGACTTGTTGGCCTCTAAATGTACATTTTTACGTGTGACATAGGTAGGTAGGTACAATATGGCATTTTATGCATTTGTAAACAAAATCGAAGTCGATATTTTAATCAGTCTTAAGACTACGACTTTTACTTGGAACTTATTAGTACTTTGTATAAAGTAAGTTACACATTCGTAAAAAATTGAACTAGAATTTTGATTAAAGTTGATATTACGATGATAGCAAAGACGAAAAAAGTGGGTCTTGTAATTCTGTCTGTCTGTTCGACTACAGCCTAAGCGGCTCGAGCGATTTTCTTGAAGCATCGTAAGTAGGTATAGGTATATATGTACCTACTATTTTTAAAATTGTCATTTTTTTTAATTTTTAAATAACGATTTGAGAAATTTGGAATTATGTAGATGCTTTGATATATTGTTTGCTGTGAATAAATTGTCTATATAATGTGTGTATTATGATTTCAATGTTGTTATGTTGAAATATGTTAGGTCTACCTATATCACTTTGGTCTAGAACTCTATTTGTTCTGTGTTTGCTCTTTTTATAATCACTTGTTTTGGTTATTTTCAAACGTCCCGAAGAAGTTTGTTTATTATACCAACCAAATAGGTACCTATTAAATGATTATTCTTTCTGATGACTTTTACAAGGTAGGCAAGTTATACCTTGTTTTGCACTTTCAACCGTGAATTGAAATTAAGAATGCTAAATTTAAATTTACTTCATTTGGTTTAAGAATTAAAAATAATTTATTTACATATTTTTGACTCGATCTTAGTTGTATCTTTATGTTAATTTTGAACTTTATTGCACTTCCAAGAGTGCAATAAAGTACAAAATTGAAATGAAATAAAGTCCAAAGATAATAACAGAAGAAATGAAAATACAAAATTTTATCTTAAAGGTTGGAATAGAAACTCTTTCATTAAATAATGAAAACTTCAGAACGACCAGCTCGATTGAAGAGTATCATATAGCTATTTGTGCTCAAAACTTCCAAAAAAAGGAAACTTTTTCAAATTTTTGGACATTCTATTAGATTAAGAGTGTGCAAAATCTCAAAAGATGAAAGACGCCATTCAGATGTACGAACCAACAAAACAGTCTAGATGCTTAAAGGAAGATTTATTGAAGTTTGCTTAGAAAAGCAACTGGAAGGCATAATTAATTTGCAACAATGTATTAATCAACTCTCTTTAAGAAATTGAAGCCAACTGAATTTATCGAAACTGTAGCAGATAGTGGAAAAGATTAATAATAATTATGGTATAGGTATTTACCATTTAAGAAAGTTGACTGAAATTCCTTTTTATTTTTTTTTGTTTTTGTTCCTAGTTTATTTTTTATTGTTAGTTTAGTGTTACTCTTTTTCGAAACAATTTGTTATTACAAAATAATAGATTTTGTTTTTTTTTTTTTGTAAAAACTTTAAAAAAATTGAGTTTTTGCACTCTTCAAAATTTTGTTTTGGACTTTATTACATAGGACTTTATTTCATGGCACCTAATAATTACCTGGTTAAGGAGAGATTCTAAGGGCGTGGTCCTTTTCTTTACCCCCACCTGAGGTATAATCCTACCACCAGGCCCGTAGGAGCATGTGGCTCCTTGCAAATCTAATAGATGAGTTCGACAGGTCAGTGTTTTTTGTATATATATGTCTATTTGTTTAGTTAGTGTTGCTGATTAAGTTCAAGGGACTGTTCCTCTTCTCAAGAGGATTTTACCAATTTTAGAGAAAGCATTTAGCTCCATCACCTCAGGCTCATTTTCACCAGAGGAGTGGCAATCGCAATATAGGCGAAGTGCCCAGCCCATTCTTCGTTTCTTGGTCACTATCGTCTGTGACCATTTTTGTGTTTCCATTTTTTTACTGTGGTTGAAGGCGATTTTCGGAGTTTAGAAATTTTCAAGCCATAAATAATTACTATCAACAATACAAAAAGTAAAAGTTCTAAAGTACTGCAAGAATTATGAAAGAGATAAAAATGAAAATTAAATTAATATTTTTCAAGCTTTATTTGGGTTTACATATAAATAGTCATAAATGGGTTATGTACCTGGAGTCTCGGACTGTTGGACCAATTGTCAGAGAAGATTTTATGGTTGACATGTCTGAGTACAGTTGCTGTGAGATGAGTAACCCCATTTCCACCAACACTCAAATCAGGAGCGCCCTCAGGATGAGTGTTACTTTGATCACTTGCAAATATGTCCAAATCATAACTTAATGCAGATACCCCAGTCAAGACTTAATTTTTGTATCTCCAATTATGAGATTTTGAGCGATTGTATTGTTTTAGGCCACTTCAAACTGGAGTTGTAACTATTTGCTGATAAACTGCCGTTTGAATAGGTACATCAAAATTATAATTCCAATTTATTTTAACTAATTCTTAGTGGTAGGTATTTCAGGCCTAGATTTTTCTTTGATCTATTTTTTCTGTCTTCGGTAGATTTGATTTGGGTTCGTCATCGGTACAATCACTATCTGTCGAACTAACCTGTTTATATTAAAAAAATTATAAAAAAATCGAACTTTTGTCACTGAAATGAACTTGACACTTGATCTTTCAACAACGAGCTTATTGGAGAATGACGAAGCCCTCGCAGAAAAAAAAACAGCTTATCATAGTAAAATAGACCTGGTATATATGTATATTTCTAAATTGCAGTTTTTCAAAATAGTGTTGTTATAGGAGAAATAAATGATTTTGAATTTGGAAACCCAGATATGGTTTTTTTATTGGGTAAAGGGTTCCAAAGGGTTGAAATTGAACAATAAAACGAAATAAAAATCAAGTAGGTACACTGAGGGAAAAAACAACGTAAAATTAATGAAAACAACTTTGATTCAAAAATATTTCGGAACGATTTGGCGCCGACGCCGAAAATTTTTGAATCAATGTACCTCGACTTTAAATCAAAGCGTTTCTCTACTTCGAAACGAATATGCCCTAAATTTAGTTTAACAACGTTTCCCCTTGATTTTTAGTGGAGTCATCGTTAAAACAAATGCATTAATATTTAAATTAAATTAAAATCATCATTGAAACGACTATGACCCATCGTAAATTGAAATACATAAAACTTTGTACACACTATTCTTCAACTTCAATTTGAAAATAATGCAACGTTAAATCAATTATATCCGAACTTTAAAACACTTCGCATACAACTTTGAAATAACTATGTTTCAACATTAATTTGAGTTCGCTTACGTATTGATTTACGATTCAAATGTATATAACTTAGAAATGAGTTTTTTCTCTAAATTAGACGTTCAATATTGGATCGCAAAAAGTACCACGTTTAAGGTTCAACACAACTTTAATTCTTTGTTAAATTAAGAAGAAGTAAATTTAAACTTTTATTCAAGTTGGTTCAAATATAAATGAAAAAAGAATTTAACAAAAATGAACTTTTTTGATTTGAGTTTAAATAAAAAACAATTTTTCAATTTGGAATTCATACATTTTATTTATAATATTTAACACGCATATTTTGCATGCAAAAGTCTTTTCATGCATTACATTATATTAACATACATTTGAAAATAAATTATTAAAATAATTTTATAAAGAAATATATCTACATTTACAATTCTATTATAAACAAAAATTATATGTAAAAAGTACAAAAACTACACAATTATTAATAATGAGTGCTTCAATTTGGTTTGACTTCTTCGGCTTCGCTGAGGTGATGTTCTCCTGGTAGAGACAAATAAAATGAAATGAAATTAATAAATTGTTTATTCACGTCAATAATCCTTGTGTCTTCCATTTTATTTTCACTTAGACAATTTTTCACTGTTCTGTGTTCACTTTTTTCTCTCCGATTCACAAAATACAAATAAATCGAATACTTATACTATTTTTATTCACGACACGCTTAGAACATGGCTGATTAACGCCCTGATCTGATTCAAACTAAAATAAGTTGCTTAACGAAATCAGTATACATTGAAAGTAGTGTCAATGTGAGAATAAACATTGTTATACTTTGATCTTACTTTCATCTTACATTGATTTTGTGGAAATTGTATATATTTCTTAACTATAAAAATGAGTGTAGTTTGTATCTTCAGATTTCTACACAAATAATTTCGCAGTTACATTGAATCAACTTTGAAATAAGGTTGAGCGACGTTGACTCAAATACGCAATACTTTGAAAGAAAGTGCTTGATACTTTCAAAAAAAAGAATATACAAATGTTTTCAAAAAGTATTTAAAAAGGTTAGTTGTGTAGTTAAATGAACTACGTCGCATTTTGAAACTACTATGAGTGTACTTTAAATGTTACAGAAGTATTTTTCGATGTTAAAATTAATACGTTTCGCTTTGAAACTAGGTTGATTTTTTCTTAAACTGTGTTTTCTATTTAAATCAACATTTGTTCGACGTAAAATTAAATATGATTTACTGAATTTTATACAACTTTAATTTAAATACGATCGTTTTTGATTTTAAAATGTGTTTTTCCCTCAGTGTACCCGCATCATTTTCTTCCAAAATTATTTGTGAACTGTTTCAGTAAAATGTTTTGTCATTTTTAAGTTATATTTAGAGTTTTCAGAAATTTTATTAATTATCTTCACAATATATTTTGAAAGTTGATAGCAATGGACATTTGTGGAAGAGCTGATTGGTCTTAAAGGCCAATTTTCTTTATGAATCTTCAGTTCTTCAGTGAGATAAACATTTTGGGATTGTTGGGAGTGCATGTTGTCCTAATACTTTTGTTTTCAAATTCGTTTATAATTTTTGGACTGAATAAATCCTTACAATAACTATTGTTACAAACTTATGGTTTGTTGTTAGAGTCATTTTCCAAAACGGCATACGTATCTCGATTTCTCATTATATCATTCATAATATGGATCTTTCGAAATTGCAACAGTGTGTAGTGACCGCTGTATATAAATTCAGAACTACATAGGTACTAACTCGTACAACTGACATAAAATACATATACATACTTATCCTACTTATTCTATTTCTATAGCTCTGAAGTTCATTTGATTGATGGCGGTTCTAGCTTGTGGTCGTGGTCTTACCTTTTAATTATTATCAACTATCATAAAACCAAATTGTTAAAATTTAAAAATTAAATTAAATGATGTGATTAATTAGTTTAAGTTATTTATGAATATTAATAAATGAAAATTACAAAACTTAATAACGCATCAAGTGACATTATCTTTATGCGCTGCGATTATACCTACACATTTCGGGATGTCTTTTCAGAAATTTGTTTGCACTACAAGATATTTTATTTACATATTTATCAGCCCAGAAAAATCAACAAGAAATTAAAGGAACAAAAGTATTTATCTTCTACTATCATCATCTACTTTGAACTGATCCTTTTTTTAAGTCCACAAACCATATCCTTTATTGAAATTGATTCGCCTCAAAAAAAACTTTTTGTTATTTCGATTTCGTTTTTTCCAATATAAACAATAGCTTTATTTGGCAAGTTTTAAAAGCAATTTAAAACCAACAAATACCTACATACACATAAGTACATATGCATCTGTGCATATAGTACATGCACACATTTACATAAGTTTACATTTATATTACTGGCTTAATGCGAGAAACAGATTGGCACAGCAACTTCAACAGCAACTTTGACAACCACGTCACTCTTTTTAGAGCCAGTGGTTTTAAATGGCTTTGATTACATTTACACAGCAACTTCCAACTTCGACATCGGCATCAACGTTAGACCTAAACCCTAAATTTGCTGTCGCTGTGCAAATGCTACCAACTTTTAAGGTGAAAT
This sequence comes from Chrysotoxum bicinctum, assembly GCA_911387755.1. Lineage (NCBI taxonomy): Eukaryota > Metazoa > Arthropoda > Insecta > Diptera > Syrphidae > Chrysotoxum > Chrysotoxum bicinctum. The sequence goes on from OU426987.1 coordinate 92,507,520, forward strand.
TTGTCAGTATTATCAACACTCAAATGAAAATGTGAGAACCATCTTTTTGTTTTGTCTATTTTTTTGGTTTTGACAATGGAAGAATTACTAAAAACAATTTAATTTAGTGCGACAAATTGCAAGTCGTTTACATTGATGCAATTTACGTTAATTTTTATCAAATTATGTACGGCAAATTCATATAGCATTTGAAACTATTTTGATTATATATGCTGTCAAAAACGCTGTTCACATTGTAATCTATTTCACAAGATGTTTTGATGTTGAAGTTTTCGTTGCTGTTAAAGTTGCTGTTGAAGTTGCTGTGTTAATCTGTTTCTCGCATAAAACTTTGAAAAACTGGAAAAATTACTTGAAATTTTACGTAGCCTCATTGAAATCTACACATACATACCTACCTATTTTGTATTGCGAACAAAGAAATAGGTAGGTATACAAAAAATACCTACATCATTAGAAATAAATTTAAGTCACTTACCTTCAAAACCTTAACACTACCCTAAATCGGTCAAAAAATCAATGAGTTAAAAATCGTTTAGTGCACGGTCACTCAGTAATTATTTATTTATCTATTATTTTTTTGTACCTACTCAATCAGAACCTAAAACCTAAATTAAAAAGTTTATGCATTTTAGTTTTATTTGTAGCATTGCCTAATTATAGGTGATGCTGATAATATTTTGACAAGATTTGAATCAATTATTTGAATTAATACGATGCTAAGGCTGTTTAAGTGTGAAACAAAGTTAAAAACGTTGATGTTGCAAATTTTGTTCGAATATAATCTACCATTCTATTACAGTTAAAATCATCATATTACCTATTTTATTCTGTTAGTAGGTATACCTATAGTGTTAACTTCATAAGACTCTTTGACATTTAGAAAGGTTAAAAGGTTTGTTTAATTAATTTTTTTTCACGAACTGCCATTAATGAAACTACTTTAAAGTTAGCAAACTGTTAAGTAGTATTATACCTACTAATACCTTAATACTCGTACATACCTACTAAGCTGTTTAAAATTTTGCGCCATTCTTTCTTTTAAACATAGCTACGTACCTATCTACTTATTAAAAAGGTACCTATAATATTTAAATACCTGCTTAACAACATAACGAGTACATAATTATAAGATTATAAAGAATTAAAGATGCTTCGGTTTGTCCTTAAAACTTGTCTACTTTTTTTGATATGACACCAAAAAAGCTAAGAGAAACATTTATCTTTGTTTTTAATCCACCAAAACAGTGAAAAAATAGCATATACCTAAATATGTAATAAAATTCTCAGCGACAATCAAAATCATGTCAAGATCACCAAAAAAGCAAGGACAAAATATCCGAAAAGATACCTTTTCCATATCCTTGCATTTGTCCTACATTTAGCGATTTGTAAATTCAACCCAAAAATCCAAAGAAAACATTCTACCCAAAATTGCAAGGCAAAATACGTAAAACTCACAATACACACTTATGTATAGATAATCAAATACGTACAAACCTACTATACATATTAGGCTCGCATTCATTCTTACACCTGCATCCATAAGCTAAAGAAAACGAAACAAAATATTTGTGAAATAATCAAAGAAAACCAACCACCAAGATCATCCCCTTACGTCGCGCACGCCGCAGCCATCCACACATTGGCAGACTGTTTGCAAGGGATTAAAAACAAAATACAATTTCCCAAAAAATTTCCTTGTTTATTTTGGTCAGGTTCAAATCTAAAATAAGCGATTTTGCGACATCTGGATCTCCATGTAACACTACAAAATCGTGTTGCATAGGAATACTATAGAGTGTATATACAAAGGTAGAAGTCGGCTGTCGTGTAGGCCTTGTATATACACTTTATAGTATTCTCATGAGGCTATTCGTTCCAAGCGCAACATGGCACCCTGACAAGTAATGGAATGTCGCTTTATAAGTTTATATCTGTAGCGATGGTAGCGATTCTAGTGAGCGGACAAGAAGATAAAAAAAAATGCCTCATGAGAATACTATAAATGTTTATATACAAAGGTGTAGGCTCCCCGGTTCTCCACAGAAAATGTTTATAAACTTTTTCTTGGCGTTAACAACACCTTGTAACAAAATACTGTAATTGTGTTTTCTGTTGAAGTAGTTCTCCTTATTTAAAATTAGGGCCTTAATTCTTATATGGGATCCGTCAATACAACCCAAATTCCTGGCATCTTTGTTTTCGTTTCCACTAAAGCCATGTTTTCGGCAATTTCATCCCTATTCGGCCATTTAATGTATTCGTGGCCGATAGATATAAGCCATTATGTGACTCTTTTAACAATACTCCATGCCGTCAATCGTGATACACGAAATGAATTGGAGATTTCGCGAAAAGTATTCGTGTTTGCCATGTATCACAGAAATAAATATATTTCTTTCTCTGGGGATGTTTTTGGCAGCCCTCTTTGTAATGGAAGCGCGTTAATAGTTTATAACGATCTAAAATAAATTTTAAAATGTACATTTAGATATGTATGTATATGTATTATGTATACGTAAAAATAAGTAATTAGAAAAAAGTGTATACCTATCAATATGTGAACAGTTGACCTATGAAGTCGAAAGTGTTTCTTGAAATCTGCATCGCAGTAAGTTTGAATTACATATTTCCAAAAAAAGATCTCTGGTGATTTTGAGGGACATTTTCAGATGTTGATGAATTCGAGCTATCGTCAAATAATGTGGACAAATCAGACATGTTTGATTCTTCGCTATCATCGCTTTCAAATAGAAACTGTAAATATGAAAGTTTTTAATATAAAATAAAAGAAACAAAATATAAAATTAAAAACTTACATCAACCACAGCCATTTCCATTTTTCGTTTTTAATTTAAAATGTCATTTTTTGAAGGAACAAATGTCAAACATCTACCAAACTTTAAATAAAAAATATGATGGTCCGAGTCGTTTTATTTTCTTGATCTGATTTAGATTAGATCATTGCGAAAATAAAACTAGGTACTAGGCTAATATCAATGAAAATAACAGCAAAGACACACAAATAAATATAAATAGAAACAAAAACAACCCTTTCTATTTCATGCAAATGCTTTTTGTTTTTTTTTTTTTATTTTAACAAATCGTCCAATTTCAGATAGATAATGTACCTATAGGCAGGTAGGTAGTTCAAGGCGAACATCACCAATTTTCCTTTTTATGATATATGTACACTACATACATACATAAACAGATATGTATGGAACTTCATTTTGCTAGACATGTTGGAGCTTCTAGGGAGATACAAATAATATTTTTTTTCTTGCTCAAATTTTCCAACACACAACGGAAAGGTTGAACCGCAGATAATAGAGTTACATAGATATCGCATCCAGTGCAAATAAAAATGATCATATTTTTTATCCCCTATTAAAGCGATTTGTTGAAGTCAAACCTCGCAACCATATTCAACACTTCAAACGACGTTGAACAAACGTGTTCGTTTGCCAATGCAACCCTTTTGAGTTCTTTTTACGTCGCTTCTACGTTCCACCACACAATTTGCTGTGCAGGTAGTTTTTTTGTCTATATAATTTTGCAGCAACCAACGCTTTCTTTTTCTTCGCTTCTCAATCTAATCGGTTAAGCGAGCGATTGACTGTTAGGTATGGGGATGGGGATGGCTCGTCTGGTGTGGTGTCTGTGTCTGGTGTGTTGTTGGATTTATTTGGTCGTGCGTAGGAACATATGTATACATTATCTATATTTTTTTTGGGTTGTGCGATCGGTGTTTGTGTGTGGTTTCTTCTTTTTATACTTCATTCGTCGTCGACTTTCGAACGATTTGGATTAGACATGGGTAACGCAGTAAAAATTGGTGCGCTGATACAGTAACTCAAGCGCACTTCACTGCATCAATGCGCTAGCGCAGTTTGCGCCATAACGCAATTTGCGCCATAACGCAATTTGCGCCATCATAACGCAATTTGCGCCGTAACGCAATTTTTGTTTTAACTCATTTGAAACAAAACAGCGCAGCGCAGCGCAACGCAGCTGTATTTGGTTAACTCATCATCATACAAACTTCGTAGCGCACAAGCGCACACAAGTTGTTCATCGTCGACCAAACAGTCTGAGTGAGAATGGGGGTGTCTTTTCAAAAAAATTTTTTTTTCGTTCGAGGTGTGGAGACGTTTGCACTTATATCTTTGGTTCTACTACACCAATTTTCAAGGGTAAGGTCTCAAATGGAAGATGGAATGTTTTCCTAAATATTGGTCTAAAAATTATTGAGGAGGGGCAAAGTTTTTCTTACTAAAAGCGTGCAAGGAACTCTTTTCGATTCGATTTTAAGAACTCTAAATTCAAATGTTGATGAAAAATTTAACAATTTAAAAAAAATAAAGTTGAAATTTAATTGCAATAATGCTATTCTACAAATATGTCACAGGTCATTTTGGAATATATGAAACAGGAGAGGAGGTAGGATGACTTTTCTCAAATTTTCAATAAAAATTAAATTTTGATTAAAAATTTAATTCAAATCTTTGAAATATGCCGATTTAAATGGTTTCTAGGGCTTCTAACTTCAGTATTAGTTTTCAGATCTTAATTATTGAAGTATATACATATTTAATTAAGAAATGTCAAACTTTATTTCTGTGTAAAAAAAAATCAAAATGACAAAAAATTTCATACTAAAAAGTTGAATGACGCAAAAATCAATTCAATTCAAATCAAAAATTCAAATCAAAATTCAAAAGTTGATGAAAAATTTCAGAATTTTGGAAAAAGATTACCATCTTTTTATTGCCCCAACCCTATTCTAAAGTAATGCTGAACAGTGTTTTACAATAAATTCGACAGGAAACACGCAAAAATTGGTTGAAAGGATTAGAAACGAAAAAAAAAGCGATTTTCATACCAAAAAGAAATAGAGATGGTTTCATAAACTATTTTTTTTACTTCGAAAATATCATACAGATCTTTAACAATAAAGTCTTAATAGACATGGATACAATTTATGAAAAAAATATCAAGTTTTACCCGGCTACACTGAAAAAAATGTAAAAATAATTTGTAGTGATTTTTTTACCCACTTAATTGTGGAAAAAACTTAAATAAATATAAAACCTCAAAATAGACAATTAAATTTTTTTTTTTTTATTATTCAATATATTTTCTAAATATATGAAGAAAATTGAAAAGCAGAGAAAATTGAGGGCAGATATAAATTATGTATTTTCTGATACATTTTTTTTAAGACTTGGTTTTTTTTTACACAGTGCTTGCTTCAGATATCACTCATTACTTTTGGCATTCATAACGGATTTTTACAAAATATTTTTCATTCGATTAAGAACAAGTAAACGCTTACATTGATATATACAACGTGCATGTGCATAGCCTAAAAGCTTCGTTATAGTATATAATGTGGAAAAAATTCAAAAAAATTTCTTCGATTTTTTTTATTTTCCAGGAAAATGCAAGAAAATTTTCACAATGTTCGATTTTGCTGCACTCTATTGACTATTACTCGAGAAATACTTCTTCCATCTTTAAGATTGAGGTGTCCACGGATAGGTTAAAATATCCCAACAAAAAATTAGGTTGCCATACAACTTGAATTATTTAGAGGCTTGGTTAGATACAAAAATAAATTCTAGGCAGTATTGACAATCCTGCCCACATTTTCTAACCGATTTTAAAAATTAAAGTTTTATTATTTTTTTGAACAATCAGCGGTCATTTTGGTATATAAAATATTTTCCTGCGTTACCCAAAAGCTGCAATAAGTCTGCAATACTTAAAAACGCGAAATCATGAAAAAATCTAGGCATTTACTCTTTGAAATTCTTTGCTTGAAAATTAATGTATCATGGGTTATTTAAGAGTATTGACTAGTATACATGCATATATTGCGTAGACAACATGCTATATTTTGACGCAAAGACAATATTTCGTTCCAAATGCCACTCAAAGACCCTTGAATCAAAATTTAAAAAAAATAAATCTCGTCAGAGGAAAAATTTATTCTTTTTATCCATTATGATCGTTTCCATCCATCCTCCAAGTCAAACCAAACCAAAAGCAGAATTTTTTTTGCAGAAAAAAAAACGAACTTTTGATAGTAAAAAGTGGCACCAAAGGTAACGGTGACGGTTCTGACGGAACCGAAGTTTGTTGGATGTGTGACATTGTGTGCTTCAGAAATCAGATACATACAAATACTTGGATATGTCTATATCAACATGATCATTATGTGTATGTGTATGGACTTCTCGTTTGGCAATGGGGGTTTCTTTTACAATGATTTCAGTTGCACACAGATAAATGTTTTAGGTATAGCCGTATACAAAATAGAGGACAACTTTTTGATTTGTGGGATGTTGTGACAATACAAACAAAATTTAGTGCAAGTATGTGTCTGCGTTGCGGTTACGTTTTTCTTAGAAATATAACTTAATTTTTCATTTGGTCGTTTTATTTGTGCTAAGTGGAAGTGTTTTTGTTTACTTAACTTAATAAATTGTTTTGTGTGTTCCTTTGTTGTTGCGAGTTATATTATATGTATTAAGAGCTTTGGATTTAAAACGTAAGTAGAATGGCTAGCTATTTATTTATTATTACCTACATACTACCTAAAATAAATATTTTAAAAAAGATAACACTAGGCAACAGTGTAACGGTAACATGAACAATTTCATTTAATTTTTATTCGTCTAGTCGTCCTAAGGCTAGCCGCGCACTAGCAATTTTTAGTTGCAAAACTGCTTGGTTCGAGCAACTAAAAAGTTTGTGTTTCGACACAAACTAAACGATTGCCTAAAATGAGTTCGCTATTTTATTGAACATATAATTATCTGCAAATTCACGGACATTCAACCAAACAGTTCATCTGTTTTGTATAAGTAACCAAACAGTTTCGCAACTAAAAATTGCGGCTAGCCTAAAAATAGATCCATAGATTAGACATACATCTTAGTTCAGGTTATCCAGATATTACAGTTAGTTCCACACTCCTGAGGCTAACACCTTGTTTGCTGTGGAAAAACTAAATAAATCAGTTTCTTTTTTAAATCTTGAACTTTCCTAATTTTTTCATGCTGATTTTTTGATTCAGTGCATTCTAACCTATTGGAAAAGATACTTTTCATGAAAAATATTGTTATAAACTTAATTTTGTAATGGTTATTTTTGAATTCAGCGCATGAGCGCACCAAAATCTATAAAAAAAAACTATTTTTCATTTGAATTACTGTTACAAAGTCAAAATTTGTTGCCTAGTGTAATTTAAGTAACTAAATTGTGAATGAATATTGCTGTTTGAGTCCCTTCCCTTGCCATTTCCTAGAATGTAAATTTAATATCTGTAAGCTTAATCAGCCTAAAAAAATGATTTATTTCTTTTAAAACTGTTTAGGATTGAGAAAATTTAAACTATGTCCTCGATGCAAAAAAGCTCAGTTTGGTTTCATTTCGGAGAAATTATATCTGAAAAAAAAGTTAAATGCAACTATTGTGGACAATTTCTGTCCGTGACAAATAAATCCACATGTGCCCTTATTCGTCATCTACGAAAAAAGCATCCGACTCAAGAAATTAGGCGACAAGAGCCTCCTTCCCCACAACCCCCAATCACTGTAGACCATCCTTCAAATTCAAATGAACTAACAATATCAGAACCATCAAATTATTCACTAAATCCTTCAAATGACCACGCCGCAATAGCTTCCACATCTTTAAATTCAAATACTACTCCCCCACCCAGATCCGTCAGATCACAACCTTACGTCACAGATTATTTTAACAGACCAATATCATTAAAAAAACAAAAAGAAATAGACCAGCAATTAATAACAATGATTACTAAGGAATACCACCCATTTAGCGTCGTCCAGGATAAGGAATTTAAACAGCTTTTATTTTGATTAAATCCATCCTACAAGCTTCCAACAAGAAAAACGGTTTCAGAATCTATGATTCCTGCTCTTTATAATGAGACACTCGAAAAAGTCAAACTACGAGTCCAACGAGCGTTTGCGGTGTGTCTTACAATGGATGCTTGGACATCACGAAACCAGGACAGTTTCTTCAGTATAACGGCACATTACATTGTGGAAGACGAAACAAGAACCCACCTTGCCTCAGACCTGCTGGGATGTCAATATTTCACTGACAGACACACCGCAAAAAATATTTCGAGCATGCTTCAATCTCTTTTCAATGAATGGGAAATCCAAAATAAGGTTGCTATGATAGTTACCGACAACGCCGCAAATATAAAATCTGCCGTTCGTTTGATAAACTTGCGCCACTGGGGTTGCTTTGCCCATTCATTAAACTTAATTGTGCAGGCAAGTCTAAAACTAATTCAGACGGTAACCGAAAAAATAAAAACGTTAGTAAGATTTTTTAATAAGAGTAGCCATGCCAGCAGTCAATTGAAAGCCGCGCAAAAAGGATGGGACTTCCCGTCCTAAAATTAAAGAACGATGTGCCTACTCGGTGGAATTCGACATATGAAATGTTTTCCCGATTTCTCCGTATAAAAACGGCATTGATTTCCACCATTGCTGTTCTAAATTCATCTCCGGCAAATCAAAATGACCAGCTGGTCACATTAAGCAATGAGGAATGGTTAGTAGTTGAACAATCCGAAAAAGTCCTGCAAATGTTTTCTGTGGTTACCACAGCAATAAGCTCGGAAAAATATGTAAGTGCTTCGCAGATCATACTTTTCCACAAACGAATCTCAAAACACCTAAGTACTTTTAACCGAAATCTTTGCGACTTGCAAATCGATGTCCAAAACTTAGTTCAAACACTAATAAATGAAACGCAAAAAAGATTCGGGGACATAGAGGAGAACGAACTTCTCTCGCAAGCAACTCTCTTAGATCCACGATTTAAAAAATTTTCATTTATTAGCGAAACAAAATTCAAGCGAGCTGTGGATAGGCTTGTAAACAAGGTTGCCAATACCTATTTAGAAATACCACCAAATGCATTACCAGGTTCTTCTGTGAATCAGACTACAAGCTCTTCTAGCAGAGCAAATTTAAACCCACTTCCAAACACCAACCGGGAAAATGAACTTAACATGCTGTGGGAAGATTTTGATGCTGAAGTTCAAAAGCATACCAACCCCGCTAATCCATTGGCTTCAGCTATAATAGAAGTAGACAAATATATTGATGAAAAAGTTCTTTCCAGAGTAGAAAATTGCGTTGAGCAAGACCCTTTAAAATGGTGGCACAAGAGGAAACACACGTACCCAAGACTGTACTAAATAGCGAAATCTCGTCTATGTATGATGGCTACATCCGTGCCTTGTGAAAGAATATTTTCTCATGCCGGGCAAATAGCTAATGAAAAAAGAGAACGATTAAAAACGGAAAAAATTTCGCAGGTTGTCTTCCTTAATTATAACCTCAATAACAATGAATAATCCGTTTAAAAAAAATTAACTTAATCATAAATTCGTATTTATTTTAATATAATGTATGTATGTATAATTTTTCTTGAATAATTTTTGTTTTAAATGATTGATCATATTAAAAAAATGTCACACAAATTAAAAAGAACAGTAAAGCTATGTATATATTCCATATTTATTTTAAACAAATGAATGATCTAGCGTAAAAAAAGTGTCAAACATTAAAAACAATTGAATTAAATGTGATATTAAATGAACGAATTAAAACTCAATTCATTAAAAAAATTTTTTGTTATTTTTTCTCTTGATGTAAAGTACGTTCCATAACAAATCACAATTGAAGACAAAAAAGATGTCAACTTTGAGGGGTCTGGTTTAGGACGCTTAGTTTGGCTGCAAATCAGGTTTAAAGATAAAAATTGTTTTTTCGTTTTATGCGAATGCGATACGGCAATTGAAAGGTGGCACCCCCTACTCCTAGATCATGAATTTGCAAATAGTGAGCAATATATATATTTCGCTTCGCCAAAAAATACAAATTTATCGGAAAAAAATGTGTGTAAAAAAAGTGTCATCTTATAAATTTTTTCCTTAAATACCTACTGTGTTCATTAATCCAAAATAGAATATTTTATCAAAAGTACCTATTAATTATGTAACAAATTTTTTTAAAAGTACAAAATAATACTTTCAAAAGAGTAGTGAAAATCCCGTAAAATATTTTTCAATTAATTTTTTGGCGGGGTTTTTATTTATTTTTTGGCGGGATTTTGCGATTCGGGATTTTGTGCCGTGGGATTTATTTACTCTCCCAAAATCTTTTTTTACCAAGTACCAACCTCATTCAAAATATTGTATTCTACAATTATTTGATTCAAACATCACCTACCAACACAGAATTTAACTGAATTTTTTATGAAAATTCGGAAGATCGCGTTTGCAATAAGCACCCTGTTGTGAAAATAATATAGATATTTTATTTTTTTTTCGCGAAATACACACTTCACAAAATTTTTTTTTCCTTAGAAAGTAAAAATATCATACACCATATCATGGAATTTAATTGAATTCCGTCAAACATGTGAAAAATATGGGAGCGCTACAAGGAAGTCAGCGCTTTTTTTATCTGCTTGAATGGTTTTTGTTTGTGCAGCGCAGCGCTGCGCTTGTCAAAGCGCTATTCGAATATTGAGTGGATGAGTTGAACTGCGCTTTTGCGCCACTGAGTTACAAATTGATGTATCAGCGAACATAACGCAGTTGCTGCTTCAGCGCATTGCGCTAGCGCAGCGCTGCGTTACACATGTCTAATTTGGATGTTCATTTATGTAGATATATGATTGAGCAATACATTTTTCTTTGTTAATTTTACAGTCAGTGGTCCTTTTTTCAGCGATTTTATTTGTCAACGTTTTTTTTTAATAGCAATGGGTGATAAGAGAATATCTGGGGTTTCTTGTTCTTGTTCTTAATAAGTCTCCTCCAACTAAACGAAGAAGAACTTCGAGCAGTTGTGTGCGATCAATTATTACAGAGATGTGCAAAAGAGGAGAAAAAACTGCAATTAAAAAAAAAAATTATTAAGTTTAAAAATTCAAATAAAAAACTTAAAAATAAAGCATTATAAAAAAAGAGAGCGCATACTGCTTTAAAAGATTCAAAAAAAGGGAGATTATCTTTATCGTCTCAAATCCAAGGGCTACATATTTCCGACCATTCAAAAACAGTTTGCGATATGTTGATGGGGTTGTCGAAATCTGCAAAATATAACAACAACGAAAAAGAAATTTCCCAAAATATATTTTATAGATCGCAAAGCGCCTATAAATTTTTGAGGGATGGGCTGGGCTTCAGGCTTCCCCACATATCCTCTTTATACAGATGGGCTCCTGTTAAAGGAATTCAACCAGGATATGTAAACAATGCTCATTTGTATCTAAAATCAAAGTTCGCTTTATTAAACCAGAGAGAACGTTGTGTTGTGTTGATATTTGATGAGATTAGGATTCGTCAAAACCTCACATACCTATAATATTATAAATGATTTAATAGATGGTTTCGAAGACCTAGGAGCAAAAAGAAAGAGAATTTTTGCCAATGAAATATCGACGGTTAACTATGAATACCTCTTATGTCGCATTTTGTAAACTTTAAAGGGACACAAAAAAACTGATTATAGTCTCAAAATGAAAACGCATAATAATAAAATTTTATACATAATTATCCGTTTTGAATATCTATGATGTGAAATAGTTTAAATTTTAAAAATTCAGCGAAGGAGATGGAAATTATTAACGAAACTGCATCAAAAAGTGAGTTTCACAAAAAATGTATGTTAGGAGGTATTCATAGTTAACCGTCGATATGTGTTTTCATGGTAAATGGTTTGTTTGATAGTTGGAAAAGTGTTTTAAACTATTTTGTGTCAGCAAACGTCGTAAATGGGGCTAACCTAAGCGAAATTATAAGAAATAATTTGAAAATCTGTCAAGATCTTGGTCTTAAGGTTTGCGCTGTAGTCTGCGATCAAGGACCTAATAATAGAAAAGCTTATCAAATATTAGGTGTTTCTGAAGAAAACCCATTTACAATTTTTAATGATGAAAAAATATTTTGTTTTTATGATTTTCCTCACTTATTAAAATCGATTCGTAATGTTCTACTGAAATCAGATTTACAAACTCCAGATGGTAAGGTTTCTTTTAATGTTTTCAGAGAAATATACAATTTAGAAATTGACAACGTGGCTAAGACATGTTTGAAATTTAGAAGTTCTCATATAGCACCAAATGCCTTTCAAAAAATGCATGTTCGCCTTGCAACACAAATATTTAGCAGGACAACTGCGGCATCTATTCAAACTGCTTTTGAACTTAATTGCTTAAAATAAAGCTCGAAGGAAGCTATAGCAACAAAAGAGTTCACACTTAAAGTAAATAATGCATTTGACTGCATGGATAGTGGTTCACATTATGACAAAAATATTTTAAAGCGCGGAGTTCAGCTAGGGAATCCAGCTTATAGTGAGTTGAAACAATTTTTGTCTTACTTAAAAGAAATACAAAAATCAGATAACCTTCCAAGAAACTTTTGTTTAAAAGGAATGGAACAGACGATAAACGGGGTTTTATTACTTAGTCAAGATATAAGTAATGGCCTATATGAGAACGTGGATTATATTTACTCACAAAGAGAAAATTTATTTTCTATTATTCGCATCAAAGGTGGGAATAACAAAAATCCATCTGTTTACGAATTCAATGTTTTGATGTCAAAAATTCTTTCATCAAATCTTATTACTTTTTCTCCTTACAGTAATTGTGATGATGATGATGTAGAATTTTTGAGGCTAGACGCATCCCAAACTCAACCAGGCCTAGGCCTCGTAAAGAAATAGTATGCGATGAGACTCTGTATGAAAAAGTCATAAGTGATATGGAAATCAGAACTGAAATAACATTAGAAACATCTGCAATGCGATATTTTACTGGATATCTTGCTTTTAAAATGCTTTTAAGGAACAAATGTTCAAGTTGTTCGAAATTATTTTTAAAAGCTGATGGAAAAATAACATGTCCCTCGGAATTTTTCATCTTTGCTAAAAATTACTCTCAAAACAGTGACTTTGGAAGTCTGAAGGCACCAACTGAGGAATTTTTTAATGTTTGTAAACTGCACTTTAAAGTTTTTAATAGAGTTTTTAAAGAACGCCCACAAGAAAGACATATAAGAGAGACAATGGCGTTGGAATGCATAAGAATAACCAACATCAGAGATTCAGGCTGGTTTGATGAACAAAATCCTTGCTATGGGCATCGCAAAGACCTTCTATATCAAAAAATCAAAAAATTCAAATATCATCAGGAAAAAAAGTAAAAAACAATCCTAGTGAGAGAAAAATTAAAAAAAAATAAAATTTTATCAGGAAAAAAAAGTAAAAAACAATCCGAGTGAGAGGCATAGGGACCTCACCTAAATCAAGCACCCCAAGAGTGAGAGGCACGGAGACCTCACTTAAATCAAGCACCCCAAGAGTGAGAGGCACGGGGACCTCACTTTAATCAAGCACCCCAAGAGTTAGAAGCACGGGAACCTCACTTAAAACTGGGCAGGGTAAAAGCCCACAGCCCAAAAGTCCACATCAGTTGTGAACTTATAACCACACTCGATGGGCCAAAATCCACAATGAGTGGGTCTGTATTACTAATTTATATAAACATGCAACATTAATGTATAAAGTATATATCCCTATATTTAAAGTTAAAGTATAAAATACATATATCGATACCTTCCCGTAAGAATTTGATAACTTATAAGCTACATTTTCATTACTTTATTTTTATTTTTATTTGAATGCAATATTATACAGATTTCGAAAAGTTTTTTTTCAGAACAAGAAACTTATCATCATTGAAAAACTGAAAATTGGTTCAGAAAAGAAGTTTTTGTCGCTTAATACCTACAATTTTTCGGCCAAGACTTTGGCGCTTGATACAATTACATCATTTACAGGCCACAAAAAATAAAAGATTTAAAACAACTATACAAAAACCAGTGTTTCAAGCGACATTGCCTAGTTGAACTAAAAACATTTTTGTCGAAACATTTTGTCGCATATCTACTACAAAAAAACTTTAGTTAACATAATAATAAATAATAATAATAAATTAATCGAATAAAACTTTAGGATGAGAGTTTTTTTCCGTTTTTTGTTTGTTTATAACTAAGCTAAATAATTAAAATCTACTTTATTTTGTTTTTTTAATTTTGAAAAAAAAAAATATTTTTTCTTCCGATTTTATTTTAATTCACATTTTATTTAATGAGTATGTAACTAATGATAAACTGTGAAGAAATTTGAAAAAAAAAAAAAAATCATTTTCGTTTTTTTTTGATGATGATAAAACAAAGGTAAAAACCAATGAGATTCGTTCCTTTAATTATTTGTTTGATGTGTACTTATTTTTATTTACATATGTATCTACACCTGTACACCTGTATTTATTTTTTAATACACGGCTCAAATCGAAGACTCTACTGAAAATTTAATTTTTAAGGACAACGTACCTACTATTTTGAAAACATTAAATATTGCTAAGAACTATGTACATGAAATGTATTTTGTGACCACTCTTATGTCTTATGCCATAATTAGTTTCTTCAATAATTTGTTCTAAAGATTTTATATGTTACCCCAGTTTCATTAGCTAATGTTTTTTTAAAGAACAACCTTGCTTATATTCACAGGTTGGCTTTGGCACATACAAAAATTACACCCAGGAAATACAAACAAAATTCACACACTTCTTTAAGAAAGATCAACATAAAATACACAAAAGACAAAAAAAAAACAATGAGGCACAAGAAGTAAAAAAAAGAAAATACAACAAGTTACTTGATAATACAATACAATATAATGTCTGAGTATGATTCATGCTAGTTCGATCAAACTGGGACGTAGCGGTACGTCCCAGTCGATTGAAAAATGGTCATTTTTTTTTCCTCTGCGTGCGATATCTATGGAACTATACGAGTAGTATCTGTGGTTGAACCTACACTTACCCCTCTATACATCTTTACACTACCCTTTTCAACAAACAGATCAAACAGAGCAGAGGATACAAAAATAAAACAAGAAAATGAAAGAAGGTTGTGTTGTGTGTAGGCACTAGGCAGGCTGTAACTTCTCTGCAACCCAAATGCAACTTTCGAAGATCAAACATGTTGAATGTACAAATGCGGAGTGATTATTTTAATTCGAAGTTCCAATCTTCGAATCTGAGTTCGACATTTTGGGCAGGCAGATGCCTCTTAGGGCCATTTGCTGATACGAAACCTCTACGTAAACTGTCACATAAGGCTAGCCGCGCACTAGCAACTTTTAGTTGCGAAACTGCTTGGTTCGAGCAACTAAAAAGTTTGTGTTTGGACACAAACTAAACGATTGCCTAAAATAAGTTCGCCATTTTATTGAACATATAATTATCTGCAAATTCACGGACATTCAACCAAACAGTTCATCTGTTTTCTATAAGTAACCAAACAGTTTCGCAACTAAAAGTTGCTAGTGCGCGGCTAGCCTAAGAGTTTATGTGGAACATAAGTATTTATGTTCCGTATCAGCAAATGGGCCTTAATGTCATTGAGGAAATTGGAACACAAGCCAATCATTTAAATTCCGAAGTAGCTGAGGAAACTCTAAGCTATGGAAGCAGGTAAAAATGAAATGCACTGAAAACTTAAATGATGGATATAAAAACACAAGCTATTTTATACGTAGTTCGAAAAAGGCAACGAAAATAAGAAAACTGGATTCGTAACAAAACGAAAAGACTGAAACAGGAGGGAAAGGCCTATACAAATTCAGCTGAAAAACTCATTCGTGCAAAACATGTAAAATCTAAAGGTGAAGGCTGTACAACTTGCCGTTTTAAATGCTCAAAGATTCAGGAAGACGACCGATGATGGGAGATTTTTGAGTCCTTCTATTCACTCGTTGCGCAAGGAAAAAGAATGTTTCTTTCAACTTTTACCGAACGCAATTTGCCTAAAAAAAGACGAAGTGGAAAAAATGCCACGAATTCAAAAAAAACATTTTAATTTCAGCTATTTCAACGTAAGGGAACAACGAGTGCGCATATGTAAAAATTTCTTTCTGTCGACATTGGATATAAGCCAAAAATCCATTTACAATGTCCATGCATAAAAAAATGATGTAAGTGGAGTTTCTCGGATCTTGAAACAAGGCAAACATGTAAAACAAAAGTCGCAGAATCTGTTAAAGAGGCAATACGAGAACATATTTCTCGATTTCCTGCAGTGGAATCACACTATTGTAGACGTGATTCTACGAAAACATACTTAGAGCCAAGTTTAAATATAACAAACATGTGGAGATTATTCATAGCAGAAGCCAATAATGAAGAAGACAAAAATGTTAAAAGTCACTTATAAAGGAAGATATTTGAAAACGAGTTTAACATCTCTTTTTTTAAGCCGAAAAAAGACAGGTGTGATCTCTGTGAGAAGTGTAAGGTCACTTCAAATAATTCCAGTAACATTTCAGAGGAGCTCAACGCAAAATATGAGGAACATCAGTCGCAAAAAATTAAGTCAAGAGAAAATCGACAATTAGATAGGAGATCATCGATTCCAGTGATTTGTTTTGATTTACAAAATGTGCTATCTTGTCCAAAGGCCGAAGTGTCTTCGTTTTTTTACCACTCCAAGTTTAATACTTATAAGTTATAACCTTACTGCTCATCTTTCGAGCAATAATATGTTAGAAAACATTTTTTTTTTAAACTCTTAGCTTTATTTCAAATTCAGAGGTTTACTGCGCCTTGTGGAGTGAAAATCTAATGGGAAGAAGTGGTAATGATCTGGCCAGTGCTCTTATCAAAATTTTAGAAAATGTCATAACAGACAACAAACATTTCGAAGAAATGATTCTCTGGTCCGATTCGTGTGTGCCACAGAAGCGAAACTCAATTTTATCATTTGCCCTCATAATTTTTAAAAAATCTCATCCTCAGGTTTCTAAAATAACGCTTCGCTTCAGTACACCCGGGCACTCATGTATTCAAGAAATTGATGCTGTACATAGCGTTATTGAACGAAATTTGAAAAATTTCGAGTATTATTCACCAATTTCTCTACTTCGGATATTGTTGAAAATATTATACAAGAGGCAGAATTTAATTGTTCTTCAAATGCAAGCACAGGATTTTAAGAACTATTAAGATGGCTCAAAAATATTTAACTTTAAAACAATACCTTTCACAAAGGTAGGTATGTGAGATCGAGTTTTGAAAAAATCGGGTTCAAAACTAATTTATACAAAGAAGAATATGATTTTATAAACTTGAAGTATGGTAAGCCTTTAAGAAAAACAGCCAAAAATACATCACTATTTGAATATCCGATTATTGAAATTGAAAAAAAAAAGAAATAAAATATCCGATGCTTAAATAAAATCGCTTAAGGCAATGCTTCCGTACATGCCAAAAGTCGATTTTAATTATTTCAAAAATGTAATCAAAACAAATTCAGAACAGTAATTAATATTTATGCACTTCCATTTCTTTACTTTTTTTATTGCAAATTCGTTTATTGTTATTTTGTTGTTTTTTTGTTACTTCTGAAAGACTGAATTACCATTGAAATAAATTTATTTATGTTTTAAATTTTATGATGTTTTTAATTTTACTGTGTTTTTGAGCTTAAGAAAAATTTTAAATTATGGTGCTTGAAGTAAGTTAAGATAAAACACCATCTACTTTTGGAATTTATGGTGTTTACATCAAGTAAGTGATTTTATTTTGTTTGAGAAAAGTATATTTTTATTACTTTTTTTTATTTTTAAATATAAAAACATCAACCAAACGGAATTTAGATCTATTTTTTAACATAAATGCTTTTTTTCTGCATACAAAAACATTTCCTCCCATATAATCTCTTCAGTACTAAAAGGTTCTATGTTGTACATAGAACCTTTTTCTGAATTTTTAATCAACTTTTTCCAAAAAGGTTCTATGTCGTTTTTTAAAATGGTTGTAAAATCATCTAAAGTGATTGAATTAAAAACTTTTTAATTGTTTTATGGCTTTTTGATGGTTCTTTATTATATTGCATCAATACTTTACTGATATCTACCTGTTTAATACAAAAACCAGCAATCTAAAAATTTAAAGCCGATTATCTCGGAAAAAAAAAATGTACATAAAACCTTGTAGTTCTCGGCCAGCGAGATGTTACATACATTTATTCCCAGTACATTTTTGCTTTTGTTTTTAGAAGCATTATTATTAGGCTTCGGATTCTCATGCACTTAAAATCTGAAAATATGCGCTTAAAAATGCAAAATATCCATTTAAAATATGCACTAAAACCAATTCAACTTAATTTCTATTCAATATAAAAACACATTATCTTCATCTTTAAAAATAAGTTAAATTGTTTATTTTTATTAAAATAAAATAATATCTTAAAACGAAGTCTTCGATTCATTTTTCTATAAGAGCAGATTGCAAACATATGAAGTGTGCGGGATTTTGAAAAAGGTGGAGTAGATTTTATTTTGTGGTAGAAGATTTAACCTAACCTAACTGCAATTGCAGTAAAGTGGCACCGCTGCGAGAAACGTCAATTCATGGCTTCAAGAAACAACGGCACAACGAAGTACCTACCTATATTCGTATATGGTGTAGTAGACTAATGTCGATTTCCTTTTACACTAGGGATTTTAGGGATTGCGATCCCTTGTCAAATTTTGACTTTTACCACACCAAAAAAATTGATTTTTTTTTGACAGAGATCAAATCTTTCGAATCCGTATTTGGAGAGGGATTTACATGTATACGAAATACGCACACTAAAAAGACAAAATTTGACAAGGTATCGCAATCCCTAAAATCCCTAGTGTAAAAGGAAATCGACATAAGCATAAGTGCATCAGTCAACATTTTTCAGTTTATATCTAGTGGTTTATGTGTAGTCGCAACCGAAAACAGTTGGCTGTTGTACATGAAACGTGTTAAGCTTTATGTGCGAAACAGATTAAACCAGCAACAGCAACAGCACCAGCGCCGTCAACAGCAAACAGCTCGCTGGCCAGCAAATACTTTTCAAACACATTAAACCAGCATCGTGTTTAAATTTTTGACATTTATACGTCTTATTGTTGTTGCATTTTGTGTTATTGTAACCAGCAACAGCAAATTTGTTTAATTTAATTTTAATTTAATTTAATTTTGGTGGGGGCAAAACCCCCATTTATTCGGCTTAATACAAGCTAATTCTTAATCTAACTTAAAAACTAAGAACTTAAGCTAAGGTTAGTGAGGGGGAGGACGGTTCAGAAGCAGGAGTTTTAAGGAAGGAGTGCTCAGGTTAAAGTCGAAGAAGCATATGTTTAAATAAACAGCCCGTAGCATGCGAGAGACAGGTTCGTTGGAGCCGTAAGAGGTTCGGTGGGTGGGTATATAAAAGAGACGAGGGTTTCGTGTATTACAGGGATTAGTATTGAGAGAGATGGAGTTGTAGAGCGACATGCAGTCAACGGAACCGGAGAGTAGTCGATGAATGAAAAGAATGTCTGATATCTCTCTTCGTTCTTCCAACGAATTCAGATTGATTAGTTTAAGTCGATCTAGATAGGGAGGCAGAATCAGAGGATTGTTCCATGATAGACCTCGAAGAGCAAAGCGTAGGAATCGACGTTGGATGCTTTCGATTCTGGAAATATGAGTAATTTGGTAAGGGCTCCAAACTTGGGAGGCGTATTCTAGCAGTGGACGAACAAACGATATGTATAAGGACCGGGTTACGTAGGGGTTGGAGAATTCTTTGGACCATCTTTTGACGAAACCGAGCACTGAGTTTGCTTTGAGAATGATATCGTCTATGTGAGTGAGAAAATTAAGCTCTGGGTCACATAAAATGCCAAGGTCACGAATATTATCAACTGTGGGTATGGGTTGATTATGGAGCAGGTAGAGACGGGGAGGAGATTTGTTACGTTTGCGTGAAAAAGTAATTGATTGGCATTTGACGACATTAAGCTCCATGCAATTTTTTAGACACCAAACTGAAAAACTGTCTAGATCCTTTTGAATAAGCGAAGAGTCATGTGTTGAGGAAATGGTCTTGAAAAACTTGGTATCATCAGCGTACAGAGAGACAGAAGAATGTTTGATGACCCTATCAATATCATTAATAGCAAGAATAAACAAAAGTGGGCCGAGGTGGCTGCCTTGGGGGACACCGGAGGTAGCTAAGAAAGGGCATGAGGTGGCAGATCTAAATCGAACGCTGTAATAACGGTTTTCAAGGTAAGAAGAGATCCACTGTAACAAAGAGGGTTCAAAGCCGAGTGTGGACAATTTGAAAAGAATAAGCTTATGGCAAATTTTGTCGAAGGCCTTGCTGAAATCGGTTGAGATTACATCGACTTCGTAGCCTTTTTCTAAGGCTGAAAGGGTGACGGATACAAATTCAACAAGGTTAGTGGTTGTAGACCGGCATTTGAGAAAGCCATGTTGTGAGGGGGAGATGAGAGATTTGCAGTGGAAACTTAAGGTTTCATACAAAATACTTTCAAAGAGTTTGGGTATGTGTGAAAGTTTGGCAATGGGACGATAATTATTAACATCGCTCTTCGGACCCTTTTTGTGAATAGGGGTTATGAAAGATAATTTCCATATCTCAGGAAACTCTCCTTTATTTAGGGAAAGGCTGAAAATTTTTGAGAGGGGAAGAGAAAGGATGGAAGAACATTTTTTTAGAAGGATGGCAGGGAGACCATCTGGACCAGGATTGAATTCATCGTTAAATTGATTCAATTTATATTCGATGATATGGGGATCGACGGAACGAGGGAGAAGCGGTCCAACAGAAAAACTTTGTAGATAATTGAAATAGTCTGAATCAGGAACAAAGCAGTCATCAGCAAAAGATTGTTTGAAGAATGTAGCAAAAAGGTTGGCGATAGTGTTAGGATCGTTTGATGTTTCGTTATTGAAAGAGAGAGTGGTTGGGTAGCCATCGGATTTTCTTTTGTAGTTAACAAACTGAAAAAATGACTTAGGGTCTTTGATAAGGTTGGATTGCGTTTCCATTAGATAACGCTGGTAAAGGGAATTGTATAGCTCGGTGAAATGGAGATAAGAACCCAGATAGTTAGAGTAGTCAGTAGGAGAACGAGAACGGAGGTAAGTTTCCCACAACTTATTTCTTTTATTTCGCAGAGAACGAAGTTTGCGATTATACCAGGGTGGAGAAGTAGACGAGGTTTTGTGGCGGGAAAAAGGAACATAAAGAGAAATAGAGTTAAATATTTCTCTGTAGAATAAGGTTATGGCATCATTTACGGTTAAGTTGTCAAAATTGAAGGAGACTTTGTTGAGGTATTCATTTATTAGACGATAGTTTGCTTTATGGAAGTCGTAAGAAGACAGATCCGTAGGAGGGGTGGACCGTAGTGGAGAATCGTGAAAAAATGAGACAAGAAGGGGAGGGTGGAAGTTGTCGATGGTTGATAGAAAAAGGGGACTAGGTGAGACAGATGAGTTAATGGGGTCTGTTGTGAAAATAAGGTCTAGTTGCCTACCCATGAAATTTGAGATGCCACTAATTTGGCAGAGGCTGGAATCAGCGAGGCTATCTAAGAAAAGACATTCTTTGGCAGATGTGGCATTGGAAGCAATATAAAACGAAAGATCGTCTGATGGAGACCATTTTAAATTAGGAAGGTTGAAGTCACCGAAAAGAATGATCTCATCATGGGGGTCACACAAATCGGTGATGTGATCAATCGTTTTAATTACAAGTTCATAGGATTCGATGGTTTGTGAAGGTAAGATGTAACAACAGACAACGTAAAGTGATTTTCGGGGTAGTGAAATCTTAATTGACACATAATCAAGTATAGGGGAAGAAGATATGGCAATGAGGGAAGAGTCAATAGTATTTTTTACAGCAAGAAGGACACCACGGTTAGGGTAATCATTGGTGGGTCGGTTAAGATCGTCATCGCGATAAACGTTAAAAGTAGAAGGGAACAATTCTTGATTTTTGATGCTGGGGATAAGGTTCGTTTCAGTTAGTGCGTATAAATCAAAGGGTAAGGCATGAGTTTGTTGCAAAACTGACTGAGTTTTGGAACGAAGGCCTCTTACATTTTGATAGTAGAAAGAAAAAGGGAGATTTTTGGAAGAAGGGGAAGCGGAGGTTGGGAAAATATTAGAAGCGAAAAAACTTATCATGGTCAGCTCTGCTACGTTGAAGGTGCGAGATCCGCTTTGAGTGAATATATTGTCCCAAGGCTTCAAGGTCATTCGCAACTTTTTGGGGAGACAAATTAAGAAAATCATGGTATTTCATAAAGAGGTTCCTAAGACTGGGGACATCGGTGGGGAGACCTTCTTGTTGAATCGAAACCATTACACTTGTTTTCGTTTTACCTTCAAAGCAGACGGAGTCCGGTTTATTGTGCAGATATGCCAAAAACAGACGAATGTTTTCGTAGGTTTTTTTATCTCTAAGCCTAGAGAGAGCATAGCGGCATTCAGTGGATTCACTAGATTGTTGGGTGCATTTGACTGTAGGGGGTAGAAGGGGGTCTATAAAGGAAGATGAAGGTGAGATTGCCGTTGGGAAAGTTGTAAAAGACTGAGTGGTGATTAAGGGAGGGGTAATTGATGTCGGGGGAGAGGTAGAGTGGACTGAAGAATAAGAGACGGGGATTGATGGGTTTGGTGTAGAAGAGGATGTGTGGTTAGGTGTTTTAGAAGTTGGCGAGGGGTTAAGAATATGAGATCTGCGAAAATTAGAATATTTGGCTCCAGAATTGAGGTTGAACTTTGAATTAGAGTTTGTTGGGGGTAAGAGATGAGTTGAAGGAGTTAGGTTAAAGGAAACCCTTTGACCTTTAGGTTTAGATGGATTACCGGATAGAGATGAGTTCTGGAATAGGGAACGAGAGAAGTTAGGTATGATGCCCATTTTGAAGGACCAGTTATTAGGGTTTTGTTTATTTCTGGATGTCGACGGCTGATGTGGCTTACGAAAAGGGTTTTGACGTTGCTTTGGTACAGAGGTGGGGTCTGGTATGGATAGGTTAGATGAAACATGTTTCTTAGAACTAGGATTTTTATGTTTAAAAGTTGAAATTCCGGTCTTCCATTTGGATAGCATCATGTTCTCTAGGCGAAGCGATCCACTAGGGTGGTGAAATATCCAGGCGTACTTTGAGGAAAACTGGATTTTATAACATCTGGACGACATCCGATGACATTCAGAGACAGTGATGGAGAATCGACGCTTAAAGTAAGACTTGACCCAGGTTACATTGGCAAAGTGGGGAGTGTTTTTCAAGCAAAAGTAGCTATTATTGGCGGTTTCCAATTTGCTTAATCGATTATTCCATTCAGTAAGGTTCCAGGAGACGCCAAATTTTTGTATCGTGGGTGGGGATGGACGTGTAGAAGTGACATCGGTGACTGTTGGTCGGACGGGTGGTAACTCACGAACAGGAGGAGAAGTTACATCAGCAATTTGTGAGATTGAAGGAGTAATAGGAGGCACGGTATTCGTTTCGGTGTTCTGGATTTCCTCCAAAACAGATAAATTGTTATACACCGTTACGGGTTCGGGTGTGGGATATCTAGGTTCATCCAAAATGTCATTGATCTTCAGCCGTAGTTCACGCGAATTCGAATTCAAGCGGCTCATGTCATGCTGAATTTCCATCGTCCGTTGACCATTGCTGCTAACGTCGTATCCGATAGATATCAGCTCTGCTGAGACTCTAGATAGCAAAGACTTCGAACTTTGAAGTTCATCAAAAATCCCGATTAGTAAGGGTTGGTCCGGCGAAGAGAAGGGAGATACAGTTTTAGATGAGTTACTTTGGAAGTGAACCTCTAAGTCTGATTGGAGAGACTTAAATTTAGAAGATATATTATTATTTAGAAGTACAAACGAATCATTAATAGAGTCAAACATATTATGAAAGGAGTTGAAACGTTTATCAAAGTCTGAGATCTTGGAAACACATACTGAAGTATTTTGTTGACACTGCTGGTGAAGTTCTTCAACACTTTTTAAAATTAAATCAAGTTTTTTGGACACATTCTGAATTTTATTGAGGTGGTCAGTGTTATTGTTATTTGTTGAGTCACTTAGGCATTTGATAGCTAGCATAATATGGGAAAGGGATATGCTTTTACACTCATCACAGTAAAAGAAGAAGTTTTTTTTAAAGTCTTTTAGATAGGCAAGTGGTCTCTTACTTAAACCGACACAGGAAGGGTGAAAAGAGTTTCCACAAATACCACTGCAACTTATCCATTCAACACTGGGTTCGATGTTGACACAAATGGGGTTTCCGCACTTGGATGACATAATTTGTTATTATTATTATTATTTTTTTTTTTTTTTTGCAAGAGTTTAAAGTAGGTGCGTGTGTAGTAAGCACAGTTGAGAAATGAGGAACGGCGGCGGTGGGCAAATTATGTGGGTCACACGCGCTATTTTAAAGCGAATTGGGTCACAGAGTTCGTGGTTGGAAAATGTGCAGGGATAGGCGAAATTGTAACAGAAAAATTATTCACAGGAATACGAATGGAGAGACAAATTGAAAACACGTCTGTACTAGGCGGCGGTCTATTTTGTGTTGAACGATTAAAATACATTGGGTCTAAAACAATGGCTTCCGCTGTTGCTGGTTTAATCTGTTTCGCGCCTTAAGTTTTACCAAATTATACCCACCCACTTTCATTTTTGATAGATGATCGTTTAAATTTCGATCTCATTTATACAGTTTCAAATACACAGACTTAATTTTTTTTCATTTCAATGTTTTGCCGGCACAATCTAGTCAAGTTCATATATGCACCTTTGTTTATATAATGCTTTATATTGTGGTGTTTGAATATGGTTCAAGATTGTGAAATGAATAAAAGTAATAGATAATAGTCTTAAGGTTCGTTTGCACTGACATAAAATTTATATTTTTTTACTGTCTAATTTAGTTTTTGAACAATATAGGTAGGTACTCTAAAAATATTAATTTATTATAAAAAAAATATGAACATTTTTGCAAAATATGCATTTATAGTAAAATATGCACCAAAAAATGCAAAATATGCATTTATAGTAAAATATGCAAAAATATGCACTAACGGTTAAATGCCATTTTAAAGGAAATTTCTTGATTTGTATACATAATTAGTTGCCTTGCTTCCAAAGTGTTCCTAAAAAAATATGCATTTGCATGGAAATCCGAACCCTAATTATTATCAATGCGAGTGGCAGTAGTTATTATTTGCCATCTTATTTGATTTGATTGTTGCTAATTGTTATTATTGTTATTGATAAAATAAATTATTTAAGTTTAAACAACATTTGATGAGAATTTTGCACAATTGTAAAAACAAAAAAAAAATATTATTCGTAACTGTTTTTAAAATTTATCTGTTAGTTAAAAATTAAAATTTTAATTTTGTGTTATGTTTCGTCAGGGTTAGTATGAATATTTACGTTTTAAAATTGTTTACTGCTGTTATGCCCACTACGAGGAGAATAAGGAGCCGGCAGATGTTATATCATTCTTTCCGTTGCCAACAGACCATAGAAGGGCAATTTGGATTAACCACAGAGATATTTCAAACAAGAAGTAAGAAGGAAAACATTTCTCCATGTGTGAAAATCATTTTTATGCCAAAGATCTTCGTAGAAAAGTCTGTTTGCAGATGCGCCGCATTAAGTAATGACACAGTATGCCTTAGAATAATGGAGAATTCGCGAGCAGACGACTTCCACTGTTATCTCTGAAACCCCGGTTTCAGAGCATATATTTTATAGGAACTTTTCAGTTTAGCTTTATCATTGATACATTTGGATGAAGCACTCAAAAGAATTACGTAAGAGATTGTGGCATAATGGATGTATCTTTTTCATACTTTATTTCTTCCTTACAGTTTCCCTCACCAGGATTTTATACATATAAAGCGGAGTCGCTGCGGAAAATAGACAGAAACGTATTATCCGCGGAGTTTTTTTTTTGAGACACCTATAAAAAAGTTGCAAGTCCCGGGGTATAGGCTTAGAAAAGGCATATGAAAGACTTCGCCGATTGTTCCCAATTGTTTCACAAGCAGAACCTTAAACTTAAAGAAAAAAAAAAGACTTGTTCCTTAATTTTTTCTTTAAGTCCCATGCGTGCTATTCTTTTAAGCTGAGCACAGGTTTCAAGCTGCCATCGGTAAGCACCATTTACCGATGGCATTCCGAAATACGATTGCCAACGGGATTTGGCATCAGGAAGCAGGATTTGCTCAGCGACAAGGCTAAGGATATAACATCGATAGAAAGTAAATGTGTTCTGCTGTTTGACGAAATGGTTATCAAGAAGGAACTTGAGTACAATATTGAGGACGAGATGATTTACAGTTACTGCGACTTTGGAGAATTCGGAAGGGAAACAACTGTAGCCTCTAATGATATTCACTCTTAGAGTTTGGAACAGAAATTGGAAACAGACCATCGTATACAACATTTTATCACCATATTAATTATGCTAGCTTAGATATTGACAACAATTACTAAGGAAGTATTAAAATGTGGTCCTACAGTTCTTGCAATAAGCTGCGACAAGGGATTCAGTAACATCGCAGCATATAAACATCTCCTAGGTAGGTTAGGTTAGGTTAGGTTGGAGTGGCTGTCTAGTTGTTGTTGACTCACTTAGACCTCAAGGATCCGTTGTGATACCACTAAAGAAGTTACTCATGGGAGAGTAATTAATTTAAACAAACAATTTCGTGCTTTTAATAAAGTTAGAGAGACATTTTGTGTCGATTGTTGCCAGTTCACTGGTGTTATCGAAGAAGGGATTACCGAGATAATTATTCCTTCTATTGGAGAGTGCTGGACATGTACATAGAAGGTGTTGGACTGTTTCCTCTTCCTCCTCATCCATGCAGCTTCTACAGAAGTCATTTGTGTAGACTCCTAGCCTCAAAGCATGTCTACCTATGAGGCAGTGTCCTGTTATAACTCCTATTGTAGAGCTTATATTTTGTCTCCTAGGTACCTCAAACAATATGTTTAAAAGCGTGCGAAATATATTGCTTGAGCACCCAATTTCCATTCAGGATGACGTTGTTGATTTTTTAACAAAATTCGAAGGAAATCTTTTAAGTTGTCTTCAAACTTACTAGGGTCCATGTCAGATGAGCTCCATTTAAGAAATTGTCTGTCAAGTTAGCCACGCAGGTTTCTGAGCGCCAAATTGTAGGTACTCGGGAATATTGTATGCCCATGAGCATAAATTTCAACAGCTAGGTGCTAGGTTTATCAATGTTATGACCGACCTCCTTGATAATCCAAATACAGGACAAGTATAATCAAAAAATCAAAACAAACAGGTCTTATCAAATCTACAGACACCCTAAATGGATTAACAGCACCGAATTGGGTGGAAATCTAACAGTGTCGTTAAAATCCCGGATTGTTTTGAAGGATTTCAGCTAACTCTTCTGGGAAAAGGGCAGATGTGAGAACATCTAAACACAGATATCGCAGAAAATTTTTATTTAATGGAGGTTCAAAAAGTGGATTATATGAAAGGAACCATTGCTGCAGTAGCTGACTATGAACGAAAACAGGTAGACATCAAGTCAGCATACGAGAACTTTGTATTTGAAGGAAACGACTATGCTGAGCAATTGGTTGATGATGTGGATCTTTGGCGATAAGGATTCTTCCACTAAGAAGCTGCAGGAAGAAGCTGCCGCATATTATGACGAATTTTCAGGAGCCAAGATAAAGAAGAGGCTGATTTGTGAAGTGTACTCTCAGCTAATTATCGACGAGGAATACAAAGAAAGGCAACAAACGTTGCTAATTAAACAAAGAGCCTACCAGTCAATCACTATGCCTTCGGAGTTTGGAAAACTGACGGATTTTTTGAAGAAACTATCAGTCTTCTTGGACATTTCCCATACAATGCAAATTACAGAACGGTTTGTTGAGTCATGGTTGCGCGAAATCATGAAGAAAAAGGATAAAACAGGACATGCATGGATTTCAACAACATGCTGCCCAACGGAATACCGGGAAATAATAATAAATTTGTCATGATAAACACAATTTTAAAGAAAATGTTCTTTTAACTTTAATTAACATTTATAACATGCCCCAGAGAAAGAATATAAGAAAAAATTTGTAAAAATATACAAACTCGTCCTTGATTCCAACGCTCGTCTTTCAATACAAACCTTTTTGCTAGCACTCTCCCCAAAGCGAGGCAATTCGCTATAAATTCTACACTTTAATAAAGTTTCATGTCTCCTCCGGTACTTGAGCGCCATGCCAAGGGACCAATCTTCTTTCGGAATCGTGCTGTTCTCCTGTTGCAAGAGTTCTGTAAGATCTTGAAATAAACAAATCTGCTGTCCAGGATCGTATTTCCCCATTTTCCGAAGAGTTGTTCTTCCACGTTGGCAAAACTTCTGCTTAACCTTTCGCATCTGTCCTACTCTACTTTTTTTGGCACGTTTTTTTTTTTTTTTTTTTTTTATAATCTACCCGCGCTCAAGGCATTATGATTACCCTTTAAATGTTTTAACACAGCGTGGGCGTGAAGTTAATGAAGAGAAAGAAGGATAGGAAAGATGTGTGGCACGATATTCTGAGACTAAAGGTGGTTGTCTCAGATTTTTTTATCTCCAGGGATGGCGGCTGAACTAAAGCGGAGAAATGCCGTGTCTTATTTCTATGTCACTTATAATTCACATTATTTTATTCGTAGTCATTCTTGTTGGGCATACTAGTTTAACTCCATTACATGTTGTTAGTGTTATGCCTGAACAACATGTAATGAGTAAACCAGTAACCCATTGATGACAATTTTTAGAAGGTTTTTTATGGAATTAAAGCGACATATACGACGGGAGGGATCGAACCTGTGATCATGAGGTTAACAGGCGAGCACACATCCATCGCGCCACGGCCACCCCTATTTTTTACTATCAGCAGAACCTCATGTTCAGTTTTATATCAAGACCATCCTGATAGTGGTTTATCTTCAAGAAGTCTGGACTCTTTAATAAGAGAACATTGGAAAACATCGACTCTCTTTTTAGATGAACTACGAACTATCTTTCAAACCGTTCCGAAATGTTAGTATTGGACGGATTTAAGTCTGATACCTACAAAATTAATGCTGGTATGCCCTAGGTCTCCGTTTTCTCACCGACACTGTTCCTCATTTTCATTAACGGTCTTCTGTCTGAAACTTTTAATGCATTTAATTGTTTTACTGAAAGTACTTTCCCACCATTGGGATGTGGAACGAGAACGACAACTTATGATGTTCATTAAATTTGTATTTTATGTCCAATAGGGAATAAGTAACCATGTCGAAAACTAAAGCTGTTTCTTGTCGCTAAAGTGAAACCTACCTCTTTGCCACTGTCGATGAGCTGGTCATGCGTTATGGAAACTGGAGAAACTTTCGATCCGCGGTAAGTATTGGAGATATTAAGATCATCGAAACATTCACGTCTCTTAAAAAATGTCGCAATGTTTCTTGTCTCTGATTATTTTGTCGTTTCTGGATAAACGCAAATGGAGTACTACAACTGAAACTGGAGCTGCAGCTAAAATAGCTGTCAAAAATTGTGGTACGTGACAATTTTGTGTGTATACAATGCTGCTGCAAAGATTTCTAACATTTGGGTTAGCTGGTTTAAGTCTTTTGCGAATTAATCAAACAAAGTCGTGAAGCTCACTTCAACCTTATGTAAACCTGCATCGAGTGGTTTGACAAGTTCGAGTTTGAAACGTCAATACAATAGTACTACACACAAAAGTTAAAAGTTGGCCAACTCTTGCAGCTACAACGAAACGAAACAACGATCTTAAATAAACTGAATTTTAAATTGTGTATGAGTAATTGTGTATGTATTTTGCAACTTTGAAATTGTAAATTTAATATTTTGTAGACTAATGAGCTTCTTTTGGTAGAAACATTTTTCATAGGCCTTCATACGGGCTAGTAGTTTAAGAACAAACACTCTAACCAAAACAAGGATGTCTGACTTCTGGTTTGCGTTTTGATTGTCGGCAATGACACCAAGAGACATTTTTTCTTTCGTCTTTTTTCTGACCTCAACCTGACACCCGTATAAGGGTAAGAAGGAGTGACCCTTTTACCCCAACCCCAGTTGACAACAACTTACGAATGTTATTTACTTCAAAAGCCAATTTTCCATTTTAGGTTTACGTTCTGCCGTGTCGACTTTCGTACAGCAGGCAACATTTTGAAAAGGATATCTAACCCCCATATAAGTTGAATTTAATATGTTAGTTGGCACAACATGTTGCAAAGTGGCAATAAATTGGAGCGGGTGACAAATTGACTCTTCCATTTTCTTGGCGTTTTCAGTCCTTTAGTTTGGCAGTATCCTTTTCTTGCCAAATATTTTGTGTTTTGTATGTTATGCTCATTATCATTAACTTCAAAACTGTGTCGTTTCGTACTTATGTGGCACAGGAAATTTGAGTCTCCTGCTATAAAAGATTCAAAGCAAAAATGACAGCTGGTGCTGGGCCGAACCTGGAAATGCATAATGGTGTCCATGCTCTGGTGCAAGGACATGGTGGAGTTTTTTTTTATTAGAATTTTACTGGGGAGGTATAATGGCATTTGTGCGTTAATCTTAAAGGAAGCAGACATTATTTATAGCGTTAAGGGTCTGTTTTCTGGTGTCTAATGTGCCTTCTTGTGCATATATGATTCCTTTGTAGTATATGCCAGGGGCTTCAGGTGTTAATAACTTAACAGTTCGATAGATTAGCTTTTAATGAGTGACACAACCACTTTTGCTACTGGTAAGGGGTATCTTATAATTATGCATGACCTGGTTTTGGGGGAAATTATGAGGGATATTACAAGTGATCAAATTTTCATCGAAGGTAAATTAACGGCGCTGTTTGCACCATGTACAACTGTCTTTAAACTTTTTATTTCCTTTAAGTACGTAAATACCTGAGACTATTGCACCACCAAGTTTATTTATTTATTTTATTTTTTCTTAATAGAGTTTTTATTTTGTTTCGCGACCCGAAAAATTATTTACATACTATCAAAAACCATGCAACAAGTGACGACACTTCTCCTTTGTATGATCTCTTGCTATTCAATCAGCTGGACTGGTTGAAAAAAATAATGATATTTTACCATCGATCATCGGGCACCCCTGCAAGGGAAGTTTTTACTTACTTTTTTTGGGGCGACTTCCATAAGCGAAGCACATGTCTACTCGTATTTTTGATGTTTTCGCATTCGTCTAGATTTTCCAAGAAGTGGTCAAAGATCACCTCACGGTAGTAACCTTACGTATAGTTCTTTGTGGGTATTTATAAATTGTGCTTTGTGCCTACTGCTTCTTTTTGTTAACAATATTTTATGCTATAGCTTTGTGTTTTGATTTGATTTGATTTGCACCAACTAAATTTGAAAGAAATTAAAAAAAGATAATAGACATGCTGTAAAAAATGCTCCAAACTCAGCAATCGAACAAGCTGAGAAAATGGTCGGGAGAACAGGTAAGCAGTTTTTGTTTTCTGTTTAAGTCACCCTATTTCCAGAGAAGAGTCCAACACTCAAAGCGGATCAGCCTCAAAATTGAACCCGAAGTGGGTTCAGTTAAAATTTGTAATCCCTGATATTAAGGTTCTAGAAGAGTACGTATTTTCAATACATACCTATATACTTCTTAAATACATAAATACAACAAAATGTCTATTTTTTGTTTCCCGATTGCGGTAACTACATACTCACAAGAAGCCTCAACAGAGTTGTTGAATGGACCTAGACACCTAGAGGAATCTGAGTCAGATTGTGAAAATGAACAAACAATAACATTGGGCAGAAGAAAACCAGAAAACCAAAACTAACCAATCCGACTCAAAAGAACTTTTCTTGTTGCAAGCCATCTTAAGGAATCTTAAGGATATTAAAAATAAAATACCTATAAATAAAAAAAAATTCACTTGTTTTTCCAAAGATGTGCGGCTTCATTAAACTGACAGCGCATTAGTATAATATTGTGCAAATATTTTTACTTGCGACTTATAGGTATCTACAATAAGGCAAGTTATGCATTCGTAAAAAAAATCGAACTCAAGATTTTGATCAAAGTTGATATTATGATGATAGCGAAGACCAAAAAAAGTGGGTCTCGCAATTCTGTCTGTCTGTCTGTTCGACTACAGCTAAGCGGGTCGCCAGACTTTCTTCCAACTTGGTAGATATGGGTTTTAATTTTCCGCCGGATGTTTTTTTCCGCCAAAAATAACGGTACCATACGAATTTTTTTTTCGAAGTTTTATAAATATTTTTTTTTCTCAAAAACTTTCCCATCAAAAAATTTCATTTAGTTAAACCTAGGTAATGGTTGAAAAAAATTGCAAAAAATTATTATTTTTGGTACCTCCCTTGGAACCATTTTTTTTGTTTTTGATTTTCTCAAAAACGGTACCACCGATCTTGATCATTTATTTTACGTTGAGGCTCCCCAGCAGTTTAAATATTATTGTGTATTCAAATTTTCAAACAATTTTTTTTTTTTGATTTTTAAAAAAATTTTCAATTTTTTTTTTGAAAACTCTATTTTGAAAACCCAATGCTCGATTTTTTTAAAACTTGATAAATAAAAGTTTCTTAAAATAATCTACAAGATATGAGAAAAAAAATTATTTTACCTAAAAATAACGGTACCTTCCATACAAAATGTTAAAAAATGGTTTTCGAAAATCGTATTTTTCACGAAAACAGTTCCGAGAATTTTGCTTAATTTTTTTTCTTTCGATTAATTTTTAAGATCTATAATTTAATAAAAAAAATTGAAAACAAGATATTACTGACTGTACCTACCATAGAACGATTTTTTTAAATTTTGAATTTCTCCTTATCGGCATAACGGATTTTAATGAAATTTTTTAGAGAGAAGCTTAAAAAATTTTAAAAAACATTGCATTGCAAAATTTAAAAAAAAAATCTATTTTTTTGTAAAATTCAAATTTTTGTAAATTTAATTTTTATTCGAACAATAATAAAAACTTTAAATTGGCGTACCGAAATTTTTACTTAAAATTTTTTTATATAAAAGCTTATTTTCTTAAGAAACCAATATACAAAGACTTATAATTTTTGTTCTTGCATAAACCTATATTTGCTTGAATCACATGGCATCCTATTTTTATTTATAACTGCTAAAGAAGTTGTTTTCATCATCATCGGCTCGACAACCGGGTTCCGGTCCTGGCCTCTTTCAACAAGTCTCTCCACCTATCCCGGTCTCTAGCCGACGCCATCCAGTTGCGCACCCCAAGGCTTCGGGCGTCCTGGTCCACGCCATCTCTCCAGCGCAAGCATGGTCTACGACGCTGTCGTCTACTATAGAATGTACCACAAAGAACTTTCCGAGCAGGTTCCTCTTCGCTCATGCGAGCTAGGTGCCCTGCCCACCGGATTCTACCGAGCTTAATTTTTGTCACGATATCTGCTTCAAGGTAGATTGCGTACAGTTCATGATTGTACCGTCTCCGGAATCGCCCTTCCTCACATATAGGGCCAACAATTCTCCTTAAGACTTTCGAACGCAGCTAAGAGGTCGGAGTGCCTTTTGCTAAGCACTCAAGTCCCGGATCCATATGTGAGTACAGGCAGGACCATGGTCCTTTACAGCAGCAGTTTTGAAGTTATGGTGAGATTTCTGGATTTGAAGAGCTTTGACAGACTATAGTAGGCTCTGTTGGATTTGAGAAGCCGCCCGCGTATTTCTTCTTCTATATTGTTATCGGCTGCTACTATTGACCCAAGGTATTTAAAGGATTGCACCACTTCAAATTCGTGCTCCGCTACCTTGATTGTTTGACCAACTATTCCTCTCGCATTCGACGCCACCATGTACTTTGTTTTACCTTCACTAATGTGCAGCCCCAGATTTTGTGCCGCCTGCTCGATCTGGATGAAGGAATCGTGTACAGCTTGTTCGGTTCTTCCGATGATGTCAATGTCGTCTGCGTAAGCTAGTAACTGGCTGGACCTGTTGACGATGGTCCCTCTTGTTGCCGTGCCAGAGTCACGGATTGCTTTCTCCAACGCCAGGTTGAAGAGGAGGCAGGCCAAACCGTCCCCTTGTCGGAGTCCATTAAAGATGTTGATTGGTCTGGATAGCAAACCGGCTATTTTTACTTGGCTTGTTACGATGGTCATGATCAACCTACATAGTCGTGTCAATTTATTTGGGATGCCGAATTCTCTCATGGCTTTGTAAAGTTCCACCCTGGCTATGCTATCATAGGCGGCCTTAAAGTCTATAAACAGATGGTATGTTGGGATGTTAAATTCTAGACATTTCTCCATCGCATGTCTAAGGGTAAAGATCTGATCAGTTGTTGATTTGCCTGGAATGAAACCACACTGATATTGTCCGATGACGGTTTCAGCGTATGGGGTTATCCGGTCTTGTAGGATAGAGTAGAGTATCTTAAGCGGTACTCAACAACGTGATACCTCTATAATTGCTGCACGTTGTGACATCTCCCTTCTTATGTATGGGGCATATTAAACCTTTTCGCCAGTCTTCTGGCATTTCTTCCTGCTCCCATACGTGCACTATAATATCATGAATTGCTTGACGTAAGGCTGGCCCGCCCTGATGAAATAATTCGGCTGGTATGCCATCGGCTCCCGGGGCTTTGTTCTGTTTAAGCCGGCCTATAGCCTTCTCAACCTCTTCTATGCTTGGTGGCTGCAACATAGGGTATTCTTCTTGAAGTAGTGGAGCCTCCACTTCTGTAGTGAACTGACAATTTACCAATTAATTAAAGTACACTTCCCATCGCTCTAGTATGCTTTCAGGATCGGTGATCAGATTTCCCTTTCCGTGTGTACTGCGTCATGTTTCGGACGGATTGGTAGAACTTCCGCGCCTGGTGCGGACCTCGCTCTCGGCTATTTTCTATTTCACACATTAGGTTCTTCTCCCAGGCTGATTTCTTTTGTCTGTGAAGCCGTTTTTCTATTCTTCTGAGCTCTTTATATTCCTCTTCGCGTGCCCGCGTTCTATGAGATTGTTGCATTGCTCGGTACGCAACATTTTTACGTTCAGTCGCTAGCTTGCATTCATCATCAAACCGTCGTTCCGATTTTTACGACTGCTGCCTAAGATGGAGTTGGCAGTACTAATGACAGTATTCTTAAGGCGTGTCCACTTCTCATGTACGCCCTGCTGGCTCCAGGACTTACTCTCCCTAAATCAAGTGATTCTAGGGCGAGTCCTAACGCATTACCAAAGGTGTTACTGATGTTTTCATTGCGCAGGGCAGCCGTGTTGATTCGAACCTGATCGGCGAATGCAATGCGTCTTCGCAAGGCAATCCGCCCTCGGAAAACCATACCAACAAGATAGTGATCCGAGTCGATATTGGCACTTCGGTACGTTCGTACCGTCAACAATTTCGAGTAGTGGCGACGGTCTATTAACACGTGGTCTATTTGGTTACGAGTGACTCCATCAGGTGATAACCCGGTGGCTTTGTAGATATCTTTACGCGGGAACCTGGTACTCGCAACGACCATGTCTTTCGATGCTGCCAATTCTAAGACTCGAAATCCATTGTCATTAGTGTTCTCATGCAAACTATGGGTGCCTGCGTAATGCCTGAATACCGGCTCCCGACCTATTTTTGCGTTCAAATCCCCAAGGATGATTTTAACATCATACCTTGGACAGGCATTGAGGGCCCTCTCGACTTGTTCGTAGTAAGTCTCTTTTTCTTCGTCTGAGAACTCCTCCGTAGGGCCGTGAACGTTAATGAGGCTGATGTTCGTAAATTTGCCTAGCACGCGAAGGGTGCATAGTCTTTCGCTTATAGCGTTAAAGCCGATGATTGTAGACTTCATTTTATTTTGCTGACTAGGAAGCCTACCCCGAGCACATGGTGTTTTGTATAACAGCTGTCATATTCCTTCTTCTGTAAAACACCATTCCCTGTCCATCTGATTTCTTGAAGAGCTGTTATGTCAGCTTTATATTTTGACAGGGCATCGGCTAGCTGCTGAGCAGCTTGAGCTCTATAGAGCGATCGTACGTTCCATAAGAAAATTCGTAAATCGTTTTTCAGTTTTCGTTGCGTGGGTTGTCGTCGTGTGATCAGTCCGTTTCCGAGGCTTGTTGTCGGTCTCGTAATTCATTAAGTTTTACGGGACAGGGAATTAACCTGTCGCCAACCTGAGCAACCAGCCTGATCATATTAGCCAAACCTTTTTAAAGGCTTGTTTCTAGCGGCCGCCGTGGAGAGGCTATTGTTGTGAACAGAGCTTTATACTACTACAGCGCCATCTGTTGGAAAATTACATATCTAATTTATGGAAGAAACAAAAAGCTCTTTTCCAATGTCAAATGTATTTCCGCTTATTCCAACCATCTAGAACATTCCAAGACTAGAACTTTCGAGAACAACTAATTTGAGTACATATATAAGGGAGTGTTCGCGGTGAGCGAGACACAGTTGATTTGGGATTATGAAAGTGTGCAAAAGTATTGCTTATTGGATTGTGTTATTAAACAAATGTGATTTAAATTTGAATAAAAGTATTTGAGTTTTATAAATTGAGATTTACTGTTTTGAATTGGAAAGTGTGAATAAAGAAGAAATACTAAAAAGAGTAATAAGTTTTATTTAACGGACCTAGCAAAAATATTACACTATGATCAGACTTCTACCAGTTCCGAATAGTTACGGCACGTGCATGTTTTCGTATGGTACATGTTATTCCCCCTATTCGGCTGATGGCTGACGGCCAAAGAAGTTGTTTTAGTCATTTAAAAAATTAATTTTATGCTTATGACCAGTTTTTCTCTAGTAACATTCATTTTTGAAATTCCTAGTCTATTACGAGTACATAGGAGCAAGTTCGTGCATTTTATTTTTCTAACAAAAGTAAACTTTAATTAATACGGCAACAAAAAAGTCGTATTTTCTTTGTTACCTTGGGTTAATTTTCATTAATATCGTTTTCATGTATGAACCCAACAAAAACAAAATCCAAAATAAGTTAAACCTTAAAAAGTTATAATAATGAAAATATTTCTAAAACAAATCAAAATATCTTTCTGAAAAAACCTTATGGCATTACATTTAGTAGATATATTCAAAGTTACTTTTTCGGAACTTAGAAATGCCCTGCTTTTTGAGGTAAGAGCACCATTTCCTTGCTCTACCTACGATTCAGAACTGAAAAGAAAGAATTGAATAGTAGAGTTTTCTCTTACTCAGTTCAAATTAAATGTGTGGGTCTTTCTGGGAAGTTACCGGTCGGTTCTCTAGATGTCATTTCCGACAGAGTCTTATCACAGCAAGTCCAAACTACAATCAACTGCGAATACCTACACAAAAAATAAAATAACGAATTTTTTTGAATTTCCGGTATAATACTAAATTTTACGTTTCTCGATAATTTACTTAATGCTACAACGATTTCAATTGAAAAGAAAGTTTTCTATTTATAACGGATTCCATAAAATTTTAAATTGTATAGACTGCTGACGCCACCTCTTTAAATGAATTTGCAACTCGCAAGCTTTTCACCAAAAGACTTATTCAGCACATACATTTTTACTTAGCTTAAAGCTTTCAAAAGCTTGCTTAGTTATTCCAGTGAGAAACTAGAGCACACTATATACGTCAAAGTGGTTCAAGAAAACAAAGCAGTTGTTTTACATAAAAATACACAAAATTTTAATATTTAAAAAAATTGTTTTGTCAATGCAAAATATTTGTAGAATTTCTGTAATAATATAATGAATAAGCCTTTATGATTTCGATAGTCATATGGATCTTACCGCAACTGTCGAAGGAAATTGATTTTCTTTCTGCCTTCATGAAGCTTTACTAAATGGTCGTCCATAAATTTATTCGTTGACGAAGGGAGCATTTCAAAATCATTTTTCGGAATACGGTTTAGGAGTGGATCCAAGACTTTTTCACAGCAATCTATTTTCTCAATTAAAGTTCTTGGTGCTTTGTAGACTTCTCGATAAGTTGTTGTGGTCGGCTCGATAAATAGAGACTCCTTGGGCCCATAGATATTGAAACGGAAACTGAAACAATAATTTTGTTTACTATTTACTATTTTTGTTTTATTTCAATTTTTAATTCTTTTTTTCTTATCATAAATTCAACTAACTTATGGGAATGGGAGTAGTATTCAGTAAGAAAATATATACATTGATAACTTGCCATTTCAACAAATAGTGGATTTCAATAAGCACCCAGATCAAGAACCGGATAACTCCACTTTTTTCAAAAACCGTTTTTTGATGTAGATTTTTGGAGAAAAAAATCCTGCGTAATTTGGTATAGTAAAAAGGCGAATATTTTGATTGTTTGGTACAAAAGAAAAGTTTTGGAGTTATCTTCGACTTCAAAACGGAAGAAAAATAAGACAACTCCTGGAGTTGTCTTGTTTTTATTCCGCACTAAATGAGCTTTTTGAAATAAATTTAATGTTTTTTTTAGACGATAGGAGGCCATGCATATTTTCCTTGCTGTTTTGTTTTTAGATTGTGGAGTTTAACTTTTGTCGGTGTCGTTGTCTTACATTTAATATAATTTAACACCTATTATTAGTGAAAGAAAGTGAAATGAGTCAATTAGATTTTTCAGTGTCGGGTTCAGAGTATGTGAATGATTCTCAAGATGAATCCACATCAAGCGAAGTATTACAAAAAGCCACACGTTCATGTACGATGAAACAATCGGCAAAAAAGGTTCAAACGAAGTCATCAGCTTTTTACACCATTTTATTGACAACTTTTTGAGTGAAAGTTTTACCAAATTATATTTATTTTCCGATAATTGTGGTGCTCAAAATAAGAACAATACTCTCGTCCAATACTTATATGCACTTGTTAAGTTTATAAATATTAGTGTTATTGAACACCATTTACCAGAACCTGGACATAGTTTTTTGCCATGCGACCGCTCTTTTGGTATAATCGAAAAACAAAAGAGAAGAGTTGAACGCCTATATTTACCAAAAGATTGGCAAAACTTAGTTGCAAAGTGTTCCAAAAGATTCAACATAATACCCGTGACCAAAAGTAACATATTTGATTTTAAAACAAGATTATGTCCATTTTTCAAATAAACAATCCCTAACAAAA
Source organism: Chrysotoxum bicinctum (assembly GCA_911387755.1). NCBI lineage: Eukaryota > Metazoa > Arthropoda > Insecta > Diptera > Syrphidae > Chrysotoxum > Chrysotoxum bicinctum. The sequence continues at coordinate 92,546,670 of OU426987.1, forward strand.
ATAAAATAAAATGGACTTTATCCAAATATCGACGATTTGTTTATGCTAAAGAAGGTAATATTAATACTTCAATCTTCATCATGGGCCCCTAACAAGCTTCGAAGCCGAAACTAAAACAAGCGTTCAAGGCAATCCATTATTTACACTCCAAACAATGTACACGCGCAGTCTTCCCCTCAACCCAAAAAAGTACGATGATGTCATTTCATTGGCCAAGAAATATGTTCCTCCTGCTGATAGCTATACATTTTTATGAAAGTTTGGAGGCACAGCAGCATCCTGTTGGTGAAATCTCCGACTATGAAGATGATAATATGCAGGCTTCTTATTGAATTTCATAAATAACGGTGGAAGAAACAGACAACTCCAAATTTTATTTTTAGTTTTTTTTTATGAAATATTGTTTTGTTTTTTTGGTTTTTATCTATGTATAAATTTCATTTTAGGTTCTTTTTGTAAAAATAAAAACTATTTATGAAAATTATTTTTTTTTCAATTTTTAAAACAGTTTTTTTGATTTTTCTCCGAATGTTAAAAAGTGGAGTTATCCGGTTCTTGATCTGGATGCTTCGAAGATTTGTTTTTTGATTTCAACGATTCGTTGCGTTTCTAAATTGGTACTTTGTAACATTAAAATTTTCGGGAGGTCACCTCCTTTAAAAACATAATTTTTACTTGCGATATAGGTACTATAGGGCAAGTTCTGCATTTGGAAAAAAAATCGAACTCGAGATTTTGATCAAAGTTGACATTACGAAGATAGCGAAGACGAATAAAGTGAGTCCGGCAATTCCGTCTGTCTGTCTGTCTGTCTGTCTGTCTGTCTGTATGTCTGTACCTCGATCTAGAGCCTAAGCCACTGGACCTATTTACTTCAAACTCGGAAGTTATGGGTCTTCGGTGATTCCCTAGAGGGGAAATTGAAATTTTTTTTTTAGCTCTAAAACTAAGGGTACCCCCCATACACCCGTAATGCAAAATCTTATTTATCTCGAAAACGGCTCTAACGATTTTGATAAAAAAAATTAGGTGTGGTATTATGGACATGGACTATGTTTTGGTAAAAAAAAAATTTGGGGCAAAATGTTATTAACGGTACCTGTCATAGAACCGTTTTTTTGATTTTCGACTTTCTCATTAACGGCTCTAACGATTTTAACCAAAAATTTTCAGCAGGGGTCCCCCTAAGTTTAAAATAATATTGTATATAAAAATATTCGAAAAATTATTTGTTGGGTTTTTTGGAAAAAAAATTTTTTTTTGAAAAATCAATATCTTCAAAACCTATGAACGATTATTTTTTGAAATTATTTCCTAAAATTAATATTATTAAATACTTAAAATTCGCATCCCACATTTTTTTCTTGAAAAATTTTAAAGAAATTTCTTATGCTTATAAAAAATTTATTTATTTAATTATAAAACGATTTTTTAAAGTTTGTTTGCATAAATTCATACTTTTCTAGAAATCAGACGGCAATTTCATTTTAAATTCATGTTTTATATTTATAAAATGTATCTTAAATTCCAAAGTACTTTTACATAAGAGCAAGTTCGTGCGATCCAGTCGTGCATTTTATTTATAGTATTTTTGAAAACACTTTTTAGTTGAAGTTTCTGAGATCTAAGCTAGTTGTTCAAGAATTTAAGAAATTAAGGAATTTCTCAGCAAAACTTCTCCACTTTTGTTGTCAAAAATCTGAGTATGTTTTTTTTTGGATTGGCAGATATGCAGGTAGTAAGTATCTACGCCTCTACGGGCATACATGTTTAAAAAAATAAACAAATTAAAAGGGCTTTTGTGTTGTACAGGTTCTTCTTCCTGGTCCGTCAAGTTGAAGTAAGATTTTGGAGATGCTCAAAAACTGAGTAAATTGTAATTTTAAGAAAAAAATTTATTTGAAATTTTGTGCGCACTAAAGGGATTGTTTAAGCACAGTGCCACAATGCGACCGTTTAGAAACGTTGTAAAGGATTTAAAGAGAGAAACTGATGCTGCTGCACATTGATTTTGAATGTCTGAATATCACAATAGAAGGGGAATATTCGGCAGTATAAAACGTTCCACATTCGTGTAATGCGTCCATGGAAAGAATCTTCGAGCATTAGTATTACGGTTGAATTGTTTTAGAGGACAAATGCAACTGCATATTTCAGTAAAACAATGTTTTTAATAAAAACGATAAAAAATGAAAGACATACATGCAACATTGCGACGGTGATCGAGAGATGCAAATGTTTTTTTGTTTTTCGATTCTTTCCAAGAGACCCAAGTGGGTTTTTAGAACACCTTCCCATATATAAGAATTGTACTTGAGTTTCGGACAGAAAACTTTATAATTAGATTAGAGCCAAATCAGATGGGAAGAAACATTATGAAGCAGTGATTTTTTCGATGTTGTAAATGTGGACATTCCCAAAAAAATTTGTCACTGATACATGTACATGTTCAGAACTGAATGCTATTGGATTTCTTCGATGCAAGTGTCACTCATTTATAGCAGCATAAATTCTACGGGGTTCCCTATCTCCCAATTTACTATGCTCTCGAGAGAAGAATTTAATTTAAGCGTCCGCTATAGGGCTGTGTCTATCAGGAACAATTCGATTTGCTTGATCTGATCGTTGAGGATTGAAATCAAAAACTTTCATTTTAATCGATCCCATGATTCTCGATTCTCGATTTTATTTTCCAATCTATCTATATCAGTTACCTCGATTAACCATGATTTACTCGATTTTATTTGTCCCGATTCAATCAATATCTATTATAAATGCCAAACGGACAGTGGATTGGAATTTCTGGGTTGAACTCGACACTGAAGAACTCAAGAACATAACGGGTGATTTTTTTGAGGTTAGGATTTTCATGCATTAGTATTTGACAGATCACGCGGGATTTCAGACATGGTGTCAAAGAGAAAGATGCTCAGTATGCTTTGACATTTCATCATGAATAGACTTACTAACGAGCAACGCTTGCAAATCATTGAATTTTATTACCAAAATCAGTGTTCGGTTCGAAATGTGTTTCGCGCTTTACGTCCGATTTATGGTCTACATAATCGACCAAGTGAGCAAACAATTAATGCGATTGTGACCAAGTTTCGCACTCAGTTTACTTTATTGGACATTAAACCAACCACACGAATGCGTACAGTGCGTACAGAAGAGAATATTGCGTCTGTTTCTGAGAGTGTTGCTGAAGACCGTGAAATGTCGATTCGTCGCCGTTCGCAGCAATTGGGTTTGTGTTATTCGACCACATGGAAGATTTTACGCAAAGATCTTGGTGTAAAACCGTATAAAATACAGCTCGTGCAAGAACTGAAGCCGAACGATCTGCCACAACGTCGAATTTTCAGTGAATGGGCCCTAGAAAAGTTGGCAGAAAATCCGCTTTTTTATCGACAAATTTTGTTCAGCGATGAGGCTCATTTCTGGTTGAATGGCTACGTAAATAAGCAAAATTGCCGCATTTGGAGTGAAGAGCAACCAGAAGCCGTTCAAGAACTGCCCATGCATCCCGAAAAATGCACTGTTTGGTGTGGTTTGTACGCTGGTGGAATCATTGGACCGTATTTTTTCAAAGATGCTGTTGGACGCAACGTTACGGTGAATGGCGATCGCTATCGTTCAATGCTAACAAACTTTTTGTTGCCAAAAATGGAAGAACTGAACTTGGTTGACATGTGGTTTCAACAAGATGGCGCTACATGCCACACAGCTCGCGATTCTATGGCCATTTTGAGGGAAAACTTCGGAGAACAATTCATCTCAAGGAATGGACCGGTAAGTTGGCCACCAAGATCATGCGATTTGACGCCTTTAGACTATTTTTTGTGGGGCTACGTCAAGTCTAAAGTCTACACAAATAAGCCAGCAACTATTCCAGCTTTGGAAGACAACATTTCCGAAGAAATTCGGGCTATTCCGGCCGAAATGCTCGAAAAAGTTACCCAAAATTGGACTTTCCGAATGAACCACCTAAGACGCAGCCGCGGTCAACATTTAAATGAAATTATCTTCAAAAAGTAAATGTCATGGACCAATCTAACGTTTCAAAAAAGAATCGATGAGATTTTGCAAATTTTATGCGTTTTTTTTTTTAAAAAAGTTCTCAAGCTCTTAAAAAATCACCCGTTACTAGATTATGTTGATTGTTGGCTGTTAATGTTGTGGGCAGCAAATGTAATTATTGGATTAAACTGGTGTTATTTCATTATTTGTGGTATCAGCATCAGGTATATGTCTACTGTGGGAGTTTTTTGGCAGTAGCTGCAATTTGCTCTTCTATCCTCTCCACTCTCCGCGTTTTACATAAATCTGCCATCTTAAAATTAATTAAATTTATACATTCTGAAAAATTACTATTGTTCATACAATTGATTTTTTTTAGTTACTTTGTCGTGGATTTTAAATTATTAATATTCGTCGTCGATTTTTTTTTGCATTTCACTTTGATTTTACAACGATCAAATTCGGTACATTTAGACTAAGAGCCCACAGCAATTATTGGGTGTGATTGATAACAAAAAATAATAAGCGTAAATAGTTAGGCCTTTAATAATTATTTATGAATGTAAACGTCTTACATACTCTAGTGGGCCCCATAGTGCATAATAGTGCATCAAGTATGCAGTTCTTTCCAAGTCCAAATAATTGTGATAACAACTTTGCCAAAATGTAGAGTTAAGCCCCCTGAAAATATCGAGGTCCAAGACGTTTTACAGATAGCCTTCTGCCTGCCAGACGCGATAAGAATAAGCTACTTCTTGCACTAAGAAGGCCAACTTCAAAACGTCTTGGACCTCGATATTTCCAATCAGGGCACTTAGCTGTTCATTTTGAAGTTATGGCAAATTTGGTATCCCAATTTTTTAGAATTTGGAAAGAACTGCATACTTGATGCACTATTGCGCCCACGAGAGTATGCAAGACGTTCACATTCATAAATAATTATAAAAGGCCTATCTAATTACGCTAATTATTTTTTGTTATCAATCACACCCAAAAATTTGTTGTGGGCTCTCGGTCTAATTATTGCACTAGAATTGGTTAAAATTTAGAGATTAAATTTTAACGAAATCAAAATGAAAATCGAATCGGAACAGTATTGAATCGATTGATTGAAATTATCGAATCGTTTTGATATTCGATGTTAGACGATTCGATCATTTGAAATGAACGATTTACATTGCTCTTGTCCGTTCCACATTCAAAGGAGTACTGTCGTACCGGTCATCTACGAATATGAGCCAGAGAGTCGGAGACAAAACGGTACCCTACGGCACACCAGGATTTATTTTATAAATATATGAATTAAAACCATCTAATACGACTTGTATTGAACGACCAAAAGGTATCTATACAACGGAGGAATGATTCATTGATACAAAATGCGCGTATTTTTGAAAGGAGAGCTTGGTGTCAAACTATATCAAATGTTTTTAAAATATTAAATGTAAAGACCAAATGATGTAATCAGATCACAAGTGGACCTATTCCTTCAAAAGCCTTAATGCAGTTCAAGATATTTCTAGAGTTGATTATTTATTAGAGTTTCCATGACCATTGAAACAAGCGATGTAAGTGCAATTAGTCGATAGTTGGAGGGGGAAGAAGATTTGCTTTCGCAATGATTCTCCCAGGCTTGAAGAACACCTCTTCAAAAGAATAGGGGAACACTATCCGGGGACGAAATTTGTGTGTATCGAGATTTTTCAGTACTCTTGCAAGTGCAACTATACGAGCGCAAACGATTTGTCCCAATCGTTTGGGCTCTCAATAGATTCATGACACTTTCTGGCATCGTCGAGTTAAAAACAAACTGTACTGTTAGCAGTGGCGGATTTACCAGCAGGCTAAGTAGGCTTTAGCCTAGGGCGGCAGATTTTAGGGGCGGCAAACTTGAAAACTATCGCTCTAAAGTCCACAAGACACCTTTCCGATGACTTTTACTTCTTCTACCGCAAACTTCTATATTCTACGGTAAAACGCACCCAGTCCACGGCCCCAACCAGAAATCGGCCGTTGCCCACACTTTCCACACCCACTTTTTTTTTTTTTTTTTATGGTACTAATGGGTCACTGCGCCATTGGCACAATGGCCGCTAGAATGGGTGCATTTGCTTCCGATTTCTGTAGGAGCTGTCAGGATGTCGAGGAGATTAAAATCATTAAACACCTACTCTGTGACTGTCCGAACCTGCAAACAAATCGCCTTCGCTACTTCGGAAACAGGTTTGTTGGAGAACTAGACGATCTAACGCAGGTCTCAATGGCAAATATGAGAAAATTCATTGTAAGCACAGGCTGGTTCGAAATCGTACCAGTCTACATAAGGCATTAGTCAGGAGCATCTCTGCTTTTATTAATAGGGGATCACAATGGACCAATAGGCCCCCGTGTACGCAACAGCCCTTGGGCTGTGCACGCCCCTCCTAACCTAACCTAAACCACTCCCACTACGTACTCATAACAAGTCCGACTGCTGGTTGGGGGCTGTGAACTGAGTGGATTTTGTACGTATTGGTAATTGCGGTATTGGTGTGGTATAAAAAGGGTAAACAATTATCTGAGATCGACCTTAAGTCAAAAAAATTAAACGCTTTAGCTCTTTTGTGTATAGAGTCAGAATCAATGAACAAGATCACTTACGACGACATTATCGATGATTTTGTCATACAAAAATCGCGAAACTTTTATTACCTCAGAAATATACGCAAAAACTATTTCTTGTGCAATTTGAACCCAATTGTTGGATTGTAAAGATAATCTAGGAACTGACAATTCACAATTGTAGAGGTAAGGGCGGCAAAAATTCAATAGCCTATACTTGCGAATTGTGTAAATCCGCCACTGACTGTTAGCATATTGCCTTTGTAAAGTGAACTGACAAAAGGAATATCATTGAACTTTTTTACATTTAGAGATGCTTTTGAATAAACAGTTCTAATAGTGTTATGAAACCTAATCTGCTTTTTTCTTGTTTAAAATAAACCTAAAAAAAAAACGGACTGACAAAGTTACCATCTTTAATTGACTGAAGAAATTTAATGGAGGCTTTAAGTAAACTGTTTGCAAAGATTGCTTAATCGCATGATATAATGGCCATAAATATCGTATTGGGTGTTTATTGTATTTCGTTTAAGATTTTAAGATTTCTTACTCATTCAAAGGATACGATACAAAGTTTATTTCAGCCTTGGCAACTTGTCGTGCTTCAGATTTACTTATCATCCCTGATTCTTGTTGTTCTTGAGTTGTCGTCTTGGGTATTAAAAGTAGACTAGAATCTCCCAAAGTTCGATAATGTGATGACCACGGAGACTAAATCGTGTTAAAAAATGCACATTAAAAAAAAAAACTTAAGAGAATTACATACATAGTACATATTTACATATGTATCTATCTATAAATACATACATATACATATTTACATATGTATATGAAATGAATTTAAATACAGACCTTAGGGTTTGAGTTATCGAGGGGGTGAGACAACATTCGATCATGCCAATTTGAAATTTTGACAGACATCCCATATTTGTAAGGCTTTTCATACTCCATTTGAAATATATCTCTTAAATTAATTTTTGTATTAAGAAAATAATAAATGATAATTTTATTGACAATATGAACAGTTTTCAAGGACTTGCTTTTTTAATAATACTATAGTACTAGATAAAACAAGGCAAATAAATAAATAAATTAGAGGCCATAACAGCTCGAATAGAGTCTAAGCCTAGTGACTTACAACCCTTAACAAAATCTTTTATGAAAATTTACACTTACCCTGATAATTGGGGTTTTACTTTTTTAGCCCCGAGCGAGGCACTAAGGATAAAAAAAATAGCTTTGTTCGTTTTTTAACTTGCATTTCTTTAAAGCTCAGAACTCGATAGGGGCTTACTTGATGATCTCAGTAAAAAAAAGATCGAGCAGATTGAGCAAAAAGCTGAGAGCGAAAAGCTTCATTAATTTGTTTATCTATTTTGCATTAACCAGAAATTAAAACAAAATAAAAACACCAATTTCACAAATAATGCTGACAAATTTGGGCAGTTTATTAAATACGTGATACTACAATGACAGTACAGTGCTCAATTGTGTTCCTTAAAAGGATTGCATTGTGATTCACGATGCAAATATATTTTCAAGTGGACTCTGAATACATCGGTTACCTATTTTTCCAATACGAGGTGTGCCTCAGTGCAATTGTTTTGTCCTAATAGCTCCAGAGAAGTTTTCCCTTGTTTATACGAGCCTAATGTTCATCAGGGCATCTCTCCACCCTCTTTGACGATACCTAATATGTTGGCCGTGACGATTCGCAATGTATATGATTGAAAATGTTTTCGCAAGGCGTTCATAATCCGACCGTTTAGACACTGGACTTATAAGATTCTATTCAATCGCCGATGCAGCATGGAGTCTAACTCAGATGTGAATTCCTTCACATAAGACTGAAATTAAAGGTCAAATCTCATAATTTTGCGTAAGACAATTCTTCGCGTTCAACGACGACAATAATCTTTAATATATACTTCTATTAATATATGTATGTCTCTGTGCTGAATTCATTTACTAGTAAGCCCTAGTTTAGGGCTTAGGGCCAGTTTCAAGACTATAGGGATAAAGTCTCGGATAGCCTATCCACCGGTTCAAGTGGTTTTTAAAGCCTTTATCCAGAAGATAAGAGGGTACGAATTTTGTTGATATATATTTCATTTTAATTTTACTACGAGTATAACTCTAGGCACAGTTGAACTGTTAGAAAATGTGGGTACATCCCAGATATTTGTAATATACTAGTCTGTGGATGTTCTTATTGTTTAATATCTAAATATTTAACAAAAATAGGCTTATAAAGGGTGGAACATCTAGCGAATGTGGCTGCTGTAGCTGAAAATGTTCGACTTAATTCACGAACATCAACTCTCCATCGATCTCAACATTTCACGCACTAGTCTGAGGAGAATTCTGCATAGAGATCTCGGATTATACGCTTACAAGATCCAATTGACTCAGCAATTGAAGGCGCACGACCATCCGTTTCGTTATCGCTTCCCAGTTTGGGCCTTAGAACAGCTTCAATTGGATAACGATTTTGAGCGAAAAATCATCGTTTTTGAGGAGGCGCATTTTTATTTCGGCGGCTACGGTAACAAACAAAATTGCCGCATCTGGGGGCTGGACAATCCGCACATTATTGTCCAGAAGAAGAAGTGGTGGCATCATTGGGCCATTTTTCCTAAAAAATTATGCTGGGAACAACGTTTTGGTCAACAGTGGGCGTTACAGAGCCATGTTAATCAACATTTTTTTATTGAAATTGAAGACATAATTTGGAAGACCTCTGGTTCATGCAAGATATGGGACCATGCCACAATCTATCTTGTTCTCATCAAATCCCAAATCGTATTATCAATTGGGCGCTTTAGAGCTGCGATTTGACCCCTTTGGATTTTTTTTTTGGGGAACCGTAAAGGACCAATGTTATGCCAACAATCCGGAAGCGATTCAAGCACTTAATATCATCCAAGCGATCCGTGGGCTACAGCCCGAAACCATCAACAATGTCTTGGAAAATTGGAGTGACAGAATGCGCTACTGCGAAGCCAGACCAGGCAGCCACTTGAATGATGTTGTGTTCCATATAATTAATGGGAATGTTTCCATTATATGAACATGGAAAAAATATAATTTTGTACATTATATTGCATTTTAAAAAGAAACTTGTATTTGGCCCACCAAAAAAACCCTACAATTTTCGGTACGCAGAGAACAGCAACGGGCTTGTCAACAATGGACGTTTTTGGTGTAAAGCTTAAGCGATGCTTAGGCTTTGTGACACGTTGATAAAATTTGGCGGCTACCACCAGCCTGTTCGTTCGGCCGAGAATATCGCGGCTGTGGCTGTCGATGTCGCTGAGAACGAAGTTACAGCGAATGTTAGTAAAACACATACACATGTTCCCTGACAAAGTGCAAACAGTGTATCAGTTAATGAATTACTGTCAATCTCAACATCGAAGACGATGACTCTGTATCGAAAATTGTCATAAGCGACGATGCGCATTTACACTTAAGCGATTACGTCATTAAGCAAAATCTTAATTTCAGTCGAAGCCGCGGCATTCCCGCGGGAGGAGTTATTGGGCCGCATTGAACATGTGGTTTCAAAAAAACACAACCGCATACACAGCACGAGCCACAGTGGATATTGTGAAGCAAGCGTTTCCTGGTCGCGTAATCTCCAGTTTTGGCGATTGGGCATGGCCAGCAAGACCGCCCGATTTAACCATCCCAGACTTCTTTCTTTGGGAAGTCACGGGCTCATGCCAACAAGCCATTAAATAGAATATTCAGAAGGAATGCGAACAGTTATCACCAGAAATCTTGCGGAAATTCATGGTAAACGCGATAAAAAATGCACAGATGCGTATATAAGCACTAGCGGCAGCCCCTTGATGAATATCATCTTTTCCACTTAGCAGAAAAAGTTGTAAGGTTGCGTATAAAGATTCCCATCACTCAAAACCATTTTTTACTTGCGATATACATGTAGGTACTATAGGGCAAGTTCTGCATTTGGAAAAAAAATCGAACTCGAGATTTTGATCAAAGTTGACATTACGTTGATAGCGAAGACGAAAAAAGTGGGTCCGGCAATTCCGTCTGTCTGTCTGTATGTCTGTATGTCTGTATGTCTATATGTCTGTATGTCTGTATGTCTGTACCTCTCACTACAGCCTAAACCACTGGACCTATTTCTTTCAATCTCGGTAGTTAAGAGTCTTCGGTGATTCCCTAGAGGAGAAATTGAAATTTTTTCTTAGCTCCAAAACTAATGGTACCCCCCATACACCTGTAATGCAAAATCTTATTTATCTTGAAAACGGATCTTACGATTTTGATAAAAAAAAAAATTTAGTGTGATATTATGGACATGGACTACATTTTGGTCAAACAAAAATTGGGGGGAAATGTTATTAACGGTACCTGTCATGGAACCGTTTTTTTTTTTGATTTTCGACTTTCTCTACGACTTTCTTTCGACGACTCAAGGGATTTTAACCAAAAATTTTCAGCAGGAGTCCCCTTTAATGAAAAATAATATTGTATATAAAAATATTTAAAAAAAATTTTTTTGGGTTTTTTGAAAAAAAAAAAAAAAATTGTAAAAACCTATGAATTTTTTTAATTGTTTTTTGAAATTATTTCCTAAAATCAATATTATTAAATACTTAAAATTTGCATCCTATATTTTTTTCTTGAAATATTTTTAAAAAAAATTTCTTATATAAAAAATTTATTTAATAATAAAACGATTTTTAAAAGTTTGTTTGCATAAATTCATACTTTTCTAGAAATCAGACGACAATTTTATGTATTTGAACATTATTATCTCTTTAAATCCATGTTTTATATTTATAAAATGTATCTTAAATTCAAAAGTGCTTTTACATAAGAGCAAGTTTGTGCGACCCATTCATACATTTTGTTTGTTTTTCAGTTAGGAATTCAATCTTTCAAAATCTATATGCATGCATAGGTATGTACATATTAAGGCCGAAAGAGGAAATAAGCCCGAATATCAAAAACTTCGAATGCCAGAATCCCGAAATGTCAGATCTAAAAATTCAAAAGAAATCCAAAAAAAAGTGGATACTGAACTATTCGGGATTTTGGCATTCGGGATTCTAGCACTCGTGATTTTAGCCATTCGGGATTTTATTGTTCTTTCATTTATTGTATTTTCAGTCATTTTATGCAAATCACCCTGTATAGCAACTAAACCTACATACATACATCATTAAATATAATTAGACTCGCATTAACTTTTTTTAATTACATGTATTTCCTGCATGAATGGAAAAACTTATTCGATACACCTTTAGCTTTTGCATCATAAATTGAAAAAAATAGGCGCCAATTAAATAGTTCAATCACGTTTGTCATTCTCATTAACCTTAACCTCCACCTCTACAATGTCCGACCACCCAACCCAACCAAGGTCAGCCAAATTGTTCAATGAAAATAAATTAAGTTGAAATGTTTGTTCCTCAGATTCAAAACACCCACTCAAACAATAATTGGAATTCAAAAGAGAAAACAGTCTCTAAAGTTAATATACTTTTATTTACATTTAAATATAAACACTAAAACAGACAAATTCATTAAAGCACAGTGCATTTCTAAAAACTTGCATTATTTGCATTTCAATTTACAACAACAATCAAGAATCCGATTAGATGTTTTATAACCAATATAGATACGTAATTGCGGCTAATTGCGCCGAGATTAAAATTTAGATAAATTTTCTATCTATTTTGAAATAGATTTGCATCTTAAGGAGGAATGTAACTTAATGTTATATTGAAATTGCATGTGTTCATCAATATATAGGCACACACAATATACAGACATGGTTGCCACTTTCTGCATGAGAAACAAAAATGTATAACAAAAATGTTTTAAGCCGACGAAAACCATCAGTTTAGAACGAAATCTTTGAATAAGGAGTTCAATTTTATGTTTTCATTTAGTGATTTTGTTTAACTACCGGAACTAGGTAGGAGATATTGGGCTAAGATGGCATAGGTTTTAGATGGAACACTGCCTTTTTCTTCGGTTCTATTGCATAAGTTGGGAAAGTGTCACACACGGGAAGTCTGGCTGACTGGCCGTGGTTTTAAGCACTTTATTTTAATTTTAGAAAAAATTTAATGGTACAAAATTAGTAAACACATATTTAATGTTTTATTTTGTATGAGTATTAAAAAGTAAAATCCAAACAACATTGAAGACGACCTGTTGCAAAAATATGAACGACGGACGCGGAATCGACTAATTTTTTGTTCATTTAAATCTCGGTTGCTATATTTTCGGTACTTTCACCGGTGCGTTGCCTCACAGTTACGAGAACATTCAAAAGTGAATAGATATTGACTCTCGAATTTTTTCAATACTAGATGACCCGGTGAACCTTGTATCACCTACATATGTACATATGTATTATGTATATTATTGAAAAACATGGTCAAAACTTAATACAAAATTTGTTTCTACATCAAATGCAACACAGTTATAAACTTAATCAATTTAAGGCTTTCTTATGTACTATATTTTTTATTTTTTTTCACGGTGTGCGTAAATATATAAATAAGAGGTGTTGCCGACTCCACGTATAATTGCCATGCCCGAAACAGTGAAACTCAAAGTTGATTTCGCAAACTTTTAACAATTGGCTTGCGATTTATTTATGGTCATCGCGAAGGTCAGACGTACCGGAAATTGTAGACGCTTGAAATCGAATTACAAATCCGTCGGAATCATCGGTATACACGGGATCAAGACATCATCTCCTTTATATTTTCCCTTGATAATTTTGGCCTCGATGACGTTATTCATTTGCTTTTTTACAGCCAGTCTCGTCGCAATGCACAATCGAAGTTGATTAATGTCACAACTGATCCTACTTTAAATTGTAAATTGTTGCAAATTGCAAATCCAGGGTATTTAAAAACTCTGTGGAATAGTTGACTAAGTCATTCTGGTTTGTAACTGTGTCAACTGATTTGTAAGAAAACAACTCTCCGGGAAGAAAATTCTGAATGGTTGCATTGAGATCATCGACATCTTTGTTTTTGGCCACCAATATTGCTCGTAAACGAGCCAATTATCCTTTCTGAACTCGTTATATGTCCGTAATAATACGCTAAATAAGCTCATCTTTTGATTCGACGAAGTGACACAAATCTGTGAGTAGTGTAATTAATCCGGTCAAGATGTCAAGTGTGACCTTACCATTTCCAAAATCTAATAACTACTTCGAAAACATAATCGCTGTTTGATCTTGTTCCAAAAACACTCGCATGTTAGTTGTTAAATCGAGCGTCTTTACATGCCCTCATGGCTCCCCCAAAAATGATCAAAGGGCACGGTAGTGCCCAGCCAAGTTCTGGCACTACACCCTTTTTACAGGAACAAACTAAGGCGATTTTTGACCCCTTCCTATCTTTAGTACCAATGAAGTCAGAAACTTAAAACTCCGAATATATGCTAAGCTAGTCAGGAACAGGCGTCTCGCCAAATATCAATTTTCTGGCATAAACGGTTCCTGAGATATAAGACCTCAAAAATCACAAAAACCGTATATGACTGACTGACTGACTGACAGATCATCAAAATTATGGAGCACTTCCCGACATCATAGAATCTTGTAATTTTGCACAACGGTAGGTCTTGTCATGCAACCAGAGGAAAAAATCGAAAATTTGAAATTTTCCATTCAGGGGGCGTGGGATCCGCCCACTTTCTCCGAATTGGTGTTGGAATGGAATGGAGCACTTCCGACTGCTGAAAAACGATAAAATTAGGTGAACCGGTAGGGCTTATATTGCATATAAAGAACCAAAAATAAACACCAAGGTCTTCCTTTCAGGGGGCGTGGTATCCGCCCACTTTCTCCAAATTGGTGTTGGTTGAATGGAGCACTTCCAACTGCTGTAAAACAATGAAATTTGGTAAAGTGGTAGGGTTTAAATTGCATACAAAGAAAAAAAAATAAAAGTAGCGGTTTTCCATTCAGGGGCGTGTTATCCGCCCACTTCCTCAGAGCTGATGTAAATTATATATGGCGCACTTCCGATTGGAGTAGACCAATGAAATTTGGTAGAACGGTAGGGCTCAAATCGCATATAAAGGACCAAAAATAAAAATCGAGGTTTTCCATGCAGGGGCGTGGTATCCGCCCACTTTCTGAGAAAATGTTTAATTTATATGGAACACTTCCGATTGCTGGGCACGAGTACGATAACTTGGCCGCCAAGATTTGATGACGGATTTTTGTAGAGGGGTCAAAAATAAGCACTTTTTACTATGAGAAGGGGGGTCTATCTCCCCCCGTTTAGGAGGTAGGGGCACTTTTAGAAAAAATGGTTTAAATTGAAAAAAAAAATATTAAAAAACAACGGCAACACCTACAATAAAGTGCTATACTGCGTTGGAAAGCCAGAAGATTGTTCTATAATCCTGCATTTAAATTAAATTACTCATATCAATAACTTTTGAGAAATTCGCATTTAAAGTCCAAATTTTGATAAAATAAAGTGAAAAAAAAGTTTAG
This sequence comes from Chrysotoxum bicinctum, assembly GCA_911387755.1. Classification (NCBI taxonomy): domain Eukaryota; kingdom Metazoa; phylum Arthropoda; class Insecta; order Diptera; family Syrphidae; genus Chrysotoxum; species Chrysotoxum bicinctum. The sequence goes on from OU426987.1 coordinate 92,561,806, forward strand.
ACCAATTGTTTTCAAAATTGTGAAATGAAATTGTAAATTAGCTTATATGTGTTTCATGTATCTATTAGTTCTTAATCGAACACAAAAAACCGCAAGGTTCTATGTCTTCTGGTTTTTGAGAAAACCTCCATTTAGGAGGTAGGGGCACTTTTAGAAAAAATGGTTTAAATTGAAAAAAAAAAATATTAAAAAACAACGGCAATACTTACAATAAAGTGCTATACTGCGTTTGAAAGCCAGAAGATTGTTCTATAATCCTGCATTTAAATTAAATTACTCATGTCAATGGTTTTTGAGAAATTTGCATTTAAAGTCCAAATTTTGATAAAATAAAGTGAAAAAAAAGTTTAGACCAATTGTTTTCAAAATTGTGAAATGAAATTGTAAATTAGCTTACATGTATTTGATGTACCTATCAGTTCTTAATCGAACACAAAAAACCGCATGGTTCTATGTCTTCTGGTTTTTGAGAAAATCGAAAATAACTAAAACTACTTTTCTACAAAATGTTTGATATTTTTTGTTTCCTTACATAAATAAATCAGTGCTAGCTTCCAACATTACAATATATAAAAAGTAAAGTATGTATGGGGGGGCATGCTGCCCCCCTGCAACCCCCCTGCTTGGGCACACTATAGGATTTGGGGTAGGTGCGAGGTTGGGTGCATGCAAAGTTTCTTTTGCATTCACAGAATCTGTATTTAAAAAAATTCAAATTTATTCTATTTACCCAATGTCCACTAAATACATATAAAATACAATAAACGATCTTGAAAACCAAAACAAACTTCTGACCATGTTCACCAATACATGGCACTATTTTTCTATCGAAAATACTGCCTAGAAAGGAAATATAAGGACGACTGGGGTTCGCAAATAATAGAGTTTTTATCAGATGTAAAAAAGTTTACCCTTGTTATACCGATGATGATATATGTGAGGGTTTACAGTTAAAAGACATCGATCCTCCCACCCTTCAGAGCAAAAATTTAGAAAGTGTTTACCGCCAAAACATCCTCGGCTTCCCACCATAAAAGAGTAACTCAACGACAGTTATAGTACGGACGATGGCTTTATTGACGAGACTTACACACCTTTTTAATACATTTTGACCATTTTTAACTAACTATGACTGACTAACTCCTGACTAACTGACAAAATAACTGACCCATATGCAATTCTACCTCCTCATGGTGCATTCTGGGTAACGCTAAATGAATTGCGGTACTGAACTAACAAAGATTCATTATGTTTATTAACATTAATCCTTAAAATGGAATCACCGTCACCACCAAAAATCAAAAAAAGTAGTTTTGGTAATTTTCGATTTTCTCAAAAACTAGACGACATAGAACCATGCGGTTTTTTGAGTTCGATTAAGAACTGATAGATACATGGATCAAATATAAGTTAATTTACAATTTCTTTTCAAAATTTTGAAAACAATCGGTCTAAACTTTTTTTTCACGTTATTTTATCAAAATTTGGAATTTAAATGCGAATTTCTCAAAAACCATTGACATGAGTAATTTAATTTAAATGCAGGATTATAGAACAATCTTCTGGCTTTCAAACGCAGTATAGCACTTTATTGTAAGTATTGCCGTTATTTTTTAATATTTTTTTTTTTTTAATTTAAACCATTTTTTCTAAAAGTGCCCCTACCTCTTAAACGGAGGTTTTCTCAAAAACCAGAAGACATAGAACCATGCGGTTTTCTGTGTTCGATTAAGAACTGATAGATACATGAAACACATATCAGCTAATTTACAATTTCATTTCACAATTTTGAAAACAACCGGTCTAAACATTTTTTTTTCACGTTTTTTTATCAAAATTTGGAATTTAAATGCGAATTTCTCAAAAACCATTGATATGAGTAATAAAATTTAAATGCAGGATTATAGAACAATCTTCTGGCTTTCAAACGCAGTATAGCACTTTATTGTAGGTGTTGCCGTTGTTTTTTAATATTTTTTTTTTCAATTTAAACCATTTTTTCTAAAAGTGCTCCTACCTCCTAAACGGGGGGAGATAGACCCCCCCCTCCCATAGTAAAAAGTGCTTGTTTTTGACCCCCCTACAAAAACCCGTTATCAAATCTTGGCGGCCAAGTTATCGTACTCTCCCCGATTGCTGTAATTAAGGTAGGTTTGTTAGTGTTAGGTATCTTGCCAGGATAAGAAGAAATAATTGAAGCGCAAATCAAAACAACCATTAACAAAAAGAAAATATACCAAAAGAAATAGGAAGCTATAAACCAAGTTGATTTTAGTAAGTAGGGTCCACCCTTCTATCCTTCCGTATTTTTCGAGATTTTGACATGGCAAAATATTTAAATCTTTGCAAAAAGGAGTGAGATCAGACCAAAAAACATAAATGTTAAAAAAGAGCCAAGTTCTTCTATACAAAAACTTTTGTGTAACAAGTCAGCCGTGAAAAGTACTGAGATCTAAAAGTACGCCAAGTTCTTACTTCACGAAGGTTTAATACCGAATATTTAAGGTAGAATAATATTGAAACAGCTACAATGTAATAGAGAAATTTTATTATTTAATGATTACTGACTAAAATTTACCTTGTAGGTAGCTGTTTCAATATTATTCTACCTTAAATATTCGGTATTAAACCTTCGTGAAGTAAGAACTTGGCGTACTTTTAGATCTCAGTACTTTTCACGGCTGACTTGTTACACAAAAGTTTTTGTATAGAAGAACTTGGCTCTTTTTTTAACATTTATGTTTTTGGTCTGATTTTTTTAATTGCATGGCACTAGAAGTACACTTTCCAATGTGGCAACCGTGACAATGACGATACCAATCCATCTCATCTATACCTATATACACCACCTACTGTCCCGCAATTCCTAAATAAATACAAAACTTGATTTGAATTGAAACAATCTTTTGCACGCACAGACGGTTGGTCAACGAAACAATTTATAAATGTATATGTGGTGCAAAGTTGTATGACATGAACATGAATATGACCATAAAATAAAAACATTCTCGTGAGAATACATTTTCCGTCACCGTTGTTAGTCATCCAAAATAAATTGAAACATAGCGTCATCGTCATCGCTTTGAGTTTGAGAGCTTTCAAAATAACATCATGTCTAGCTATTTTTTTTTAATTCGTCTGAATCACCTGACTGATTCATTACTCTCGTGCAACGAATTTCATCTGTCACATTTATATGTGTTATTGCTGTAGCCTATGCGATTAGTAGGAGAAATTGAAATTAAATTTAATAACAAAAAAATGTTGTTGTTCGAAATAAACTGAACGTCACTTGTTGGTGAGAAGAGAATGTGAGAAAAAGTTTTCTTTTTAGTCGAAAATCGGGAATGAATAGCTTTTTCGAACATTCTATAAACTAAAGTGACGCAAAAAGGAATACTACGAGCAAATATAATTCTTTTATAAATTAAAAGAAAATGTAATGATACAAAATATTTATTAGTTCAAATCATCGGATTTTTAAATATCAATCAATTCGTTTAATTTTTACTAAAAGCAATATCATATGTAAATACATTACATTACATTTTACATTTTTACTAATCCGTAGATTAATTTAAAATTAAATAATTGTATGTGTTGTGAACTATTCATATTTAATGATAGTCAAGTGGCCGGATACTAGATTTTGAAGTAAGGAATAAAATGTTCTCCCGTTTGTGTTACAAAATTTATACTTAGTAAATTTATTCTTATACATACGTTATTTAAGTTTTAGCTGCATAAAACCAATAAATTTGCTCTTCTGCCACAGCGCTCCGTTTTGTATCCGACTCTCTTTCTGATATTCATCAATGATCTTTTGTCTGAAACTTCTAAACCACAAAAATTTTTTGCTGACTACAGTACTCTCAGCTTATCATATTCGTTTCTAGATGCATGTCCGTTTTCTTCGGATGTGGATTTTGCATCGTTTAATAAGCTCAGTAGGCGATAGCATTGTCAAATGGGGAACAAAAACCGCGTAGAATTTAAAGCTTTAAAAACTCAATGCTGTCTTCTGTCGTTAAAGCGCAACCCTCATGCCGCTTTAGATGAGCGGTCCATTAATTGAGCAATCGGAACAACTCGTAGTTATAGGTATGTGCATCACTGACAACCCTGCTTGAAATTATCACATATTCGAAGTTTCATTATTTTTCCGTTATTTTTATAAACTGTGTTGTAGTGAAATAGCCAGTTGCCTTACTCTCCTTGAATAATTTAACCGTAAGTTTGTCCTTGAGCCAAACTACGGACGTACTGTTTAATTCAGAGATGCTTTCCTTAGCCGCACTACACGAATGTGGAATGTGCTTTACCAGACTCTATATTTCTCCCCAATTATGATGTTTAGACATTCAGAACCAATGTATATCGGTATATCCTTTTAAATCCTCTCCAATTTTTTAATCCCTTCAGTCCGCGCAAAATTTAAGGAAAAAAAAACTTTCAAATACTTTTGAATTGATGAAAATTATTTAAAATTCGATTATTAACTGAAGCATGATGTTCAAAAGCTTTATTCCTAAAATTGCTAAAATAACCCCTAAGACAATTTGAGCTCATAAAATAGAATGCTCAAATGAAATCAAATCAAATTTAAGGTTGTAATAGCAGTTTTATCAATAATTTATTTTTGTACAGTAATTTAAATTTTAGCAACAAATTTAAGAAAAAAAAAACGCATTTTAATTTAAAGTTCAAATGAGCTCCTGTAGTAAAATTCTGATCGACTTGGGTGATGTCGTTTATGACAAATTCGAAAATCATTTTGAATGTTTTCTATAAAAACCTGTTAATATTATTGATGAATTATTATGCAATTATAATTTTTTAACCAATCTATCAATGATTTGGAAAAAAAACTCTCAGGGCAGTGTGGTTGAAATTTGACTAGAAAAATCATAGAGGTAGTGAAGAAGAATGGGAAATAGCGTTGAGAGCGATGCTGAACATGGATTCTGAAAATTGTGATAAGGTTGATTTATTGATGTAATTAGGCTCGAATTATCTATTGAAGGGTGTTTTCTTGAGCCGAGAGAGCGAAATTAAATGAAAGAACTAATGCCCTTAGGAGAGAGGACCTCAAAGATCTATTGTGTTATTGCTAATTTGAAGCATGCATCTCTTTTTCAATCAAGCTTTCAATAGCAAAAAAAAAATAGATCATCAAAAATCCAAAGATGTCTACAGAAAGTTCAGTGCCAATTGCCAAGTGCAACGTGTTCGGCAGCCTTTGACAATGATGAAAGTACCGGAATTGATCGTGGATATGATGTTGTTATGTGGTTGATACCTTCATATCTCAACACTGGACGCAACCTAACTTTAGATTATTTCTTTAAATCCGTTGAACTGGCCTTGAGGTTGCTTCACCATCCAAATGTGCCAAAACACCCAAAACCTTTTTAATTGAAGAATTTTCTCAATAGACAAATAAGCCTCCTAAAAATCAGTAACAGAAACCAGTATCAATTGAAACTTCAAATGATCTCAACTCCCTAATGCGTTTCACTCAGGTGCGACAATGACCTGTGACAAGTTTGGGGTACATAATACGTGTACCCTTGTATCTCCCGATTGCGTGCTTGATCACGGTATGTCGATCTGAGGTTGCATGGCGACTTGCGACTAAAACGTGAATTTACCACTTACACGTGGGAGCAATTGGTATCCAAGATTTATCTTGGGTGCAAGAGGCGTTATTTGTGGGAAGGCCTGCCATGGAATTAAGCCTTAATTGGCAGCTGTCCACGTTAAAATTCGGTTCTGATGAGGGACTAAACACATTATGGCGGTGAAGTTTTGTCAACTTTCAATTGAATTTAATTTAATCACTCCACTTTATCAGAAGTGATTTCTAATTTTCCTCATCTTCGTCATTTAGCAAACAGTTTCACCCAGTCCACTCATCCATCTCCAAAATTTCTGAAAGAACGACGTTAGTGAGTTTTACATTCAAAGCACCACAACTGAGAGAATATCACTTCCCGTTATAAACAAACTCCACTACAACCGCACCAAAGTCAAAAAGAACGCTAGCTAATGGTTGTACTTATTTTTTAACTCGCTAGACGTAGAAACCCTAGGAAATCATTTTTCAACACTTTAATCCTTTTAGAAGAAACACATATTTTTTTCACTTATCGAACTGGAGGAATATATGGAGTCGGATGTGAGTAACCACCAATAATTCACATGCAAAACAAAACCTCGTATTTCCGCGAGGGAAAGTTCAGCTGGTCTTACTAATAGTCTCCGAGAGACTTCCTAGTAAAAGGCGCTGATGTCACGTTTGCACAGGAGCCGAAGACAAATAAAATGCACGACTGGATCGCACGAACTTGCTCTTATGTAAAAGTACTTTGGAATTTAAGATACATTTTATAAATATAAAACATGGATTTAATGAGATAATAATGTTCAAATGCATTAAATTGCCGTCTGGTTTCCGGAAAAGTATGAATTTATGCAAATAAACCTTAAAAAATCGTTTTATTATTAAATAAATTTTTTATATAAGAAATGTCTCTAAAATTTTTCAAGAAAAAAATGTGGGAATTTTAAGTATTTAATAATCTTGGTTTTAGGAAACAATTTCGAAAAATAATCGTTCATAGGTTTTGAAGATATTGATTTAAATTTTTTTTTTTTTTTAAACCCAATAAATATTTTTTCGAATATTTTTATATACAATATTATGTTAAACTTAAGGGGACTCCTGCTAAAAATTTTGGGTTAAAATCCTTAGAGCCGTTAATGAGAAAGTCGAAAATCAAAAAAACGGGTCTATGGCAGGTACCCCTAATAACATTTTGCCCCACATTTTTTTTTGATCAAAATGTAGTCCATTATCAAAATCGTTAGAGCCGTTTTCGAGATAAATAAGATTTTGCATTACGGGTGTATGGGGGGTACCCTTAGTTTTGGAGCTAAAAAAAAAATTTCAATTTTTCCTCTAGGGAATCACCGAAGACTCTTAACTACCGAGATTGAAAGAAAAAGGTCCAGTGGTTTAAGCTGAAGTTCGAGGTACAGACATACAGACACACTGAAACATGTTTTTTGTGTACTAAATTTTCCTTAAAATTTTTATAAAAAAAATTGATATGCAAATTGTTAGTATTTAATAAAATACATTTTAAAACGTAATTTAAAAATTTAATCGTGTATCTGTTTTCAAAATATTGAATTTTCAAAAAAAAAATTGTATTATTTTTTTTTAAATCCAAAAACTATTTTTTCGAAAAAATTTTTAGTTTATATTTTTTCAAATGCAAAGCCGCTGCTGCATAAAAATTTTGGTTAAAATCGTTAGAGCCGTTGGTGAGAAATTCGAAAATCAAAAAAACCGTTCTATGACAGGTACCCCTAATAACATTTCCCCCCAAATTTTTTTTCCATCAAAATATAGTCGATGTCCATAATATTACACTTAATTTTTTTTATCAAAATCGTTAAAGCCGTTTTCGAGATAAATAAGATTTTGCATTACGGGTGTATGGGGAGTACCGTTAGTTTTGGAGCTAAAAAAAAATTTCAATTTCTCCTCTAGGGAATCGCCGAAGACCCTTAACTACCGAGTTTGAAGAAAATACCTCCCGTAGTTTAGGCTGTAGTTCAAGGTACAGACATACAGACATACAGACAGACAGACGGAATTGTCGGACCCACTTTTTTCGTCTTCGCTATCATCGTAATGTCAACTTTGATCAAAATCTCGAGTTCGATTTTTTTTCCAAATGCAGAACTTGCCCTATAGTACCTACATCGCAAGTAAAAAGGTAGAAGCACATCTGAATATTGTAGTAAATATTGTTGCATTCGCAACAGGAACTACAAACGAAACGACTTCAAACTAAATAAGTATACTTATGTATGTTCTAATTGAAATTAAATACCAAGTTAGACGTAAATGGGGGTTTTAAGACAAAGACAATTCAATTTCCCATCTACAAAATTACCTAAAAATATTTTGTACCAAACTTAAAGATAATCGCTTTTGTTGTTAACACTGCAGGTCGAGGTAAAGACGTTCCCACATAGATACAGATATAAAAACCGACAAAAAATGTGGACGAGTTTGTTCTCTATCCCGATAATGTCAAGATTGTTTAAAATCTCGAGTTCGATTTTCTTTTTTATCCAAAACTTGCCCAATAGTAATAGCTAGTACCTCAATCCCAAGTAGCAAAATATATGTATAATAACAAAAGACGTGTGTTTATGCTGCCAATCTTTTATCAAAAGACAGACGACATGTTTCCAATTAACGTTCATAACTGATCTTAATTTTCTTAAATAACTTATTTATTACACACCTCAGATATGTACACTACAGTACATACGAGTACATAATATGTACATATTATGTATCTAGATATATATTGAGCATGTGTAGTAATGTTAAAAATTACCCAGCGTTTTGGATTGATTTATGTGTACAAGGGTTTTTCGTGTTATTTCAACGGATCAGTTTGATTACAGTACAAAAGACGTAAATAAAAGCGGTAGTTCGAATGCTGCCCTTTCAGTTTACAAAAATCTGTCGATATCATACTTGTCTCAATTTGTATTCGTCTCTATCGGATGTCATAAACACTGTTAAATTAAGGGTAAAATATTGTGCGATAAGTACCTACACCAACTTATCTACCTATTTATGGTCCTGTGAATCTAAACAAATTTATAAAAGTCTTAAGAGATCTACATATGTACATATTTTTCTAGCTTTACTCATATATACTCGTAAAATGAAAATAAAATATTTCTTTTTTTTTTTTTGACTAAACTTTGCTTATCTTGAATAATTTTTAAACAAAGATAAGAGCAATTTAATGCCAATAATAACAATAAACTATTAATAAGTTGTTAAGCATACAATTATTTTCTTTGTATGGTTCGGGCCAATAAATTATATTGCCGCCTGAAAAAATGTATCGCTCAGAAAACGAATTTTAAGGTTTGATGATTACTTGAGGAAAACGACTTTGGAATGTTAATAGATATTATTTCAAAATATTTTTATTGTAATTTGAAGACAAAATCAAACCTTTATGTTAACCAAAACTCAACTGATTCAAACCTCTTTTCAATTTTTTTGGGTGGTCTTTACTTTTTTTAACTGGCGGATCACACGTTTAGCGGTATGCTGCCGAGCCGATTGAATTTACATCGGATTTAAGGTTTTCACGAGCGTTCTTCTGAATGATCACTCAGATGTGAATTTTTTTCTAAAGAGTGGTCCAACCCTAATGCACGATGTTAATTGTGAGTCACACTTTAACGTCAAGTTTTTTTCCCAATTAAATTTGATATTTCTTTGTTTCAGTGTTTGACAAATTCAACTATGGAGAGGTACACAATTGAGAAGCGCGTTAAGATTTTTGAACCCTTTTACGAAAATGGGCGCTCAAATCAAAATGCATTTTGTCGTCAATACGCCGAATAGTTGATTAATCAGAAAGAAGTGAATGTGGACTTTACAAAGAAAATCAAAATCAATCACACTTTCACCTCAGTGGATTTGTTAACAAGCAGAATTGCTGCATTTGGGCAATGAGAATCCACAAGTGATTGTTGAAAAGCCAATGCATCCAAAAAGAGTGACTGTTTGGTGCGGTTTATGGGGCCGTACTTCTTCGAAAATGAGATCGGTCAAGCAGTTACAGTGAATGATGTTCGCTATCGCAAGATGATAACGGGCTTCTTGTGGCCAGAAATTGAGGATATGAACCTGGACGATATTTACTTCTAACAGGATGGTGCCACACAGCCAACGAAACAATGGCTCTTTTGCTCGAGAAATTCAATGGCTGTGTTATCTCACGTCGTCGTCGGGGCGATGTTAATTGGCCGCTTCGATCAAGTGAATTGACACCGTTGGACTTCTTTCGTTGTGGATATTTAAAAGAAAAAGTGTACGCCAATAAGCCAAGAACAATTTAAGAGCTAAAGGATGAGATAATGAGATAATTCGGCATATTAACGACATTGAACCTCAATTCACTAGTTTACACAAAAAAAGTACCTCAACAAAAAAGTATTTTCTAGACTAATTTTGGCTCTCTGAACACGAAAATGGCAATCATTTATTTTTCCAAAGAAGCTTTTTCGAGATATGACCAAAAAACGTGCTTTTCTGCTCCTTTTCCATGTATAAGCCTAATTCTCAAAAACGGTCGAACTAATTAACATTTACTTTATAGTTTTGAACAGATATTTTGTTTGTCTTTCCAACAGTATACGACTTGTGTAAATCGGCCCAACAATCATCAAGAAAAAGCCGTTCAAAGTATCAAAAAACACAATTTTTCGCCGTTTTTTTAAAAATCGCTTGTTTTAAGTCATTCTGTAAGGATAAAAAAAAAATATTTAAAATAGTTTTAAGATCTCAGGTGAAAGATATTGTTTTTACAAAGCTAAAACGCATAAGATCAATGAAATCGAATAATAAATGTGGAAGTTATGAAACATTACGTAAAGGCATAATTTTTATAGAAAATATGAAGTATTGTTTACACTTCTTCTTTTATGTAGCGTTGAATCTTTTCCATGATAGCAAGATCGTGGTGGAATGTTTCACCTTGTTCATCGCTTTCAGCTCCTAAATTCGAGGGAAAAGTTTCCAAATGGCTGTGCAGGAAGTGCATGCGAGCACCTGAAAGGAATACAAATATTTAAATTTTAGTTGTCAATAGAATTCATTGTTTTTGAAACACTAATCCGCTAAATACTCACCAATAGCATGAAATGCAATCATCATTTTTTCGATCAATTGACGATAGTTTGTACTTTTGTAGTTTCCCAAAAATCCGCATGAACTACGTCTTGAAAAGCATTTCATTTTCTTTTCTCGTTTTTTTAGACAATTCAAAAATCCGGTGTCACTAAACAATTTTTTTATCTGTGGAACAACGAATATACCCGCCTTAATTTTTTCGGTTGACAGCATGGGAAACTTTGTTTTCAAATATGTTAATCCTTTGTTTTCGGGATCTTTTGCCAAGGCTTTTACAAAATTTTTGATAATGCCGAGTTTTATGTGCAATGATGGAAGTATTACATTTTGTTTTTCAACAAGTGCTTTTTCAGCAACGTTGCTCTTTCCTACTACATGATTTTCACGAAGTGGTCAATTTCGTTGGATGAAATGCTTTTCATCTGCACTGGTATCCAAAACCACAGAAAACAGCAGTATTTTGTGTAGCCACCCTGCAGGCCAGTAAGTAAAGCCACGACTTTTAAATCACAGCAGATTTTCCAGTTATAGGAATTGTATTTCACAAGTTAAAGAAGTTTTTCCATGGTCTTGTAGTCCTCTTTTACATTTGTGGAGTGACCAATCGGGATTGATGGTTTCGTGTTCACTTTATGAAGTAAAACAGCCTTCACGCTATACTTGCTGCCGTCGATAAAAAGCCGCCAATCCTTAGCTTCGTGGTGTTCTCCAAATTCAGCAAATAATCCTGTCACATCATTGCAATAACAAAAGTCACCCGTTTTTGAATAATACCTTTCAAATTTCTTATTCCGATTTCTGTAATAAGTGACTTTTGTTTCTGCTTCCAAGCAGTTAAATTCCTGCAATCTCGAAACGAGCAACTCAGACTTCTCTTAAGATAAGTTGAGATCACAGCCTAAATCATTGAGTTGGAATTGATTAAATAGCTTTAGTTTTGGACTTTCAATTTCCAAACTGCTGATGATACTGGAACTCAAATCTGATACTTCTCCGGCTGTTATTTTTGTTCTGGTGGTTCTTGTTTTGGATACCGAGAAGAATGTGGCGCCGTCTTTGTTACTGATTGTACTTCGGGATAAAAAGCTTTCCGAAATTTCCCTCCTTGTATTTGAGTTAAGCAGAAGTAACAGTCAGTCACATGATCAATTGGGTTTCTCCATTCAACTGGCTTTCCAAACGATAAATACTTCCTATTTCCGTTTCCAAATGCAATTAACCTCACAAAGCACGTAGCACAGGTTGACAATATAGCATTACTTTACTATAAAGCACTACAGTAAATGCTCTGAATTTGTGTATTTTTTTAAACAATTCTTAAACAGGTAGATAAAACTAAAAAACATATTTTTTTTGAAAAAAAAAACTGAAATAGTCTGCCTTCACGTAATGTTTCATAACTTCCACATTTATTATTCGATTTCATTGATCTTATGCGTTTTAGCTTTGTAAAAACTTTCTTTCATCTGAAATCTTAAAACTATTTTAAATATTTTTTTTTCTATCCTTACGGAATGACTTAAAACAAGCGATTTTCGAAAAACGGCGAAAAATTGTGTTTTTTGAAACTTTGAACGGCTTTTTCTTGATGATTGTTGGGCCGATTTACACAAGTCGTATACTGTTGGAAACACAAACAAAATATCTGTTCAAAACTATAAAGTATATGTTAATTAGTTCGACCGTTTTTGAGAATTAGGCTTATACATGGAAAAGGAGCAGAAAAACACGTTTTTTGGTCATATCTCGAAAACGCTTCTTTGAAAAAATAAATGATTGCCATTTTCGTGTTCAGAGAGCCAAATTAGTCTAGAAAATACTTTTTTGTTGAGGTACTCGCCAAAAACCGAAAATTTGTAAACTAGTGATTATGTCTAAGTGTCATTGAAAATATGGACAATTGGAAAAAGGTATGCCACCGAAGCCGTGGCGAGCATTTGGCCGATATTTTCTTTCACACATAATTGTCATAGATCCTCCTATCATAATAAAAAATATTAAGATACTTCTCTGAAACCTTTTTGTTTTATTTACAAAATTAACATCATGCGTTTTCGTTGGACCACCCTTTATTTTTACAATAGATACCTACAAATTCACAAAACGATCAGAAACAAAATTTATTGAAAATTGAGCAGGTCAATGTTTGATGGTCCCCTGTATCGCTCACGCAACTACGGTTTACCGAATTTTTTTAGACAACAGATGGCTGGTTTGGGACACCTATCCTTAAGCGAAGCAATGGAGCGGGACAGAGGATCTAAAGATAGAGTTAAAATTATTTGAACACGCAAAGCGCACCCGGCAGGTACTGTTGATCAAAAAATTATTGACATTGGTGCCGGCCTGAGAATAACCATACAGAAGGAATAGTTCAAAATGACACAAGGTGTTTTTTTTTTAAGAAGTGATGGCTGTACAAAATATATAAATCCAGATGTAGAAAGTAATTACATGTTTAGTTCGGTTACGTAAAATACCGCAAATGATATAAGACAAAATATAGAAAAATGGCTTTATTCTGCTTTGAGTTCGAAAGTTTATGTTCAGTTGTCAGGCGTGTGCCTATGTCAAATCTGAATGAGGTAACGAACCACACTAAGTTGTCTATGAAAACTATGAAAATAGGGGCCTATCCGACAACTGTACGGGAATTGCGTGAGTGAGAGTGACTGACTACGGAGGGGAAAAACCTAATCGCGTTCTAAATCCATATCGTCTGACGAACTGAGAAATAAGTTTTAAAAAATATTTGTACATGATGGTCACAGTTTGGTTTTATTTCCAAATTGTCTTTGGCACTATTTCGGTAACCACAACAAAATAAAGTCAATTTGAAATTACTTTGTTTTCGAATTTGGCTTCATTTCATTTTGCGTTATATCAAGTCACCGTCTAGTAGTATTCGTAGGCATATCCGTGTGTTTTCGAAAATCATAATCCAGTTATTGTTAGTTATACAAAAAATAAAATAAATTAGAGGCCATTACGGCTTATATAGAGCCTGAACAACCTAATGGCTTACAATTCTCAGCGTTTTCGGTGCTCGTGCAGCAGGAATAAAGGCGAGCTACAAGTATAATTTACTGCTGATTCCGAACGGTTAATGAATGAGCCGAACTTTTCATGGCATTATATATTCTTGGAGGATTCGTCACTTCCTCCACTTTTCCAGTGGCTAGGAATCGAATCCTTAACTCTCTGCATAACAGTCCAAAGCACTCGTCATTATGCCAAAGGGTACTTCATCATACAAATATAAAAAAATGCCAAAATGCAGTATCCTTTCTATATGTTGATGGACACATTATCCGATGAAGTTGATAGGCTACGAATGTATTTTAGTATCAGTAAGGCATAGCCAGTAAGGCATAGCAGGTGATGTTTCCGGGAGCATGTCTTAATATCGAAGGATAAAAATCTCGAATGACAAAAATCTAGAATACAATTGCTTGTAATCTAGAATGCAAAAATCTCGAATGCACATAAATCTCGAATGAACAAAAATCTCGAAAGACAATATCACGAAAAAAATATAAATTCGAGATTTTTTTTGTACCTATTTTAAGAGTTTACACTTAAATGAAACACATTACATACTTAGTTTATTCAACAATTTATTCCCTTTTTTGAGAAAATAAACAACAAAAAATCAATAGTTAACAAAAAAAATTCATTAGGTATCATATTCAAATTACGAGTATAAAACATATCATTTCATCAACTTTCATTTTAATAAGTTGTTTTTATTAGCACTCACGTTGTGATAATACACGAACTGAAACAACACTAAATTGAGATACCAGTTTAACAGTTGCATGGGTAGTTTACTAGTCAGTCTCAGTCGTGGTTTTGTTAAACAGATATTAATAATCTAGAATTAATATATTAATTTTTGAGACAATGGTTACATTGTCTCAAAAATTAATATATTAATTCTAGATTTTTGCATTCGAGATTTTTTTTTCGAGATTTTTGTGTTTCGAGATTATTCTTTTTAGATTTTTTTTTTCGAGATTTTTTCAATTCTAGATTTTTGTTTTCGAGATTTTTACTTTCGAAATTTTTGCTTTCTGGATTATTGTTTTCGAGATATCGTGGTAGACCCGATGTTTCCAGTAAGTTACATAACTTACTATGTTTCAAAAAAGCATAAAAACCGGCAAAAGAACTTACATAGTTGAATCACTTTCAAGGTAGTAGTGAAAAATATGTTGAAAATATCTGTAATTACACTATAATTATTAGATATTATTTTTTTTTTCACATATTGCCTTGTTGCAAAGAAAACTCAGAAAGATTTTGAAACTTCCAAACTAAGTTTATGGAATTGTAAGAGAAGGGTGGTCGAAACTGGATGTCTCAAGCAGCCGTTTAATTAAGAAAAAAAAAAACATTACTCCAAGAAAAAATTCAGTACGCAGCAGTACGGTAGTTATAGAAATAATTTTTCATATTATTCACTATTAATTGTTTAAAAAAAATATAGATTACTCCAAGCATCAGAAAAGTAGGTACCTGTAACAAAATATTAATTAACTTATTTTAGAATCAGCCAAGTAGAGCACTAAGCACTATTTAATTGGACTTGTTGAATTATTGGTTCGAATTACATAGATTGTAATGGTCTTTAATCTACAAAAATCGACGATTTGTATAGGTGGTCTTACTTAGGCCTTGTTTATAACTTTCATTGAAATGCATCTTTGGAATAAATCAGTGAAATTCTGACTTTATTTTTTGACAAGCCAGTTATAGCAATGATTGAAAAAATGGTTTCAGTAAAAGATCCTGTCAGTGACTGATAACAACAATTTTTTGCTATTTGTGGTTAGAGTTGATCATTGAAAGCAAAACTGACATTTGAGAATAGAAAGAGAATCGAACACAATCAGTGGAACGATTGTGTTTCAAGTTAAAGAAACGAAAATCATCTGTTCGTTGAAAGTGATATCCATGTATGTATCTTTAAATCAGAATTTTGTATTTTATAGAGTAAGATTCCACTATTCATTAGTTTCGTTTTGGTACCAATTATTCGTCTAAAAAATGAAAATGAAAATTTTCAGTGATGCATTTCAATGAAAGCTATAACCAAAACATATTAAAATTTTTAATCATTAAGCGGAAAGGTTATTTTTAATTATTAAACTGAAAGATGTTTTTTACAATGCAATTTATTCATAAGTTGTTTTCTAATTTTCTTCATCGGCTCGCCATAATTGTTTTAGCTTTATTATTGGCTTATAAAACACACCTGAGCACTTGTCAAATTTTGTTTGTTCTCAGAACTTATTTTAAAAATTTATTGCCACTTGGTGTTTATTGACACTTCAAAAACTCTAACAGAAAAATCTGTTAACCGTTTGGAAAAATAAAAATTTTAAGAGAGAAGTCTCAAACTAAATTTCCAAATTCTATTCATTTAAAAAGCAGGTAATTTCAACTAAATTTGTACGAAATTTCGTAGGAAACCATGTGCAATGTTTACGAACACATCCAAATAAAATCAATTCCTTATGTTCAACCCATTTCAAAATTTTCAGATACCTACTTTTATTTCTGTTGAATCAGCTGATTTTTTACAAGTGATTTCAGCAACACAAAGCTATCCAGAATGCTTTGAAATTTAATAGATATTTGAACTTAGTAATTCAAATTGGAATTTATTGAAAATCTATAATTTTTACCAAACAAATAGAAAGAGAATACAACAAAAACAAGTTTAGAAACCTGTTCAAACTTAAAATGAAATAAGCAGTCGAATGACATTAGGAAATTTGAGATGAAAACCAACCATTTTTTGGAATTCGCGAAATTAATTTATTTCGGCTTCCATCTCTCGGTGGCAATGAACTCCATTTTAAAAAGTGAAACAGATTCTCATGTCGAGCATATTATACGGGTGGAATAAATTTTTTCCAACGAAATTTTCTATGTCGCTCATAATGCTCTGATCATCCTTTGAATGAAAAAAAAAAAAAAAACGAGCTATGAGAGCTTTGCTGCGAACTAAAAAACTGGGTCGTACGAACTTATTCTTTATGTAAAAGACTAACAGCCTTATTTACTAACTCGTTTTAGCGATGGAGTAAAGTTACATCGACTTTCCAACGACTCTAATCCTGAAAAGCTTATTTATAATGACAATGCACGAGGAATAGCGGTGGAATAAGCTAAAACTGGTTCATAAGAGATTTAAGGTCGTTTTAGTATCTAAATGTCATTTTGAGATGACATCTTGTGAAATTTACAAGGAGTGTAAGCAATTTTTTTTCCGACAAAAAGGATAGATATTTTGCATTAATAAATTATTATATATATTTTCCAAATGCTCTAACAGTTGTACGGTATTGGGAACGCAATGTGGTTGGTACATTCATTTTACATTTACAATCCAATTTTAAATGTATTCAATTATTAATATGCATACAATCACAATAAAATGAATAATAATGGAAATCAGCTGGGGCTTGCTTACGTTTAAAATAACCAGAGTTTTAGATTAGTGACTTTTTTTGGTAGTATATTTGACATAAGGAAGGCGTAGCTAAAACGGCTAAGAAAATATATTATAAATAAGGATTTGTTTGACGTTGCGTAAACCCGAAGTAAGTGCTTCGGCTCGGTTTAACTATTCCGAGGTTGAACCCAGTATTAGTGAAAAATAATAAATAAGGCTGTAAGAGTTTATAAAATTAATATTATTATATAAGTATTTATAAGCATAAGATCAATTTTTTTAAACTATTTTTGTTGTGAGACATAAAAACAGAATGGCATATGATTTCTAAAACAAATTTGAATTTATGCATGAACAAAATATATAAGTCGTTATAGCGGTTTCTTAATAAAATAAGATTTTTTTATAAGAAATGTTTAAAACATTTTTAAAACGCAAACTGTAAGTGTTTGTTATTGTGCGAATAGAAATTAAATTTCAAAAACAAATATTGACTCTTCTTCTCTGTAATGTCATTAAAATCTATTATGCCGATAGTAAGAAATTCAAAATCAATCATATCATATCATCTCAATTTAAATTTTTTTTTTCAAAAGAATTAATCGAAAGAACAAAATTTTTTTCAAAATTCTAGGCACCGTTTTCGAGAAAAACGCTATTTCGAAAACCATTTTTTAACATTTGTATGATGGGTGCCGTTATTTTTAGGTAAAAGTTTTAACTGTTGAGTTTAAAAAAAAATCAAGCAAAGGGTTTTTGAAATATTGAGATTGAAAAAAAAACATTGAAAATTTTAATACACAATATTATTCAAACTTTTGCGGGGCTTTAGCATACAAAAATTTATTAAATTCTGTTGAACCGTTTTTGAGAAAATCAAAAATTTACAAGCAAATGATTCCAAGGGGGTATAATTAGTAACAATTTTTTGGAATTTTTTTTTTCAACCATTACGTAGCTTTAAATAAATGAATTTTTTTGTTTTTTAATATGTGGAAAATTTTTTAAGAAAAAAAAAATAATTTATAAAACTTTGAAAAAAATTTGTTTGCCTTAAGACAAAAAGATGTGTTGGGGGAAAAAATCGTATGGTACCTGCATTATTGTTGGTCTTTTTCACAAGAAAAGGCAGTCCTTTGGTCGTGTTAGCAATACATCAGTATAAATTTCCAAAAGCAGTACAAATACTGCAATTGCAGTGCCTGACATCCATGAACAGGATACGTTTGAAGTTAAGTAGTTATTTGAGGGTTAAAAACAAGCTCAGTTTTATTCATATCGGGACTGTATTGTGGCCGCATTTTGATGACGAAATCAATGATTTTGTCCGAGACTGTTTTCTCAACTTACGACAGAAATCAAATTAGCGAGAGAGTTCGTATTCTTTTGAAAAGGATTTTTTCTATTTTTAAGGAAAAGCGTTGTCAATTGATGATTTCAGTAGGTTCTTACAGGTTGTAAATCTATGTTGTGAATGAAACATTAAAAATTTTAATAGGAAAACTTGGTATATAGGTAAGTCATGAATTGTTATAAATATTGAAATTCACATTAAATTTAATAATAGGTCAAGAAAAAAATTTATTAGTTTTGCTAACGTGCCAACGACAATAACGAAGAAACCAAAGGAAGAAACATATACCTAGGTACAAATGAATGTATTCAAAAAGTTGTTGGGAGTTATAAGAATAAATTTACAAATTTTTATTAAAAATACTAGGTGCAACTAAAAATAAAGCACGTTCCTTTTATATAATAGGAGGTAGAAGACTTGAGCTCCTATAGCCCCCAATTTTTTTAAATTTGCTTTTCTGTTTAAGTGTATCCATTATTTGAATCGTTCCTCTTTTTTTAACAACTTTTAAACATACTTTTTGCTCCA
The DNA here is from genome assembly GCA_911387755.1 of Chrysotoxum bicinctum. Taxonomy (NCBI): domain Eukaryota; kingdom Metazoa; phylum Arthropoda; class Insecta; order Diptera; family Syrphidae; genus Chrysotoxum; species Chrysotoxum bicinctum. The sequence continues at coordinate 92,580,895 of OU426987.1, forward strand.
CCTTGAGTCATATTCATAACACTAAAAATTGTATTTCAACACTTTAGCAATAACAAAAGAAAAACAGCTCTTACTTTTGACCTTCACTGTAAACCCGAAAAAGCTTCCAACAAATTATACCTACAAAAAAACTTAAAGCTTTAATTTTAAACAAATAATAAACAACAACACTTTGTTTTCAGCATCGCCGCTATGGCTGTGTTTTTCTTCTTGGTGGCCTCATAGTCATAGCCAAAGCCAAGTGCCCGAGTCAAACAGTCAAAGTGCTTTTTTCTTCCACGGACCGCGGACGTGAGAGTATAGGCCGTAAACAGAGGCTAAAGTACGAACGAACGAAAGGCAAGAATACAAAAGATAAAACTGCATTTGGCAACAAAAAATAAAAACAAACAAAGAAAACAAATTTTTTCTGTGTTAAATTAGAAAAGTCAACTCACTTTTACGGGATATGATTTAACTAACGGTTTAATTTATTTGGTTCAGAATGAGAGTTTCGAATTTGTTCTAACTTTTTTAAGTTCGATTGTCCCGATTTCGTGACCGTGACTGTGAATGGACATCTCGTATCAGAGTATTGAAATTTTCCTTTCCAATCGGATGTCCAAAATCTCCTAAAAAATAAAACCAAACCCTTGGAAATTGTTAATATAAATACGATATACCTATGTACGTATAATTCTACTTGTTCTCAGTAAAATGTTATATCACGGATATTTTGGTCATAATGTACAACCCGTGTAGCAAATCTAAAACGTATCCTTATCGGTTGGTGATGATGGCGTGTCCTTGAATGGGTACGACACCCTTTCCCCCCTTGGCCTGAAAGGTTTTCATTCATCTATGTTCAGTCAGTGAATCCTTGAAGTGAAGAACAACGAAAGCACATACCTACACACATCCCAGGAATAAATATGTATAAAGTTCCAGGAATAATTAAGTCCTAAACATATTTTGTATTTTGTTTTTGTTTTTTGTTTCGGGGAAAAAATTAGATAATTTTATTTGCAAATTTCCGCGTGAGTGTATGCTCTATTTTGAGAGTGTGTTCTCTTCTATTCCATGTGCCTCTATACAGTGTGATAGTCCTTGTTTTGTTTTTAATTTCCTTATATCTATACCTACCTATAATTCGTATGAAAAAATTCATTGGTTAAAAAAATAATTGCCATCCTGTCGAAGTTTCTAAGTAAAATCTGTGCAATCTGCACCAACAAGTGGAGTAGCAGTAGTAGTGCAGGTGGCAGAAACAGCAGCGGCAGTAGCGGCAGCAGGTGCAAGCATATCAAGCGATACACCACAGCAATGTCGATGGCGGTGGCAGAGGACGAAGATTCCTATTGCAAAGGAAGTGATGATAATGTGAGTGCTTTTTCGTTGTTGTTGTTGTTTTTCTTAAAAACCAAAAAAAAAATGTTTTTACTTAGAAAATGTGTACCTATACCTTTATTTACCGTTGTGGTGGATTACAAATTTAGGTGGAATAAAAATAAAAAATCATGTACTATGTAACTCGTGTGGGGAGTGACCCCGTTTGCATTGTAAAACCTCGCCAATCCTTTTCATTCAGAAAATCTAGAATTTATTTGGTTCATTTAAGGGTGTGCGTATTGGATTTATGATAAATTTTACTAGATTTCTTTCTTATTTTAAATCCTATAGGTTCGTACATATTTAGGCTATGGTTTCGGTAAATCCAAATTTTTCATCCGTGAATTAACCGCGGGTGGTTTCATTACAAAGTGATCCTAGGGATGTTTCGGATTTTTACTTGTTTTGTGCCAATCATACTAGGCATCGTTTCATGGCTAATGCAACTAAGATTCGGAGTTAATTTAACAAATTTGGTGAGTTTACTGTGGGGTTAGATTAACAGATATCTCTGAAAGTGTCATAAACCTTTTAACAAAATTCCCTATACAAAAATTACAAATTTAAAATTTTAAAAACAAAAACTCCGTAATCGAAGTCCTTAAATCCAAAAGACCTAAAACCAAAATTAAGAATGCTATACAAGTTGGTCATCTACTGGTTTCTTTTTAAATCATAGATTATTTTGAAACTGACAGATGTTTCCCGCTCGAAATCTTGACAGGACGTTACTATCATACCTCCGCGAAACGAAATGAGTCGCTTTGGGCTCGAACAACGTTGGACAATATTGAAAACTTATTTCCAAAGTGAGTGCTGTGTACCCCAAGCCAAGCAGTGCGTTTTTTGAAAAGAAGTTTTGGCAGAGATGAAGCAGGCAAAGCGCTTCCTGAGAATGGTATGCTAGTGGACATTAAATTTGCTCCCCGTCGTCGTACGGTGCACACAGACGAAAATGTGTCTACTGTGGCAAAAATGGGAGACTCAATTCACGAAGATCGATGTCAACAGCTCATCATTTCACGCACTAGTCTGAGGTGAATTCTGCACTAAGATCTCAGATTATTCGCTCACAACGTCCAATTGACTCAGCAATTGAAGGCGCACGATCACTTAAACGACAATGTGTTCCATAAATAATGGGAATGTTTTCTCTTACTAATAAATTTTGTTCATTTTATTGCATTTTTGACAAAAATAAACCATTATTTGGCCTACCCTTTATACATAAATGCTCAAAATGGGGAAATCAGTGTTTAAGCATTTTGGTTTTATTGATGTAAAAAGAAAATTTTTCGTTTTTTTAATTTGTTTTAAACAAACCATAATGAACAAAATTATTATTAGAAACTTTGCTGATTTCTGTCTCATTGGGCAATGTGGAAACATTCAAAAAATTATAAGGAACATTTTCCCGCAAAAGCACCTAAGTAAACAAATTCTGTAACGGCCTTGACGTTATATCTGAGTTTGGGTGTCCCTTTTTTGCACCATTTTATAATTTAAAATGACGAAAAATATGTAACTTGACGTTAGCCGTGTCTAAAACCTGATTTAGTATCCTATAGATACACCAAAGACATTGACGAAGCAGCGTGCATACTCCATGCAAAAAAAAACCTACTTTTGCAAAAACGAGATACTATCATTATCTAGCCTTGAAATCAATGAAAACATTTGTTGGTTTAAGTATTTTTGACAACGGCAATATCAAGTGTATAAATTCAACTATTTACAATAGATTATAATCTAAGATAATTCACAGTTCATCAATAAAATTTATAAGCGATCACCATAATACCGATTCATTTATTTGGTTAATAAATATCAAATATTGTCAAATATCTTGTGATTTGATAATAATATAGTTATAAGAAATAAAAATACAGCTCTCTACCAAAATCTTTGTTTTTTTTGGAGTTTGGTAAATTTTTTGTACAATTTTCTTGGTTTAATAGTGAAAAGCTCTTTCAGTAGATTAATAGCAAATTGTATTGTTTATTATTGTAGATATAAGCATTTTTATACCATTTTGGAAAGTTCATTAAATTCACGAGTTTTTAAGGTAATTTTTCACATAGGTAGTATCTCGCCCATTAACTCTTTTTAACTTTTATAATAAAAAAAATAATAATTGGTATAAAATTTTACCATCTATCTATTAATACAACTATTCTAGAATATTAAAAAAAATAAAAAAACAAATAGAACTATTCCTGCATTATCGAAGAGCTTATGCATTTGAGAAAATTCGTAAAGTATATTTTCTCTTTTGGTTATTTCACCTTCAGATACTGTTTATCATAAAATATGCTTGCTTTAGTTAAATGATACTCAATTTTTCTTTCTAAAGTTGTCATTCAAAAAATTATTCAGATCTTAAGCCTAGTACGCAGATCGAGAAAAATTTTGTCTCCCATACATTTTTTTCCTGGGACAAATTTTGTCTCGGATATTTTTCCGAGCAGTACGCAGTTCGCGCGCAAAATTCATACTATTGTGAATTGCTCTTCAAAAGGTCTCCACTAAATTTTGCCAGGAAAAAGAATGATACAAGCATTATTTTGCGGGACAAATTTTGACAGCCACCGTATTTCCGAAAGTGATTTTTGTCAAAACTAGTTTTATGTAAAAGGTGCATGCCAAAAAGGCATGAACGACTTTTGTAAGACAACCCGTTCCAGAGATACACTAAAAAACACATTAAATTAGATTTCATCTCTCCAACTTCAAACTTTTGCGCGAGATTTGGATAAGTTTTGTAGAGATAAAATTTGTCTTGTCTCGATCTGCGTACTAAGCTTTAAGAAAAAAACAGAATCAGACTGATTTCTGATGAAAATTAATAAATATATTTAGCGTAGATAAGCACCCTACACGATTATACTTACGAAATCACGTAGTTGATAGAAACTATGAAAAGTAGTGGGTCCAGGTGACTACCTTGAAGGACTCGTACGACTGAGAGTGAGACTGTGCTTTTTGGATCAGAAATGATTTTTCTTTGTTATATGTTCTTCAATTCAAATAGGATCTGATCTATTTAAAAAAAAAGGTGATTGGAAATCAAGAGTTTAAGTCTATATAAATTAAGAATGTGAAGCACCAGTTGAAAGGCGTGCGCTATAAAGTATTTACTTGTACAACTGTAACAAAAAATGTTGAATACAAATGTCTCAAAAATCTTGGGTAGTTATAAAAGTTTAGATATCGGCCTTTGATTAAAAAAACATCAAATATCAGGTATTTACATCATTTAGGGCACAGGAATATAACTCCAGAGAATATTGGTCCATAATAGGAAAAAAAAGTTAGCTTCATATTTTTAATACATACTAGCCGACCCAGCTCTCGAAATTCGAGTGCCAATTTATTTATTATTTATTATTTATATTATTGGCAGTGTTTTCAAGCAAATTTATTAAAATAAATTTTATTTTATGTAATATGCAAAGTATTCGACAGTGCAAAAACAAAAATGACCCACAGTGTGTAAATGCGTGTCTCAAGTATATTCTGCACATCTCCGTAACTGTGGCTTTCCAACCATATAAAATTTATCGAAATCGGTTAAATACTTTTGGAGAAAAGTGTACCACAAAAAACATGTTTGCCGTTTTATTATTATGATGATGATGATGATGATGATGATGATGATGATGTAATTATTTTTCAAAATGGCACTTAGCAGTGGGTAGAGCCGTAGAGCAAAACTCTGCACCAAAGACCAACACGAAGCCATTTAATCCATGCATAACAGCGGAGTATTAGAAAAAAAGCATCAGTAATTGGACTCAAGAATGGTTATTAATGCTATTAATTCAAGAAAAACTAAAGGAACCAGAGGAAGAAAGAGTCAAGTTGGTCAGAAAAGTTTAAGTGCATCCTTTTGTGTCTTCAAAAGAGCTGCAGTGAAAAATAGAAACGCAAGCCAGTGCAAAAGCTGTTCATCGCATCATAAAGGATACCGCTCTTCAAGCCTCAAAGAAAGGCTAAAGATTGATGTTAGTAAAGAGACAGAGCGGAAATCTGGAGAATTGTCCAAGAATTTTGGAATTTGATGCCCCAAGAAAAGTGCCAAAAGTTGGTAAATTCTATGTCGAATCAAATGCTTGTATAGTTCAAAAAAAAAAATAAAAAAAAATGTTTAATGTGTTAATAAATAAAAAGAAACTACATTGTTTATCAGACTGTCTTGATTTTTGTTAGTTAAATCAGGTGTTGCTGTGTTTATGTATAGCTTATAGGAAAGCTTACTACTAAAAGACTTGAATCCCTAAGGTTTCCAAAAAATTCCATAATACAGATTGACACAGTACATACCACTAATATAATACATTTTTAAATATTTGCAAATATGTATAAACAAAATTATAAATCGTAACTATTTTTAAAATATTTTGAAGAAAAATGTTGGTGCACAAACTTTAATGTCGTTTTTATTTGGCAATCCGGAATCTCTCTCCGATCCGGAATCCCAATTGAACACTTTTGTTTGCTTCTGATGATTCTGAAGTTTTGTTTGATTGTATATGTGAAACATCAAATGCGTACAATAATCAAAATCAAGAAAAATGTTTGTTGAAAGCAGGGTTGGCCGAATTGTCACTTTTTAGAAATAACTACACTTGTTACGTCTGCTATGTAGTTAATGTAGTTAAATGTAGTTAATTGTAGTAAATGTAAGAAATTGTAGCATTGCTGTTAATTAACTGTCAGTTATGCATTTGAAATTTCAATTTTTAAATTAAACGTTCAGTTATTCCTACAATTCTTCATCCTTATGGTAAATGAAACTTTTTTTTAAAAAACCTTCATTAGATCATAAAAGTGCAAAATTGTTTTTTTTTTCCTTTATTATATTGAATTTTTATGAATTAATTTTTATGAATTTATGACTACTAATATGTAGCAGACGTAACAAATTGTAGTAAATTAGGCATGTACTTTCTTCAATAAACTACGCGTAGTTAAATACTACGTTTATATGCAGTATCGAAAGATCGAGTTATATTAGGGTCGGATTTTCGACTCACATTTCTACTCGACACCGCTGAGCGATTGGGATCGAGTCGAACGAAGCTCATTTCAACTCAATACAGGTATATAAAGGTTCGAAGCGAGCTTCAAGCTCGCTTCAACACCTCATATAAACGTAGTGAATCATGTAGAAAATGTAGTGTAGTTAATTCGGCCAACCCTGGTTCGCACAATTTGAATACCAAAAATCACAGCTGTTGAGGTTGACGTTTAAGTATATGAATGTGTGAGTGCTTCTGGTTTTGCTTCTGATTTCAAATCCAGAAGCAAATTTCTCTTCTGTTCAGAATCAGAACTGTCATTTTTTCCCAATTGAACACTTTCAGAAGAGTCCGGAAGGCTTCCGGATTGCCAAATAAAAACGACATAAGTATTTATTATTGTCAGCAATATGTACTCCTTATTTTGTTTGATTATAATCTATTATTGGTTGTGGAATTTTTTAATGCTATTATCCACTGTACTGCTGGTTTGCATTGTGCCCATGACCAGCACACTCTTCTTGGACTTACCTTTGTAATGAGTGAGAAGAATCCCAACCGAATGGTGAAAGGATGAAGTAAAGAGCTGACTTCGTTTTGTTCAGCAGGAATATCTCACCGAACTTTGTTTACCAAGTATACTCGTCTTCTTCTCCTTCAAAGTTTTTGCTAGATTCAAAGAAGTTGAATAAATGTAAGTTGTAATATTTCTAACTTTTCCTAAATATGGCTGCATAAGCTTCAACAAAACGGATCTGATGGCCTCCCAGAAACACGTGCTTCCTCCTTTTCTGTGTAATGAAAGCCATTCACCACAAATTTAGTCTCCTTATACACCGCTAACCAATATTGCCAAAATTTGTGTGGATTTGTTGCAATGAATTGGGTTAACGGACATTTTGCCTGACTTGGTAATAGCTGCTCATCGATTGTTATAAATGTACCAGTACCTGGCTTATTTTCCATAAATGTGTTAAAAATAGTCTGTCAGATTTTTGTTATCTAAGCGTAGAAAACAAAATATTTCTCAAAAACGATTTCGAGCCATTGCAAGCTAACAAACATTGTGACCAAAGAGAATGTAGGGGGAGATAATTGCTACCTGTAACTGCGCAAGCATAAATGATGATGATAAATGATAAATGAACGTTTCCAATTTATTGGTATATACCATTCTACCTTTTTGCTTCTTTCGCGGTACATTTGTACATTTCACAATATGTTGAAAAGCATCCTATTCCATATAAGCAAACGCCAAGCATGGCAGGACTTACATTTTCTATGTGCCTTCTTGAGTAAGCTGTTGGCCCAAAATATATTTTGAGCAGGTGTTCTACCTTGAATCTTTTGGACCCTGGTAGGTTCTACCCAAACAAAAATTTTAAATTCAAATTCAAGAGAGACAAGGAGAACAAATAGTAAATCATAATTATACCGAAAATACATTCACCCATATTCTGAAACTCGTATTTATGACTCGTATTCGACTACAGTCGTAGGAACTGTCGTATGCGATGTTTTGCGTTTCCCAATATTAGTACAAGTGAAGTCGGATGTTCGACACCTGGAATAACAACATACGACTGTAGTCGAATACGAGTCATAAATAAGAGTTTCAGAATATGGTTGATTGATTCTCTCTTAATCTACTAAGAAAATAATAGGTAGTCATTTTGACTACCTTTGGGTATTGTAGGCATATTTTTAATTTCTCGATAAAAAAAAGCTCAAATACTGGTAATATCAATATTTAACATAGATCTCCCTTTTAATAAATAAATAATTCGCACCCAAAGAAAAAACCTTAGGTGGAATGTACCACAAATATTCTACATTTTAAAATGAAAAGCAGTCATTCTGACTCCATCGGGTATTCTAGTGTTAATAACCATTTTTTTTTTTTTTTTTTTTTTTTTTTCTAATCTACTCACACTCAAGGGATTATGATTACCCTTTTAAATTTTTCAACACAGCGCGGGCATGAAGTTACGGAAGAGAAAGAAAGAAGAGAAAGATGTGTGGCACGATACTCTGAGACTGAAGGTGGTTGTCTCTGATTTTTTATCTCCAGGGATGGCGGCTGAACTAAAGCAGAGAAATGCCGTGTCTTATTTCTATGTCCCTTATAATTCGCATTATTTTATTTTTTTCAACCATAAGCTAGCTTTTCAATTCAATTCAATTCAATTTTTATTTAGTTTACATTGTACAAATAAGACGTAGTCTTTTACAGTACATACAATTAAGGATAAGTGAATTATAAATTTACTATACATAATAATAATACATGATAATAATATTTACAAAGTATAATAGATTCGAAAATAATAATAATTCTTTGAATTAATAATATTTAACATTAAAATTGTATATTATCTAAAATAGATAGATGGTAGAAAGAATTCAACAATAAATAATAAGAGAAAAAGGGGAAAAGGGAAAGAAAAAGTAAAAAGAAAAGATGGGTAAAAAGAAAGATGAAAAGTAGAATAAGAGAATTACTGAGCCTAAATACAAGACAGGAAGTGCAGAAGAAAAGAAGTAGTTTTGCTATGAAGATAACAAATGTAACAATGCAGCGGTTTTGAATTTTCTAGATCCAATTATTTTTCTTATAGCTGTGGGTAGGGCATTCCAAACGCGAGGTGTTTAAATAAACGAAGTGGGGTATAATAAGATTGAGAGTTCTGGTTGACTGGGCAAATATCAGTTATCAATAGTGGCAGTTTTTCCTGAATGATTTTATGCATACAAAGACAGCATCTTATGTCCAGAAATTGCTGAAATGTGCAAACGAGGATCAATTTATGATAGTGTGACATGTGCTCGTACCAACGCAACCCATACACATACCTTATCATGTCATTGAAAGCAACTAGTAGCTTATGCTGAGAATGAGAGTCGAGTTTACAATATACAACTGTACAATGATCAATTATAGGTAAAAATAAAGTTTTAATAAGTCTAAGTTTAGTAGCAACTGGAGTAAAGTTAGAAGAGACACTAAGTTTACGTAACCCAGCGTAAATCCGCCCTATGACAAGATTAATGTGGTCGGTTCCAGACAAAGAGCGATTAAGTTTAAAACCAAGATTGGATACAACATCAACAAACTTGATTTGCATGTTGTTTAGGAACACAAACGATATTTCATCAGTATTGTAAGGTGTTTTTGAGATACATATAAGTTGTGATTTATCTGGATTCAGGTTGAGCCCATTACAAATTGACCAGTTGTGGATATTACACAAATCTTTGCTAACTCTGGCAATTAGATCTTATATAAGTCCAATAGGTCGTGACAAGTATATTTGTGCATCATCCGCATATAGATGAATTGAAACGTTAGAACATACTTTGGCAAGGTCATTAATAAATATGCAAAACAAAATTGGTCCCTGAATCGATCCTTGGGGTACTCCCGAAGACAATGTTTCGAAAAGAGAGTAATTACCATCATAAACAACCCTTTGTTGGCGATTAAATAAATAATTATTTATCAGACGCACTGATCTTTCACTAAAGCCAAAATACAATCTAAGTTTCTTACAAAGAACCATATGATCTACACGATCAAATGCCTTTGAAAAATCCGGCAAACAAAGAACCGTTAAGTAATCCATATCAAATTCAACTCTTATGTCATAGATACTAATTTAATTTTTACTTAATCAAATTTGAAAACATGTTTTTTTTAATCTGTGGAACAGTGTTTAAGAAAATGAATATTTTACAATAATTCGAGAAAAAATGCGTATATCAGGTACCGTGAAAAGTGCTGCTCGGAGTCGACAGAAAATGGACGCCTCCAATCCTGCTAACACTAAAGCTAACGTATTCCATTTCAAATAAACCCCATCAAAAAGTGCTGAGATGTGAAGTACCTGAAATGCCAAACATCCAAAAGTGATGACCGTTATCATTATCACTATAAACAAAGCATCGACGATCTACCGGTGATACTGAATTTTAAAGTTTAATTCATAAATTGCATTGTTTGCAATGTACATACATATGTGTTGAAAATGAAGTTTGTAAATTATGTTAGTCAGTGCTAAGTTTTATTTTAACCCAGAGAGAACAGTTGGTTCTTGATAATAAATAGCTAAATACTTTTTAATAAGTTAAAGTTATAAAACTAATTCACATATAGGATTAGTTTGGAGTTGTAATTTACTAGGTTAAGCCTGTCCACGAGCCTTAATGGCCTTTAATTTATAAATTTTTTAGTTCCAAGCCCGCCACTCGGCCATTTTTAATTATATATTTTATGTTTGGCATGTATCGGTACTTGTAACATGTCTCAAATATGGTCGGCGCATTGCAGACATTATCCATTATCTCTCCGACTTATACTCTGTTGACTAAGTTGTATTAGAAAAGAACCCTCATTTTCAACCCAATGATGATTAATCGCAGCTGGCAGCTTTAACTTTAAGCGAATCATTAAAATCGAAGTGCCTACCTCTGTCTCCGATTTGCCAAAATGTTTTCGCCAAAATTTATTTGAAAACATGAAACACGGAATTAGTGATGTGTACCTCATACATGAGGCAATACAAAATGTCCCATACACCAATCTGAAATGTCCCATCACCTCAAAACGAAAAAATGTATTACCTCACACCTCACCACAAAAGCAACGAAAAATATTTCTCTTTACTCTTTCATGGAAAAAAAACACTATTCGTATCGAGCATCTCACTCATCGGCCTGATACTAAGACTGAGAGACTGAGACTGATGCAGAATGAAGTTGTATTGTAGTTAATTGTATGAAAGGAGGAAATAGGCCTCAAACTCTCTACCCACACAAAGATCAAACCAATGGAAATAGAATGAGGTTTGTTGGAAGATCAGTATTTGAAATGAAATGAATGAATGTGTTGTGAGTTGAGTTCTTGAGTACTTTTTACTCAAACGTCCCATTCAAACAAAATTCGTGACATTGTCGCAGGCTGGGTTTTTGTACCAGGATGGGACTTTGTACCAGGCTAGGACTTTGTACCAGGCTGGGACTTTGCACCAGACTAGGACATTTGTCATTTAAGGATTGAGGTTCTTTTGCATCTGTTTGAGGAGACAAAATGAGAAGAGATAATGAGTGGGACTTATGAATGAATGAATGTTGCACTGACTACAGTGTAACAAACAATGAAGATAGGTATGAAGCATTATCGAAAATTATACAATCAAAGGGTTAAAAAAGGAAGGAGTTTTTTTTTACAGTTTGGAGTAGGAGGTTTTGTTAATTTTTGAAGGAATAGGAATTTTCGTGTTTTTAGTGTTAGAAAAAAGAGACTAGGGTTTAGAGATCAAGATCTAATATGTGAATTGAAAAAAAAAATCAATCAATCAATTGTGCTGAGTTTGCATACGTGAAGAGTCATTAGTGTTGTATTTAGTCCAGTGTCCTGTAATCAAATTTGTTTGTAAAAAAAGTGATCAGCACAGGTCTTAACAGAAGAAACATGTTGAGTGGGAAGAAAGTAGGACAAATATTGTTTATATTGTTTTTAAATGCAAAAATGTAATGATGTATTTTTTTAAACTCATTAGATTCAATTTATTTTGAATGTGATAAAATATTTGTTTTTTTGTTAAAAAATATCCTTTTGTGTTTATCTTTTTATTAAATGCTTTTTTTTCTTTAAATAACTTAAATAAAATTTAACAACACCACTTTTTCTTTTAAACTTTTTTTTAGATTAATTTTTTTATTATATCTTTTTATATTTACTTATTTTAAACTTTATTTCTGTTAAAAACTAAAACTTTTTTAATTTTGTTTTTAAATGTTTTATTTAAAAATAAAGTGTTTTGTATCAAGGATATTTAATTAAATATATTATATTTATTGATATTTAATTTTTGTAACCTTTTTATTTAATCCAATTTTAAAAACTTTTTTTGGAAAAAATATACATATACTATTGTAGCGTGAACCTCTTTAACTACAGGTTTCGTGGGTTGAAGATCCTTAGTTTAAACTTTAGAAAGTTTGTACTCGTAGATTGTCAATTTCAAATAAAATCACGTTTGTATTTTAATAAACATAAATTAGTTTTGACAGTTTTATTTAAAAAAATTTTAATGTAAAGAAAAAATTAATATTACGGAACAAAAAAAAAATAATTAAAATTTCAAAGTTAAGTAATTAAATAATCAAATAAGGTGGCACGATTTAATGTGTGTGTTAAATAAACTCTCAAATTAAACTTAACACCGATGTGCAAAACAAAAGCACTAAATTATTTAAGAAAATATTATAGATCAAGGTTTATGTTATTAAAAGCGGAGGAGGAAACCCGTCCGTTGAATAATAATCATCAACACAAGAAATGTTCTCAAACTTCAAGTATGATATTTTTCTATCTGGACAATGGATTACCCGACTGTCCTAAGTGAAATATCAGACGAGAATGAAAATAAATCGACTGAAACTCTCCTTTTATACTTTTTTGTTTACTCTATTGTCAACTTTGTTATTTTATTTTTTATTACTTAGAAGTGAGTTTCTTTGTTATTTTTAATTTTTAATATATTAAAGCTTTTTAATTTTTATTCTTGCAACCTTAATTTTACAAAAATAATAGGTATAAGAATAAAATAAAAGAATAATTAAATAATATATGAAGTGCTACACTATTAAAAAAAATACGCATTGTTTAATTTCGAATTTCAAAATATCCACTTAAATAGGTATGTACCATGGGACATTTGAGGTGGGACAAAGTACCACCTCATTTCAAAAAATGAGTACCTCATACAAACTCATTTCAAATTCGTGTCCTACCCATCACTACACGGAATATGATCCCATTTATGCGACCCAGATGTGTATTTTACTTTCAACAACGAGGAGGGGTTATGCTGCTGCTTGCTGGTTTCGGAGCTGCAGTTTTATTTTTTGTAGTTTTTGTTTATCCCCGCACGTTTGACCGACTTCGTGGAAGAAGCAATTTTGCTGGTGGCAGTGGCAAATGCGAAAAAAAAATAAAACATGAATTCTACGCAGATGCTAAGAAAATGATGAAAATCATTAGAGTTTTGTGTGTTAGGTTTCAATGTTTGTGTGTTCGAATATGGCAGAAGAATATGTATATGAAGAAAGAATAAACTATGATGTGTCATGTTTTGCTATTGCACACGAGCGACCTTCGGCGCTGTTCTTATTCTTGTTGTAGTTGTTATCTTTCAAAAAGATTTCTTGCAGCCAGTAGCGCGCCAACGAGATGAATCTGTTTTGCTATAAATTCTGCCATATTTGCATTATAATAAGGTATCTATAGTAGTTTGGTGTTTACACAATGCAATTTTCCGGGCAAAAGTTTTTTGGGGGGACTTTTAGTTGAAGTGGGCGGATTTAAAGTTGTTTCTTCCTTGAACAATCGATATCTGAGCTAAGGCAAGACCAGAAGGCGACGCGACGCGACAACGACGAAGACGAAGAAGACGACTACAATTATTGACGATGTTGGCCACGAATGAGATCATGAATTGATTGCTTTTGAAGTAAAACAAACAAACACAAAGAAAAAGAATTCAAAAACACTATTTTGAGAAAGTGCATTAGAAACAGAAGTGCATTAGATATAAAAGTGCATTAGAATTGAAAGTGCAGTAGGAACTTTTCCGCCATAAATTAACTTTGAGTTCCTAGCTAAGAAAGGCAAAAACAAAACATCCATGACTATAAAACACGCATATATGTACTTACCTACCTAAGCTGACTCATCGATAAAATTGTTAGAATTGACGTAAGTTGTTTGGGGAGTGGGGACGCACTCCAAGTTGTTAGTTTCATATAGAAGGGGGCAACGGGCTTGGTGAGTGGCGACGAAAGCGTGTCCATTAGCAACAAACTGGGGCGTTTTGGTCTGGGGCTTTATAATCAACACATTTTTGTTTTAATTGTTTTCCTCTTTGACATTGGCTGGCGGCCTTTATATGCGGTCACTGTCAGGGATATAAATTGAATTAAATGCAAATATAGTTGTCTCTAGGCTAGGTCGCTGACAAACTTTTTACACACATATAATAGATATTATGCATCTATACCTAGTTACTTGTAGATTTATAATTCAAAAAGGAATAAAGTGTATAGTGGGCTCGGTTTAACAACTATCTTTAGTAGCTAGGTAATTAGTACTTACTGAATTAAAGCAAGGTCTTACATACATTTGGTTCAGTGTTCCGTGTGTGTTCCATTAAGTTGTGGAACTTTATTTTTTAATGATGCGAGAATGTGTGATTTATGAACGAACATTATTCTGTTTTATATGTGTGCCGTAAGGTGAGTGGAATAGTAGGCATACAAGGTTTTGTTTAGGGTTTCTATAATCGGCTAAGTCATAGCTCTATAATTTATTTTGTGTTGCCTTCGTTTCGGTGAGAACTGTGAAGAAAAATAAATGTGTTGCATGATTGCATGCGTCAGTTGTATGGCTTTCGTAGTAATAGTTTAATAAGTGATGAGTTCCGATAAGTAGAACCAAATTTTTCATCATTTTGGAGGAAGTATAATAACTAGGTACACTCGATATTTCTGAAGCACTTGAATTTGGTATCAACCTCTTACTGAACATTTTTCTTCTTCTTTACTAGATATAAGTTTTTTTCTGAAGTTCAAAATATACTGAAACACCCGAGGGCTAAGTTTTATCTCCCACTCTTTTTTTTCACTTTCATTTATTTGAAACTTATAATTTACTTAAATATATATTTTACTGAAGACAGAATTTCTATGATAAATTTATAATAATTCGAGCTTAATAAAGTTGAATTTAATGCTTCAAGAACTTAAAACAGATGTTTGTCCTTTAAGTGGTACCTATTGTGAAGGGTGTTCTTAGAGGCGGAGAGTTAAAAAATAACTAAACACACAGACAAATTTTTAAAATATTTATAAAATTAAGTTAATTTTCCAGATAATTGTATGTTATTGATACATATTTGAATATGATTTGGGACACATGGGCGCCACTAGCGCGTGATTTGGAAATCCAATAAAATCCATAAAATACATACCTATGTACATACATACCTATGTATACTCTGAAGTAAATCAGACTGTATTTTCGGAAAAACGCATCGAATGTTGGCTCCCAAATGCTCAATTCTTTCTAGGTATACCATTTTAGTTTCAAAATGAGAATAGTAAACTTCCAAGTGGAATAATAAACTTCAAAATGGGAATAATAAACTTCAATGTGAGAATAGTAAATTTCAACATGAGAATAAGTATAGCTAAAGTGAAAATTAAAAAAGTTATATTTGCGATGGTTTTCAACAAATTGTAAAATAAAAATTTACAGCACAATTGCAGTTTTACACTAGCGGAACTTGGTTCTGCATTTCAAAAACATTTAATTTTGTTATCTCAAAAAGTGTGGGAAACGGCCTATTATAATAAATATATATAATAACAATAGTGACTAGAATAAAATAACTATGACCATAATAAGAATCTATATGAAGGTTTTTATAATACAAATTCTATATACTACTGAAATCAATCAGCCAAGTAGAAAACTTAGCACTATCCATAATAAGAATCCTAATAATACTAAACATAATAATACAAAAAAAAAAAAAAAAAACAGGAATAGATACCTTAATAATAATAATCTTACTGATAATAACTACCATTTATATTTAAATGTAAATAATACCTACTGTAATAATCCTAATCAATATAATAATAATCCCTATAAAATAACTATTCTAATAAAACTAATTTAAAGATAATAAAAATAATAAACACCACTATAATACTACCACTACAATAATACGAATATTAATTATAACAACATAACATAACTAATAATAAACTTTCGGATATAAAAAGATCACAAAAATAAATATCCTAATAATAATAAACTCAACCATAATAACTACAATAAAAAATATATGCAAAATAATATCTATAATAGTAACTAATCGTATAATAATATCCACCAAAATACCAAATAATAGGAATACCTGATAATACTAATATATATAAAAAAAATACCTAATAAAAAAACCACAGAATAATAATTACAGCTACTAATATAAATACCTAATTACTAGAAAATATAATAAAAATAATATAGACCTACAAATAATAACTTATAATAATAATGCATACTTTATAAAATAATCACTAACTAATGATCATAATATTACACCCTATTATAATAAGATCTAAATATAATAATCACCAAGTAAATAAAAAGAATACCTACCTATCATAATATAATATGTACCTCAGAATAATACATGCAGATACTAATACCTAATAATAATACCTAACTAAACTACATACTTACTACCTTATAATAATACCCAGTAAAATAATAATACATACCCATAATAATGCTACTATACAGTGTGATTTGCATAAGGTGTGACAAAAAGCTAAAGCGTGTAGGTTGGACTTAGACAAGAAAAAAATCGTATGGGAGGGGGGGGGGTCTATTTCCCCCCGTTTAGGAAGGAGGGGCAATTTAAAAAAAAAATAACTTAAAACAGAAAAAAATTATTAAAAAATAATGGTGATACCTACAGAGTAATACTATAGCATTTTGAAAAGCCAGAAATACATTCTTTAATTTTGTTTTTAAATAAAGTTGTTCGAGTGAATAGTTTTTGAAAAATTAATTTTCAAAATCAAAAATTTGAAGAAAAAAATGAAAATTTTGTTTTTAAACAGTTTTTTTCCAAAATTTTACGTAATTAAGTATTATTTTTTTATTCAATATTCAATGCTCTTATTAATTTTTGATCAAACACAAAAAACCAGATGTCAAAATGTTTTGTAGTTTTTGAGAAAATCAAAAATAACAAAAACTACCTTTTATTTTAGTTTTTACGTTTTTGGATTCTTAGTTGAATTTACGATTGAAAGGATTAACTTTCTTTTTACTATTTTTTTAAATTATCGTCTTATAAACATACAATAATGTGACAAGGTACTGGATTAACCATATTTCACACATTTTTTTCATTGATAACACCTGCCTGAGAGCATTGGTTTAAAATTGACCTGCCACTTTTTTATAATGATAGGGTCGGCTTGGCGACGCGACCTGTTTTGTTTCTAATTTGAATGTCAAGTCGTCAACATATCACGATGTCAAATTACTCTCGTGCCGAATTAACGGATATGCATTACTGCTACGGTATGGCTCATGGTCGAAGTCGTGAAGCGCAAAGACTCTACGCTGAAATGTATCCCAATAGGAGGTGTCCCAGTCATACGATATTTTCAAGAATCCATCAACGCCTTCGAGAACATGGAGTACTGGAACACCGAGGGAGAGAAAGTTCATCTTCTGCATCAGTACACATAGAGGAAAGAATTTTGTATATGGTCCGACGTAATCCCTCCCTTAGCACAAGGAGAATAGCTAATATGCTTCAGTTGCAGCTAGAGACGTTTAACATCGTCACCATAGGCAAGGTACGTGTTGAGATCGAGGAGAGTCAGTCAGTTGGTTTTGTGGGTCAAGGCATCAATGGTCGGAATAAGAAAAAGGAACATTCGAGTTCGAGTTCGTAAAGTAACGAAGAAGCGAAAAAACATTAAAATAAAATAATAAAGTAATTTAGTGTAAAGAAAAGTAAAAGTGAACAATCAGTAAGAAAACAAATAAAAGAATAATTTCCCATTTCGCACTTGGTGCAAGTTCCCCAAAACAAAATAATTATCCCCTAAAATCAAGGGTGTGTATAGCCATACAAAACAAAAAAAAGTGAAATTATTGCTTATATTACATTGAATATTGAATAACGAAAATAGATATAAGAAAAAAAAAAAAAAAAAAAAAACAAATAGAAATAGAAATAGAAATAAACTAAAACCAACATAAGAAAAAAAAAATAAAAGAAACATTTGTACTTCAACTGATTCTCATACCTACTGTGAAAGTGAATTGTCATCCCCACCAACAAAACCACCATCCACATCATTATCATCAACATATCCACATCATTATCATCAGCATGATCATCAACATCATCAACATCATCAACACCACCCTCATCATCATCATCACAATCATCAGCAGCAGCAACATTATCAACCTTTCCCTAAATAAGATACCTATCTACCTGTGTAAGCAAAGTGTCCCCTGTGAACCCCCTCAATTCTCCAATCCACAACCTGCCGATTCGTGTATCTTCCTTTCGTTAACCCTTCTTCCCGCGTCCGAAGTTTTGTGAGTTTGTGTAATAGTTTATAAGTTTTATATAATATATATATGTAAATACCAGAAAAAATTATAAAACTCTAAAAAGTGATCTATAAAGTTAAATTAGAAAAAAAAGAAATAATCCAAAGAGTCATAGGTAAAGGTAAAATCAAAAGAGAAAAAGGAAAAAAAATTATCTAATATCTGAGTGTCTTTTTTTACCCTTAGAAAATTTAAAAACAAATGTTAATATCCTAACTCTGTTTCTCTAAAGATTGTTGCAGCGGATAATAATTTTAAAATAATAAACCAAGGTGGTGCACTACATTGGCGGAAAAAACTTCAAGTAAGTCAAATTGTTTTTTTCTATTTTCGATATGGTTCCTAGAAAAAAAAAATAATAATAATAAAATCTTAGTTCGACACGAAATACTTAACCTTCTTCTACGAGTTTTTTCTTTTCTTTTTCTTTTTTTTCTTATTATCCTTTTTCTCGTTTTTATAAATAAAAAAAAATAATAATGAAATAACGATATGAAAGATAGTTTGGGAGAAAAAAATAAAAAAAATATAATTCACTAAAGTTTGATTAATCTTTTTTTTTTAGGGTTGGCAAATTGTAATTTTTTTATTACTTGAATTTAATGAATAATAATTCTCTGATTTATTCTTATATCCATATCTTTCAATTTTTTTAATTTAATAAAATTTATATTCTTTGATTCAACGAAATAATTATTGCTTTTTTTTTAATTTTACACTGGGTGATTTTCTTTTTTATGGGAAGTGCATTCTGTTTGTTGGGGATATTTATATGCGGTTAAGCATTTAGGATGCTGGTATAAAATGAACGGTCATAGGTGGATGTGAAGATAACTGAAGAAGATGGGAAGATAAGGATGTAGACTTATTTAAGAGATAGAGGAAAAGTTTAGGGGCTGCTGCACAATATGGAGGAAGCATTAGCCATGGTGGTATCTTAAGGATACATTGGGTGGGCAAATCCTCCGGAGCGCCAACAACATAACATCTTGGATCCACCCCCTCCCCCCAACCCCCATTGTGAATCGTTACCACCTTCAGGACGATTTCGGGTTTCATATTTATTTTTGAACCAGGTTTATTTATTTTTTTCTCGGCATGTAAATTGGTAACCCCGTCTAGGCTGCTGTAGCAAGACCCCCCCCCCCCCCCATCCGACGAGCTAGGATAAGCAACGACTAGCATGCCCCACTTCAGTAGTCTGGACCCCCTCTCCTTCCTGCTGCCAGGACTAGCCTCATGTACCTGTAACATGGGGATATAATGGTAGTAAAGGGAAGGAGAGGTTTTTCAACTATCGGTTCCGTTACAAAAGAAACAATATCAAAACATTTAAATTTTCTATGTTACACTTTGAAATATTTAAGGAATGAACCTGAAAATGGGAATTCCCTAGAAAACAAACAAAAGCGGAAGAAGTTCGTTGAACGCCTTTTAGAATTTCAGTCCCAAAACAAAAACATATTTTGCTTATGGATAAAACAAATTTAAATATTCATATGTATTTCAACAACACAAGGGAGATCATTAAAGGGAACAAGATGCACCACCATAGCTGCTAGTTCAAAAGGTGCTAACGTTCATGTCATAGGAAGTATAAGCACAGATGAAAACCTGAAAAACTGTCTTCGTCAAGCAATGGTTAGACATGGTGAACCAGTTGTTATTGTAATTGACAATGCACCTTGTCATAGTCAAATTGAAGAAGTTCTGCAGAAGCAGGAATTTCGTGACAACCATATACTCAGATTTGCTCCATATAGCGCAATGCTTAACCCAATTGAAAATGTTCGGTCTGTCAAAACAGCTTTAAAAAAGTTATCAAGGATACTTAACAGCAGAAACGATTCATCCATAAGAGAACAGAGATTAAGAAAACCTCAGAAGGTTTGCAGATAATTACACTAACAAAGTGTGCCAATTGCATCGCAAGCATTTAAAATGAATTTCCTGCAGTTCCTAACTTAGGAAATATGTTATATTAATATGTATTATTGATATTGATCGAGCCGATGATGATGATGATGATTGATATTAATTGTTTTAAATTAAATTTAAATAAAAAATCTCATACTGAAATTTACTATTCTCATATTGAAATTTATTATTCTCATATTGAAGTTTACTATTCCACATTAAAGTTTACTATTCTAAAATTGAAGTTTACTATTCTTATTTTGAAACTAAAATACTAAACGTAGTAGAATTTGAAGGCTTGTAGATTTAAACTTGCGGTTCCATTGTGTTTTATATTCAATATGTCTTTAAATCAAGGTGTATTTTTGGATACGTGGAAATATTCATTTACTACTCCTCTGCATAAATCCGGTTCAAAAAGTGCTGTTGAGAACTACAGACCTATTGCAAAACTTCAGTTGATCCCTAAAGTTTTCAAAGCAATAGTGAAAAACAAACTGTATTTTTTAGTTCAAAATCATATATCTGAGGCTGAGCACCAACACGGTTTTATGAGTGGAAGGTCGACATCGACTAACTTATCGAATTTTACTAGCTATTGCCTTGATCATATGGAAAAACATTTTCAAATTGACACCATCTACACAGATTTTACAAAGGCTTTTGATCGTGTTCAACATTATGTACTGATAAAGAAACTTGAAATGCTTGGTTTTCATTCTGTGCTGCTTAGTTGGATTAAAATTTATTTAGAGGACAGAAAACAATATGTCAAAATTGGTTGTGAGTTATCTAAGGAAATAGTGAACTTCTCAGGTGTACCTCAGGGTAGTCACCTTGGACCGTTACTGTTCATTATTTTTATTAATGACTTGCCCAGTCTCCTCTCTTTTTCAAGATGCCTTTTGTATGCTGATGATCTTAAAGTTTTTAGCTGCATAAAATTGTTATCTGATGCAAATAATTTCCAAGCTGATCTAAATAAAATTCTTCAATGGTGTAAGTTAAATGGACTCTTTTTTAACAATAACAAATGTAGTGTTGTGACTTATTCAAAAGTACTGAATCCTTTCTGTTATGAATACAAGCTTGATAGCCACTCTTTACAAAGAGTAGATTACCAGAAGGACCTCGGAGTGATTTTCGACTCAAAAATAAATTTTTTGCTTCACATCGATCATATAATTTCTAGGGGAAACTCGATGTTCGGTTTTATTGTTAGAAATTCAAAATGTTTCGAGGATCCTTATACAATTAAAACTCTTTACACGAGTATTGTACGACCGTTGCTGGAGTATTGTAGCGTTATATGGAATCCTTACACTAAGTCAAGTATCCTTAGTATAGACAAAATTCAAAAAAGATTTACTAAGTTTGTCTTGCGTAAAACTTTTCCATGTTATGAAAGCAGATGTGTTCCATCGACCTACAAACTCTCATTTTGAGAAGAAAATTAAATTCTGTACTCTTTGCTTATGATGTCCTCAATTCTATTATTGATTGTCCAGTGCTGTTGTCAATGTTTAATATGTATGCACCTGCTCGTAGTTTGCGACGAAGAAATGGGGATTTTTTATATGTTTCATATCATAGTACAAGTTATGCTAGGCACAGTCCAATCACTAATGCGTGCATTGATTTTAATGAATTTGATTATGCAATTGATTTTAATATGAATAGAAATGAAATTAAAAGAAAATTGTTAAGCTTGTTGCAAATACTATAATGTATATTTAACTTAATTATTTAATTTATCTTTTTGAAATTCCATAATCGTGTTGTATTGTGCGACTTAAAACCAAATCTTTATATTTGACGGTACGACAAAAATTAGGCTCGAGGCTGAACTGATGATCATTCCATGAGATATTCCGACGGTATTCAAGAGATGGGAATGAATCTATGATAGCTCTGTTTCCTATCAGTTTTAACAATCTGTTCTGAGTTCTATCCAATAAAGGGAGAGAAGTTTGTGCTACACCTGCCCAAAGATGTGAGTTATACATTGTTGTCAAGGCTTTCAAATATTAGAGAGCAAAAACTTAACAATAGACTTTCCAAGTTTGAAAACCAAACTAAAATTAACTGAACAACTTTATTTAAAAAAACAAAACCTTTTGTTTCACTTATAACATCTTTTTCAAACAACCTACGTATCGATGGTAGTGGTGAGATTGGTTTATAAATAGAAAGTTCACTAATAGTAACACCTTTCTTTAATAGAGGTTAGACGTTACGACATTTAAGGACAACCAGAAATTCACCAGACAAAATACTTTTAAGATGTATGCCAAGGCATTAGCTACAAAAGAGTTTATATTTTTCATATCTCGTGTGGCATCGACTTATGTAAGTCCCACAGATTTTCTCCCTAATGTAGCCGTTCATCTAAAAATGGACGTTGTCGCTAAAGTTGATTTTTAGCTTCCGAAATCGGGGGTCACTTCTGACTACAAAAGGTAACAACAACGAAGTACGAAGCCGTCATGAACTGAAAAATCTTTTACAAGACAAGTTCAAAAGACTACAAAATAAATAATAACTACCTACACATGTAGATAAATAAAGATTGAAAATACAGGGTGCGTTTTATGTTCCATGTCTTTTTTTTTAATAATTTTTAAATGAAATACAATTTTAATATTTATATTTCATTGATTGATTATAATGGTCTTTAACATTATATATGGAATATGATGTGAGTCTAGCGGACCTATGGCCGTAATGCAAAGACTCCTTTAAACACATTTTGCATGTCAATGCCGCAGACTTGTGCTGTAATTTCAGCAATGTCCCTAAGTATCGAGGTTGGTTTTTGTATGTTCACCATTTCCTTCAAGTAAACCCATAAGAAGAATTGGGAAAGCGTCAAAGCAGGGGGTCGTCGGGGCTAATCGATATCACTCTTTGATGACATTATTCAGCTGGGAAAAATTCATCCTCGTAAAATGATCATCGTAGCACGAGCTGTGTGTAATGTGGCACCGTGTTTTTGGAACCACATGTTTTTGATCCAATTCGCGCACAAGAAAGTTTTTCAACATACCCCGACAGCGGTCAACAATTACTGTTATCCTCAAAGATATGACCAATGAAGCCGCCGCCGCACAGTGTGAAATTTTCACAATCTGGCGGAACTTAATTCAAAAAATGAAGTTGGGCTACCATATATAAAATTTTTTTTTTTTCAGCTCTTAATATACCAAACCGTTTGTTTAAGCTTATATTTGATGCATTTACCCCATATAATATTGTGTAGCAAGCGGTTAAAGTCAAGTTTCCTTATAAAAAAAAATATTAATAGATTTTTTTAGATTTTTTGAGTAATTTTATTCAACACTGCTGTTTAAAATTCATTGTGGTTCTAAAAAAAAAAAATTATTATTTAATATCTACAATATTAACACTATACGCGAAAGTAAGTAAAATTAAAAAAAAAAATATATATATATATATATATTTTTTTCTTAAATTTCCACTTAGGCTAAAAAAAAAAAAAAAAAATTAAAGTATTCACTTTGTATAGAGTTTTCCAATTTGTAGACACGTGTAGACACGCTAATTTTTGCATTTTTTGTTCCTCTAACTATTATTCTACCAGAAACAAAGGTAACCCCATGCACAATTTTGCAGCACCCATACATTTTTTTTTTAAATTACTTTTAGATGAAGAGGCTAGATGTTTTTGAGCTATGGCTTCAAACTGCTAATGAAGAAAGACTCCGAAGAATTGCGCAACTAATTGCTTCTGAAAATGGTGTGGTGGGTTCTTGTCGAGCATTAGAGATGTTTGTGAGTAATCTGATTGGGAGAATAAAAGTTAAATGGGAGAAAAGTTACAGAAGCTACGCAAGATTTCTGCAAGAACACCATGTTTGGTTAGAACAGCCTGTTGCTTTGCCAACTGAATGTTTAGCCCCAGCTGAACCAAGTTGCAGTTCGGAATCAGGAACTGCAAGACCCGGAAGACCAACAAAACAATTCGAAGACTGCAACCTAAAAGTTAAAAAGAGAAAAATTAAAGATTTGGTTGATACTAAATCTCCTGAAGAGTTAGCCCTTGCAAACGAAATAAGTTTAAGGTGTTCGGGAAAAAGGGATGCAGCAACTTTGGTAAGAGAGCTTTCTTTTTCTTCGCCAGCTCGTGCAACGCATCTGAAGCAGAGAAGAAATACAACGCCAAAGCCAAAACTTTCTCCCGAAGAAGCCTTGGGTCTTATGATAGACGCTAAATTAAGTGTTCAACAATACAACACCATAAGGCAAAAGGCTAAAGATGCTGGAAGCAATAAATTTATTCCCCTCTTATCACAGAGTTCAAAAAGCTAAGCAACAATGTTATCCTCCAGAGGAAAACATTAAAGTCACTGACACATCTGTTGAGGTAAATTTGCAAGCTCTTGTAGATATAACAGCAAAAAGAATATGTGAAGCGCAATCGGAAGTAATTGAGCAAAAAAAGAGTGAACAATTGCACCTGATCTTCAAGTGGGGATGTGACGGAAGTTCTGGCCAAAGTCGCTATAAGCAAACCTTAACAGAGGGTTTTAGTGACGAAAATTTATTTTCAGTTAATTTAGTGCCTATTAGACTTGTGTGTGTGACCTCCAATAGTGTTGTTTGGCAGAATCCCCGACCGAATTCAATAAGATTTTGCAGGCCCGTTCGCTTTTCCATGACAAAGGAAACAAAGGATGTTATAAGATTTGAAACTAACATCATGCAAAATAATATAAAGGACCTTGTTTTCACAAACATTCACATCAAGGACTTGAATATAAAAATAAGTCATAATCTTATAATGACCATGGTAGACGGAAAAGTTTGCAGTGCCTTGTCGCAATACGATTCGACACAAAAATGCTATATTTGTGGAGCTACTCCAATGGAAATGAATCGAGATTCATTTGTTGCACGCAATATAGATGAAGATATGTACTCGTTTGGAATATCTCCTCTGCATTCTTGGATCCGGGCATATGAATGCATGTTGCATATATCATATAAGCTGGATATAAAAAAATGGCAGGCTAGAACACCTGAGGATAAAATTTCAGTCCAAGCTAAGAAATCATACATCCAAGAGCGATTCCGAAGGGAAATGGGTCTTCTTGTTGATATGCCAAAACAAATGGCGGGTAACACAAATGACGGCAATTCAGCCAGAAGATTTTTTAGAAACCTAGACTTAACTTCTGCAATTACTGGCATTGATTTAAGGTTGATTAGGCGTTTCCTAGTTATTCTCGAAGCTCTATCATGCGATCTGGAGATTGATGCAGAAAAATTTAAGATTTATACCCTAGAAACGAAAAATCTTTACCAGTCCCTCTATCCTTGGTATTACATGCCAGCAAGCATCCATAAGATACTTGTTCATGGAGAACAAATTATTAAAACTTGTCTTCTGCCTTTGGGTCAGCTAGCTGAAGAAGCTCAAGAGGCTAATAATAAGGAACATCGGCGAAATCGGGAATATTTCAGTCGAAAAACCAGCAGGAAGGATACAAACCGAGATATTCTTAACAGATTCTTCATTGCATCTGACCCACTGCTCTCGATTAAATCTGGCTTTTCACGAATGAAAAGTCACAATCTTCCACCAGATACCATTTCTTTATTGAAAGCACCAACTGCTACTTTTTCAACTTCTGAAGAAGGCGAAGAAAGCTCAGAAAATGAATAAATTTCTTTGTTAAATTATTTAAACATAGTCTGCTATATTTTAAAAAATTAAAATATATAATGTTCGATTTTTTTTACCTTATTTTATTATTTTTTGCCTTTCTTAAATACATGGGTACAGTAAATTTAAAAATTTGAATCTCTCTTACACTTAAAATCTGTTTTCTACTAAAAACAGGCTACAGGCGATGTCGCTAGCGTGATTATGAATTAAGTTCCGCTAGATTGTGAAAATGTCACACTGTGCGCCGCCGCGCGCCGGCCTAAATGATGTTCCATACATTTAGTCTACGAGGTTGTGGTGGTTTTTCGTGCATCCATATTTAAAGTTTTCAGTGGCCAAAAAGCAGATATTCTTTATATTAACAAAGCCTGTCAAGTCGAAATGTGATTAGCTACTCATATAATGGCTTTTTGCCAAAAATGGCGATTGTCTATAGCGAGCTATAAAACACGAGTTTTAATAATTTCAACACGTTGTTGCTATGGTAGATGCTCAATAGTAAATAGTTATCGACCACTCTCTATGACTGTCAATGCCAAAAGACAAATTTTATTCACACAAAAATGGCAACCAAATAAAATCGACCTGGAAAATATAACACGTCCTGTATTTAGAACGTTGTCTATATACTCGTACCACAGATAATAAATTTTTTTTTTTAATTCTAAAATGGATCTTTATGAATAATAAGAAATCCGTCATGAAACGGTCAATTTTAAATGAAAGCAAATAAATTAACTTAAAAACTTCAGTATTCTTTTTTTTAAAAAAAAGATCCGCACAAATTTATAAAAAAAGTTGGAATTCTAAAGTTTCTAAGTTCCTCAAAGACCTGACTGAAATAAAGAACCTCATTTTTTTGCAGTTGAAGTTACAGTTGCAATTTTAGCTTAATTTTTACTTACTTCCTAGGTACTATAGGGTAAGTTTTTTAGTTTTGTAGACGTGGATTACATTCTGGTCAAACAAAACTTTAGGAAAAAATTTCATTAACAGTACCTGTCATAGAACCGTTTTTCTTATTTTAACCTTTCTCATTAAAGGCACTAACGGTTTTGACCAATATTTGAATTTAAAATAATATTGTTTATAAAAGTATTCGAGAAAATATTTTATGTTTGAAAAAAAAAATCAATATCTTGAAAACGTGTGAACGCATAGTTTTTAAAATTACATACAGTGACGAGCAAAAGTGGTCAAATGATTTCGCTTTTTTGAAAAATTGATTTAAGTAAGGATTTTTTAATAGAATTCAAATCTTTTTTTATTTTGTTTATTTTGTTTATTTAACTCACATTTATTATGTATAGTAAAAATTTCAAAAAATTTTATATATTGTGCAAAAAAAAAAAAAATAATAATATTAATTTCCTGGTTTTGTATGAAGGTTTTTATAATACAAATTCTATACTACTGAAATAAATCAGCCAAGTAGAAGACTTAGCACTGTTTTGTCCAATTATGTACGTTTTAGTTTCAAGAGATTTAACATCTTGTGGGTAAATCGTTCATTTTAAAAATTGTAAAAATACGGCCGTCCGCACTATTTTTTTAACTAAAAAGTGGTGAATCGTCGCGTGAAGTGTCCAAAATTTTGAAAATTTCAAAAACTTCTGTGAATGAAAAAAGGACGGAAATGACTACTTTTTGATTTGGAAGCTAGAAGAATGGAAAGAGAGTTGAGTAGTTGTGGGTCCAAAACACCTAAGCAGGCAGCCCAAAACATAGACAAGCCAGTTAGTGAATGGACTGCATGCCGGGAACTCAAAAGAATTAGGTTAAACGCTAAAGAGAAACCGAAGAAGCCTCTGCTTCAGCGAAAAATATTAAAGCCAGGTTAGCTTTTGCTAAAAAGTACAAACGCTGGATTATTAACCAATGGTAAAAAGTCATTTAGTCGGACGAGACGAAGGTCAATAGAATAGGAACGGATGGTAGATCTTTTTATTGGTCACGTCCTAGAGAACCACTTCAACAACATCAAGTTCAAAACACCGTGTAACATGGAGAAGGTTCGGTGATGGCTTAGGGCTGTTTCTCGTGGAACTCTGTTGGTCCTTTGGTGAAAATCGATGGCATCACGAACAAAGAAAAATATTTGGACATTTTGAAGACAAATTTACCACCTTCTACTGCATCAACAGGCTTCAATGATTGTGAAATAACTTTTCAGCAGGACGGAGATCCGAAACACACGTCAAAAATTGTCTCGGAATGGCTGAGAAATCAACAGTTTATGACGATAACATGGCCAGCACAAAGCCCTGACCTCAATCCAATTGAAAATTTATGGTCAATTGTGAAGCGACGGTTGGGGCAGCACAAAAATCACCCATCAAACACTCAGAAGCTTTGGCAACGAATGGAGCTGGAATGGGGCCATATTCCAGAGCAATTTCTCCATAATTTGGTGGAAAGTATGTCAAAGCGTTGCTCCAAAGTAATTAAAAATAAAGGTTTATGGGCTAAATACTAAAGAAAAAACATTGAATTTAAACGTGCATAATTGGAAAAGTCTAAAAACTAATGGACTATTTTTTGTTTTGCATAAAATATAATTTTTTGAAAAAGTTTTTATAAATAATAAAATTTAGTTAAATAAACAAAATGAAAAAAATAAAAAAAGATTATAATTCTATTAAAAACTCTTACTTTAAATCAATTTTTCAAGTAAGCGAAAACATTTGACCACTTTTGCTCGTAACTGTACATATGTCCTAAAATCTAAAATCTTAAAATGGGCATCCAAAATCTTTTTCTAGAAAAATTTTAAAGAAATTTCTCATATAACAAATTAATTGAATAATAAAACTATTTTTAAACTTTGGTTGCATTAATTCATACTTTTCTAGAAATCAGATAACAAATGTATGTATCTGAACATTTTTCTCTAAGTTAATCCATATTTTTATATTTATAAGAAATTTTTAAATTTCTCTCTGCAACTGAAACTTCCGACATATTTTTGGTGAGTTAGTGAACTGTAGAAATTCAAAAAATTTTAAATAATTTTATTTGGAAAAAAGTTGACCGTTTCGTGGAAAACAGTGTATTTATTATTCGCAGGTACGAGTACATTCATAAAGGAAACTTAATTTTGTGTTTTTGTTTGTTAAAATGATTTGTTACAGTAAAACCCGCTTAAGAGAAACGGCAAAATGTCACAGTCTTTCTTTCACTTAAGCGGGTTTTTCACTAAAACGAACTCCGCTTAAGTGAAAAAAAAATTTCATGTAAGCGGATTTAAAAATTCCATTAAGCGGAGATTTAATGCTCGAAACAATATTGTTTTTATCTAACCATTAAATAACACAAAAATAATTTATTGAAAAACGAAAACTAGCAAATTTTTCCGGGTGTTCTCACATGGACTCATCAGTTGACTTGTGAGGACCTTGTCAATACGCAATTTTTGTTAAGTTCAGTTCATCTTACATGAATTTTTTGACAAAAATCCAATGTGAACTATATCCAACAAAGATTAGAATTGTAATCATTAATGTTGGAATTTTTTTTTTTGCCCGTGGCCTGGCATTGAATATTTATATGAAGGTTTTTATAATACAAACTCTATATACTACTGAAATAAATCAGCCAAGTAGAAGACTTAGCACTATTATTGGACTTGTTGAATTATTGATTCAAATTAGCTTTTTTGGCCTTTAGTCCACAAAAATTGGCGTTTCGTCCGGGTGTTCTCACATGGACTCATCAGTTGACTTGTGAGGACCTTGTCAATACGCAATTTTTGTTAAGTTCAGTTCATCTTACATGAATTTTTTGACAAAAATCCAATGTGAACTATATCCAACAAAGATTAGAATTGTAATCATTAATGTTGGAATTTTTTTTTTTGCCCGTGGCCTGGCATTGAATATTTATATGAAGGTTTTTATAATACAAACTCTATATACTACTGAAATAAATCAGCCAAGTAGAAGACTTAGCACTATTATTGGACTTGTTGAATTATTGATTCAAATTAGCTTTTTTGGCCTTTAGTCCACAAAAATTGGCGTTTCGTCCGGGTGTTCTCACATGGACTCATCAGTTGACTTGTGAGGACCTTGTCAATACGCAATTTTTGTTAAGTTCAGTTCATCTTACATGAATTTTTTGACAAAAATCCAATGTGAACTATATCCAACAAAGATTAGAATTGTAATCATTAATGTTGGAATTTTTTTTTTTGCCCGTGGCCTGGCATTGAATATTTATATGAAGGTTTTTATAATACAAACTCTATATACTACTGAAATAAATCAGCCAAGTAGAAGACTTAGCACTATTATTGGACTTGTTGAATTATTGATTCAAATTAGCTTTTTTTGGCCTTTAGTCCACAAAAATTGGCGTTTCGTCCGGGTGTTCTCACATGGACTCATCAGTTGACTTGTGAGGACCTTGTCAATACGCAATTTTTGTTAAGTTCAGTTCATCTTACATGAATTTTTTGACAAAAATCCAATGTGAACTATATTGACAAGGTCCTCACAAGTCAACTGATGAGTCCATGTGAGAACACCCGGACGAAACGCCAATTTTTGTGGACTAAAGGCCAAAAAAGCTAATTTGAATCAATAATTCAACAAGTCCAATAATAGTGCTAAGTCTTCTACTTGGCTGATTTATTTCAGTAGTATATAGAGTTTGTATTATAAAAACCTTCATATAAATATTCAATGCCAGGCCACGGGCAAAAAAAAAATTCCAACATTAATGATTACAATTCTAATCTTTGTTGGATATAGTTCACATTGGATTTTTGTCAAAAAATTCATGTAAGATGAACTGAACTTAACAAAAATTGCGTATTGACAAGGTCCTCACAAGTCAACTGATGAGTCCATGTGAGAACACCCGGACGAAACGCCAATTTTTGTGGACTAAAGGCCAAAAAAGCTAATTTGAATCAATAATTCAACAAGTCCAATAATAGTGCTAAGTCTTCTACTTGGCTGATTTATTTCAGTAGTATATAGAGTTTGTATTATAAAAACCTTCATATAGCAAATTTTTGTTCTGTTCGATTCAATTTTTTTTCACTTAAGAGAGTTTTTTTTTAATGAAAAATATTAAAAATTAACTAAAAATATGTTTCAGTTATCCGGGGTTTTCGCTTAAGCGAGTTTCACTTAAGCGGAGTGTTTTAAGGGAAATTGGTCGGAAAATACTTGGGGATGAAGCGGGTTTTTCTCTTAAGCGGGTTTCTGTTAAGCGGGTTTTACTGCAGTTTAAGTTAATTTGCTTTTAGATCAAATATATTTGGGTTTGGTTAAATTTTTTTGCGATTATGTTTAACATATCTTGTTGGTTAGTCGAATTTCTCCATTAATAAAACAAAGTGAATAACATATTTTCGGTACTTGGTACATTTAACTGAATTAAAATTGATAATGAAAAATCACTTTTTATCTGTCCATTCGGCAAAAGATTAGCTAAGAAGTGAACAATTATACTTATTAGTGGCAAACGTTGTAAAATTTCAAAAATAATTGCAACTATCCCCAGTAGGGAATTATATACAATGATTATTTCGTTCAATTTGTACTAACTAGGATTTTTGAGTTAATATTTTAAAATATAAACAACACGTTTGGAAATATTAGGATTTTAACCCCCACGATTCGCGATAAATCTCACTGCGGCGGAAAGCCCTGTGCTTGCATGACCGCATAAATTGTACAGGTATTAACAAAACTGCTATAAATTGGCATTCCTTTAGTCACTTCCATATTCAATAAATAAATTAGTTTGATAAATATCATTAGACATATTATTCTTTTGTAATATGTATAAATATTTAAAAGTGACAATTTGGATCTATTTTTTCATCAAACAAAAATTAAATGATATCACATCATTTTTTCCCAGACTTTGCATTTAAGTAATTTTAAAATATTCAACAAATCTGAATTTCACAAACAACAGCCCATTCAAGTTTGCATTAAAAATGTTGTGCAGAGTGTAGACAGGCCATAGCATTTTACTATCACCAATAACGATGTAAATTTAAACGTGTACTTTATATTCCACTCGCTCACACCCCCGCTGCGCTGTGCCGACAGATACCGAACTTTGTTTGATTCTTTTGATATACTTAGATATAGTCCTATATTTAGACAGGACTCAATCAACTTGAGATACATTTTTATTCTTAGGTTATAATAAAATTGTGTGCGTGTCCTGACGTAATCTCTGTTTTCTCCTTGTCTTACATAGGTATAGAACATTAAAAATTCTGATATAATAGCGAACGTCCAGAAGGAGGGTTAAGTAGGTAACCTGAATCATCACTGTAGTCGTCCTTATCAATATATACATATATATAGCTACATACGAGTAACTTATATAGGAACGAGGTCATCAAAGGTATTTTAGTAACATCTTCAGAGTTATGTACATACATAATGTTGTAGGAGTTTTGTTCGTGACCTTTATTTTGGATGTTAATTATGTTTGAAGAGCTGCCGAGCAAAAGCAGACTTGTCGCATTAATTTTTATGATTAAGACGAGAGACGTACAAAACTAAAGGGATACCCCTGCAGAGCCGGTCAATCATTTTTCTTTGTTTACTTTGTAGGTAAGCGATAGATAGGTATAACCGGTTTTTCCTAGAAATTCTTAAAACATTTATCGCTATGAACTTTAAGATGTCAAAAAGTTTTTAACAAAAACATTAAAAGTGTAGGTCTATGGTCAAGTCAAATTTGTTTTTGCCTTGTTTGTAGGTGTAACGTTTTTTTTGACAGGGCTCAGCGGCTAGGAATTAATGCATATTTTGGGGAATTTTAAATTAAATTGATAATAATTCAAAGTTTCCATCTATGATTGCGATTATGAGATAAGACATATCTCGTTATAATTCGATATACTGGATGTACTGGACTTTTCGTGGACATAACTAAAGCATTTGATATGGTAAACCATAAAATCTTGCTGGACAAACTAGATAAAGCTGGTTTTCGTGGGTGCACTTTAAAATGGTCTGAGTCTTGAAAATATAATGCAGTTTGTGAAAGTTCAAAACAGCTTCAGTTACCCTAAAATTAGTCTCTTAGGAGTCCCACAAGGTTCTGTACTTGGGCCAGTTTTATTTCTAATACGCATAAATTCTCTTTTCTCACTTCCAATAATTGGGAGAATCAAAGCCTTTGCAGATGACCTTGGAATTGCCTATTGTTCATCTAGTCCTTTAATTTAAATATGTGAAATAAATCATGATGTTCATCTGCTTAGATGTTGGTTTGCGAAACATGAGCTTATGGTCAGCAATAAAACTAAACTAATGTTCTTTATCTTTAGTCTTACTCGTGAAATATCGCCTGACATTCCCATAGTTTTTCATTCACATGAATGTACTAATTATCAAGTTTGTAGTAAAAACTGCTTTACAATCGAAAGTGTAGAAGACTTTAAATATC
The DNA here is from genome assembly GCA_911387755.1 of Chrysotoxum bicinctum. Classification (NCBI taxonomy): domain Eukaryota; kingdom Metazoa; phylum Arthropoda; class Insecta; order Diptera; family Syrphidae; genus Chrysotoxum; species Chrysotoxum bicinctum. The sequence continues at coordinate 92,614,532 of OU426987.1, forward strand.
TTGGTATTACTTTTGACGCTTTTAAAGAACTAGGTACTCGTATCTGCTTTCATCTAATCGCAATTTTTATCATTTGAGGAATCATTGCTCCTTGAAAATGTTGAAGATGATCCACTATGGAATTTTCCATTCAAAAGTGGAATATGGTATTTACTGCTGGGGTGGAGCTTATTGAATCATCTTAAACAGCTTACTGTTTTACGAAAATCAGCGATGCGAAATGTTTGTAAAACTCATCGACTAGCTAACTCAATACAATTATTTAGATACCTGCAAGTCTTACCTGTTTGTCATTCTTTTTATTTTAAAGTTCTGAAATTGTTTTTTAAAAGATCAGGTTATTTGCAAAGTCCAATTTCGGACTTAAGAAATCTTCGTAGCAACTCTGCTTATTTGGTCAATATTCCCTCTTTTCGCACCACTAGTTACAGAAACTCTTACCCAATTATTTTTTGTAAGCTGTTTAAAATACACTACCGGTTAATATTCGTAAGATAAGAAATCTGAATGTCTTTTTGAAAGAATTAAAAGTGTGGCTTCTTGATTTGGATCATCGTGCTATCGAAATGTTAATTCAATTTGCTTTATAATAAACTAACCTTGTTTCTGAAATTTTTCTTAAATTCTTTTTTTTTTGTATTGAAATAATAATAATGTTGAACTTCTTGTTTGATTATATAAATACAAACCTTTAATTGTACACCCCACACAAAAATTGTCTTAATTAGATGTGCCATTAACGCTATTTTGTTTCTTAAATAAATTATGGCACTAACTATTCTTATTTTTATATTTAAACTATTAAGGATTACCATGTAGTTTTTGTAAATAAGAATAAATAAATTTGAAATTGAAATTAAATATACATAAAGTTCGACTTAAAGTTGATTCAGGGCACAATAAATGAGCTCCTAAAGCATGGTACCTGGTATTGTGACTCCATGTAAAGCTGGATCTAAAACGATCTTACCGAGATCTTTTCGGAAAATTGAAAGCATGCAAAACCAAGAGCAAAATCGGCCAGTCTTAAGTCAGTTAGTATATGATTTATTTTTCTGAATATTCCAAAGTAAGCCGCAGCTAATAGGGTTGTGAGGCAGCCGCCATTTCGAGAAAGGATTAGCGTAACCAAATGCCAAGTAAACAGTAATAGATTAGAAAGCATGCAAAAGTAGGAGCAAGTTAACCACATATTGCCCGGTCTGATGTCTTCACACCTCTTTAAATCTGCTCACCGCAGTGATTTTCGTTAGCTATAGAAACATAAACTTGTGGAAAATAAACCTGCAAGTTCTGTACAATTACTTCAACAACAAAGGTAAGGATGCGATGCATGATAAGTCTTTGTCTAGCATTTGACCTTCCTCAACATCGAAGGATTCGATTTTGTTTTAGCCAACTTCGAATCAGCCGCGGAATTTCTCCATCATTACCATGCCCAAGCGAACGAGCTCAGCAGTGAAGAAGAGGTTAAACTTGGTTTACTATAATTATCCCTATTCCCGCTGGAATCTTAGAGTATGCATATAAGGCGCGACCCTAGAACAACAAGGTTCTAAGTACACCAAAGTGTGTTTTGAGAAAAACGCATCTGAATATTTGAAGTCTTTTATTCGGATACTGTTTAAAAAAAATTAAATTTTTTTTTTATAATCCCATGAATATGCACACAATCTATAAAATTTCTACTTTAAAACCTAATAAAACTAGATTTTTAACCCTTAAATTTGACTTTAAAAATCATTATAGGACTTTGCTGCTCAACGATGCGACACTATATTCTAGAACAATAAGGTTCTATGTAGCACTTAGAACCTTGTTAACTTATATTTTCATATTTTTTTTCACATAGAACCTTGTGAACTTAATTTTTTCGATTACGGAGGATAATTGAGATTGGATGAAATAAAAAGATTTAAATAAGTTTTCTTTATTGTGAAAGAGATGTGGATTATTATGTTGTTAATAAAAAGATAGTTACTTGAATTTTGAGTGAGTATACATAAATAAATAATATTGTTGTTCATCATCATCATCACCATCGGCTCGACAACCGGGTTCCGGTCCTGGCCTCTTTCAACAAGTCTCTCCACCTATCCCGGTCTCTAGCCGACGCCATCCAGTTGCGCACCCCAAGGCTTCGGGCTTCCTGGTCTACGCCATCTCTCCAGCGCAAGCATGGTCTACCACGCTGTCGTCTACCATAGAATGTACCACAAAGAACTTTCCGAGCAGGTTCCTCTTCGCTCATGCGAGGTAGGTGCCCTGCCCACCGGAGTCTACCGAGCTTAATTTTTGTCACGATATCTGCTTCAAGGTAGATTGCGTACAGTTCATGATTGTACCGTCTCCGGAATCGTCCTTCCTCACATACGGGGCCAACAATTCTCCTTAAGACTTTTCTCTCGAACGCAGCTAAGAGGTCGGAGTGCCTTTTGCTAAGCACCCAAGTCTCGGATCCATATGTGAGTACTGGCAGGACCATGGTCCTGTACAGCAGCAGTTTTGAAGTTATGGTGAGATTTCTGGATTTGAAGAGCTTTGACAGACTATAGTAGGCTCTGTTGGATTTGAGAATCCGCCCGCGTATTTCTTCTTCTATATTGTTATCGGCTGCTACTATTGACCCAAGGTATTTAAAGGATTGCACCACTTCAAATTCGTGCTCCGCAACCTTGATTGTTTGACCAACTGTTCCTCTCGCATTCGACGCCACCATGTAAATACTTTGTTTTACCTTCACTAATGTGCAGCCCCAGATTTTGTGCCGCCTGCTCGATCTGGATGAAGGAATCGTGTACAGCTTGTTCGGTTCTTCCGATGATGTCGATGTCGTCTGCGTAAGCCAGTAACTGGCTGGACCTGTTGACGATGGTCCCTCTTGTTGCCGTGCCAGAGTCACGGATTGCTTTCTCCAACGCCAGGTTGAAGAGGAGGCAGGCCAAACCGTCCCCTTGTCGGAGTCCATTAAAGATGTTGATTGGTCTGGATAGCAATCCGGCTATTTTTACTTGGCTTGTTACGTTGGTCATGGTCAACCTATATAGTCGTGTCAATTTATTTGGGATGCCGAATTCTCTCATGGCTTTGTAAAGTTCTACCCTGGCTATGCTATCATAGGCGGCCTTAAAGTCTATAAACAGATGGTATGTTGGGATGTTAAATTCTAGACATTTTTCCATCGCCTGCCTAAGGGTAAAGATCTGATCAGTTGTTGATTTGCCTGGAATGAAACCACACTGATATTGTCCGATAACGGTTTTAGCGTATGGGGTTATCCGGTCTTCTAGGATAGAGGAGAGTATCTTATAGGCGGTACTCAACAACGTGATACCTCTATAATTGCTGCACGTTGTGACATCTCCCTTCTTATGTATGGGGCATATTAAACCTTTTCGCCAGTCTTCTGGCATTTCTTCCTGCTCCCATACCTGTACTATAATATCATGAATTGCTTGACGAAAGGCTGGCCCGCCGTGATGGAATAATTCGGCTGGTATGCCATCGGCTCCCGGGGCTTTGTTCTGTTTAAGCCGGCCTATAGCCTTCTCAACCTCTTCTATGCTTGGTGGCGGCAACATAGAGTATTCTTCTTGAAGTAGTGGAGCCTCCACTTCTGCAGTGAGCTGACCATTTAGCAATTCATTAAAGTACACTTCCCATCGCTCCAGTATGCTTTCAGGATCGGTGATCAGATTTCCCTCTCCGTCCTTGCAGTATGTGCAGCGTGGTGTGTACTGCGTCATGTTTCGGACGGATTGGTAGAACTTCCGCGCCTGGTGCGGACCTCGCTCTCGGCTATTTTCTATTTCACAGATTAGGTTCTTCTCCCAGGCTGATTTCTTTTGTCTGTGAAGCCGTTTTTCTGTTCTTCTGAGCTCTTTATATTCCTCTTCGCGTGCCCGCATTCTATGAGATTGTTGCATTGCTCGGTACGCAACATTCTTACGTCCAGTCGCTAGCTTGCATTCATCATCAAACCAGTCGTTCCGATTTTTACGACTGCTGCCTAAGATGGAGTTGGCAGTACTAATGACAATATTCTTAAGGCGTGTCCACTTCTCATTTACGCCCAGCATACTGGCTCCAGGACTTACTCTCCCTAAATCAAGTGATTCTAGGGCGAGTCCTAACGCATTACCAAAGGTGTTACTGGTGTTTTCATTGCGCAGGGCAGCCGTGTTGATTCGAACCTGATCGGCGGATGCAATGCGTCTTCGCAAGGCAATCCGCCCTCGGAAAACCATACCAACAAGATAGTGATCCGAGTCGATATTGGCACCTCGGTACGTTCGTACCGTCATCAAGTTCGAGTAGTGGCGACGGTCTATCAACACGTGGTCTATTTTGTTACGAGTGACTCCATCAGGTGATACCCAGGTGGCTTTGTAGATATCTTTACGCGGGAACCTGGTACTCGCAACGACCATGTTTTTCGATGCTGCCAATTCTAAGACTCGAAGTCCATTGTCATTAGTGTTCTCATGCAAACTATGGGTGCCTGCATAATGCCTGAATACCGGCTCCCGACCTATTTTTGCGTTCAAATCCCCAAGGATGATTTTAACATCATACCTTGGACAGGCATTGAGGGCCCTCTCGACTTGTTCGTAGTAAGTCTCTTTTTCTTCGTCTGAGGACTCCTCCGTAGGTCCGTGAACGTTAATGAGGCTGATGTTCGTAAATTTGCCTCGCCCGCGAAGGGTGCATAGCCTTTCGCTTATAGCGTTAAAGCCGATGATGGTAGACTTCATTTTTTCGCTGACTAGGAAGCCTACCCCGAGCACATGGTGTTTTGTATGACAGCTATAGTATATGTCATATTCCTTCTTCTGTAGAACACCATTCCCTGTCCATCTGATTTCTTGAAGAGCTGTTATGTCAGCTTTATATTTTGACAGGGCATCGGCTAGCTGCTGAGCAGCTCGAGCTCTATAGAGCGATCGTACGTTCCATAAGAAAATTCGTAAATCGTTTTTCAGTTTTCGTTGCGTTGGTTGTCGTCGTGTGATCAGTCCGTTTCCGAGGCTTGTTGTCGGTCTCGTAATTCAAAAGTTTTACGGGACAGGGAATTAACCTGTCGCCAACCTGAGGAACCAGCCTGATCATATTAGCCAAACCTTTTTAAAGGCTTGTTTCTAGCGGCCGCCACGGAGAGGCTATGATCAGACTTCCACCAGTCCCGAATAGTTACGGCACGTGCATGTTTTCGTATGCTACATGTTATTCCCCCTATTCGTCTGATGGCTGACCGCCAATATTGTTGTTACAGCTGATAAATACACGAAAAAAAATATAATGGTCAAATTTAAATTTACTTGAAATATCTCAAAACCTACTTGATTCTATTTCAAAATAATAAATAAATTCCGAACAATAAGGTTCTATCTGCATTTAAAATTGTAACAAAGTTCTATCTGCATGGTTTCTTTTTTTTAATTTAGTGAAACAAAGTTCTAAGTGGAAGTTAGAACCTTTTTAAATAAATCTCAAATCGAAAATATACAGATAGAACTCTGTAGCTCTGGATATTTTGTGAAACAAGGTTCTAAGTGGCAGTTAGAACCTTATTGATTAAATCTCAAATGGAAAATATGCAGATAGAACTCTGTAGCCCTGTCTATCATGGAAATGGAAAGAGATAGAGCAAAATGGATTGCGGGAATCGAAAGAGCACCCTAAATTTACCCAGATTTGATATAAAACTCATTTTTTTCAAAATTGTCGGTTAGAACCTTGTTGTTCTAAGGTAGCGAAGGATTGACGTGCATCATTATTATTATTATTATTGGTAACAGATTCCCAAAGCATATTAACACTGCAAACTGGGAGCTTTGATGATTTTACCAGCTGCATTCATCCGCGATTTTTCCAATTTCGGCACGGATTTTACAGCTTTACCTGTGTTGTTACAGAATTCTTCACTGTTTTGCTAACTTTGGTTGCGATTCTACCGGATTTTTTTTTACGATTTTATCTCAAATTAAACTTTACAAGCTTTGGCTGAGATTTTACCAGATGCATCCGCGATCTTACAAGTTGGGCTGCGATTTTACCAGCTTCAGCCATCTTCGGGTGTGATTTTATTGAATTCATCAGCAATTTTATCAGCTTAAGGTTAAAATTGTAAATTTTATATTTTCGAGCTATTTGCATACTTTATAAACTATGATATTTTTAAAAGTAAGTTTACTAAACAAATTAATTTTCCCATATTGTTTCAGACTATCACTATCTGAATGTAGACAACACTTTACACTCTTGGTATTATTGATTATTTTATTTTGTTATGGCATAAAACACAAGAAACAAATATTTTTTGATAAATGAAACTTTTTTTTTTGTACCAACTGGGAAACGGCCATTCGTCCCAAAAATAATTGATTGGTAAATCATTAATTAATGGAAATATAAGACAAAATTGTTTTATTGACTATAAGGTTGTAGGTATCCGCTTCAAAAAAAACTACAACGATTAATGATAAATTATTTTCATGAATGATTAAATAAATACAGCACGGATGACATAACGCGTGGCTGAAAAAGCGAAGAGGTTAGTAAAGTTTATGAAAACTTGAAACAAATTGAAAAGTTTAGAAACCATTTTTTGAAGTGAAGTTGTGAAGACATTATTTTTTAATAGAAGCCAATAAACAATTCCACCGTATTTAAAAGAGATACACACATTAGAAGTATAATTTGAGTGATTTGCAGAGGCTTATACTTTCGTAGTCATGAAATTTTTATGATGTTTTCAGGAAAAACCCCTTTTTCGGCTCACTTTATACTTAAAAAGTTTCATGATATTTTAAACAAGAATTTCTTTTTTTAAGTATTATTTTTTCACACTTTAGCGCCGTCTAGCGGCGTGAAAGTTAAAACCAAAACTACTGGGACTAATATATTTGTAATCAGAGGAATTATTTGTATATCGATTTGGTTATACCTCGGAAAGGGGGTTTTCGCTCCCTTTGGGGAAAGCTGAAAGTAAAAAGTCTATGACCTACGTTTTTCAAATCAGGACACAATCCTCTTTTGTTTATATATAAATTTAAGTGGTTATACCTCCGACGCGAAAATCTGAAAAATTAACATTTTTGAACCCCCACCCCGGGCTGAAAAAGGAACCTGCCAGACGATTGAATTCGGTATATTATTGGGTATACCTACACATTCATCACCGGTGGGCCAAATACAATTTCTTTTTAAAAATGCAATTAAATAAAGAAAACTAAATTTTTTCTATGTATTATGGCTTTATTATTAAGAGAAAATATTTCCATTAATTATGGAAAAAAAAAAGTCGTTCAAGTGGCTGCCTCGGCTGCCTTCACAGTAGCGCATTCTGTCAATTCAATTTTCCAAGACCTCGTGATGGTTTCGGGCTGTAGCTCACGGATTGCTTGGATGATATTGGCCTTAAGTTCTTAAATCGTATCCGGATTGTTGGCATAACATCGGTCTTTCACGGTCCCAACAAAAAAAAAAGTCCAAAGGTGTCAAACCGCAGCGCCCAAGCAGCCAATTGACATTGCCTAGACGGCTGATAACACGATTTTGGAATTTGTTGTGCAAAAGATCGATTGTGGCATGGGCTGTGTAGTATGACGCGCCATCCTGCATAAACCAGAGGTCGTACAAATCCATGTCTTCGATTTCAGTAAAAAAAAAAAGAAGCTAAACATGGCTCTGTAACGCCCACCGTTGACCGAAGTTTTGTTCCCAGCTCCATTTTCAAAGAAAAATGGCCCAATGATGCCACCATTCCAGAAACCACACCAGACTGGCACTCTCTGTGTATGCATTGGCCCTGGACACAAGCGTGCTGGTTTTCCGAACCCCAGATGTGGCAATTTTATTTGTTAACGAAGCCGCCGAGATAAAAATGCGCCTCGTCAGAAAAGATAATTTATTGCCCAAAATCGTTGTCCAATTCAAGCTGCTGTAAGGACCAAACTGCGAAGCGATAACGAAGCGGATTGTCGTGCGCCTTCAATTGCTGAGTCAATTGGGCCTTGTAAGCGAAAAATCCGAGAACTTTGTGCAGCCATATACTCGTCTGAGCGCACCGCACCGTTTGGCCAAAACTTCTTTTAAAAAAAAACGCACAACCCTCCCTTTGGAAATAACTTTTCATTATTTCCCGACGTTGTTCAAACGTAAAACGACTCATTTTGTTCTGCGAAGGTAGGATACTGACTTTCTGTCAAGATTTTGGGCGGGAAACAGCTGTCAATGTCAAAATAACATATGATTTAGAAAGAAACCACTAGATGGTCCTGCACATGAATTTTGGTTATACCTCCACTCCCAAAATGTACTTACGGCTATTGGTCTTAAGGGTTGCTTGTTCATTTTGTTCATTGAATCACAAATTTAATTCACATCGTTTTATTTTTCAAACTCTCAGTTTAGAAAATCAATAAATGGGGCAAGATCGAAAACTACCTACGCAGATCGATTAGCACACATATTTGTCTTCAAACATCAGGTAAATTTTGACATACAATCTTTGTAGAGATTATGTCACTTAAAACAGCTGTTCTCTGAAACATTTTAAAGAATTTGTTTTCAAGTTAATTTAATCAAATGAAACAGACTGTGGCTTAGATTGTGACAAATTATTTGTTCCCAAATATTTTTCGTTTTCGATTTTCATTTTTATAAAGTAAGGTTCACATAAAATTAAAGAATGCAGAATCTGTCATACCTTAAAGTCTAGTACGCAGATCGCGCTAAATCTTATCTCCCATACAAAATTCTCTCCAAACTTTAGCCGTAAGGCACGCTGCTCCAGCTTAAAAATCAAAATTTCTCTTCGAAACTTATCTTTCAAAATTTAGCGCACGGAATAATTGTGTGGCACATTTATTCTCGAGCTAAATTTCAATTTGAAATGGAAGTATATTAAGAAGAATATATATGGTGACGGAAGTCTTACAAGATTTTCCACAGCAAAAATCGTTCATAATTCATAATTCTCATTCATTCTCATTTATAATTCTAAAAAAATCATACTTTAAAACAAATTCTTTTATATCTTTGACAAAAATTTATTTAGAGAACAACTGTTTTCTGTGACATATTCTCCACAAGGTTCTTATGTCAACATTAATCTTGGATTTTAGCTGATGTTTGGGGAAAAATGTGGGAGATTAAATTTAGCGTGATCTGCGTACTAGGCATAACTCGAGAATAATATGGCAAACAATTATTTCGTTCGCAAAATATTGATAGACAAGTGCTGTACAATTGGAAACAAGAATTGGATTATTTAGCTGGAGCTACGAACCTGACCTAAATTTCTTTGCAACATTTTAAAATTTCGTTTAAGAGTTAAGATTTGGCGCGATTTGCGTAGTAGGGTCTATAGCGAAACAGGGAGTCTATACAAGCTGGAATAAATGCGTGACTCATTAAAGCAAATGGCGGTCATTTGTGTGATGTCTTCCATGAAATGTAGCCATTGCCCATTAAATATGACATCATTCGACATTAATTTTCTTTTTACTATTTATGACTAGACTAGGTAGAACATTTTTCAAAATTCCAAGTCTCGCAAGTTCGTCTTCGTGCGACCCAGTTGAGCTTTTTATTTAATTTATTTTCCAAAACTTCTAACAACAGACAAAAGTGTTGTCATGCTGATTCACAAAAGTTGTCGGCTGCCATCTGAAATAGTGAAATGTAGTCTTCAACTAAGTTATGACTATAATCAAATATTTATTCAATTGTTTCCATGCAAAAATTTAATCAATCAAGCAACACTAACCGACAAAAAAACGAATTCAAAAGCAGCAACCGAAGTTGAATCAAGGTTTTATAAAACACGACTTCATGTTGTTAACACAAATATGTATAGTATGTAGGTATCACTCGAAACATTTTTTTCTCTTATTTTTATACTTGTACTCTATATATTGTGAGTATGGTTGTTTTGTGATAGAAAAATGTTTAGGTTTCAATCAAACTTAACATTAAAAATATGAAAGAGTAAAAAAAAGTAATGTTGGACTGTTCGTCATGTCACTTTAATATTCGACTGGCTTAGTACCAAATTTGTGAGCAGTTATTTTTAAGAAGTCCAAATAATATTTCCTTCCCAAAAATGGATTTAAATAATTTGTAGGTAAATAAAATTTATTTATTTTTTAACGCCTATGTATATGTGATTTTTAAACTTTCAATCACTTCAGTCATAAACTTTTAAGAAAACGTGTTCAATTGACCACCAAATTGAATTAAACACCACAAGAGCAAGTCCAAGTCGTGCGACCCAGTCATGTATTTAATTTTTTAGTAATTTACTTTATGCTTGGTAGTTCAATCAGTTTAATTATTACGTTCACTGAATGCATCGTATACCTGTATATTTATTATATTTAAACATAGGCTTCGTCATTATAATAGATAGTGGATAGCAGGTAGTTAGTAATATCTAGTTTAATTGAAAATTTAGACTAATAATTCAGAAGGTGGCGTTGTATTTTTTCGATCTTTTTTTTGACCAGCAGATACTTTTATTTGTCGACCTGTGCAGATTTCCTGAGACATATTTAGTACCACAGCAACAAAATGATTTGTGATAACTATAATTTAGTATTTATTTTTAATGAAATAATCAGACAGTATAGTGTCTAAAAGGTTGATAAGAACCTTGATAACCTAAACCTAGCTGTGTGCAGACCATGACATTTGAACTCCCATTTTAGCAAACAAACGATGTTTACAGAAAAAAAAGTGTGAGTGCCAGGACTCACGGTTAAGATGTGTAAACATCAACGTTCGTCCGAGTGCCGAATTTTCGTTATCGAACGTACTTAATAAACATACAATGCAATCGTATTAGTTTGTGACTTTAGATATATTCAAATGAAAGCCACTATTGTTCCCACAATTTATCTCTTTTACTTATACTTACAAAATCCAAAAATATCTCTACATAGCTGTACATAACGCTTTCCACCTAAGCACATGTATTTTTGGACCATGTCCTGTAAAAACGATTTGAAATAATCAACTATTTTGCTGTCTTTACTTATTTCTAGTAAAATAATTATTGCGGAACGATTCCAAACACATTTTTCTTGTTCATTTTCGATTATTAGATACTTGTGTTTAGGATACTTTTAATGTAATGATCAAAAAATTATTAAGTGAATTTAAGATTAATGGGATCAAAAACACTATTTAACAACTAAAACCGAATAACAACAGGTGTGTTTTATTCACTGCTGCATAGCTAGCGCAGCAAAATTTCCCTCGATGAACAACAACAATTTGATTGCTGGCGAAAAAGAAGCCAGTAAAAAAATGACAGTTGTGCTGGGGATAGAACTTTAAATTATTGAAATGAAATACGCTATGCATTAAATTTTAGAATTAAACATATGTACCTACATGTTTTGACATCAGATTTTGATATTTTCTATAAAAATGGCCAACATTGAAATATAAATTGAAATTGACATATGGAGTGAGTTTGATCGTTTTATTCGCACTTGAATGCTGCGCTGGCTATGCAGCAATGAATAAAACACACCTAACATACAAAATTGTTTCGACGAACTATTTCGGTCCTTTTTACACGCCATGTCGGCATACTACTTTGTTTCCCACTTCCCAGAGTTCGCACTGCCGTGTCGACACATATTCATTTCACACGACCCAAAAACCTTATCGACAATATTCTTCGATGAAGTAGTTCGTGGCGTGTGTTAGGAGTGAGTGGACTCCGCTACGTAACGTAAAGTTTGTTTGACTTATGTTTAAACAGGGATGTTGCTTGAGACAACATTATATTTTTACACTTATATTCAAACAGAGATGTTATCTGATAGAAAGTAGACTGTTTTTACACGAATCTGATTTTAATCTCTGTTTCTCTTTTGGCTTCCTTTCGAGTGCATCTGTGCTTTTAAACACAGCGATTTTTAATATGAATTAACTTTGTTCATGCGAAAAGTAGTCATCCCTTCGCACTCCTTACTCTACTCAGTTATGGAATTTCACTGAGCGAACGCCACTTATAAAAAAGAAAACCACAAAGAAGAATGAACGAGAACTCCGCATTTTTCTCAACCTCAGTAATTGCATTTAAAGCTAGATATACATTGTTCAAATGCATGACAAGAACGTGTAATTGTATTGGTAAAAAAGTCTCATGTATACAGTCTTGGCCAAATGTATTAGGCACCCCCAAAAAGATGCCATAATTTTAAAACCAAGTAAAATTTAAAAAAAAACAAGTATGCAGAAATGTTGTAAATTTTTTTTTATTAAAGAAAATTTAATATTTTGTATGGCCACCCCTCGCTTTTATGACTGCTGCTATTCGTTTAGGCATAGAGTTTACGTGCTTGCGGCATTCGTCAGAACTTAATTTGAGCCATTCTTGCTCAAGAACCTTTTTGAGCATTTTTTTGATGTTGTTGGGTATTGTCGGACTTTACGCTTTGAAATTCCCGATAGATGCTCAATTGGGTTCAGATCTGGGGACTGGGCAGGCCATGGAAGCAGGTCAATGGCATTTTCAGCAATCCACTTCACTGAGAGGGCGGACTTGTGAAGGGTGGATTGTCCTGCTGGAACAACACGCCCCGCATATTTGTATCACCAAAAATATGCTGGAAAGATGCCATCAGTGTGTTTTCCCATCAAATTAATGTATTTTTTTGAGTCCATGCGACCCTCACAAATGACCATTTTGCCCACGCCGTCCGCAGCCATGCAACCCCAGATCATAACGCTTCCTCCTCCGTATTTAACGCTTGGAACTACACGTTCTGGGTTGTATTCCTCACTAACTCGCCGCCTCACAAAGGTTACACCAGGGTTTCCAAACACCTGCACAAATAAAAAAAAATAACTTTTTCAAAAGCTCAAAATAACTAAGTGGATGGCAATTTAAAACAGTTTTTAAAGTTTCCGAGTTCGGGGCTTCATTATAATGCTTACTTCAAAGTTTGATTCATCTGACCACAAAACGTTACTCCAATCTTCTTCAGTAATGTTTTGGTATTTTTTGCCGATTCTAGCCGAAACTTTCTGCTTTTTTCTGAGAGCCATGGCTTTTTCCTCGCCTTGCAACCTTTCAATCCAACTTCTCCGAGTCTCCTTCTAACGGTTCTAGCCGAAATCTGTTTCCCACAATGTTGTGTTATGTCAGCAACTAGCTCATTTGATGTTTTTTTACGGTTTTTTTGTATAGAGGTTCGTATTAAAAACCGATATTCTCTTACCGTGGTTACTTTTTTCCTGCAGGATTTTGTACGATTTAGATGGGATACAGTCTTCCGAAACCGATCTTAGGCATTTTGCACGGCACAACGCGAACAATTCATTCTCCAAGAGAATAGAGCGTAAATATAGGGTGCCTAATACTTTTGGCCAAGGCTGTAGATCGGATGTAAACTTGACGAAAAATCCAAATCTTTTCAATTTAGCGTATTGCATAGAAATATTGTATATGCAAGATTGATGATTGATCATGTATTTATTGGTTCATTTGCGTATAGTACGTTGAAGAGATGAGAACACAGCACAGCATAAGCACTGATTAAAATATTAAAACAGCAAACGAAAATTGTATGATTAAATGAACAGACAAAATAAAATAAATTACTCGGACAAAATTACAAAAATCTAAAAGAAATTCGTAATAATACAATTTTGCAAAAAAAAAAAAACTCACAAAGGGCAAAGTCTTCTCGCCGCTGAAATAATAGACTTGCTCGTGCTTGTCATGCATTTGAACAATGTATATCTGGCTTAACGCCGCCAACAAATATACATATACATAATATACTTGTCATGCAGCGAAAATGTCAACTTTTTTTTTGACAAGCCCCTAGATCGAGCGTTCTCTTTATCAAAATCAAACCAATCCTTTAACTTTTTTTGTAGGTTTCTCTACTTTATCTTATACCCTCTGTCAGAGATTTATAAACCGATTGACATCATTCCCACCTTGCAATGGAATTATAAGTTGCAAAAACTAAATTTTGTAATCCATTGAAGTCGATGGAGATGGAGATGGAGAGCGATCTATATTTTGATATAGTGAATGCTGAAAGTATATTTTTATATACGAGTAATAAAGAATATTTAATTCGATAAATAAAATAACTATATGGTATGGGACAAATTAAATTTTGACGTATCGATAATATTTCGTTGCAGATGTCAACTGATTGTCCTGAACAACATTTTTTGGAGTTTTAAAGGTCAACTCTGAAAATGCATTTTTGCGAGCATAAAATAAAATGTTATAGTGCATCACTAACGTGAAGTAGATTTTTTTAACACATTAAATGAACCCGCTATTAAATTTTACACCAGTTGATTTGTCTTTCGCGTTTTTGACATATTGGTCGAGAGGTGAAGAAATGTTGGGGGATTTAATTAAGTTCTAGCCAGCAATGGAAAGTAATAAAATCGAGATTTCAGTACTCAAAGTTTCCAATGTAAACACGATGTCGTAAGTACGCAATATTTCCAATGTAAACATGGTGTTAAATGCAATCATCGGTAAGGTAGTTGCTACACCGAACGTGTAACCGTAACGGGTTACACGGAACGTATAAGTTTTACCCACGTTTTCGATTCACTCTACGGCCGGCAAAGATGTTTACACATCAAAAACAGACTTTTATTTTGCTAAAGTTGTTAGTGTATAGAATTCAAATTCCTTCATTTTTGTGTATCTCATGTCAAGTTTTTTAGGTGTTCGGATCCAGTATGATATAATGTTATTTCACAAAACGCAGTATTATTTTTTCCGAAACAAAAGTCCATTTTTAACTTTTTCAAATGTTTTCTTTGCTCTTCAACGATAGTAGTTACTTATTTGTTAGTCTTTTCTAATGCCCTTTCTTAGTTGCCGAATACTCAAATATTTATGTCCCTGAATATTGCAGACAAATGTTAGCAGAACAAATGTTTTGTGATTTTTTTTTTTTTTTTAATCACACGCTTAAGGGTTTATTGAGAGACCCTTACCTATAAAGTTAAACACAGTACAGGCGATGGGGAAATTAGGGAGGCGGGGAAAGGAGGTGTTGATGAACATTGGTCTTGTATGTTTGCAAATTGAAATGGTGAGGGAAAACCTTGCCTGGTAAATTATTCCATAATCGTGTTGAGCGACCAAAAAACCAATCTCAATATTTGACGACCAAATTTAGGCTCGAGGGTAAACGAAACGTGTATCACGGGTGAAGTGATTGATTGTAAGAATGCTACTTCGAGTGAACATTCTTTGTGAAAGAAGCAATATAACAAGGAAGTACATGAAGCATTCCGACGCGACGGTGTTCAAGAGATGGGAATGAATATTATGAATGAATCCTATCAATTTGAAATCTGTTCTGAATTATATCCAATAAGTGGGGAGAAGTTTGTGCAGCACCTGAGTTATACTCAAGTATATTATAAATGGTAGCCAGATCAGAGGAGATGAAAAATTTCTAACATCTATACAGGGTGTCCGGTAATTTGTGTGCCATACTCTTGGATGTGGTTCTTGGTCATATTCTAAGAAAAAGATTGTTCTATAGTAAAGTCTGATTTTCAACTTTGACATCACTTTTTGACGATTTAAAAAAGGGTTAACTTTGGTGTACCCTGACCCATGTTAAGGTCAATTTCAATAATTTGTGTGGTTTTATCATCGATTCCATGACCTTGGAGTGAAGGGACGTAAGTGCAAAGTAAGCAGAACAACTTTATAAAATGCTTAATATCACAGTTGTTTATCTAATTAATTTTGAGGAGCTATTTAAATCCTCTAAGAATGTGAGTTTTGTATCTAACGTTTAAAAGCATTTTCTATATTTTTTTTAATGGTCTGGGAAAATGTTGTAGTGTGATAAAAGATTGGAGATTTCTTAAAATAATTATAATTAGCCAGAATTATCACTGCTTACTGCTTACTTCTAGTTCTTTAGAGAGATTGTCAACTACTTGTTTGTGCATTAAAGAACTCTTAATCTATAATTTTGAATTTTAGCATTAGTTTCTTTTCTTGGGATTTCCAAACTGCAGCTGGACCTTATTTTTGGATAGTTACTCTAAGATAGTGATCCCGGGTAATTTCAATGTCTCGACCGCTGTTGCGTACGTAAATTATTTGACTGGTCGCGAAGTGGACAATTGGTTTGAAAGCTTCTTGTTTGTCTGCTATCATCGAACTAATACCTATCTCGTAATATTGAACAATGGAGTAGTTAGCTCCTTCACTCTTCGATTCAAAAAGCATCCTCATATTTCAGAATCATTCTAGGTCAAAAGGTGTCAATTTCTTATGAAACCAATGAATCAAAAACGTTCTATTGGTTCTATTTGTGGAAATATTTCCAATTATGAAGAATGTTAAATTACCCCAAAAACCTTGATATATTTTGCAATTGTAATTTTAGTCTATCTTTGTACATAGGAGACTACCAATAGAAGGTACTTTGATAGGTTGTCGAGCTATTGGCTTAAGTCTGACTTTTAACAATTAATAGTTTTCCGATCGGCCACAAAGGTCTCCAAAATAACAAAGAAATTATCAATTGTTTCAAGATTCTAAGACGTGATTTTTTAACAGGTATGACAATCAGCAAGTATAAAACAAATTTATATCAGTTAACAAGCTTATCTCTTAGACTATAAAAAGAACTTTGTACATTTTGCGCGTCGAACCCACTTTTTTGATTGCGGTTTAAATACCTTGCGTTTATCGAATGCGACTTTGAGTGCATTCGATAGACAGAGGTAGAACTTATCTATACAAAAAAAGTTGCAAAAGACTTCTCTTTGAATTTAGTTAACATTTATTATAAGCACCGGAGTTCAAATACATAATTAAATCCGATGTTGTGTTTCTTTTCGACTTTTCAAGGTTAACACCTGAATTCTGACCCAATTTAGTGAGCCTGATTGCAGCTCTATGAGTAAACAAAAATCGACAAGTAAAATGAAATTATACATAGCTTCATTTAAAAAGAATGTTTGTTTATTTTTTTGTATGTCTTCTTTTTTTTTTGTGCTATGCAGATGTACCTGCCTTTTTTTTGCTCACATCAAAACAAAAATCGAATAAAAAGTCTTGATATATCGTGGTTTTAATTTGTTGAATTGTTTATTGAACTTAGAAGGGAATCTTTTAGAAAACATATAAAAAAGAAGATAAAAATAAATTTGTAGAATTTTTGAGGGCTTGGGGTAAGAACAAATTGTATCCCCTTAAGTTCGAAAATTATGTAATTTTGCCTAAGAAAAATAAGAATATACAGTCTCGTTGGTAATTTTTCTTTAACCTTAAAACTAAAAATATATTTTGTTTTAAATTTAATTTGAAACCTAATTTTTCTTTGTATATAATACGTGTACTTAAGGGGTTATGAATACCCTTATAATGTTAAACACAGTGCGAGCAGTTAAGAGAGTAGGATAGGATTAGAAAGAGATACCGATGCTTATTGGCTTAGAATGACTGCACAGTGCACATTGCAATGAGTGGGAAATTTTGAGTCGGGTAAAGCATTCCACATTCGTGTAGTGCGGCTGAAAAGGAATATCTGTACTTAACAGTACGTCCGAAATCGGGCTCAAGGGAACACTGATGAATATTTTTAGAAGTACGGGTATTACGGTTGAATTGTTTGAGGGGAGGAATGCAACTGGCTATTTCACTACAGCACTGTTTATGAAAATAGCGGTAAAATAATGATAGACATGAAACATTGCGGCGGTGCTCGATACATACAAATGTTTCAGTTAGACAATATAGTCGCCTATCATTTTTATAGTTCTTTTTTGAATTTTGTCCAAAAGACTCAAGTGGATTTTTGGAGCACCTGTCCAGATATGGGAATTGTACTCGAGCTTCGGAAGAATGAAGGCTCTATATATATAACAACCAAATCAGATGGGGTAAAAAAAACTTCTTGCATCGGCGGAGAAAACCTAAACACTTAGCAGCGCTTTTGGCAACGATGTGATCATTCCACAAAAGATGGTCCGTGATGCACATATGTACCTATAACTAAAAGCTGTACACTCTCCTCGATGCGAGTGCCACTCATAGAAAGTGGAATTGGGGGAGGGTTACGGCTTAGCGACAGTTAACAGCATTGAGTTTTGGAAGCATTAAATTCTACAAGGTTTTTGAGTCCGCATTGGACAATGCTGTCAAGAACAAAATTTAATGAGCTTTTCATACGGTGCAGTTGGAAGTCTACATCCGAATATAGGAAAGAGTGTCGCAGACAAAACGGATCCCTAGGGCACACCAGAATTTATTTTGTGGATATCAGTTTTGAAACCGTCCAATACTACTTGTAGAAAACGGTCCGAAATGTAATTTTTTAATCCAACGAAGAAGAGATTCATCGATACCGGGTTGGGTACGATATCCCGCTTTTTATAATCCCGTTTTTTAAAATCGCGTTTTTATAATCCCTATTTTATAATCCTGTTTCTTATAATCCTGCTTTTTTAAAATCCTGCTTTTTATAATCCCGCTTTTTAAAATCCTGCTTTTTAAAAACCCGTTTCTTATAATCCCGTTTTTATAATCCCCTTTCTTATTGCGACGTATAAACCTATAAACCCCCCTGCTTGGGCACACTATAGGATTTGGGGTAGGTGTGAGGTTGGGTGTATGCAAAGTTTCTTTAGCATTCTGGAAAATAACCAACATACATAAAATTAATAAATTTAAGCTACGTATTCAAAAAAACAAAGACGGGATTTTAAAAAGCGGGGTTATAATAGAACGGGATTTTGAATAAACGGGATTTTCAAAAGCGTATTTAAAAAAAAAACGGTATTATAGAGGACGGTATCTTAAAACTTTTTTGCGGGATTTTTGAAAAACCTCGCATCGATACCAAATGCACGCATTTTCGATAAGAGAGCTTGATGCCAAACTCTATCAAATGCTTTTGAAATATTTTATTTTCTCCAAAAAGATGTAAAGATTTGTTCTACTCTTCAGTGAGATATACCATGAGATCACCAGTGGACCTTTTGCTACGAAAGCCATACTGCCGGTCATTAAAAAGCTTTCGTTCCTCAAGATATTTCTTAAACTGAAAATTGATCCGCGTTTCCATGACCTTAGAAAGAAGTAAAGTAAGGCAATTGGTCGATAGTTAGAGGGAGAGGAGGATTCGTCTTTTTTATTAACATGCTGGACAAATTCTGTTTTCCATTCACTCGGAAAGAGACCTGTAGAGTAGGATAGATGGAAAAGCTTTCTACTTATTCCGGTTTTTCTCAGTAGGGTTGGCTTTTAAACTACGGAAAATTTCTTCTCTAACCCTGAAAGCCTCTTTACAGCTGGGATCAAACCAGAAGTTTTCTTTCGGCTTGATATATTTTATTCTATTCGGATATCTGCACTGGAATCTACATCACTATCGAAGAATCATAGTGACCAGTTAAATTTTCCGAAGAAATCATTGAGATTGAGACCGTCCCAGTTGGCTTTCTCGTACAGCCTAAAGGTTTTCGTTTTTTCCTTAAATGGGATACGAGAAATTTGCAGATATGACACAATGGTCTGATGTGCCTAGAGGCGATAATACACTTATGGTGTATTTATCAGGGTCAGATATAAGCAACAAGTTTAGAGTGTTGGCGGATTGACCTGAAACGTCGGGTATCTAAATAGGCTCGTCAACAAGCTGAGTCAGGTGGTTTAACTCAGCAAAAATATCGAAATAACTTCCTTCGGGTGTTGTCTGACCAGAATAACACAACCACGAAGAATTGTGTATATTGAAATCGCCCGTAACAATGATCTCACTCTGCGGAAAATGGGAAACAATTCTCTGGATAGAGTCGGTCAGGGCATCGAATTCATTAGAAATCGAATTACTATCCAAACTGACTGCGATAAATAAAATATATATGAATAATGCGCCTTTAAGCAGTGAATTTAAACCACTGTGGTAGGAGCTGATAGGCAACATCATTACGTACTTATACGGCTGTCGGCTAGACCATTATGATGAACAAAGAATAATCGCACTAAGCTTTGACCATGTAGGTTAAACTCCGTATGATCGGTGTTCTTACCAACCTGGGTTTCACTTACTGCCAAAACTGCTGGCCTGTTTAAAACAGAGTGAACGTACACAGCACAAACATTTTTTCGGAGCCCCCGAACGTTACAATACTAGACACAAAACTTACCAGCCATTCCGATATATGAAACACAAAAGAAAACCAATACTAGACAGTCATCTATGCAGGTACTAATTTTGGGTAATTATATAAATTAAAATAAAATTACTTTCAACTACATACAATACAAACTTCTTATGCATGTTTACTATGTATGTACGAGTATGTAATGTATCCCATGGACTCTGAAAACACCAAGCTGATTTAGATCAGAATTTTATGCAATTTTCGGTCAAATGGCCAAGAGTGTTTCTGTGAAACAGCAACGCAAGGCGCGCTACTCAAAAAGCTTCTTTGTTTGGTTGGTTGTATTTTCTGCCAAATCTTTAAAAGTACATGTTCGATTTTAAAATAAAATGCACGACTGCACGAACTTGCTCCTATGTAATAGACTAGGAATTTTACAATCCAATGTTATTAGAAAAAAAACTCTTCATAAGAATAAAATTAATTTTTTCAATTATTTTAGTAGTAAGAGATAAAAACAGAATGCCAGCAAATATGAATTTATGCAAGAACAAGAATAAGTCGTTGTAGTGGTTTCTTTAAGAAAATAAGCTTTTATACACAACATTTTTAAAACATTTTTAAGAAAAAAAATTGATATAGGTACGCCAACTTTAAGTTTTTATTATTGCACAAATGAAAATTAAATTTCAAAAAAGAACTATTGAGCCATTTTATTTTTGAGATATCGAATTTTCCAAAAAAAACTACTTTTTTTCCCAAAAATTCAAAAAATATTTTTTTTATGTTTTGAAATGGAATGTTTTTTTAAACTTTTTAGAATTCAAAATTAGACCAACTAGTTCGATGGTAGGTACAAGCTGCAATATCTTAGTTTCAAAATTTGTTTTATTAAATTAAAGATCATAAAAATTGATTGAAAGAAAAAATTTTTTATCAAAATTCTAGGTGCCGTTTTCGTGAAAAATACGATTTTTGCAAACCATTTTTTAACATTTGTATGATGGGAACCTTTATTTTTAGGTAAAATAAATTTTTTTTTTTATATTGAGAAACATTTATTTATCAAATTTAAACAAAAATCTAGCATGGGGTTTTCGAAATATTGAGTTTTGAAAAAAAAAAATTTGAAGTGTTTTTTAAAAATCCAAAAAAAATTTTTTTGAAAATTTGAGTACACAATTCTATTTATGTTTTTGGGGATCTTTAGCAAAAAAATACTGATCAAAATCGCTGGTACCGTTTTTGAGAAAATCAAAAACAAAAAATGGTTCCATGGGGGGTACCCTCAATAACCATTTTTCGGAAAATATTTTTTAGCCATTACCTAGCTTTAACTAAATGAAAATTTTTTGTATTTTTAAATTCTGTCGAATAGGTTTTGAGAAAAAAAATATTTATAAAATTTCGAAAAAATTCGAATGACAGGTACCGTTATTTTTGTTCTTAAAAAAAAAAAGAAAAAACCGTGTGGGGGGAAAAAATTAAAAGTGATATCTACCAAGTTTAAAGAAAATCGGGTGAGCCGTTTAGGCTGTAGTCGAATAGACAGATATACAGAATTGCGAGACCCACTTTTTTAGTCTTCGCTATCATCGTAATGTCAAGTTTGATCGATATCTCGAGTTCGATTTTTTTTACGAATGCATAACTGGCCTTATAGTACCCATAAGTCGCAAGTAAAAATTATGTATGTGTTTGAAAGGTTAAATTTAGAGGATGGCCAAATATTTATTTTTAAATTTTGCTTTGTATAGGGTCAGTCGATGAATCGTTGAAAACGGCAATATTGAAGAAAGTCAATATTAATATTTTAAAAATTTTCAAGTATGATACAACTTTTTTAGGCTCCGCTAGTAGCTTATAAATTAAAGAAAAATTATAAATTACAGATAGGTACAATATCGCCGACCGATTGGGAAGAAAACAGAACACAGTATTGTGAATAACTATTCGCGGGACAAAATAGAATTTTCAAGCTCAATATTTCGAAAGTATTTAGATTAATAGAAATTCCAGTTTCTTCTACCTCTGTTAAATAAAAAAATAAATAAATAGTGTGATTTGTTGAGTGATGTCGTCTTTCGTGCGAAACGACGATATGTAAAATTACTTTGTTAATTCATAATATATACGGAATATGTAAATAAATAATGTAATGAACTCTTAATGGACAGCTTATCCGCATATTTGTTGAATTTGTTCACACTATTATACAAACACAATTCATGGCTTCGAATAATGTCGGTATGGCCATTTAAAGGCATAGATGCAAAACAAGGCTCATCATAAACAACCCCTCTGCAAATATTATTGTATGAAACTTCTAACTTTACCTTTTTCTAATAAGAAATCACTTGACAGTTAACACCCATCTATAAAGAATGTTTAGCTCTCGAATAGCAAATACCTATAGTATCGAATAGTAAACAAACATACCCCAGTTCGTGAATTAAATGTGGTTAATTTGCAAGTCAAACGTGAGCTGCATTTAGGGAAATGCGATATGGAATTTCATATTTGTATACACATAATGTACCTTTATATGGACGATAGCCGTAAGCACTTTGTGCTACGCTGAATTACTTAAATGGAAAATAATTCAAAATAAAACAGCACTACATGAGACATGACCGAAGTGCAAAATTTCTGATGCGTGTGCTACGAGTATCAAATGCCGGAATTTATCATTTGCATTTTCTTTTTTAAAAATTTGCATTTAGTGCAATAAATGCAAATACATTCTAATTGTATAATTTTATAAAAAAAAATATGTTTACACTAGGAAGTGCGTTGCGAATTACAGTTTAGTGTTAGAATACTAATTACCACTTGTCCGTTTATACACAAAAGTACCTACTCTGTGGTCAGGCTTCGTCATGTAAATCGTTTGAAACTCGATACTTACAGGCGAATCTATAAACAAATCTTAAAGGTTACTTAACTTTAAAATACCTCTAAATAGCTCTTAAGTATGAAATCGGTATCTATAATCAATTTTCACATTTAAGTAACGTTACTTAAAGGCCTCTTAACTTAAACGCCATCAACCGCGTTTAAGGATCACTTAGAGGCATTTTAAAATGTATTTTGACATATCAATTGTCATCTTTGAAATTTTGAAGTTTCAAATTGTGAGTTTGTATTGTTTGTTGTGATATTTTAGAATTAGAAAATGCAAATAATTAAGAAACCGAAAATTTGTATTGATTAAAGAACGTGTACGCGCAAAAAAGTTTCGTCAACGCTTTCCGCTTAGCCTTTGAAGTGTTTGTATCGACACTAACTTTATTCCTCGTTGTTGGAAGAGAATCTGTGCATAAAATAATTTGTTTTGTAGTGTTGTGTATTATTGCAAATTCTAAAATAAAAAAGTTTTTTTGTCCGAAGCATTCCAATTTTCAGATCTTTTTCTTTTGTTTGTGGCGGCGGGTGTGGGTTTGTGTTCCATGGCCATTTTTTTTCTATTTCACAAATAAAAAAATGTGTTCCAAATATTTACTGATTGAAAGTGGCACAAAACAGCTGTGTTGTATAAAATGAAGCAGAATTTGTTTTTTTTTTGTACTAGATTTTCACATTCTTTTACGTTACGTGACATAACCATTGTTTAGTTAAGTACCAACGAAAAATCGATTATAGATACGAATTGAAGTTTCGTCATTTAAAGGCAAATTAAATATTTAAGTATGCTTAACTAAATAACCTCTAAGATGCAGTTTAAGAAAATATTATAGATACGGCTGTTAATTTTTAACTCCTTGCAATTCTTAGTTTGTACATCAAAATAATGGCTTAGCGGTTAAATGGTCAGCTGTACTAAAAAAAATGAAAAAGAAAAGATTCTAACATTTCCAACATTCATCAAAAGTCGGTTTTTATTGGTAAATGTATAGGCAGCGCGGTAAAAATTTACACAGTAAACAACAACAAAGGAATACTGCGGAAAAATTATCCAGTACAAATGGTGCATATAATAGTACCGATAAAGTTTTAAACGTCTGGATTAAAACGAAGTTCAAATTGGTTACAGAAAATGTTTTTTGCTTAAGAGGCAGGTTTTGATTATTTGAGGATGTGTTCGGTAATATTTGCTCATTTTATGGTTTGTTTTCACTAAAGTCAAAATTATGTGGTTTAAAATATTAATCTACGATTACTTAGACAATAAACGTTAATATTCAATGGACAAAATGTTCTCTCTTCATGCGTTGCATGTCCCCTATGTTTCAGATAGAATATGTCATTCATCGATTTAATCAATATATTAAAAAGCATATGTAAGGTTAAAAAAATATTTTCGTCCTGGAAAAAACAATTGGAATGCTTCGTGATGAAATTTGCAACAAAATCCATAAAATCCACGATTTCGATGTTTTATTTCCATTTACTGACAAGATAAAAAGATTTATATAGAAATAACCGAAATGTCATTTCTATTCCTGGCGAAAACACTAATGCCGGATTTGGACGACTTAGAAGTTATTTTTCCATTTATTTAAGACTTGTGACTTCATCGTGTAAATACTTTTGGATCTGCCATTATTTTCGTCATTAGAAACTGGCATCATTTTGATATAAAGTAATGTAAATTTTTACCAAGTTTTTGGTTATGAGAAATTTCAGATTATAAAACACACTGTCATCGAGTCCTTAAAAAGTTGAAGAATAGATTTCTTTCTTTCTAAAGAAAGAGACAACTATTCAATATAACGATGCGCGCGCATGGCTCTCATGCTTGAGTTCTTGGCTGAAGGTTATGTTGAGTCGGCACCGCCACACCGCATTTTGCTAAATATCTCATTTGCTAATATTCTGATTTTATTTTTCGTTGCTCAAAGCAAATTATTAATTTTTCTCATATGAATAAGACTAATTGTAAGTAGTTATTTAAGGTTTATTAAAGTTATTAATGTGTTATTTTTCTAGAAAATAAAATTAAGTCTGAACTCAAAAGGAATTGTTTTTCATTACGAGTTCCCTGCTGGATACTTAATTTTTGTAACAAGTTTGAGATTTCATTTTGGGCTTGGAGCAACACACACGTAATATTGTAATGAATGTAAAGAATGATCTTTCGGATTTTTTCTGACACCGAAACGTTATTTGACTTTGTGTATGTATGTACATGCCATTAAGATTTGATTTCATTATTAATTTTGCAATATGTGTCACAGAAATTTTGGTAGTGGTCTAAATCTAGCACTAATGATAAATATTGATTTAAATATAAAATTAAAACAAATAAAATTAGTTTTTATAAAAGAAAAAATTATTGTTTTATTTATTAAGTTTAAGTTTAAGTTTAATTTTATTGCAACAATTTGAATATTATAAATTAGCGACGCGTTTCGGATTTAATAATCCATCATCGGGCTAATGCTGTCGTACTATGGTGCTGTTTGCCAATGTTGGTGTTTGCTATTTGGTGTCTTTTTGGTTGAGCTTTTCATTTCTTTTTCTCTTTTATTCATCGATGTGGAGTTTGATATTTGATGGCAGTGTCAAACAGTGTGTTGTTCTTTATAGTTAGTTTGTCGTTCATTATTTTGTCTCGTTCTAATTTGTTTGCCTTGTAAATTTCGAACTCCTCAAGTGCATCCATTGTTGTTCCTTTTTTACAAATGTGCATTGGCGTTAAGTTAGTCTCAAAGTCCGTATAGTTGTGCTTGTTGTCTATTAAATGTAGTGCAAACGTCGATTTTGTATTTGTTTTTGGTTTGTGTTCTAGAAATCTGTCGTAAAAAGTTCTACCTGTTTGTCCAATGTAAATGACTGTGACAACTTTTACATTGGACAAATTAAGCTAGCACTAATCATATCTTTAAGTTTATATTGAATTAATGCTTCGACCTTTTTTATTAACAAACAATATATCTAAAACGAATTTATAGCTGAAGCGAATTTTTTAATAAATTTATTTTTTACCTTATGTACATTGCAACTATCAGTTTCAACTATATTTCAACTTCACAAACAATAACGAATAACGTATACTTTTCTGACGCATCCTAAGGCTTATTCAAAAGTTGATTGCTTATTTGTAAGTACATATTTCATCTTTCGTTTGCCTTTAATTTGTTTACTTAGTAAATCTGAAATATCTACTAAATAAATATAATTTGTTAAAAAAAAATTCAGAAACTATTTAATAACTCTTATTTGTTTTGTTTCTTTAAGCTTGGTAGATATCAATTTAAAATGCTCCCCCACTCGTTTTCTTCCTTATTTGAATTTTAAATTTCTGATTACCGGCATGATGGTTTTTTAATGAAATTGTTTATAGAGAAGCTTCTAAAATGTTTTAAAAACATTGCATTTCGAAACTTAAAAAAAAAAATGGCGCAAAATTTTAAACAGCCTATTATTAAGGTATTAGTATGATACTACTTTACAATTTGCTAACTTTATAGTAGTTTACTAACTCATTCTTAATTTTAAACATTTTCTAACTAGTATCGTACTAAAAGAATTTTCTTAATAAATTGCTTCTGAACACACCTAAAACAATGACATTTCGTGTAAAAAAGTAAGTACACGAACATTTTTTAATGTTTGCAAATGTCAAAGAGTCATATGAAGCTAGCACGATACTAAAAAATAAAGTAGGTTTTCGATGATTTTAACTTTAATAAAAGGGTAGAGAAAGTATGATGCTATATTCGATTGAAATTCGTTGTTTTAACGTAGTATCATAGGTACTAAGACAGCTTTAGCATCGTATACTAATTCAATTCAAATTTTGCGCCAATGTTTTTTGAGCTTTTAAAAAAAAATCAACTTGTTTTTGAAAATTCTATATCTCAAAAACGGGTAAATATTTTTTCTTGGAAATTTAAGGTTTATTCGTACAATATTCAAGACTTTAAGTTGGCGTACCAAAATATTTTCCTAATTTTTTAATAAGCCGCTACAAAAACTTATAATTTTTGTTCTTACGTAAATTCGTACTTGCTTAAGAAATAACATGGCATTATGCTTTTATCTCTTACAAAATTAAAATTCCTTGTCTGTTACATAGGAGCAAGTTCGTGCGACCCAGTCGTGCATTATATTTTCTTATGTAATAGCACAACTATTTTCGCTGATTAACATAGTACTCTAAAAATTTAAGATACCACTTATAGGGCCCATACACTACGCAAACCGTTTGAGCAAACAAATGCCTTTTGTTGTTGTAAAAATGTTTGTGCAAACTGTTTGAGTAGTGTGTAGCGATGTTGAGTATTTGTGCAAATGGTTTGAAGAAATTCAAAAAATTTTGAATTTTCCATGACTGCACAAACATATTTGAGTGGTGAGTGTTGAATTCTGCTCAAACAGATGTCAATTTTCATGAAATCAAGATGAATAAACAAGACGAACGAATTTTTTTGGACCAAATTCTTTTTTTTTTTGTTTTTTCTATTTTTTTTTTAATAGCCAAGGCAATAATTAAAGCTGCACACGCTGAATCGCTCATTGTTCCGTAGGTCTGATTGAGATGAAAAACGTCACGCAACTAATATCTTTCAAACATGTTTGAGTAGTGTGTGGCGAAACAATGTTTGCTCAAACACACGTTTGAACAAACGTGTTTGCGTAGTGTATGGGCCCTATTAGCTAAATATTGAAGTAAGTTTTTTTTGGAGAATATGCCAGAAAGTGACTGAAAAGAAATTTTAATTAAATATTCAATAAATAATAATATTCTCTTTGGCTGTGATAAATCTTTTGTTCCCAAAAATTTCGCTATTCCGATTTTGGTCAAAATAAGAAGAAGAGAATAATATGCTGCACAATTATTTCATGCCCCAAATATTGACAGACAAGTGATGAACAGTTAGAACAAAAAAATGACTTCTTAACCTGGAAGCACGTATATGTAGGTACCTATGTATGTACATGTGCATCTCGGCTTGAATGATTTGCTTAACTTTGGATACAATTTTGTATGGGAAGTATACCCTAGTGTGATCTACGTATTAGGCTTTATATCTCAATTTTGTGCGAAGAAATGAAAAAGAATTTAAATTTTTTTATTTTTTTTCCGTAATTTTCCTTTCAATCGTGATTCGTTTTTTTTGGTAAAGACTTAATTTTGAGAAAACCTGTAATTACCTACATATTTGTGTTACAGATCGTCACCTCATGTGATGCTTGGGTTCTGTTATATGTATGTACCAAAACCCAGAATGGCAAATAAATTTCATGAATGTAGTGTTCGATCTCAAGTTAAGTCAGAAATACTCGTACATTCATGATTCTGGCTTCCAATTGAAAAGTTTAAACAGCACAGTTACCATAAATGTGCCACATTTTTGAATCTGGCATAAAACTATTTGCTAGAAAAAGTCCGATAGATGAAAAAAATTTCATATTCATACTCATTGTATCTGTTGTTTGAGCTACGAGTATGTACATAAAATAGAACAGTATAAAATTGTTTTAAAAAAGCTCTAATGAAGACTTTTTAGTAAAGGAAATTCCCAAGAAAAATATATCGTCGCCGCTCTTTAATTGTAGGCGCGTTCGTCTATTCACTATCATTTCCTTTCGCTAAGGCGAAGCTCAAAAAATTGAATAAACGGTTTGAGAGATTGGTAAAAAGAATACGAGTATCATGCTATTTTATAAAAATATAAGAGACAACAGGGAGGTTCGTGATGCCTTAGCAGAAGACAATGGGCCTTACCAACAATCAAATTAAGAGACGACTTTATTATTTGAGCGAAATGAAGCATTATTTAATGGACTCTATATATCTGACCGTATATGCTGCATGTTATTTTTTAGGTTCCGTACAATAAATGGTTCATAATTTAGAGTTCACATAAATATTAAGTTCATAACATGTACGGTTAACTTTATAGAGCTCTTTCAATAATGGTCCATTTCCCTCAAATATTAAAGTCGTCTCTTAATTTGATTGTTGGTACGTCCCAATTTTTCAAAAGATTATAATTCTGGAAATGAGAACTATGTTATTATACTCTGTCCAACAAAAATATGCAGTGTGGGCAAGATAGGACGTTTGCTTCGCATTCTGGCTACAGTGAATTGCATAAATCTGTCCTTTATTAAAGTTCTTACAGGGTTATCGTAGTGTTGATTTTAAACGGACCCTTTTTTTAAAGCTCTAAAATCAAAAGCACCTCAACAGAAACCCAATGAAAAAAAACTGAACACATCAATATTTAATGGGGGTTGAAATTGAATAGCACCAACAGCCATAGGCCACAGCAATTCAGTGCACACACAGATGTGCATTCAATAGGACGTCGTAAATTTATGGGCGCACAAACACTTTTTTATGGAGGAGTTCTTTCAATTTAGTATGGTGCAAAAATATAGCACGCTACTGATTTTGAAAAAGCTCTCCCATAAGACGTGTACTGCATATTTTTGTTGGATGAAGGGCCATACAATACAAGCATTAGTAGTAAAAGCCATAATTTATAGTATTTAATTTAAGGTACTACTAGTACGGTCTAGAACGCCAAAAAAACGCACGATTTTTGGGAATTTTTTTCTCGGAAACTTTATTAGGTAGGTAATAATAACTGAGATTAACTGTCCGCAATGGGACAATTTATTTTTTTGATGAGTCGACGTTGCGTCGCCCACTATAATTCGGCCAAAATTAAAGTAAATACTAAAAACAGTTCTTAGTATACCTCTTTCAGTACGAGTATTTAATTGCAAATTTAATAAGAAGCTCGTAGATAAATACAGTTTCTTATATAGTAAATACTACATTAGACACAAATAAACAGGGCCACCAGCTAAGTTTGAACTTTGATTCGCTTTTCTTTAAAAGTATAAAACATATAACTAAAAAAGTGGTACCTACAGAAAGTGCATTTTATGTTGATTAAAATGAATAGAAACTCATTGAGAGTATTCAATTTATCTAGTGTTTATTTAAGATTATATGAAAAGGGGGCGCTTTTCAGTTGTGTTAATCTAATCATTAACTGAAAAAAAAAATTAAATCCAATAACAAAGAAAAAATTAAAAAAAATTTTCTGGTCAGTATTTATGTAGTGTTGCCTCCTCTTACTCGGATAACATACCAGCATCCTTGTATTCATTGACCTCACGAGCCTGATAATTAAATCTTGAGGAATTGCATTCCACTACACTTCAACTTCGCAGCTCTGGAAGCCATGTTGGAGTTGGAATCTGACGTTTCAGTTTATCTCATAAGTATTCTATCGGATTCAAGTCCGGGCTTCGAGCTGGCCAGTCCATCATACGAATGCCGACGTGCATCGTGTAGATACTCAGTCACCACATAAGCACCATGAGGCCGTGCATTATCATGCATTAACTGCATATCCTGCCCGATATATCCTGCGTAAGGTACCACATGATCTGCGAGGATTTCAGCAATGTAACCTCCCCAGACCATTACATATCCTCCATAAGCAATAGTTTCCTAGATTCAAAATTGAGAATAACGTCAATCACTTCCATGTGGTCTCATCAGTACAAAAAGTACGTTACTCCGGTGCTCTAACGTGCAATCCCTATACTTTCAAGCAAATTCAAGCCGTGCTCGATGGAGGGCTACCGTGAATACTGGGCCTGTTACAGCTTTCTTTGGAGTCAGGTTCTGTTCAGAAAGTCTCCTTTTTTTTTTTTTTAATTCATTATTTTTATTTTCATCAATCTTAAAACTATCTTAAAGCTAGACAAAATTCATAAAAAAAACTAGCCTAATTATCCAATAACTTAAAACAAACTTACTGGCCCTATGCGGGCGCTCTAAGCTAAACTATATCTTAATTCTAATGCCTTTCGGCCTAAAAAACTATTTTTAATTCAAAAACTATATCTATTTTTTTTTGTTTTCTCGAAAAAATTTAAAAAAAACTCGGATTCTTTATCTTTTCATCTTTTTTATATAAAACTTACAAACTAAAGTAAAACTAATTAAAAACTACCTAAACCAACTTAAACTACTTAAAATAAACTAAAACTAAACTAAAACTACTTAAAAACTAGAACAGCCACAGCAGCAGAGTTTTTTTTTTTTTTTTTTTTTGAATATACATTAGAAGAATGTACTCTAATTTTTTTTTTTTTTTTTTTTTTTGTGTGCCACCCTGACTGTCCCTACCTAAGAATACCCTTAAAACTACGTAAGTCGGCCAAGACAACTTGTCAACTATCGCTATCAACATTAGACAACCACCAAAACTGGTTCTCCTGTCTTACCCTGTCTTTCAGGTCCCGATCGGACACAGTCCTACTGAACCGAAGTCGCTCAGCTCCGTCTTGTGCGAGGACGTCTCGACTATAAAGGAGCCGCCTATCCACAGCCCTACGGCCGACGTGGTAGATTAGCGGAACCGCCTCTCTATCCTGGATCAACCCTATACTATCTAAATAGAGGAATGCATTAGGTGCAATATGGCCACTTAAACGCACACTCTCGAAGTATTCTGTGTTGGGGTAGTAAGCCCCAAAGATTAAGCTATTTGCTGAGGTCATCGCTCTCGCAATGTGACTCCGAATCAGCTTTATCAAAAAATTATCTATTCTGTTAATGTTGGCTCCGTTGTATAGAGTCCCGTTGGAATAGTAATGTTTGTACTCCGATTCTGGTGTTCTGTGTAATCCAAGACAACGTCTAAGACACTGCCTCTCAAACACCCGAATCTTTTCCATTTGAGATGGGGCATCAGAAAGTCTCCTTCTAAAGGTATCTGAACTTATGAAAACTTGGTGTTCGTCACGCAGACTTTGTAGGACTTGAGATGCATTGAGGCGGCGATCGAATGCTCCAGTCTCTAGGTATCTTCTGTAAACTCGTTGCAATGAAGATCTGCTGAATTAAAGTCTTCGAGCGACCTCACGTTGTGCAACGTCTGCTTGAAGTACTTGAAGTAGTGCTACAGCTTAAGCTGTTTTCTGAGGTGTCGTATCCATTAATTAACGAACAAAATCGCAAAAATACACGCGGTTGTACAAACTATGGACAAAAACTAAAAAAATGATAACAGACACTGACTATCCTCATTGTAGAAAAAAGAACGGTAATCGCGAAAGCTAGTCAAGACAGAGCAAATCGTTAGCATTGTGTTTGTTGCTTGGTTACAATGTGAGTTAACGGTACTTAAAAATAAATTTAAAGTCATTTTAATCAACATGAAACGCACTTTTGAGTTGGTACAACTTTAATAGTTGTAATTTTTAGTTTTTGAAAAAACTGAATCAGAGTTCCAAGGTAGCGGGTGGACCGGTTTATTTTTTGTCTAGTTTAGTTTTCAAGTATTTACTTTGATTTTATGCAAAAAAGAATTAGGAAATACCAAAGAAAAGAAAATATCAGCAAAAGCATTTACTACCGTTTATGCACACGGCCCAATAATTTCTATCAAACAAATAATAAAGATTATTAGATACAAATTATACATATACATACATACATACATACATATATTAAAAATTTAACGTTCCTTTATACTTGTACCATATACATACATATGGCAAGTTATGCATTCGTAAAAAAATCGACATTTTGATCAGACTTAACATAACGATGATAGAGAAGACTAAAGCCTAAACGGCTCGACCGATTTTCTTTAAAATTGGTAGAAAGCATTTCTAAATTTTTTCCCAAACACATTTTTTTTAAGACTAAAAATATCGGTACGTTTGAAATTTTAAAATCTTATAAAATATTTTTTATTTCTCAAAAAATGTTACACAGATTTAAAAAAATCAAGAAAAAAAAAATAAATTAGTTAAAGCTAGATATATCTAATGCTTGGACAAAATTTTCGGAAAAATAGTTATTAAGGCTAGCATCACTGAAACGTTTTTTTGATCAGTTTTTTATACTTAACTAAGGTTTGATAATTTTTTTTCTTAGGACTAATTTTTACGATCTATAATTCAATAAAAAAATTGAAATTAAGCTATTACTGACTGTTCCTACCATAGAACCAGTTTTTCAAATTTTGAATTTTTCATTATCTACATAACGGATCTTAATGAAATTTTGTATAGAGAAGCTTCTAAAAAGTTTGAATAATATTGCGTTTCAAAACTTACAAAAAAAATATTTTTTGATTATTTGAAAAACAATTTTTTTTTATATTGGATACCTATTTCTTTTGAAATTTAATTTTTATTCGTACAAAAATAAAAATAATTAAAAGCTTATTTTTTTAAGAAATCGCTACGATTCATAATTTTTGTTCTAACATAAACTGAGAAATCGCATGGCATATTATTTTTAGCTCCATTTATTAAAGGAGTTGTTTTATTCATTTAAAATATTAATTTTATAGTTATGAACATTTTTCTCTAGCAATGTTGATTTTTAAATTTTTTAGTCTTTTACATAAGAGCATTTTCGTCCGACCCAGTCGTGCATTTTATTTAATTAACATTCAATTTACTTTATTGTTTTCAAAATGAATAGGGCTATTTATTTTATTTTTTGTTCCAGAAAGATGAATGTGCCCGAAATAAGGGAAAGGAAGTTCTGCTAATATTATTAGAATAATGTCAGCTTAAAAACCAAAACTGGGAAGTAACCAAACCTCCTAATTTTATGAGGGCAGGGAACATTCAAACACGATTTCCCAACACTTCCATTTTTGCCCATTCATCTTTCTGGCGACAAAAAATGGGGATGATATTTTTATATATTTAATCTCAAAAACAGTACTTAATGTATATAACTGTATAAGAGCAAAAACGTCCGACCCAGTGTTGTGCATTTAATTTCATTTATCTAAGCCCTGCTTTATACCCTTCATAATTGACATTCAAGCTAAGAATATATTATTCACTCTATAAGTTAAGTATTCTTAACCTCATTACCTATATTTATACACTTTCGAATGCTCTTGGTTGAAAAAGTAGGCCAATGAAACATTAACAATAATGTGTCCATTGAATTTAATCATGTAAAATACTTGTATGATGCCTAAAACCTCCACAACAGCAAAAAAAAAAGGTCCTTTCTCTTCTATGTATTGTCCTTGTCTATATGTAGGTAGATATTAATATTTCACTATCAACTGTCCTGGCATTGTGTTATGTGGCTTTTCTCTTTTCACGATATAACAATGCCATGAATCTTACAGCATGCTATATTCCCAAAAATAAATATTGATTGCTTAATTTTTAGGTAGTTTCCACCTTAACATACTTCGCCGAGAATCGAACTTTAATATTCACTTACGAGTATCTCGAGTATCATCGTCCTTGTCCCAATGATGCAAAATCGTTCCCCCATTTCAAAAACGGATGTCCTGAACATCAATATCGAGCTTGAGTTGCCAAACTCTATGAACTTTTGCTTGTCGTTGCCATTGTTAGGTACATTTCGTTACTTTCCGACGTTGAGAGAAATTCGCTAGGAGGGAAAATGCATATCCTTCGAAAAAAACGATAATAATGCACAAACAGAGCTAACAATTGTTTCTGATATCAACTAAATATCTTTCTAACATGTGTGTCACTATATATACCTACTTGCATAACGTAAGAGTATCTTTGGGGTTGGTTATATGAGTCGTCATTATCTCCTTGATAGCCACACCTGCTGCTGGTCTCACCCTGCACTGCCTCGTTTTTCTTTGGTAGAATCCAAATAATTGAGGTTAATGTGTATACGACATGATGGTATACAAACATAACGGAAAGTGAGTTCCAAAAGGACCCAAGCGGAAGGAAATATTTTGAAATACAAAAGCAGGACAACGTCAAGTCTCAAAAGTGTCGTTTTGAAAGGGCGTAGCTACCATTTAGGCAACCGGGGTAATGGTTCAGGCCCCGGCCAAAAGTCCCACAACAGGGATCTTTTTATTTTATGTCTAAATCAAAAATTAAAAACAAACAAAGTATAACCTATCTGCTAAATCTAAAGTCTCAATTTGTCTAAAAAAAAAAAAACATTTTTGATTATACAAAACTTGAAATTCGAAAAATTACAATTTTAAAAAAGTTGGCTTCTTAAGATTGAACAATTTCAACCAATTTTTCCGTTTAAAAGTACCAAAATATAAGATAGTAAGATAGTTGAATTTCCGCAATATAAACGTCTTATTTCCCTTAATTTTGCTCATTCGCGTAGGAATTGGATTGTTATTTTTTCAAGAAACAATTATAAGAAAAACTTGACATCAGTATGATATATTATTTTTTTTTTTTATATAACACTTATACTACAAAACCCCATATTAAAGTTTATTTAAACTACTTTTGTAATTAAAACACTAGAAAAGCCACAGCGATTTTTTTTAGTGATTTTATAATGTTTGCTTGTGATTTTGTTAGCTTTATAATTTTTTGTGCCACCTTGACTGTACCTTCTTAAAACTAAGACCTATACCAACACGTAAGTCGCCCACTACATGAAATCGAGTCGACATTAATTGTCGTGTGAATTGAGCCACCAAAACTGGTTCCCTTGCTTCCTTTTATATCTTCGGTCCCGATTGGACATACGAGGGTAGGCCCAGAAGTATCCGATCTACTCGTAACAAAGAAAACACAAAAAATTTGGGGAAAAATATCTTTATTTCTCTACATAGTCTCCTTTTCCCAGCGATGTTCAATAGCTTCGATACCGTTTATAGTGAGAACCGTCGAGCCATCAACCGCAGACTCAACCTCTTCATTGTTGGTAAATCGTTTACCACCGAGCCATTTTTTCAAGTTTGGAAACAGAAAATAATCCGAGGGCGCTAAATCTGGCGAATAGGGTGCGTGAAGAAGCAATTCGAACTTTAACTCATTGATTTTTTTCGCCAAATGCGGCCTTTTTTTCTTGATTTCGTCAATCAAATAAGTTCGCATAATACTCGCCGTAGATTGTATTTCCTTTCTGAAGATAATCAATGAAAATTATCCCACGCGCATCCCAAAAAACTGACGCCATGACCTTGCCTGCAGATGGAACTGTCTTCGCGAAGGCGAAGAAGTTTGGAGCCGATTCTCCCCTTTGAGTCCATTGTTTTGACTGTTCCTTCGTCTTGTTGTGAAGTGATGGACCCATGTTTCATCCATGGTTATGAATTGACACAAAAACTCTGCTTTATTGCTGTGAAACTTCGCCAAAACCCTCGATTGAAACATCCTCACGACGCTGTTTTTGTTCCATTGTGAGTAATCGCGGCACCCATCTTGCGCACAGCTTTCTCATGTCCAAATTTTCAATCAATATGTGATGTATAGCACTTTTTGAAATGCCTACCATGTCTGCTAGCTGGCGCACTTTCAGTCGACGTTCACCCAATACCATTTTGTGGATTTTCTTCAACATTTCTGGCGTGGTCACCTTATTTGGTCGACCACTGCGATGTTCTTCTTGGCAGCTCGTTTAAACTCTGCCACCCAATATTTTACTGTTGTAAACGAAGGAGCAGACTCCGCCAGAGTAGAATCTAGCTCCGCTTTGATATTGGTTGGACTGAGGCCTTTCATATGAAAGAATTGTACGAGTAGTCCTACTGAACCGAATTTGCTCAGCGCCACGCCGCACAGTGGGGCCAAGGCGGACAAAACTCGATTTTGCAAAAGTGCTGATTTCGATTAGCTGATTCGTGTTTCTCACAGTAAATTAGCCAGAGAATCTGGGTACACTAAGGATTTGGGCCAAAACTGAAGTCTTAACACGTAAAAAGGCGCTCAAAGTCAAAATATTTGAGATAGTGTGGGAATTTGATTTGACTTTCCTAGGGTGTTATGTCTATTCGGGATGAACTAAAAATGGGATTGTTTTTTGTTTGCTTATTTGGGATGCCTAATAATACAATACAGCGGTCAAACTCAGCAAAAAAAATTTGAGTGAATTACGGCAGCACAAAATAAGACTCAGTCCACAGTAATGGAAAGTTGTAGACATATAAAAAAAGCTCCACGTTCCTCTGCTCTGAGATAGCTAATTTCTCGATGTAGACATGTCCAAGTTTACATTCAAACAAAATTTAGCTGCAAATACCTGCAAATCCGCACAGTGAGCAGGTTTAAAGTTACGAAATCTTGCAAAAAAATCTTTTTTTTTTCACTTCTATGTCCTAAAAAGGAATATTTGTATTGTATTTGTACAATCTTTAGTCAATAATTAGGAAAAATTTACAATATTTACTTACAGCTTGCAATATATGATAACAATATTGAATAAATTAGTGTTTTTTTAAATTTTTTTTTTAAACAGAGTTAAATGTCGCATCAGCAAGAATTAGGTGTAACATGGGAGTACTTGTATACATTTTTTAATGACTTAGAATAAATATTAATATAAATTAAAATCTTTTTCTTTTTTTTCTTTTACATTCATATAGTTCTATTTTGCAACGTACTCCTTCTTTCCAAAAACCTCTTTTTCAAAATTGAGAAAAATGTCTTAAACATGTTGTGCGTTGTTTTTTGGTTCTGCTTTGAAGTTTGCTCATTATTTGATGCAAGTTTCAGTAGTGAACACTTAACATAAGTTGCGTTCAGTGACGCTGTTCCGAACAGTTTAGAGCAGTTTGGAACAGAAAAGTACACCTTTTTGCTGTTCAATGAGAAATTTTCTGTTCTAAACTGTTCTGATTTGCTGTTCAATGAGTCTGTCTGGAACAGTTTGGAACAGCTTAGAACAAGATTTCTTGCCCTCGCTTTTTAGTTAGAGAAAGGTAGAACAGATAACTGACTGTTCTAACTTGTCTGACATTTCTCATGGAAGCTGTTCTGCTCTGCTCTGTTCTGCTCTACTCTGCTCTGTTCTACTCTGAACTTTTATTCACTGAACAAAACTATAAAACGTATTGCTGGTTTAATGTTTGACTATGCGTTTGTAAATTAACACTTGTCGGCTTTTAATGGTTACATTATTTTTATGATTTACCACCACATAAAAAGTTACTTCTTTTGGATACTCACTTTTGCTATAACAAACATGAAATACCGAATGTTCATAATTTTTCTCCGAAAATAAGAACAGCATCGCTTCTTTCCATTA
The DNA here is from genome assembly GCA_911387755.1 of Chrysotoxum bicinctum. NCBI lineage: Eukaryota > Metazoa > Arthropoda > Insecta > Diptera > Syrphidae > Chrysotoxum > Chrysotoxum bicinctum. Next base: position 92,652,630 of record OU426987.1, read on the forward strand.
TACATATCATAAAAACACTGAACGTCTGAACCGATAGATACGTAATGGTTGCATTTATCAAGCATTTTATTTGATTCTTTTCGCGAAAATATATTTTTCTAATTACTCAAAATTTAGCCTACCAACTTTGGAATTTAGACAAACTTTTGTGTGGGCGTGTCAGTGGGTGGAAATAGTTTGTTGTCATTTCTAAAACTATCCCTTATAATCGGCCCTACCAAGGTAACCGTCGGAGCGGAACTTTCTCCGCAACGCATTCTCCTTCGGAGGTTCAATTTCAGTTCAAAGTAGCTTTCATCGGAAGAAATTTTACAGAAATCCAACAACGCATTGCGATGGATATAAATTTCAGACAGAGATGTGCTAATTAACCGATATATCGAAAATGCGATATATTTTCGATAGTTTTTTATAAAATAAACACCATAAGCGTTTTAAACCATGAAAAACCGGTCAGAGAGTGTAGTTTATTGTTAATAAAAAATATTTTTTTCAATTATAATGCGCTAGCGTTTTTAAAAAATGTAATTAGATGCACCGATTTTTAAATCAAAACTATCGAATAAAGTCCCTTCCCTATTTCGAGACGTATGTTTTTTGCTTCCATTTGAAGCGTCAAACAAATAATAAATTGAAAAAAAAAAACTTTGGAAACACAATATTTATATTTATTTCACTAATAGGTACTTTAATCACAATGGAAATGGATCAAAACACAAAACAAAAGATCACGAACATAGTTTTTTTTTCCATCCAAACATCGGTCCCAATTAATTTAACTGATTGGGGCCAGATCTTCCCAAACACAGCTACAATTTCTGGTGTCCTTTTGGTGTTATCCGCTCATAGCTCATATTGTTGCGAACTTGTTTTTTCGTTCTGCCTAAGAACAAAAAGTCTATTATAATTACATATGTAACACAAGTTAACGTAAATAAAGTTAATTTCTTTATTACTTACATTTTAATTAACTATTTCTCTAAAAAGCAAACACTTTCCGCAACAAGAACTTGTCGGAGGATTTCGGAGAAAATTTTGTTTGTATGTGTCAGAATAAGACCATTAGAAGTGCTTCATCGCAAACAAATGGCATGCGTTGAATTTCATCGGACAGAATCTCCGATCAGCTGATCGGAGAAATACCTTGAAGCAAAATGTCTCCGATTCGGAGGAAATCGGAGAGAATTCCGCTCCGACGGTTACCTTGATAAGGCCGAATATTTGAAAATATTATTTAAATCAGTTGTGTGGTTCCGATTTTATCGCAATAACAAAACCTGTCTACATACAAAACAAGTACAAGAAATTTAAAAAAAAGATTAAAAACCACCCAAAAAGAGGGTGTGTAAAATGTCAATGGCCAACTTCCTTAAAAAAAAACACTATCTTTAACCTTTACTTGGCACAAAACATGGATTTTTATCAATTTTGACGATTTTTTTGTTAGTGGGCGTGGCAGTGGGTGGAAATTTTTTGTGAAGCTTTCTTTCCAAAACTACTTTTATTTCTGAAAATTTCATCCAAATTGGTTAAGTGGTTCGGTTTTTATGGACTTTTGTCCGCTCTCCCATACAAGTCGCCCCACTGTGCGCCGCCGCACTGTGGTCCAAAATGACTTTTTTCGTTGCAAAAATCATAACTTTTGAACACGTGAAGCTATCGCAACAATTTTTTTTTTTCCCTTAAAAGTAATTTCCAAGGCTATACAAATTGTGAATTTTAAGAAAATTACTTTACAGGGTGTTTCAGAATAATTGGTTGATGTAAGATTTTCTTAGAAAAAGGAGTTAACAGAATAAAGTCTGAAAGTAAACCTTTTAAAAACAGTCCTAAGTTTTTAAAACTTTGTAAAATAAAAGTTTTTGACTATTCAAGTGAATTCATAACAACAGTGGATGCTTAAAGTTAACGCACCAATTTCAGAAATATTTTTTAAGGAGTATTATAAAACAGTATTTTTTCACATGTTGTGGGGCATCAGTTTATTCTATAAACTATTTGACTTATATATTTTATATGAAACAGTGTAGGAAAAAAGTAAACGGACGAAAAAAAAATCAAAAAAAAAATCAAATAGAATATAAAATTTATATTAACAAAATAAAATAGAATACTTTATAAATATTTGTTTACAATTAACTACTATAGATCTAATTTTCAGAAAAAAAATTCATCGGCCTCGTGATCATTTTCTTTCTTTTCTTTTTCAGCTCTTTTTTTGATCTAACGTGTCTTAAAGATGAAACAAGTGTATCTGATGATATACATAGCTAGCATATTAAATAAATCTTCATTTTGTCGTTTCCGTGAGACTTTGCATGTATTTGAGTATCGATGTCGCTTGTAGTCCTTATTCCTTGATTCCTGTGCTTCTTCTGAAAGCTCCCCGATTGGCGAAATTTGATGTCTTATAAGTTCCCCTCCATGGTCCAAAATTTTGTGCAGAGTTGGTGTCAGGAGTTTGTAGCTGTACTTGGCTTTTAAAAGATCGGAAGTGGCTTTGGTATACTCGTTGAATTTATCTACATTAATAGATTCTTTAGATGACAGCGCATTTAAAATAACTTGCAGTTTCTTTATAAGATCCTTGTCTACTCGGGTTATAGCTGACGTAACTTCTGGATTTTCAAAAAATCTTCGTGAAGTGTTTCCATCATTTGTGTTACCGAATCCTTGTTTTGGCGTATCAATGATTAACCCGAGTTGTTCCCTAAATTTCTTTTGAATATCCGCTTTTCTTCTTCTTTCGGCTTCCTTCTTGTCGGTTGTCTCATCTTCTTGGTATAGTCCATAAGCTAGTTTAAGAACGAACTCCATACATCTTATTCTAGCGTGTAATGGTGAAATTCCAAATTCGTAGTACACCTCATCTGCTTCGGCTGAATCGTCTTCTTTTGGAAAATTTTTTTGTGTCCTTTTGCAAATTGGACATGCACTCAAAAAATTTCATGTGTAAATAGTACTAATTCATGCGTGCATTCTACGAATTTTATTCGTGGTTTTCAGCCACGAATAGTATTCGTAGAATGGACGTTTATTAGTACATTTTACTAATATTTTATTAGTATTCGTAGAAAAACATACGTATATTGTACGAATACTATTGGTACAATGTACGAATATCATCGTAATATTAACGAATGCCCTTGTAATTCATTCGTATATTGTACAGCTCCATTCGTATATTCTACGAATATCATCGTAATATTAACGAATGCCCTTGTAGTTCATTCGTATATTGTACAGCTCCATTCGTATATTCTACGAATATCATAGTAATATTTACTAATGCCCTTGTAATTCATTCGTATATTGTACAGCTCCATTCGTATATTCTACGAATATCATAGTAATATTTACTAATGCCCTTGTAATTCATTCGTATATTGTACAGCTCCATTCGTATATTCTACGAATATCATAGTAATATTTACTAATGCCCTTGTAATTCATTCGTATATTGTATCTACAAACATTATAGTAGAACTTACCATAAATAAATATATACTCCGAAATTTCCTAAAATATTCATTATAAGAAATAATAACAAAAACTAATGTATTGTTTAAGTTAAAAAATAATTATATAATTCATGTTTTTTTAATTTTATAATTTAATTTTTAATTACAAATGAAGTTAAAAAAAAACTAAAATGTATCTTATAAATTAATTAATTCATAAATATAATTAACAACCAAAATTATATTTCCAAATTGCTTGTTATCAAAGTCCCACTGAAAATAAATTTAACATTTAACATTAAAAATCTTCCGAAAAACATTTGTACTTACATTAATTTTTATTTTGTAAAAAATTCCCACATATGAATGCTCTGCTGCTTCAGGATCCTGTATGTAAAATATAAAATAAGCTTTATTTGTATATAAGAATATGTAAGTCTAGGTACTCACCTCGTCTTTTCGAAAAAAAGTCTGGTTCCCAAGATTTGTATCTTAAAGATACACCGTACGAAAAAAAAGTATCACGCGTCCATTACTTTGCAATATTGCAATCTGTAATAACACGTTTCAACGTGTTGACGAATGGAATACATTTAATTTTTAGAGCTGAACACATATTATTTTTTGTACTCATGATTATTAAATAATACTAATGCACTTCATGAAAGTACGAAGTTATTAGTACATTCTACGCATAATTCGTACAGTCTACCTACGAATGAATTCTGTCTACTAATATTAGTTTTACTTAGTAAATAGTACGAATTTATTAGTAAATACTACGAATGAAAAAGATTAAAGTACGAAGTCATTCGTACGAGAAATTAACGAATGTTATTAGTTATATGTACACAATAATTCGTACAATGTACTCCAAAAAATTGTTAACTTCTTGTTTACGAATAAAATTAGTGCATTAAACGAATAGATTCGTGCATTCTACCACAGTTATTAGTAAAACTTTACAAATGCATTCGTAGATATTTCACTGTACAAATACTTCGTATATTTTACGAATATTAGTACAATGCACGAATATTTTTTTCACGAATGCCATTCGTAGCCATTTTACTAATAAATTTTTTGAGTGTGACAATGTTGATTTTGTATTTGTTAGTTCATTTAACACTTTCCCGTCTATCATGGTTAGAAATAACTCATGTCGAACCATCACATTTTTTTCTTCAGCAACAGTCACTACAGTTGGCCTCAAATTTTCTATTTGGTTCCTTATATTTCTGACAGTTGTCTGAATAATATCACTTGACTCCTTTGCATATTTAAAAAGAATCGGTCAGAATTCGAAACATTGATAAAATGTTCAAAAATTGTTCTGTTTGAAATATTCATATTGATATTTAATTTGCAAACTCCACTTGTCAGTAAAGCCTCTTGAAAACTAACAACATACCATATATCCACTGTCATAATTTATATATACCTCCATAATGTATATGCACTAGGATTATTTTACCTGTGAAATTTAAGCTTTACAATATTGGGTATCGGAAGAAAATTATTATTCCTACCTGTTTTATTAGATCATAAAATAATAATCCAAAATTAAATAATTCTTTCAACTTTGTATATGGAGTAGGCAATAAAGCTATTAATCCTTTTCTTTTAGCAAGTTAATCTATGTTTAGGTACTATTAGAAAAAGATCAATAAATATTTACAATAATTTAAGTTAAGGGGAATTTATTCAAAGAGGGTCGTTAAAGTGGGCGGATTAAAAAATTTAATGTTCAATAAAGTAATCAATAGTTTGTGTACAATATTTTATATTTTTTTTTAATAATAATTGGCATTTGTATAAAAAGGGGCGTAGAAGCGGGCGGTTTTTTTTGTCAGAATCAAGATAGTAATAAAACGATTTTTAATTAAAAAGAAAATTTCACGTTCTTAACTATTTTAATTAATAGAATAATTGAAATTTTCCATAAGGGAATTTGCTTTTAAGACCAAAAGGTCAGCACTGGGAACACGACTTTTTTTTAAACAAATTACAATATCTCTGAAGGTTGCAAATAGTTGCAGCTACAATTTTGCATATGGTTTAAGAAATAGTTAGGGTAAACTATCATGGTCAATTTTCCGCGCGAACTCACTAGTATTTTTTTTGTAGCTCTATTCAAACCGAAAAAGTCTGCTAAAAAAGGGTGTTTTTTGTTTTATTTATTAAAAATATTAAATATTTTTTTATTTTTTTTTTAATTAAAATTTTGATTTACGCACAAATAGTACAACTAGAATAAACTATAGAAAATTAATATTTTACATTTAATATGCCAAAATTTCAAATACGAAAACAAAGAAGTTAGTTTTTTCTGTTTTTTTTTTTTAACTCTAGAACGAAATTGACCAACTTTGAAAAGCTCTATAAGTCAAACTAGTTAGCGGAAATTTTTTTTGTTTGCTGTTTTTGAAGCTCCGTTTATATTTCTATTAGAAATAAAAAACAAAACTTTAAAAATAAAACATCGAAATTAGTATTTTTGCCACGAAATTTCCCTTTTTGGACCACAGTGCGCCGCCGCGACGCCTTGGGCGAGCACGTCTCGATCATAAAGAAGTCGACTATCCACAGTTCTACGGCCGACTTGGTAGATAAGCGGATCCTCCTTTCTATCTTGGATCACGCCTCGACTGTCTAAATAGAGGAATGCATTTGGTGGAATATAGCCACTTAAGCGCACTCGCTCGAAATATTCATTGTTGTGGTAATAAGCCCCAAAGACTAAGCTATTAGTTGAGGCCATTACTCTTGCAATGTGACCCCGAATCAGCGTAAGTAAGAAATTATCTATTCTGTTTATATTGTACCTCCATTGTACAGAGCCCTGTTGGAATAATAAAATGTTTATACTCTGATTCTGATGTTCTAAGCAATCCAAAGCTATTCGAAGTCACGCTGCAAGAGAATTCTGATGACCTCAATACGTAATTACCTGGGTTAGACTACCTGTCAGATCGCAGGTGTAAATGCTGATTAGAATCGGCGAGTTAACCGCTCCCTGCAGAAGACCCTTTTTTTAATGTTGAATACTGTGGTAGAAGTTGCATTTCCACTCTTGACAACAAACTTTTTACCATTGGACAAGTCATATACAAAAGCGGTTTACTTCTGCCAAGCCTTGTCAGTGTCAGCTTAAGATAAAGACCTTCTTGCCAAACGGTGTCGAAGGCCTTCACCAAATCAACTAGACAAGAACCCGTTTTTTTGTTTTGTTCCATTGGATATCAGAAACGAGTTTAGACGCGCCATGAATGGTGTCATGGCCCACCTTAAAGCGAACTGATTATCCGGTATGGTATTATTGTCCTCCGTCCACTTGGATAGAGCTCTATTTATGACGTTCTGGTATATCTTTCTGACACTTGGTAGAAGAATTATCGACCGGAGATTCGCTGGATTAGAGTTGTCCTTTCCCTTCCTCGGGAGAGGATGTGAATCACCGCTGTCTTGTCAAAAAACAACAGGTTGAACGATGGCTTTTATTAATTTTTGGAAGATGCATCAATGTTTTTCGATTCGTGTAATATTTATAAGAAGTTTTTTGAAAGAGATCAGTTCCATAGCAAAATGTTAAGGAATTGGATAATTGTTTGATAAATTCAAAATGCTTCATTATCTACGATCTATCCAGAGGCTCCTGTGTTTTGGACTGAAGATTCTTTTTCACAGTTTAGACATCTTAAGAAGCAGAATGCAAGAAGAAAGGTTTAAAATTTATCATTAATATCAATTGAAAATCGAAAAACAAGGACTTTCAATAGAGTATCTCGGTTTCTTTTAAATCTAGGAAAACCTATTTTTAGTATTTTGAGAGTTAAACATAATTTTACCGAACTAAAATTAAAAAAAAATTGCTTTATTAAAATTCATGAAACCAACATTTAAAAAGTAGTCCCGAAAACTCTAGCTACAGCCCTGCCTTATGAAAAACTAAAGGTGACCATGTAGCTTTATCAGTCGAATGTCAAGCTATAATCAGTACCGGCCCGAGCTAAATTAGAGCCCTGCGCAAGCTTCATCAGTGGCGCCTCTCATTTGCGGTGCAGCCTGAACAAAATAAGCTCTTGGTTCAAGACTCTTAATTTTGTTTTGAACACCAGCATCATTTCTTTTCATGTTTGAACCATTATCATAACCTTAACATTAAACACTACTGGAATAGGAGCATAGCAAATTTTATTTTCAATATAGATTTCCTATCTTTTCTTTTTTTTTTAGTTTTTGTTTGCCTTAATAGACAAATAAAGTAATTGGATTAGTCAAAAAATCCCTTTTTAAATGTAAACAATAACTGGCAAGAACAAAAAATAGAGAAAAGGAGAAATTGAATAAAACAGATTCATTCAGTAACGACAAACCTCAACATTAGTCATCGCATCATCATCACTCATTACTTCCATATTTCAACCCTTTGTATCATCTCGCAATGACAGTGATAAAATTTCACTCATAAAGAGAGGCCAGTGCCAAACTAAAACATAGTACAAAAAACACTCAACCGGAAGAGTTTAAATTCATAGATGCAACTTTTAATTTTGCGCGCTGTTATGTCAATGAGTAAGAATTTTGTACCACAGAATTTCCGTTTGAGTAACATTGCTGACTTCGATTTCATACAGAAGAACTGACATCGGGCGCATGTTATCAACATGCAAGCTGTTATTTGTCTGTATTTGCTGTTGAAATGTTGTTTTATGTTACACTGCATAGGGAAGGGTTATCAAAATAAAATAAATGCGCTCACTCATACATGCGATGATCTTTTGTGTGTTGTGGGGTGCACATCTCATTAGAAAGAAACCATACCTGATAAAGAAAACAAAATGAATTGTTCGGTTTGCAAAGAGAAAATTGATAGAGGATTTAAATCCAAGGTGGCATGTGATAGTTGCAAGTGTTTTTTCCACAATAACTGTGTGAACCTAAGACAAGAAGACATTGAATTTATGAAAATAAAAAAGAAATTATATCAATGTGACAGGTGCACAGTCCTAAAACGTCGCAGTCTTCGCATTCCCGATGCAGTGCCACTACAACCACTTGATGCAATTACAAACCCACCAGCTTTTGATAATCAAACTACAAGCGATCTAAATACTCCACAAGCTTCTCGCTCCACTGACGGTGAACCGACATTGCAAATGGTTTATCAAAAACTTTTAAATATGGAAACCCTACAGAAGGAATTCCTACAAGCAGTGATTGATTTGCGAAAAGAAAATGCTGATCTAAAAACTAAATTAAACACTCTACAGAGTAAATTGAATTGGCAGAACCAGAATCAAAAAAAAAAAGTGGATTGAAATAACTGGAGTCCCCGAAGTCAATGACACCAATGCACAAAGTGTTGCACTTCAAATTTTTCGCTCTGCTTTGTCGATAAACGTAGCCGATAAAGACATTGATAAATGCCTTGTTAAACAAGTGACAAGCAACAACAACGTTAATAGTGAAGAACAGACTCAGACAGTATCTGTCTTTAAGTTCAGAATTAGCTGTTAGTTATTATGTATAATGAATATCAATATTGGTGTGAACTATAAAAAGAAACGAGACTTAAAAAAGAAAATAGGTAGTGGTTATGAAGTAGTGGCATTTTTAACGCTTGCCCAAGGCGCTCCTTGGGTTCAGCGCCCTACGCATTTGCACAGCTTGCACGTATAGCTCGTCCGGCCCTGGCTATAATAGCACAGATATTAGTGCTAGACACATTGACCCATAAGTGGTGTTGTTTGAAAGGGATAATTAGTTAGATATGCCAATTTATTGATTTTGATTAGTTTAGAATGAAAAAGAGAGAGTTGTGTTTTTGAATTCCTGTATTTTAATAGGAATGTACATATATTTAGGTATTTAGCAATGAAATTTTTCGGTTCTTGTGTTTTTTTTTTTTTTTAATAAAACATCGATTTTGGATGTCTCAAGTAGACAGTTTCTTACTTATGTTATTAATAAATTCATCTAAAAGTCATTTCAAGATTTTTATCTGCAAAACTTTGATTAATACATTCAGAGTTGCTAATTAAATATTTTTTTTCTTACTTAAAAAAAATCCTTGCTACCTACCACCATTATAACCTTATCGAAATTAAACAGAAGAGAACAAGAAAACTTTATTAAATATTTGTACATGTTCTTTTATATTATAGTTACCATTACAAAATTTGTGTTTTTTAATAAAATTGATAACTTTTGGAAGAATAATAAAATAAGTAAGATGAGTGGAATCGTTTTGAAATCTTTCCTCCTGCTTTTTTATTCACTGTAATTTTGGCAATGAAACAACTAAAAAAACATCAATTAACTCAAGAGTATAATAACAATTAAAACAATAAAATATACACTCACTTGTTTATGAGCTATTTGTTATTTTTTTTGAACATAAAATATATATACGATAGTTAAATCATAAAAAAAAAAAAAGAAAGAAAAAAAAAAGAAAAGAACACTCCAAACGAAGTCTAAGTAAGAAACTTATTTTCAAAATGACATAAATTAAAAGACGAGCGAGCAATAGACGGCAGAAATGTTTTGTGTGCCTTGTTTTCTGTTAATGTTCTTTTTATAACTCATTATTAGGCTTCAGATTCTCATGCACTTAAAATCTGAAAATATGCGCTTAAAATATGCGCTTAAAAATGCAAAATATGAATTTAAAATATGCACTTAAACCAATTCAACTTAATTCCTATTCAATATAAAAACACATTTTCTTCATCTTTAAAAATAAGTTGAAACATTGTTAAATAAAAAATTAACATCTTCATTTGCTTAATTAAAATAAATTATTCTAAATAAAAGAAAATTCTTCAATGAATTTGAAAAGTTTTATTTGCGTAAATCATAAAATTTGTCTTGAAGTTTTCGAAGTCGAAAAGTTGCCGATAGGGTCTCAAGAATGATTAATATAACGCAAAAGATCGCTCGACGTCAACTGAAGTAAGTTGACGGTAAGTAATCGACGGTAAAGCTCTTTGGATATTGTCGTCACTGCAATCCAATATGAACGTCTTGCTTACATTTTTCATTATTGAAAATCCTTCATTTTTTGCCATGACTTCCCCATAAGTCCTTCAACCACATTTATCTTTGCAACAACAACTTCAATTAAATCAATTTGGTTTTTTTAAGGTGATCCTGCCTTCTTGCTTTGTGATGGTGTTACATAGGACATAGGTGGAGTAGATTTTATTTTGTGGTAGAAGACTTATATTTTGGGAAAAGTGCAGTTGATCTACTGAAATTGAAGAAAATTGACAACGCTGCGAGAAACGTCAATTCATGGCTTCAAGAAACAACGGCACAACGAAGTACCTACCTATATTCGTATATGGTGTGGTAGACTCAAAAACTAAGCATGAGTGCATCAGTCAACATTTTTCAGTTTATATGCAGTATGTGTAGTCGCAACCGAAAACAGTTGGCTGTTTTACATGAAACGTGTTAAGCTTTATGCGCGAAACAGATTAAACCAGCAACAGCACCAGCGCCGTCAACAGCAAACAGCACGCTGGCCCCTGGCCAGCAAATACTTTTCAAACACATTAAACCAGCATCGTGTTGTAATTTTTTGACATTTATACGTCTTATTGTTGTTGCATTTTGTGTTATTGTAACCAGCAACAGCAAATTTTGGATTTTGACCAAACGACGCTGTTGACGTTGCTGGTGTAGGTTTATGTATTTTGTGATGAACGATTGAAATACTCGTACATTGGTTCTAAAACAATGGCTTCCGCTGTTGCTGGTGCTGGTTCAATCTGTTTCGCGCTTTAAGCTTTACCACATTATACCCATACACTTTAAATTTCGATCTCATTTATACAGTTTCAAACACACAGACTTAATTTTTTTTATGGTTCAAGATTGTAAAATGAATAAAAGAAATAGATAATAGTCTTAAGGTTTGTTTGTACTGACATAAAATTAATATTTTTTTACTGTCTAGTTTAGTTTTTGAACAATATAAGTAGGTACTCTAAAAATATAAAATATGCATTTATAGTAAAATATGCACAAAAAAATGCAAAATATACATTTATAGTAAAATATGCAAAAATATGCACTAACGGTTAAATGCCATTTTAAAGGAAATTTCTTGATTCGTATACATAATTAGTTGCCTTGCTTCCAAGGTGTTCCTAAAAAAATATACATTTGCATGGAAATCCGAACCCTACTCATTATATATGTAATATTTCTAAAGTATAGCGTTTCGATATATGTTACTCGGTCTGCATCTGCAGGATCTTGACACCTTCAAAATCTGGAATAATAAGTAGTGCAGCTTTTGTTTTTTTTAAGAACTTAATCACAGCTATTGACTTCTCTTGTTGTAATTCGTTTTTAAGAAACTGCTGAAAACAGTTAGTACAGAACAACAACAACTCAAGTTATCTAAATTTTTTTTGGATAACTAGAGAGCCACTTAAACGTGGACAATCTTTATAAGGTCAAAATTCATAAAATTTTTCGAGTTCATTGATGCCAAAGTTCGGCAACGCTGCAAAATTTACATTTTATTTCTTCAGCAAACCATGCCTGTTTGGAAAATATGACTACTGTTTTTTGTTTAAGCGATGTTGTTTTTGGAGTAGTCTGTTAAATCTATTGTTTTTTATTAAGCTACTGAGGCCAAGCCCATTTTACGGTAGACGTGGTGGCCTTTCACAGTCGACTCTTTAACGTTGGGTGGGCAAATTTGAGACGACCGGTTCGTTAATCAATAAACCAAGATTCGTAGATCAAAGGAATGCCAGATCAGCCGAGAACATTACCGCGGTCCGTGCAAGTCTCTCCCAGAACCGATTCTTCGCCGTGTCTGTACAAAAACTTGGCCTTTCGCAGACTTCAACTTGACGAATTTTGTGTCGGGACTTAGGCCTACACTTATACAAGATTCAACTGACCCAGAAGCTCAAAGTTCATGTTTGTTCGCTGACTAGGCTTCGCGCTTCGGAGCATTTGGGAGGATCCAATTGCGACGAGAAACTTATTTGGATATATTGGACGACACAAACCCACGTGAAGTTCACCAGTTGAAAATGTATCCTTAAAAAGTTACCGTTTGGTGTGGATTTTTGGCCGGTGCACGGTGGCCGATTTAGTACTACGTAGCATGTCATAATTAAAAAAAAATTAATGAGGTATTTTTCAAAAATCTACAGTTTGATTAAGAGATACCTATCCAGACAACAAATTACAACAACAAAAAATACAATCTGCCTCCATGCATACAGTTGTTAGCTTTATAAAGTTACCTCTGTATTTTGTCATTCCCAGGGTAACACGCGTTTTTAAAGTGATTTTGCGATTTCAAAGTTTAGATAATATTTATAAAAAAAATATACTGTAATCTAAAATGTGATTTGTTTTTAAATGAATCAGGTATTATAACAATAACAGTAATTTGAAAGTCCAAATTTGTATTGTTTTTTTTTCTGTCTTTCTTGGACCATATAAGAACAAAGTGCAGCATTGTTTAATTAGAAAGTAATGTCATTGCAAAGATTCAACGCTTAGCTTTAATTTAATGTATAATTTACACCACCGGTAACTTTTTCTCTATTCTAAAAGTATTAAGGCTGTAGGTATTATTGTAAAAGAAATTTGTTTGCTTTTACGAAATGAAGACCTTCTCAAATCTTCTGTTACTGTGTGTGCGAGTAAGGTTTTTCAATATACCCTGACAAAACTTTCGGTAATAAGGAATGCCATTAACAAAAAGTGCCACGTGTATATGTAAAAGCTTTTGTATCACGTCTTTTTCGAAAGTGGAAAGAAAAAAGTTCTTTTGAAGTTTTTATAAATTCTTAAAATATTTGCCTTCAAAAAGAATTCAAGATTACTTTATTAATAAGAAAATAAGAAAAATTTTGAAATCATGATATTAAAGACTGTACCTAACTAAATTTTGAATTTCTCACTATCGGCATAACGGATTTCTATGAAATAGACATATCTTCGTTTTATTGCGAAGTACTTAAGTGACATTTAAAAAAATTTGAGATTATATGATTTGTTGTCTATTTTGAACATTTAGTGTTATTTTTATGCATTTACTTACTTAATTTCTTACTTTACAATCCTGGTTAGACCAGGGCTTTCCACCAACATGCTTTTCTAATCAGCTGCAGTTAACTCTCTCAATTTTTTAAACGCCAAGTTGGTTGAGGTCCTCTTCCATTTGTGGCCGCTGCCTTAGTCATGTTCTACCTCTCCTTTACAGTTCTTCCGGAATGGATTCGAAGACTTTCCGGGCCAGAACGTTTGGGTCTATTTTTTCTGCAAGACCCAGTCATTATTTGTTGGTCTTACTCGCTTGATCAGGTCGGTGTCACTGTACAACCCGTACAGTTCATAGTGACATAATTTTCCTCCATCCAAAAAAATTGCCCGAAACATTCTAACACGTTCTTATCCACCTTTGACAAGGTCCATAACAGGGTTGCCATGTCTTCAGCTAGTTCGATAGCCCAATTTAGAAATTTTTGTAGCGAAAAATCGGAGCCGATATAGTAGCCCAAATAGTAGCCCAATATCAATAAAAAAAATGTCCTCGTAACTTAACTTCAATTACAATTTATTTTTATCTGAAAAAAACAACGAAAAATGAAAAAAAAAAACATTTTTTGTTCATAAAAAAAGAATAGCTAACAATATAATCACATATTTAACTGCTTAAAATCATTCATAAAATGTTATACATATATGTAGTACCTACATATATGTAGTAACTATGTAAATATATATACATTCAGAGAACAAAGAGTGATGCCAGCTTGTGCAATGAGTTAAGCGTATGTTTAGAGGGCGAAGTGTTTTATTTATATGATTTATTTGTACGAAAAAATATATCGCCCAAGATTAGATTTGGGCTATTTATAGCCCAATTATGATTGGGCTGTCATAGTGAAATTGTTGTCGGCAGTTTTAGAAAAAGATAGCCCAATTTCCGATAAATAGCCCAATCTGGCAAGCCTGGTCCATAACTCTGCAGCACCTATAAGGAGGGATACTTTAGTAACTCAAAAAAGGCTTTTGCTTCTTCTTAGTTCAGCGATTGGAAAGAGTTATTCTTCACGACTAATTTCAATATTGTTGGCGTATCCTTTTGAAGGATTGTGCTTCTAGTGCTGACGCGAGAGTTTTTCAATATTTTCTTCCAGAACGATTTTGGAGAAATTGCATGAAAATAAAACCTTTTTGTAAATCAAATTTATTGATGACACCTTTCCCCACCTTTAGGGAACTAGACATGCCGCCATTTCCGGTTCATCCCTATGGATGCCATTATATGCGGCTTTGAAATCGATCAAAGAGTGGTAGGTATTGATTTGAAGTTCTTGAGTTTCTTCCAACATTTTTCGTAATGTGAATATTTTGTGGGAGGTGAATTTTCCTGGCCTGAAGCCGCATTGATATGAAGCTATCAGGTAGTTCACGTACGGCTTCAGTTTTTCACATAATATGCTAAAAAAGATCTTGTAGATGATGTTCGGGAGACTGATGTCTCTATGTAGTTGCCGCAGTTCAAAGGGTTTCCTTTCTTGAGGATCGGGCGGGCAATGCTGAGAATTCATTTATCGAGCATGTCTTTCGACTTTATTTTGCAGATAAGCTGGTGCATACTTTCAACCAAATCATCGCCTACTGTGGTGTGGCCATGACGACAGCACCAGCGCCTTTGTTGGAATAAGTATTGTAGGTATCTTGACTTCGTCGAGGCCAGATTGGCGGAATGGTACTATATTCCTAGCAGGGGAATTCCGTTCGTCATTTTCCGTTATTATTATTGGCGAATATTTGCCCAAGATCATATCATATTCAAACATTAATGCCATACAGTTATGTGTCAAATGAATCCAATTTAAATTATATTAAAAACACTTTTGTGTGTTTTATTTCAATTTAAAGTTATGTGCCTCTTAAAAAACATTCTGTCACTCTAACTCTGACAAATGTCAATATTATTTCTGCAACTTGTGATAGGTCAGTTCACAACACAAGACGAATAACAAGACATTTGGTCACCACAACTACATTTCCCAAAAATTCTGCATAATCGTTATACCATATTCTCTCTTAGTGCATCTTAAAAACAAGATGCAGATAGAAGGTAGTAGTAGAGAGAGTGTAGGAATTCATACAGGAACTTAAAATGAACTCGCTTAAAGGCTATTTTACGTTCTAAAGCACAAAATAGCAGCATTTATTGTTCGTTGTATTGTGTTGCATATTATCAATTCTATAACTATAGCACAATGCTATGCTGACATATGTACACATTCATATAGGTTAGGTATTGTATTTAACGAAAAAAATTTACATAAGAGCTCTTCCTGTGTGCAAAGCACGAACTAAAAGTTTTCATCGTTTTATTTTTATTTTTGTGAAAAAAAAAGTCTAAATAGCAAGGACATAGCAAGTGCCTCTGACTACTGGCTCCTTTTTCTTTGTGTTGTAAGCAACAGTCTGTTATGAATGGTGTTTATAGGCATGTATTTGTGTGGAGAAAATAAGGACTAAAGTCATTAGTCCTTACCTTACCTTCTTCAATGAGAATGATGACATTCTTTCTTGAATGCATTGTGAGAATGGAGAATAATGAAAATGAAATGCTTTGCACGTTCTTCCGTTTTAAATTTGATCCTTTTGCGTTTTTTGTTCGTTTGTTTTTGTTTTGTACATGATAATATTTCTCCCTTATTCTTGCTTCTAGCCATAGGCAGTAAATATGGTAAAAGAACTTTCTGTAGATGATGGTGCAGCTACTTGCAAACATTTAATGAGATATTCCCAAGCAGAAACGTGAATACATTTTTGGTCTTGTCTTGTTATAAAAGAGCTCATGACCTGGTTTGTATGTAGGTATATCAATATTGACAATAGAACTTAATTTTCTCTGGGCAATACTAATGCATATTGCTGCATTTATACAATTAAGGAAGTGTCATTATTTCTGTCATTTTTAGTACTTAGATATTTTTTATCATGCATTGGATACTAATGGCTAAAATATGACAAAAATAATGGCTTATTGTCTTTCGTGTAAAATCCGGCATAAGGTCCTTGAACCAGATGTAAGGTTTCTGCTTATAAATTTGTTGGCTTAAGTTTTTTTTAAATCAGTCAGCTAATACCGCTGAAAATGAGACAAATGAAATGATAAGCCACTAACAAAAAGTGGATTTCTTACCAACTCAATTTTTTCAAAAGTTTATTGTGGACCAATGATCCGTGACTTGTTTCACATTTGTTTCGGAGCATCTGCATTTTCCTCGAAAATAATTTCTTGGCAATTTTATTTGGAAGAGCTTAATTGTGTTTTTTGTTATAATTCGAGAGGTACGAGTATAATGAGATATAATTGTTTATCAAAGTAAATAAAATAATAAATAATGTTTTTGGAAGACGAAGATTTCAATATGTTTGAATACTCAGCTTTGTGCAGAAAAGTGCGATGTTTAAGGTTCCGAGCAAATCTTTTTGAGCAGCTGGACGATGGAGAATTTTACTCCAGGTAAAGGTTGCACAAGTCAATAGTTCGGTTCTTGGTTGAAAAACTAAACATCCAAGACCGTGGGCTTCCGATTTAACCAAAATTACAAGTATGTATTCGATATACTTATTACACTTTTTGGGAGAAATATTCATTAGGCTGATATTGGTAATTTAACTTCTTAATTAAACACAAAGGATATACTTATGTATGTGTTATGTGCAACAGTTAATCTTATAGAAGCATAACTTGGAATGGTCCTATCAAGTCACAAATTTACAAATAACAAAATAAATTGTAGGTTGTGACTTTGACTTCCGAATTTCTGACTTTTCAAATTACTAGGTCCGTTTCCAAGATTTTTCTCGAACTGTCATTTTGATTACGTGTTCAAATGTAAAAAGGAATTAGTATTTTACTAGTTAGTAAAACGAAAAAATAGGATTGAAATTTTCTAGGAGCTAGTAAATTACTAAATGTTTAGCAAATTGTTAACTTGTAACATGTTTAGTCCTTAACAATTTATTGCATAAAATTCTGCCCCCATATCTTCAACATACACAATATACATTTTCATTTTCAACAAAAAAAATTGTTTAGCATATCGGGGGCGAAAGTACACAACCTTGTTAGTTGTTTTTGCGTGTTTTTTCAGAAAAAAAAAAAAAAAAACAAAAAACACTTAAATTACTTTAAATTTGTAGTAGCATAACTTATTGGAGCTATTAATAAATAGTTAATTAAATTTCTAGAAATGTATGTTAAAATAATGTGTCCACCAAAAGTAGTTCTGAAAAATAACGTTTTTGTTGAAATTTTCAACTTATGGGCCTAAAATGGAACTACAATTGCTCATATACTATCGATATAAAGCTAACCTTTGGTGGTCCATATACAGTTTAGAAGATTTTCATAGATACTCGTAATATTATTGTTGCTATACAAAGATGTATTGTCATCCATATTGAGACACTTCCTTATACGGATGTATACAACTTTCGTTAGTTTACTTGTTCGTAATGAAAATCGTGTTCATAACATAGGTAAATTATAGGACCTTGAAAGTTGCTAATATTATCCCAGCAAAATGGCCTATTTTAAAACCCATCGACCAGTAATATTTAAGTTATTTCTAAAAAGGCACTAGATATTTCTTATTTCTCCTGTTTTATGCTTAATACTCGTAGGTAATATCACTTTTGATTTTTTCCAAACAGCTAAATTCTCGAAGTTATTTTCAACTGTTGGCAAAGTGCACGGAACCCTTAGAGTTCTTCCGGAATCCTAAAAAACTACTCCGATAGAAACTCGAAAGATTTTCAAGCTATAGATTGCTGAAACTTATCTACTCCCTTAACGGGCTTGAATGACAAGATTATCATAGGTTTCAATTCACTGGAGTCGCAATCCTTAGGGTATCAAAACTAGAGCTCTCTATTACACGGATAATGAAATACACGGATATACGTGTAATTATTGGACCGGGATTTGAATCCGTGTAATTATAATTACACGTGTTATTAATTACACGTGTTATTAATTACACGTAATAATTAAATACGCGTGCATCCGTGCATTTAATTATACGTGTTACTAAAATATCCGTTACTATTTCTAGAATATAAAAATGCAATTAAAACGAACATAATTATAGTTCTTAACAAATTATTAAGAAAATTTTTTTATTCAATAAGTCCTCTATTTTGGTACAAAAAAACTAAAGTATTAACGTTTTCAGATAAAAGGCAATTCTTTTTTGAGGTAACAATGTTTCCGCTGTAGAAAAGGACCGATCTGGGGCCTTACTTTGTAATTCGATTCTAAAGTTAAATCGTTCGAATTCGGAAAATATGAACTGTGTTATTCGAAAATCGGAAATTGAAATCCGAGTTTCATTTATCTAGATACATTTGCTCGAAATTCAGAAATGTCGTACTTCACAACTCTATTTTCGTTGCTAAATACATTCGAATATCGGAAATTTCATTCGATATCTATTAATCATACGGAAAAGTTTTGATAATTTGTTTATTTGAATTAAGAAAATTAATATCTAGCTTACAAAAATATTTCTTAGAATTAAGAATTAAGAATTTATAAATTATGCAATATTATAGAATATTTTTTTAAAACCAGTATTTGATCAGAAAAATTTATTAATAAATTATGATTAACGTTATATAAATTAAAAATGTTATTCAATGGTGAATTCTGCTCATAGTTGGTCCAATAGTGTGTTATGTAAATTGGGTCACGAAAACCTCTTATATTACTCGTACGATTTGGAACATTAAAATTAACGCGAGACAAAAGGTTACAAGCATCGATATTACCATAAATAAGATTAACAATAAAAACGAAACATAAATAAGAACGTCTGCGCTCCAGACTGGGTAAATCTATGAGTTTTAGACGGCTATTATATGAAGGAAGATTCAATGGATTCTGCCAGCCTAAGCCTCTAAGAGCAAATTTTAGGAATCTTTTTTTGAATTTGTTAAATTCTTATTTTGTGGCAACTGTAGTAGGGGGTCCATACCTGGCAAGCATACTCTATAATGGGTCTGACAAATGTGGTAAATAGTTGTTTAATAACATAAGGATCAGAAAACTGACGTGATTCCCTTTTAATCCAACCTAATATTGAATTGGCTTTATTACATGTCATATTGATATGCTATGTGAATTCGAGTTTTTTATCAAACAATACACCAAGGATAGATACAAGCTAAAATGTAAGTATACGTTTATTTTAAAATTATAAATTAATTGAAGAAAACATAATTAATATTAATATGATTATATTTTTGATGATTTTTCTTATTTCAAAGGGAAACCAGAACAAAAATATGTATGAATACCAAATAAAATCAATTTAAAATTCTCGTTGATTTTATGTGAAAGTTTTTTTTTCGTGATTCGTAAGAAGTTTCCGATTACGATGAAATTCGTGATAGGGCTAATTGACTTCTGGACAATAACGTACATAGGTACGGGTTTTTCCAGCCGCCGAGATCAAAATGCACCTCGTCAGAAAAGATGATTTTTGGCCCAAAATCGTTGTCCAATTCAAGATGCTCTAATGGTCAAACTGCGAAGCAATAACGAAAAAGATGGTGCCTTCAATCGTTTGTGCAGAATACTCGTCATTTGAAAGACGAAATTTTTTTATAAAACTAGAAAAAATATTTAGTATATGTAGATAAATTATTTCGTCATTAAATCTTGTTTTATATTACATTACCTTTTACTTGATAAACCCATTATATTAGAATTGTCTTTTATTCTTTCTTCAGCACAAATTTCTTCATTAAGCCACAATGTAACTGAATCCATATCCATACTCAACTTCAATTATTAACGAATACATTTTATTAATCAAAAATCAATGATGTATTTGACTGTTTTTTGATTTTAAAATGTCATTTTCGACAAAAAACAGCTCGAGTCCGGAACATTTGTTCGAAAGTTGCAAAGTTTTCTTTGCAACATTTGCTTTGGATTCGAAAGTTATACAGAGTAACTTTTGAAATTAGAATCGGAAACAACTTTCGAACAATTTTTACTTTCGTATCGAATTACAGAGTTAGGCCCCTGAGCTAGCTGATGTAGCTGGTATTGCTAAACACTTTTTTGCTAGTTCTGCTATTCCTGGGTTCTTAGAAGCTCGCGTTTTCCACCATTCAAAGGGGTTTAAGTCGAATCTTAATTGAGGCTCAGACAAATAATTTTCGTACTCTATTGTAGAATCTGGCACAAATGTGAGATAAAATAGCAAATCAAAGACCAATTATAATTTCAGCCTCATCCGTGTACTAAGGATTCGTTTACACGGATAATAAAGTAAATAATTACACGTGTTTTAAGAACACGGATTTGAAATTGGTATATATTTCCTACACGGATTCCGTGTACACGTGTTTCTTAAATACACGTACAAAAACGTAGGCTCTAATCAAAACGGATCTACATTGATCTAAGTGTTACGGTAACAAGATCAGCTGCCATCCCATTACCCTAATCTAACATAACTCGAAAGATTTTGGCAAAAAATTAATTTATTTCTTTTTTTTTACATACGTAGAAATGTTAAATTTACTGTAAATGAAACTACGAGACTAGACAAAAACTAATAACTTACTTCAACAACACATTTATGGGTTTAAAAGGTATATGACCTGGCTTTCCTGCTTCTGCAGAGTTGACCACTTCTTCTTTTCTTATAAATAAATCAGACGCAACTTCCTTACTTTACTTTACTTACAGCCTTATTTATCAACTCAATATAGCGAGTACATTTACTTATAGGTACCTATCAATACGAAAGTGTTATTTATAAAACTTATTCGACCGCAGACATGATTTTGTTTGCAAATAGCTGAGCTGTATTATGACGATTAAATGTAATAGATTATCACTTTTTGGTAATTTTTTTGACACAAGGTCATTATAACTATAATAGATATGAAAATGTTTTATAAATAAGAATTTGTATAGCGGATGAGTAGGTCCTTATGCACTGCATATCTATTGACAAGTTTGGCAAATTCTCATATATATAGCACTGTTAATGTGTATAGCTCATTAATAAAATAAATAAACTAAAACAAAATTTTAAATAAGGTTATATTTTTTGGTTCTGAAGACACAATCTGAAAATATTCTTCCCTAACTTAAATTTATTAGTATGAACAAACACTAAAATAAATACTTTCAAAAAATCGTCAAACAGTTAAATACTAAAATTTTTATTTTAAAGTGGCATCACTGCTATACGCTTACATCTGGTTTTTCGTTTATAAATCTACTTTTGAAGCATACTTTTAGGATATTGATTAATATTCATCCCTCCAATCCCATTGTCTATCTCTTTCTTCCGTTTGACTTCTAGTGAAATTAAAATCTCCTCTTTTTCAATTGAGGTAGGTACTTCATCAAAGCAATTTCAATTTATTACAGTTTTTATATAATTATTTTATTCATAATGCAGCTTATGTATTTATATTTATCTGCAAAAGTCAAGTTCAATAAAATGTTTTTTTTTTTCCTTTTACAACAATTTGCATTTGATATTAATACTCGTAGCCACGCAGCCATGATCCTCTAATACAAATGTATGTTGGTATTCCAAAAAATACAGTGCCGTTCCATCGATTGTGTATTATATCAACAAATCTTTTAAAAATAGCCACACAAGAATAGCCAAGAGATCTTAAGGAAAGTCCAATTCAGTTGAAGTACAAAAAATAATGTTTGTAATGAAAGTATTTTCGAATCGAAACATAGAGGCATTTGGAAAACCAAGAAAACTTGTATCATAAGATGAGCATAAGCAGCACTGATTTAAGTCGTTTAATTAATGGAGTTCTACAAAGTTCAGAAATCAATTTTATGTTAGAGTAGAAATATAGCAATTTTGTAATTCCTTTTAATAAAAGTGGTATTTCTTATGATTAATTTAGTTTGCTTCTTAACGCAACTTAGTTTTTTTTCGTAAAATTGTAATTTTAAATAAGTAAAACAGAACACCTGTTTCTCGTATCATCTTATGGCACTTACATTGAGCTGTAACAATGAGAAAAACTTAGCAGAATCTCAGACCTACTTTTAACAAGGTCTTTTTAAACTTAAGAATTTTAAAAAAAAATATGTAGATATCCATTGAAAGTCCCCATCAGTGTTGTTTTGTATTTTTTTCTTATTATACGAGTACTTTCATGAAAATTGATTTGCTGTTGATATTTATTGTATATGTAATGGATGAACGGATTTTGATCAAATGTTGTATAGAAATTTTTGTTGATTGTATATAGAACATTGCATACAAAAAACTCATCAACTTACTTTTTAAATATAAAAATAAATATGTAGGTACGTACATAAGTATAACCTCAGAATTTTTTTTTAAATATGACGTAGATTGTTGTTATTTTATGCGAAGTGAAAATATGAAAAATATGCACTACATTATGACCAGGGTGAAATTGGCATACCGGCCAAACATAATAAAGATGTTTTATGACCATAGTAATTACTTTGAAGCAGGGCTATATCGAAATTCGAGCGGTACTAAGCCGTTAATTTAGAGTTTTTGACTCAAACTTTGTCGTTCTTTCAATTAAAGGTGAATTCCTACAGCAAAACGTCAGTAAGAAAACCGATAATTTTTGTTTAAAATTGTTAGTGATTGTAAATAAAAAATATGTTTTTAATCATTTGATAGAAATATTTTGTTGGATAAATTTCGAAAGAAAAATAAAATAACTCAAAATGAGCAAAATGCTTCTTAAATTTTGTTTGTTCAATTTTTGTGAAGTGTATTTTGCATTAAATATGGATAGTAGAATATTCCGAGAAAGCTAGTCATTCTGCAAGCTTATCTATTTTCATGAAAATGTTTTCTTTTGCTTTCGGATTCAGAAGAAAATCATGGGTTGTCTACATTTCTGCAAACAACAACCACACAAGAAATTTTTGGGAGATGTAAGTTGCCATTTTCCCTTGAATTTATTTATTTTTCATTAAATTGCATATATTGCACATCACAAGAAGATCTCCTGTATGAGTTAGTTATTATTAAGAGTATCAACTATTACAAAAATGGGTTTTCTTAATGCTAAGATCATCACTTAAGTAATTGAACTAGGTATACGTAATGCAAGTTTTGTTTCAGTTAAAAGCAGAACAACAATCGATTAGCTTCGGGCACGTTCTAATTTATCTAAGAAAATTTGGGCCATATAGTGGTTTCTTTTTAAATCATAGGTTATTTTGACACTGACAGTTGTTTCCCGCTCGAAATCTTGGCAGAAAGTCAGTAACATACCTCCGCAGAACGAAATGAGTCGCTTAACGCTTGAAAAACGTTGGGAAATATTGAAAACTTATTTCCAAACAGTGCATGAATCACTCACCGCGCCTGCTTTACGCAAGTTTGTCTAAAAAGTTCTTTAGGCTGGTATCCAACTGGACAACACTCTTGGTTCCCTCCATCGTACCGTGCACACAGAAGAAAGTGTGAGACTCAATTCACGAGCATCAGCTCACCATCGATCTCAGAAGCTCAACATTTCACACACTAGCGTGAACAGAAATTTGTATTTGGCCCACCCTTTAATCTGCAAGCTCAGAATATATTTTTGTTTTATAACTCATCCATTTACAATTTAATTTTTTATAAAGAATGTTTACTAACATTTGACAAAAATGTACTAGAGTTCTATCTCTATTCTATTCTATCTAGGCCACGAGCAAAACCTTCCAGCGTTAATCATTAAAATTTTTATCTTAGTTGCATATATTTCACATAAAATTTTTGTCAAAAAATCGATGTAAGATGAACTGAATTTAATAAAAATTGCGTATTGACAAGGCCCTCACAGGCAACTGATGAGCCCATTTGAGATTGCCAAAATGAAACACCAATTTTTATGGAAAAAAGGTATTTTTAGTCAATAATTCAACAAGTCCAATAAAAGTGCTAAGTCTTCTACTGGGCTGAAAAGTAAGAACAATAGCAAAACAAAAATATCGAGTTCAATTCTTCGAATAAACAAAAGTATGTTTATTTATTTTTAGAAATAAAAATACATTTAATTAAATAATAAATCCAGAGAATATTATAAGAGTTTTAAAAATCTGTTTTTCGGCAAATTGACAAAAATATTAAGGGTATTCATGCAACGAGATAAGTTTCCGAATAATATTTGCATGAACACCTCCTCAGAAATACTTGCGTTAATGTGGGAAATAATCAACTGTTCGTTAAACGACAGTCAACTAATACAAATTTGTTGTTATGAAAAATGCACGTCATTAAATATTTTAACTTAAAAAGTGATTTTGATTTCTCATTTAAAAGATAAGAAGGCAAGTAGTATTCAAAAAGGAAAAAGTTAAACCATTTATTTAATTTAGAGAATTTCTTAATTTATCAGGTTTATTTCTTCCTTATCCGCATCGAATTTCTGTACATAATTTTATCAGCTTTGCAGAAAGTTTTTCCTTTTAAATGTCGATAGCTCGTTTCCGGAGATACAATTTTCTCGTTTCTGAGGTTTATCCAGGTTTTCCGCGTTTATATGATTACCCTTATTATTAAAATCAAGTTTTTGAATACAAAAAAAAAAAAAATAAGTAAAAATCTTTAAAAAATAAAGAAAATCATCAAAAAAAAAAAACCAATGAACTGCACAATATATTATCCGATAAAACAAAATAAAAAAAAAACTTAAACTTCCACCTTCTTTTAAACAGTGTGTTAAATGACGGCTAGCTTGGAATATATCGGGTTTTTCAATAAGAGCGCTACAAAAGTTTTCTTAATTAAAACAAAAACGGTTTTGGATATCAATGAAATTCTTTATTCCTGTGAAAGTACGTTCGATACCATTATGTATGGAACTCGATTTCTTTTGCATGGCCACCACGGGCACAACGGATACTGCTGCAATTTCACATTCGATATTCATACGAAGTTCATCAATCATCGCTGGCTTGCTGGCATAGACCAAAGACAGCAATATTCTCGACACTACGGGCACTTTTTTGTCTCACTGGCACGGGAACATTTTGTACTGTGCCTGTGGATTCAAATTTTTCCAGTAGACGCTCAATTGTTGATCTGCTAGGACGATTATGACGACCATAAATTGGACGTAGCGCTCTTAATTGAGGCCACTGACTCCGAATTTCGGTAGTAAATTTTAATAATTTCGACTCGTTGTTGGCTCGTATATCTTTCCATCATGAAATGGCAAACCTTACTGAAGAGAAATGTCAAAAGAGCGGCAAGAAATATGACTTCGTTTGCTGTCCCTGTCGCTCTACTTGTCAAGCGTCCCTGTTGAAAAAGCCCTTTACAAATGCCAAATAGCCTTAAGGGGGAATCAAGTCTCCCAGAGGTCGTGCTCTCGAATTCACTCCTAACACAAGTAACTAAAATTAGTTGGAGAAGGTACCTACAAAATTTTGCCTTTTTTACACTTTCTCTTTAAATATACTGTATTAATTGAGCCATTAGAGATTTGAGCAATTTTCTTCTTCTTCTTCTTCCTTTGTTTCGGCGCTGTTATGATGTCGATGTCGAGGGGATCATAACTCTCCCACGTATCCGCCTGTGGGGTTCGCCGGGTTGACCTCAGAAATCGGCGGCAAGCCTCCCGGTTTTGTATTGTTCCATTTCTGAGGCCAACTGAATGCTGGTGTTTTGCATTTGTTTGTACCAGGAGTGTTTAGGCCTACCTTTTTTTTTATTCCGAATTGGAACGTTGTATGATATTGCCTTTTTGACGGGGTTCTCAGGATCTCTCCTTTGAACATGGCAATACCAACTGAGTCGGTCGTGTTCAATTTTTTGGGAAATGGTATTCTTAACATGAAGGCTTCCTCGGATCTTCGTACTTCTAATTCGATCAAGCTTTGAGCAATTTTATCCGATAAAAAGTGCAATTTATTCAAGTAAATATATCAATAAGTTTAACTACTTTAACTAGCAGCACCTCGTTATAGAAAACGTATACCTAATAGAAGGAGATTCTTAATAAAAGAACTAGTTTATATTTTGTCGGCCTGGTAGACGGCCAAAGTCCAAACCTATTATGACTTCGGTTAAGCATTAATTGTAGCATATTTATTGAAATAAAAGTCAATTTACTTTTTAATATGAATAAGTAAAAACGATTACAAAACAATTTCCCTTGTATCTAACCAAACGAATCGCACTGTATTTGTTTAATATAAACAAAGTTGTTATACAATGGCAGTTGGCAGACTGCTGCCTGTTGTCCTGCTTCATCTTCTTCATCTGTGCACACAATCGGACGATCGGCAATCAGCCTCGTTCTTTTATTTGTGTTCAAAGAAGAAAACAAGTTTTATTTTTCTCTTTTTTTGTTTGGAATCACTTCACCGTCTTCAACAGCACAGCTGAATTGTTGAAAAACAAAAACAAAAACATAGAACACCACACGCAACACACAACCTGATAGTTCCGTTAAATGTGGAACTGGAAATGAATAATGAAAATATTTGTATACCTGCAATTTACAATAAAATTAGTTGTCGGCTTCTGGGCGGTTGGTTACTGGTTATCTGTTTGTTTCTGTCTTGCTATCTCAACTTTTAACGTTTAAAAAAAAACAAAAAGGAAGAAACCACGTGAAGTACCTAGTCAAGAAAATATTTAAAACAAAAATTATTAATTATATAGCTAAGCTGCTCACTCCTAAAAATGCATCAATTTGCGTTATTCTTTCGTTGAACAGATCATCATCAAAGAGAAACAGTCGCAGTTGGAATTTCAGTTTGTATAGTAGCTCGGTTAGTTTGAATTCTAGTTCTATTGATACTTGGGTTATATTTTGTTATTGTTGATTTGTTGTAACTTTTCTCAATCATACTTAAAGAACTAACAAGTATAGAAAAAAGTCCGTTTAATTTTTTTTAAGTTCTTTGGCCATCGACTCGTTGGTGCGTCTGTTTTTATTTCTTTGTCGCATCGTATTCAACCCAACGATAAAACGGATGGTTGTGAATTTTCCTGTGAAAACCTGAATCGGAGGCGTTTTTTGTTCGATTTTGCAAGTCTCTGAAAATGTTCTGCTTTTATTGTTGATTGTACGTTAATTGAACAAATTTTCGATCATACATTTCCCGTCTGTAACCCAGCACAATATACAAAGAAAATGTGAACAAGAAAATTGAAAAAAAAAGAAGAAAAAATCGTGAAAATCAGTGGCAGTGCCAACAAAAGTGAATTCAAAAAGAGTTTTCATAAATTATTTTTGTTAGGTATTTTATTTTCGTTAATTTTTCACACGCCATTTATAATAAATCAACAAAAAAGAAAAAAGTGAAAATAACGAACGAGCGGATTATAATTTACCAAGTCAATGAAAAACAAAGTGTTTACTTTTTTTTGTATGTGTTTTTTTTTTTTTAAATTAAAAAGTATTTTTACTTATTGTTTTTTTTTTTTTTTAACTTGATATTTTTGCAAAATATATCTTTTAGCAAATAAAATCAAATTCATGGCATCATCAAATAAAATTCGACGCGATTTTATTAAAATGCTTAATAATAATGGATACTTGAGCTGCACTAGTAGTACACCGAAACGGAGGGAGTACGAGGTTAGTTTGACTTATGTACGTTTTAAATAAATTACCACCATATTATTAAGTTGTCTTTAAGATAGTAAATTAAAATTACCTACCAATTGAGGACAAGAGAGACCGCAAAGGATAGAATACAAAGCAAAAACGTATCCGTAGCTAAAGTGTTATACGGTCGGACTGTACTGCGAAAGCAGTAGATCGACTTCGCTTTTCCATAAATTTACTTCGATTTTTTTTTTACTTTTGATTGAATGGCAACACTCTTGTCTTATTAATTAGTCCAAGAGCCGACAGCAAATTTTTGGTTTGGAGGTACCTTCATAATTATTACCAAAATATGACTGAGAGTTTATAGGTACATGCGTCATGTGATATCGAATACAAAAGTATGGCAGGTTTTTTGTTTCGCCATTGGTTTGGGTCAGGGGTTAAAAATAGCTATTTTTCCTGTTTTTGTGTCTTCATATTCTATATTTAAAACTGGAAATGGTGTTCTGTCATTTTCCCTAAGAATTAACGACTTAATCTTGACTATCCGATTAATAGGACTCAAAATACCTATAGGTATGCTATTAACGCGAACGTTATCGGATTTTGTTGATACTTGTTTTTGTTGATTTTTGCTTTTTATGAAGAGACTCACTTAAAAAGCTTATATTTGCGTTCTAGTAATCGAATCTTCAATATTTTTCAACAGCCGCGCCATCACTTAATTTATTTTTATTTAAAAAAAAAAGTAATACATATAGGTACCTACCTATACATTTTCTGACGGCAAATTTATTTTAGTTATATAGACATACAGTAGCGACAAAATAAATAGCACACTTCTGTTAAAAATTGTTTCTTGGCCTTAAAACGTAAGTGCATTTTGAAATCCGGTACTGTAAGACCAATTTTGTTGTAGATTTTGAATGTTGAGTAGGTACCTATCTGGATTTTGAATATAAAAAACGGGATAAGACTTCTCCAGAAATTATTTTATAAAAAAGTCAAATGTAAGTCAAATGGTACACAAAATGCACTCAGATGAGGACAATTTAAATAGCACATATTGTTTCCGTTGGAAATTTAATACATTTTTAACAAATATTCTTAACTTTTAAAAGCTTAGTGAAAAAGTTATGAGTTTTGATAAGGTTCTTAGTTAAGTTGCTTTAATTTTAATTGCTGAAATGTAGTATGAGAAGTGGAAAACAATCAGCACAGACGTTTAGGCTAGAGGTTTTTGATTTTATGAAAAAAGGTCACACGAAATCTGAACTAGAGCGAAAATAAATATTTTCAAGGAAGAATAAGAATGTTATAAATGATCTTTAGCATTGTGAAGAAGAAGGAAGTGCTCAAAACAAAATTCGTATGAGTAAGACCAGCAAAACCACCCCTTGAACTGATTTTGACATCGTCTGCCTGATCTAAGTCCCAAAAATTGAACATGCAAATGAACAAGATATTGGTGTTAATGTGTCTGTAAGTTCGATTAGAAACTGTCTCAGTGGAAAAAAGCTGTTTGAACGATTTGCCAGAAAGAAAGCAGATGTCTTTAAGAGCAATCTCTCACGGCGGATGCAGTTTGCAAGGCAGCATATTTCAAAAGTTCAAAATTGGTGGAGAAATATCTTACGGGGCGATGAGTATAAACTTTATCCTTTGGGTCAGATGGTAAAAACTACTTTCGACGAGGAATCCACCAGGAATATGACCAGAATATACACAATAAAGTCTGTTAAGCATGGTAGGGGTAGCGTTCTTGTTTAGGCATGTTTTTATTGGCATGGTATGGGACACTTCATCAGATAGAGGGTATTAAGGACCATTTATAATACAAGGAAATCCTACGGGATACAATTCTACCGTATTCTGAGGAGCAAATGCCCTTGACGTGTAAATTTCAACAGGATAACGATCCTAACCATAAGGCTAAGTCTGTGAAGCAATGGCTATTCATCGAAAAAACCGCTATTAAGGAATAAGCCAGCTTAGTCCCTAGATCGTAATTCTATTTAGTACTTGTGGACGAAGCAATAAATTGAACTGCTACTTCAAATTTCCACAAACTTTGACGGAAAGTCCAGCAAGCCTGGTACTCAGTATCTGTTGAACGATTCCGGAGTCTTACTTCATGTATAAAATGCCGGTATTCCGCTGTGATTAAAAATAAGGGTTACTTGACCAAATACCGGATATTTTCTTCAAATAATGTTAAAATTTTGTTATTTAATATGTTTTTATTTGTTATTTACGAAATGTGCTATTTAATTTGTCCTAGTATACTTAAACTGTATAAATCATTTTGTTGTAGTTTTTTTTATGCGTTCAATATAGGTATACCTCATTTTATTTTTAAATCGGAGATAATGTATATTTGGTCTTTCTCATAAGTCCAACAGCTTTTTAAAGTTTAATAAAGTGGCAAAAATTTGCATCATAGAAATTTAAGACTATAATGTGCTATTTATTTTATCGCCACTGTATATATTCGTTTCCGAAACTAAAGTCTATCTCTTATTTATGGCATAGTTATTTAGTAGGTATATCCTTTGATAGGTATAATTATGAATTGTGAAGTTACTTCTTTTTGTTATGTAGTTAATTAATTTGTATTAATGTACCTACAGTGTATCAAAGTAAAACTCGTACAATGCTCCAAAGTTTTGTTTTTCCTAATAACTTTCTTTGTTTTTAACAAGTTTATTGCAATCGTTTTTATTTTACTCAAAATACCTATATATTTTACTCAATATACCTATATTACTCAAAATATACAATACAATATTTTAATTTAAATGAAAGTACCAAAAAACGCAACATAGTTTTAAGTAAACATTTATTAAAAACCAGGTATTGAAAATTCACATCAATGTTAAACTCATACAAAATGCATTAAAAAGAAAAAGAACCAAAGCGGATGTTTTATTTGTTATTCATATAAAATCCTACTGTATACTATGGATAACTTTTCAAAAAAAAAAAACACGGCTATTATATTTCATGTCTACCTAAATTAATTTTTAACTGCATGTAGAGTTAACCCTTACATTTAGAGAAAGAGGTAAAGAGTGTGTTAAAAAATACAAACAATGAATCGACAAAGGCAAATATCAACAAAATAACAGCAGGCACCAACAAAATGTCATTATTTAAAACGAAAACAAAATTTGTTGTGTTTGCGATTACCATCATAATTTTACTCTTATTGATTTAACGACTTTTATTGAAAAACTTTTATACAATTTGAGTTAACTTACAACATTGAGAAATATAAAACTTATGGCAGGGGGTCTTGCCACGAGTACACTTTTGAGTGCAGCTTGAAACTTAGCAATTCATTGAAGTTCACCCCAAGCCCCAAGGTATTTGACGTTCCTTTTGGCTGGAATGATGGATCTATGTATCTGGAAGCTTCGGAACTAAGTTTCTGCAAGTGGCTGCTGAGCGACTTCTGCCGTAACGGGGTCTCCTGTCGCAGACAAGCTACGATTTTGATAAATGTGATGCTCCATTTCTTGTAGAAATAGAACAGAGTGTTAATTTGAGCCTCAACTATCCGGCCTGTGACCAGTGGTCACATTGAAGTCCCATACGTAAGCGAGTCATTAGCAAACTCGAGGTTCAGCTGGTTGGGACGGGTTGTCATCAAGCTGTAGAGGAAGGGGCAAATTTTTGAACCTTGTGTTACTCCGGATTTGATGTTCTTCATAGTTGATAAGCAGTTTTACCAATTGTACAAAGAAGTTCCTGGGAAAAAGAAAAGAAAAAATAAATTTTATTAGTGGTGGGAATAGATGCAGCACACGTTGTTGTGTATAAAAGTGTCTAACCAGACGCTATCGAATACTTTCTAGACATGCAAAAAGCATATGACGGTGACACGAAGGCTTAACCCCTTTAAGACAATAGGTTTGTTCGTTGAGCCCTGGGGTCGCCCTAAATCGTTTTTTGAAAAACCTGAAGTCACCCTGGTGAGCAAATTCTGTGTTTTTTGAGACCTAGGGTAGCCCTGAACTCGCCATGAAGTAGATCTAGGTATTTTGCTGGGGCGAGTTCAGGTAACGATCAAACTGTCAAAAGTCATATGAGATTTCATATGTATTTCTTTTGTTGTCGTTTGGCGATTCGCATGTTGCATGTTATTGCTTGTATTTGCAATTAAATGCTTGTTGTACTCATCGGATGAAACATTCAGCAACAACGCGAAATTGTTTTCGTTCATTTTTAAAACTAATTTATAACAAATTTAAAGTTTTATCAGATCACAAAATGATTTTGTCTTGCTTTTAGCTGTCAACAAAACATTTGAAAGCTCTTGGGTGTTTTTTGAAAACCCCAGTTTTTGTTGACAACTCTAAGGGTTGTCAAGAAAACCTGGGTCAACCCTGGGTAAAGTTCAACAAACGAACCTAATGATACTCGTATGTAGCTGTAGCTACAAGAATCGCTGCAATACAAGTTATTAATAAAATATGCCACTCATATAGCAATGTACGTCTAAAACTTTGTAGCTGTACTCTAATTTAGCTGTTAGAAAAAAACTTTATTTTTTTGAATATTTGATATATTTTTCGTTAGGTAGCAACTCTCTCTCTCTCTCTCACTAGAGAATGCAAGACGTTCACATTTCTAAATAACTACTAAAGGCCTATCTATTTATGCTAATTATTTTTTGTTATCAATCACACCCAAAAATTTCTGTGGGCTCTTATGTCGTTTTTATTTGGCAATCCGGAATCTCTCTCCGATCCGGAATCCCAATTGAACACTTTTGTTTGCTTCTGATGATTCTGAAGTTTTGTTTGATTGTATATGTGAAACATCAAATGCGTACAATAATCAAAATCAAGAAAAATGTTTTTGAAAGCAGGGTTGGCCGAATTGTCACTTTTTAGAAATAACTACAATTGTTACGTCTGCTACGTAGTTTATGTAGTTAAATGTAGTTAATTGTAGTTAATGTAAGAAATTGTAGCATTGCTGTCAATTAACTGTCAGTTATGCATTTGAAATTTGAATTTTTAAATTAAACGTTCAGTTATTCCTACAATTCTTCATCCTTACGGTAAATAAAACTTTTTTTTACAAACCTTCATTAGATCATAAAAGTGCAAAATTGTTTGTTTTTCCTTTATTATATTGATTTTTTATGAATTAACTACATACATATGTAGCAGACGTAACAAATTGTAGTAAATTAGGCATGTAGTTTCTTCAATAAACTACGCGTAGTTAAATACTACGTTTATATGCAGTATCGAAAGATCGAGATGGATTAGGGTCGAATTTTCGACCCACATTTCTACTCGACACCGCTGAGCGATTGGGATCGAGTCGAACGAAGCTCATTTCAACTCAATACAGGTATATAAACGTTCGAAGCGAGCTTCAAGCTCGCTTGAACACCTCATATAAACGTAGTAAATCATGTAGAAAATGTAGTGTAGTTAATTCGGCCAACCCTGGTTCGCACAATTTGGATACCAAAAATCACAGCTGTTGAGGTTGACGTTTAAGTATATGGTTTTGCTTCTGATTTCAAATCCAGAAGCAAATTTCTCTTCTTTTCAGAATCAGAACTGTCATTTTTTCCCAATTGAACACTTTCAGAAGAGTCCGGAAGGCTTCCGGATTGCCAAATAAAAACGACATTAGTCTATTTTAAATTTAACAAAATGGCTAGCTTTCATAAAAAATAGAAAAGTATTGAACGAAGCTTGGAGTTGATTCAATTTTTTGTATAATTTTTCTTGATGCTACAACTCCATGACGATGCAGTTGTAACAGCGTTTAATATAAGCCTACTTTTCTACTGTGACAGTGCTTTGAGCTGCTGCCTACAGCTACATCATTATGTTATAGGAGTAAGAGTTAACGGATTTATTCAAGAATGAAAATGAACGCATTCAGTTTATTAACATATTTTTTAAATTATTATTATACAGGATAACGTAAAACTTAAGGACAAACATTATTTGTAAAACAAGTATGTATATGTACACTTGTACATATGTATATTATTATGAAAAGAAGCCCACACATTTCAAAAAGAGCCTTTTCGAGTCAAAGAGATAGGACTGAAAAAAGGAACAAATATTTCTCTTTAGAGTCACGAAAAAAGCCCTGGCTGAATTTATCGGTTTCTAACCTTGATTTTTATAAAATGGACTTCTAGGAGCCAACTTCACGCTAGTTCGATTTTTAACTATAAGGCAACTAGCGCGAAATGTGGTTTAAATATGAGTTTTAGCATGAGCTCATATTTCCCTATTGAAAATACATAAAAGATGAAGATTATTTTGACATTGTAGAAAGAACACGACATTAGGTGAATACAATGACAAAAAAGCAATTTGAAAAGTGTTCAATTTGTATATTAAAGTCTTAATTTACTAATGAAAAAGCACTGATCACCGGCCATTACACCATGCAACTTTTTAATAAGATTAAGTTGATGCCATTAAGCCAATGCTTTGTTCGCGTGTTCAACTTAAAATTTCTTTTGCAAAAGTATGTTTTTTAAATCAATCTTAATCTTGAAATATTCCCGCTAGACACTTTATTTTTTTATTATTATTTTAATTTGGATAACGTCAAAATGTAAGTTTAAATTGAAAAAGATGGCTCTGTTTTTAATAGATAATAATAATAGATGGCCGTAGTTTTTATAGCAAAATATGATGGTTCAGTTCAAATACCAAGAGATGGCCTCTGGATAAGTTATCATTTTTTTTTTATTACTTTGCACTAATAACACTAATTGAAAAGTCAAACCATATTCATTATAGCGTTTGTGTAGAAATAACATACCACTAGCAGTCCATAAATAATTATTCAATGGTTTGTAAATTGAATCAATTATTTTATACTTCGAACTTGTCTCTATCCATATCGTGCTAAAGTATCTCGATGATTTTTCATTACAAATGAAATTTTCTTTCTCTCACTTCCACTTTATAAGAAAAAAAAGAAGCAATAATTTTTTGTGCAACACGATGAAAAATAATCGAGATAACTCAGCACGATATGGATCCAGGTCAGTTCGATTTGCGAAACAATTGGGGCAATGAACATTTAACAAGATTAATTTCTAATCTACTGCATTAATGAAATAAATTTGTATGATAAACCTTTAATACTACGTTTTCACCAAAAGGCAAGAGATTTATGTGGTGTTTTTACAGCATTAAAAGACAGAGAGAGAAAGCTAGACAAAGAAAGTTTCATTTGTGCCAAACAATGAAAAATCATCGAGATAGCTTAGCACGATATGGATATTAGGTGTTCGAACAATAGAACAATTGATCCAATGAAGATTTAACAAGATTTATTTCTAATCTACTAGACTTACGAAATAAATTTGTATAATAAATCTTACAGATTTAAAGAAGATTTATGGTAAATCCACTTAAATCCAGGGTTATCTCTTGGTAAAAACGTAGTATAAGATTTAAAGAAGAAGAGAGGGGCAGATGACACTAAACCTCCATATGGTGGTCACTAGCAGAAATTTAGTTTTATTAAAGAAGTTTTGCACTTAATCCAGGACTTACAGAATAACTGCCAGGTGGTGTCAGGTAGTTGGCCTGACAATGGCTGTTTAGATTACGTTGGCACATCGTTGGCATGGCAGGTATTGTCATTGGTATTGAATTTGAAGTGTGGTCTAATATCCCACAAACTGCGCCATGTGTCGTGTCTCGGTTTTAAGTTATAAATGACTAATTTTGGGGAGATTAATGCAGAAAGTTTTGGAGCATGCTTTAATTATCACAAGTGGAGACCGTCATCGCAGCTTTGATTCCATAGATTGCGATAGAAAGTATATCGTCATAGCTTGCTTAATTAACAGGAGCAGTGTCATTTTACTTTGGCGTTTCTAAATCTCATTTGTTTGAGTTTTGTTTTCTATAAAGTCTTATGTTTTTCTTCCAAGTTTAGAAAACCTCTGTTTGGATATTGTCTCAGGGCAACATGAAAAAACTCATTAATAATTATTCTCAATTCTTAAGCCTGTGGAATATGAGTCATTAACATTCTTTGTTATACTAAAAAAATATGCGATGAAATCCCCACCTAATAAAATCTGACAATTGTTATGCTATCTGATTTTGCGATTGCGATGAACTTATCGCCAGTGGAAAAGTTGTGTTAAGTGCAGCACTGCGACTTTCAGATATATTATGCACCCGTCTAAAAATCTAAAAAGTTTGCTTATTCCACTGCTCTAACTCCAGATTTGTTTCTTTGAGAAACTGGAGTATATGCAGTACATTCAGAGAATGAAGCTGCTTCAGTATCGTTTTTGATTTTTTTTTTATGTTTATATCATTTGCGTTTTCCTAAAAAACCATTAAATCAGTTTTAATTTTACTAAACTCGAATAAGTCTGGTTAGTATTCTAATAAATCTTTGATGAGCTCGTGTGGAAATAAGTTTTTTTTTTTCGGTGATATACTTTTATTTTTGAAAACAAGCAAATCTCTCATATATAACGCACAATCAAATTGTCAATAATATTTATTTGGATTGAAAAAAAATAGTCGTTTTGCACTTTTCTTATTTCGGCATGCGATGTGATAGTTTAATTGGTAAGCTGCCAATACTTCACAAATCTATTTGACTAACCTTACGCACCGGATGGAACCATTCAATCATTGAGTTCACATGGTGCTATTTTTATCATCTTGGATGCTTCGAAATCACTTTTGAATTTAAAGTATGTATGTATGTGTGGACGACGTTGATAAACCGAGAAATTAAAGCAGCATCTTGTCAGAGGTCTGGGGCAAACAAGTTTTTCAGGGGTGTACTGCCCCTTACGAGCAATTAACAAATCCTCAAAGAGTATAAACAAAGAGTATCTCTTATCATGAAAAGTGCTGCTCATCAGCCGTTCGGAATCGGCAGAAAATTGTATTTATTTTTTATCAAGTTGTGGATAATAATGGAATATTTCTTTTTGAATATTTCTTAAGGGCACCCCTATACTGTTTTATCATAGTGCGAGCAATTTAAAATATATTTGATTTTTTTCAAGTGTCTTTATATTTTAAATAAATTTAAAAAATCTGGGAATGGGAAGTCAATTATGAAAAGGGGGGTAACCTCTTTAGCTTCATTTTTCAAAATGCTGTAAACAAAACACATCTATATGAAACACGAAACGAGAAAAGCTATTTTCCATATTTTTCAAACTTTTTACACTTTAGCATAGGCGATGTGTCCCGATCGTGTTATGGCACGATGGATGTCACGAAAAAAAGCAAATGCGTCACGGTAATTGTTTTTTGAACGGCAATGCGGCCCCCCAATATACATCGTCCGCAACCACAACGCAAGTCTCTGATATGCGTATGGATTTCATGTCTTTATACGAATTTAGTATGTATCTTACCCGATCGTTTGCATGGCTTGTAGTCGCTCTATTCAAAAGAAGAAGTGACAAATCGTCAAAAGAGCCTCTTGTCATGAAAAGTGATTTTCGAGCTCAGTAATTGAGAAAATTGTAGGGTCTCCTCGATTCCTACTAACACGCACACAGAATTGGTGGAGAGTTGTCGGTCACTAGTTTTACGCTCTTTGTGAGTCGTTGCTCTTAAATTTATTAATTTTATTTTACAATGTGGAGCAAAGTCACTAACAAAATCCAAACTAGATAACTAGTGAAAGATCTTGAAAGATGCATGAGAGCTTTCTATAGCGACCATTTAATTTTATTGGACCGTACCTATAAAAATCAAATGCTGAGAATTTAATATGTGAGTGATATGAACCATTATGTAATGGACTCTATAATTAACCTTACATGTTATGAACTAAGTTTTTAAGTGAACTCTAAATAATCAACCATTAATGCTATGGAACATAAAAACGTAATATAGAATGTATGGTTAATTATATAGAGTCCATTACATAATGGTTCATTTCAATCAAGTATTAAAGAAGTCCCTAAATTTAAATATTGGAAAGGCCTTATATGTATATTTTTGGCGGCGCAGTAAACCAAAGTAACTGAGAAAAATCGCCACTATTAATATAGTTGAATAAAGTTTTTCTAATAAAAAAACAACAGCATTAAATTCAACAAAATCTGTAAAATTTTACAAATCGTGTAGATTGTATACACTCCGGCGGAATACGTACTAGAGAATGAGACAAAACGACCACAAAATAAATAGCAAACTTCTAATGACTAGGAGAGGAGAACTTACAAATGCAACGCATCTCGTATCTTTCTCAAGAATGTCTTGGCAACTCAACATGCATACATATAAATGGTGGGCCAAATACAAATTTCTTCTTAAAAATGAACAACATTTTTTTTTCCATAATACTTTATAGCTTTATTAGTAAAAGGAAACACTCCCATTAATTATACAACACATCGTCGTTCAAGTGGATGGTCGTGCCTGGCAATTGCTGAGTCAATTGGACCTTGTGAGCGAATAATCCAAGATCTTTGTGCAGAATTTTCCACATTCTAGTGCGTGAAATGTTGAGCTGTAGAGATCGATGGCGAGTTGATGTTCGTGGATTGAGTCTCACACTCTCTGCTACAGCAGCTGCAATCTCGTCTCTGCGCACCGTACGACAACTGGGACCATGAGTGTTGTCCACTAGCACACCAGTCTCACGAACTTTTTGGACAAACTTACAGCAGGCGTGGTCCAAACTCACTTTGAAAAAAACAAGTTTTTAATATTTCCCAACGTTGTTCAATCGTAAAGCGAATCATTTCGCTCCGCGGAGGTGATGAGGAGGATGTACAGATTTTCTGTCAAGATTTCGAGCGCAAAAAAACTGTCAGTGTCAAAATAATATAATAATTAATTAATTATTTTTTCATATCTTTAAAATACTGCCACTCTTTCTAACTTCCACTGTAAAGAGGTACTCATAGCAATTAGGTTAACCGTTTGAAGTGATAATATAACGGTACATTACCTCTTCTCTTGTTAAACGTCAATTTTTCTGGAACATTTCAGTATTTTGGGCGACCAAAATAAAAGCAGCGATTGTTAGGTTTTGTTTTATTTTTTTTTCAGTTTTTATTTAGATAAAGTAAGTCCTGTACCTACTTCTATTTCATATTTCCACCGAAATAGTTTTAAAACCGTTGAATTTGTTCCTTCGAAGTGGGTCGTACTAACCACTGCACCCAAAAAAGCGCAAACTTATTCAAAAGCTTATTATGGACGGAAGCCATAAAATTTGAAGAAAAAACTAAAACCCCCGGGCGTGAACAAGTTCTATCGCTTTCCTATATCAAACTGCAGCTAGTATGGAAATAGTAGGAAAACTCGCGGTGTCCATGCAGTAAAAAGACGATTGAGGGAACACAGTTTAAATTCTCGCGCCAGCTAAGCAAAGGTTTCAGGACAACAAGATTGAGGTTATGGAGTGGCCTGCGCAGTCCCCTGACCCCAATCCTATTAAGAATCTTTGGGTGGACACAAAAAACAAACAGTTATGAGGTGTAGTTGACAAGGTTAAACTAATATTTAATAAATAACAGTTTGATTCTTACACTAAAAATATTTCAATCTATATATGTATATAAAAATCAATGTCACTTTTCGTTGTAAGTCTATAACTCAAGAACGGGCTCACCTATCCAAACCAAATGTTAAGGCTTTGTTTGGACTGTTTAGTAGATGGTTTATGTGAAGTTTGCACAAAATTGGTCGAGCGATTCTTCATTTATCACAATTTGTGTAACAAATGAATTCAATAAATGTCGGATCATTTTGTTAGTGGGGATTTTGCTGTCAAATTGAAACTTATGTTTTAAATTTGATTTATTCTTTTTTCTATGAAGGAATAATGCCACAAGCCGGGCGAGCAAATATAGGTCGGCGAACGCGTAATGCAAATGATGTGGCATTACTAAGTCGATCACATACTGCAGATGAACGCGCACAAGCCAATGCATCGCAGTCAACGTAATGCACGAAATACATAGATCTCTTGACCCTGTACCTGTACTGAACCTTGCACGCCGATCACGAATACGTCGTGCTGCTCTTTTGGCTACAATGATGCGTGCTGCTTTTAATAACAACAGTCCACATTGTGATGCGGCTAACTTTCCACGTGAAACGCCCGGCATGTGTTGTGCTAATGGCAAAGTGAGATTTCCAGCATTAGAAACTCCACCCAAACCATTGTATTCATTTATTTTTGGGACATCTCAAACGTCGAATCACTTTTTTATCCATATTCAACAACACAATTCGGCATTTCCACCCATGTTCTGCATTTCACTTATTGTAAATTCGAGCAACAAAAGTGAATTTTGATGTTCTGCATTCCGCATAAAATGACTTTTGTGATTTGTTCATTCCGAATGTGAAATGTTGGTGTTCTGAATTCCACCCGAAATGAAGTTTGTGAATTGAGTTTTCGGAGATGAAAATTCGTGTTCTACATTTCGAATACATAGCGTTTTACGGTGAATTCAATTCACTTAGTTTTATTTGGTGAAATTGATAAACGTGTAAATAAAGATTTGAAATTTTGATTGATTGATTTTGATTTGATTGATTGATAAATTGTTGTTTACAAGAAAATACAAAAGAGCTCCCGACAATAAAAAGTTTTGTTGCAATTTAATGAAATAAGAAGGAAGAAATTTTGTTTTAAGGGGATTGAAGTCAATTTTATTAAGGGAATTATTTAAAAAATGTAAACAAATGTCTCTTCGCTTCGTCTGAAGCTTCTTTTGAAACTACAAACAATTCAAATATGACCATGTTAATTCATTCCCCATTTTTTACTTACGCTGCTTCTGGAAAATCTAAAATTATGGCTTTACTACGTAAAACTTTTCCATAAACTCTCTATCATTGATTTTCGTCCCTTCTACCACTTATTAATAATAATAGTGAATCTATTTTCGTTATGCACAAGAAACAATGTTTTAATAAATGATGCAAATTGTCTTTCAGCTGATTTTGACATTTCACAAATAAATTCGGAGTGAATTGAATTCACTCGGAATGTAGAACATGCCTTTTCATTTTAAGTGAAATTGAAATTCGTTTTCAATTCACTTTCACTCGGAATACAGAACATGGGTGTTCAAATGACCTCTTTTAGTGCTACTAAAATTATTAGAGACAATTATGCTGACGTTTAAGGTAAATACTTCAACATGATTGTCCCATGTTTATATCAATCTGAATTATAAAGTATTCGATAGTTTTACAAATTCTGATCCAACATCTACCTAAAATTGCATACATGTTACAGATTCAGGGTCAGATTTATCATCAAGCTGGTTCGTTATTGCCATACTTCGACGCTGATTATCAATTTTTGCAAATTTATTTTATTGGTGATGAAAATCGTGAATTGGATTAACGTTGTGCAATTGTTTCGAATACAAGACGAGAAATTATTCGTGAGCTACAAATGTTTTTCCATCAGCATAACGCATTAGTTCAATTGTTCAAAATTGCTCTCGATCGTATGCCATCTGATAATCACAAAATCGTAATAACGGCTGATAGAACACCTTTTGGAGAGCATGCAAGGCGATTCAATGCACCCACAATTGATGAGGTTGCAATTGTAATTCTTGGTGATCAGTTTCAATCCCGTGATATTGTACTTCATCGCAGAAATGAGCAAATGCAACATGTTTCGGAACTTCATCGTATATGACACAATCATGCAAGCCGTTTCCAATAATGCAGGTGGATTATATTTCTTGGATGCGCCTAGTGGTACAAGCAAAACGTTCGTTATGTCATTGATTTTAGCTATTCTAACTATTCGATCGGAACAGAAAATTGTATTGGCACTTGCATCTTCGGGAATTGCTGCTACATTATTAGAAGGTGGTCGGACTGCACACTCTGCACTAAAATTGCCATTGAATGTACAGGTGATTGAAACTCCACATTGCAATATTTCGAGAAATTCTGCTATGGCAAAAGTTCAGCGATTAACGTCAATTATTTTATGGGATGAGTGTACAACGGCGAATAAAAAATCACTAGAAGCATTTAATCGAACAATGCAAGATTTACGTGGTAATCAACAGTAGGTGTGTTTTTTTCGCAAAGCTATCCGTAGTGAAGTAAGATTTTATACGTATTACAAATACAAAGTCTTCACTGCCGATAAAAGTAGAAGTAGGATCCAACTGCGGATAGAATGTTGACGTTTGCTCGAGTCTCGAATACAAATGTTGGTACAATTGAAAACTCTTTTGTATCTCGAAGGCATGTTCGTAGAGTACGAAAAGTAGTTTGTTGTTTAGCATTTTCCATTGAGAGTTTAAATCTTTTTTTTACAAAACCATTTTTATAAGAAAAACGCTGCATTTTGTATCGTGTTGATGTCGAACTCTTATAGAAAGCTGTTTAATAACTAACGCGTTTTTGTAGGAGCGAAATGTCGTGGTCAGCTGTTATACTTTAGTTAAATAGCGACATTTAAGAGTAACTAACGCGACAAAGCCTTCTTATGAAAAAAGCTGTTGAGAAATCCAAAACTAACTAAAGTCTGCGAACAGATCCCTTGACTTTTGTGGTGGTGATAATTGTCAACAAAAAAAAAATTCACAAACAAAACTTCTGCTTTATGAAGAATGGCTGGTGAACAGAAAAAGTAAATAAAAAATGATTTAAATTGAAATTCATAAATAAAAACCTCCATATATATTTTCAGAAACATGAAAATTACTTGGCAAAAAGTTATTGGTCGTTTTTTTTTTTCAATTTTTTTTTTCAATTAAATATTTGATTAGAAAAATCGCACAACTGCGGATACGTTTTTTTGGGAAATCCTACTTCACTACGGATAATTTTCCCAAAAAACACACCTAGTGTTATGAATTAAGATGAGGCAATGAATTATCGAATTGAATTTTAAAATTCATTGGAACTAGCTGGTATGCCACCGCGTTGCTTGAATCTGAAAGTTGGTTCTTTGATTATATTATTGCGAAATATTAATCCACCAAAACTGTGTAGGGTAAGGTCGGGATGATTTGACAGGGAGGAGGAATTGACATTAGTACTTTTCTTGAAAACTTTTGATTTTGCAGCACTTTTAATGATGAGCAAATGAAGCTAGTTGCGATGGGTGTGAGTAGTAAATAACTGATCAGTGTGTCTTTGAAGCTCTGTGAAGTGGATGTGTTTCTATGTTTTTTAGAAAACATCCTAACCGCAACATCGACGAAATAAATGTTGAAAATGCTATTAAAAACATTCACAACCAAAAAGAGTCTATAAACAGTGCCGCACAAAAATTTGGTATTAATCGTCCCACATTAATGTTTAGACTTCAAAAATACAGGAAGTAAAACAAATTAATGACCGAAATAGTACAAAATATTCGCATAAGCAAATTCTTACAACAGCTCACGAAAGCGAGCTCGTTGAATATTTTAAAAAATGGTCCAACTTACAATTTGGATTGACATATGAATTGGCTAAACAATTAGTTCTACAATATGTGAAAAATAAGAAAATTCTATACCCATAATCGTGGAATGTTAATAAACTAGCTGTACTTGATGCTCCAAGGGTAGGAGAACTTTTATTTTTCTAGAAACTTTACACAAACATTCATAATTTTCTAAAGGTAATTGCTGAAAAGAGAAAGAGAACCGTTTCTTAAGTTGCATCCGTAGAAAGGGCAGCCTAGTCACAATGGTTGGTATTATCAATGCCATAGGAAATCATATTCCGCCAGTTTATGTGTTTCCACGAAAGCGTATAAAACCTAATTTTATGACAGGTTCTGTTAAAAGATCCGTTGGCCTACTCTCAGACCGCGGTTTGATGAAAAGTGAAATATTTCCAAATGTTTTGGCTCCAAGGAAAACCAATACTTTTATTGCTCGATAATCATACATCTCATCATCTCATCAGCCTTGAAGCCATCATATATTGTCGAGAAAACGGAATTGTTATGCTTTCTTTTCTTCCGCATACATCCCATAAATTACAACCTTAGATGTATCCATTTCTGCCAGCTTTAAAGCGCTATATAAGAAGACATTCATTTTAAGCTATTTTTATTGTTTTTAAAGCTTTTAACATTCAATATAAATGAAAAAGAACTAAAGAATTTAAAAAGAATTAGTTCCTTATAAGTTAGAAAAATAATAAAATAACTATATAATATATATAATATATATATAATTACTGAAAAATAACCAAATTTTGTATTTATTTAATAATTAAAAACTGTCGAACCATGATCATTTGTCAAATGTTCCTCCCTCTGTCAAAACCTCCTAACGCCAATGTCAAATCATCCCTCCCCGAAGGAGGAATTGACAATTTGGAAGGGTTAAAAAAAAAGTCTATAACTCAAATACAAATATTTAAATCGATAATTAAACGATGTTTTTATGTTACTAAAATGATATTTTAACATATACAAATTTTTAAAACATAAAACTGTATTTGGATTTTGAGATATTTTGTAAAGTTTGTTAACGTGTCAAATCATCCCGACCTTACCCTAATGGCACCAGATTGGCAGTGAAAAAGTTATTGCCAAATTTGATTAAAGCTACGATCTTAACTGCTAAATCAAAAGGAGAAGTTTGTTTGATACCACGTATCCCTATGATTCCAACTGATATGCCATTTGAGTTCAAACGAGGATCAAGGGCAAACACTTTTGTGGTGTGAATTTGGAGGAAT
This sequence comes from Chrysotoxum bicinctum, assembly GCA_911387755.1. Taxonomy (NCBI): domain Eukaryota; kingdom Metazoa; phylum Arthropoda; class Insecta; order Diptera; family Syrphidae; genus Chrysotoxum; species Chrysotoxum bicinctum. Next base: position 92,697,391 of record OU426987.1, read on the forward strand.
CATGTTTTTCACATGGCCAACTTTATGTTGCCTGTTCCAAAGTCGGTACCCCCAGCCGTTTGTTTATTCATGCTCAAAATGAAAAAACAAAAAATATTGTTTATCCAAATGTTTTGGATTAAGTTTTAAAATAGCTAGCAATTAATAAAATATTTTTTTGTTTGAATAAATGAATTTGATGTTGCAATTAATTTTTTTTTTATTATTTCACTTTATACGTAGCGAAGCACGTACCGGGCCGCTAGTATATTATAAAAAGTTTTACGAATACCCATTTCATATAGTCAAACGTCTTTATTTTTATTCAAAATGAAACTTAATGCTCACACTGTGTCTCTGGCATATTAAGGGTATTCAAACCCCTTGAGTGTGCGCCGATTATAAAAAAAAAAAAAAAAAACTTATTATCCATTTTTTACATTTATTCAAAGCTTAAGTCTTTTTGTTACTAGTTTTGGAAACTATCAATTTGGCGTACATTTCCTGCCTCAATTACTGCTTAAACTTTATATGTATGTATACCTATATTTAAGTTGCACTAAAAGAAGAATTTCAAGAAATTGTCTCATCAAAAAATCAAAAATCGCAAACATTTATTTATTAGCTAAAGAAAATCTAAATCCAGTTATTCAGTTATACTCGTACCTTTATCTTTGTATTTAAAATAGTAAATACCTTCAACAAATAAATAGAGATACTATCACATTTAACATTTGACTTTATAATCTATATTATATGGTTTGAACCATTTAAAAAAAAGTACTTTTATTCAAATCACATATCAAAATTAGGAATTTACAGGTATACGGAATTAATACATGTATATGTATTTATGCGTAGTTTGGTCAAACTCATTGCGTTGTTTATGAAAAAAACCTGAATGCTTAAAGCTATCAAATTTATTTATGAATTATGAACGAAAATAAAAGTGTTCAGCTTTAAAAAAAATAATGAAAAATGTATTCAGTAAGAACAAATTATTAAAGACATGACTCACTTCAATTATCAGTTTTTAATTAAGTTGTCTTTTAGAGGAACGATGGTAGCCCTGAATACTATTTAAATGGAAACTGTTTGTCGAGATATGTTTTTTTTTTTTAGTTTTGAGGCCTAACATTTGATTTTGTCCTATTTCGAATGCTAATTGCGATGTCCGTGAAATATGAAGTATTATTACAAATTTTAATAGCGCACTAATGGGATTATAATTGTCGTAAATTTCTCGTAAGAGAAAAACACTGTCTCGCCTTTCCTTGTCAAAAAAAATCACCTAAATATGAGAAAATATCGTATATTTCGAATACCATACAAATTTTGGGAAAAAGGCGTCCCAAATTTTGTTGTGACACGAATTGTTTAGATAAACAATTAGTAAAGATATTTAAGCTATAATAATTCTAAATTTATTGATGAATGAAAATTGAGGGATTTTTGTCATACTTAAAGGACTTCTTACTTTTTCTTTTTTGAGTTCATATTACCATTTTTTGAGGTTATACTTATTTTCCAAAAATGCATGCCCGATATTTTTTTGTTTTGCAAACAATTTACTTCAATTAATTAAAATCTTGAAGTGGTAATGCTAACTTGACGGACATAACAAGTTTTCAGTAGCAGACAACATAATATATGTAGATATTTATTTATAAGCATCAACACTCATTTCTAAAAAATAAAACATAAAGTTGTGACACCCTTGAGTTGGCAAATATTTGTATCTCCAGTTGCTTTTTTTTAATCAAATTTCATATTCATACCGGAAATAAAATATTTCATAGTGTGTATTGCCAAGAACACGTGCAGTTAAATGTAAAAACAGTTGTTTTTAGATCTAAGAACATTTGTACCTAACATGAGTTTTTTTTGTATGCTCTGAATAAAATATCAAACCAAATGTGCAAACTCTGCTAAAACCACACTTGGTGAATCACTGCGAGCTTGACCGCGCAAATAATTGACTATGCAGAAAATTTGGACAATATCTCTTATTCAAACTCATCAAACCTAAACAATACCATACTTTAATCAGTAAATCATTCATTACTTATGATAATTTCTGACGATAAACATACATATGTACACTGATTCATCAACAGGTTTCCAAGGGTCATCTTTAAGTTTTTAAAATACAACTGCTTAGATCCAATTTTAATGTTTTAATAAATGAAACCTTAAGATCAAATGGTATTTAAAATAAAATCTGGTTTTATCTTATTTATGGCTTTTAAATGGTTGATGATATTTTTGTCAGAAGGTCTAATGAAATTGCTTCCATTATCTAACGCCCAGAATGTGATTTTTATTTTAGTTACACTTCATCAACAAGACTTAAAATTTTGCCTTAAAAACAAAATAAAATATAGTTGAACTTGAAGTAAAATTTTATTAAAATGCGAATTCTTATGATGAACAGGGGCGGACTAAACTCGTATAGATGACCGCAGGCAATAGAAAATTGAAATTAAAATACACTTCGTTTAAATTATCTCGAAGAACTATACTCTGTCCAATTTAAACTTTCATTACAGGCATTATGACAGAGATTTTTCAAAAGAAGAGAAAAGTGCCAATTGATCGCGAAAATTCCATCAATCCTTATTGTGTTTATGTTTATTAAAAATAAACACATTGGCGCAAAATTTTAAACAGCCTATTATTAAAGTATTAGTATGATAATACTTAACAATTTGCTAACTTTATAGTAGTTTACTAAGTCATTTTTAATTTTAAACATTTTCTAAATAGTATCGTACTAAGGGAATTTTCTTAATAAATTGCTTCTGAACACACCTAAAACAATGACATTTCGTTTTAAAAATAAGTACACGAACCTTTTTTTAATGTTTGCAAATGTCAGAGTCATATGAAGCTAGCACGATACTAAAATAAAATGCACTACTGGATTGCACGAACTTGCTCTTATGTAATACATTTATAAATATAAAACATGTATTTGAGATAAAAATGTTCGAATACATGGAATTGCCGTCTGATCTCCGGAAAAGTATGAATTTACGCAAATAAAGTTTAAAAATAGTTTTATGTATTAAAGTAATTTTTTATATAACAAATTTCTTTCAAATTTTTCTATAACAAAATTTGGGATGCCAATTTTAAGTGCTTAGTAATATAGATTTTAGGAAATAATTTCAAAAAATAATCGCTGACACGTTTTCAAGATATTGATTTTTCAAAAACTAAATTGTATTTTTTTTTTTCAAGAAGCAAAAAAAAATATTTTTTCGAATATTTTTATATACAATATTATTTTAAACTTGAGGGGGCTCTTTGTGAAAATTTTTGGTTAAAATCGTTAGAGCCCTTGATGAGAAAGTCGAAAATCAAAAAAACAGTTCTATGACAAGTAAAATTATGTAATAACATTTTTCCCCACACCAAAATGTAGTAATATCTAACTCAATTTTTTTTATCAAAATCGTTAGAGCCGTTTTCGAGATAAATAAGATTTTGCAATACGGGTGTATGGGGGGTACCGTTAATTTTGGAACTAAAAAAAACTTTCAATTTACCCTCTAGGGAATCACCGAATACCCTTAACTACCGGGATTGAAGAACATAGGTCTAGTGGTTTAGGCTCTAGAGAGAGGTACAGACATACAGACACACTGAAACATGTTTTTTGTGTACTAAATTTTCCTTAAAATTTGTATAAGAAAAATTGATATGCAAATTGTTTGTATTCAATAAAATACATTTTAAAACGTAGTTTAAAAAATTAATCGTTTATCCGTTTTCAAGATATTGAATTTTCAAAAAAAAAAATATATTATTTTTTAAAAAATCCAAAAACTATTTTTTCGAAAAACTTTTTAGATTATATTTTTTAAAATAAAAAGGAGCTCCTGCTTACAAATTTTAGTTAAAATCGTTAGAGCGGTTGATGAGAAATTCGAAAATCAAAAAAACCGTTCTATGACAGGTACCGTTGATATCGTTTCCCCCCCAAAAGTTTTTTTTTTATAAAAATTTAGTAAATGTCAATAATATCACACTTAATTTTTTTCTTCGAAATCGTTAGAGCCGTTTTCGAGATAAATAAGATTATGCATTACGGGTGTATGAGGGGTACCGTTGGTTTTAGAGCAAAAAAAACAAAAATTCAATTTCCCCTCTAAGGAATCACCGAAGAGACGAAGACCCTTAAGTACCGAGTTTGAAGAAAATAGGCCCAGTGGCTTGTGCAGACATAGAGACATACAGGCGGAATTGTCGGACCCACTTTATTTGTCTTCGATATCATCGTAATGTCAACTTTGATCAAAATCTCGAGTTCGATTTTTTTTCCAAATGCAGAATTTGCCCTATAGTACCTACATATATCTCAAGTAAAAATAAAGTAGGTATTCGATGATTTTAACTTGAATAAAAGGGTAGAGAAAGTATGAAGCTACATATTATATTCCATTAAAATTTGCAAATTCGTTGTTTTAACCTAGTATCATACCAAAACACCTTTAGCATCGTACTAATTCAATTAAAATTTTCAATACTGGGTCACATTACAGCCTTGAACTACAAGAGCAAGTTTGTGTGATCCCGTCTTGGATATTTTTAACTAGTGATTTAAACAAATCATCAGGGTACGTTTGTTTGTTTTTCAATCTGTTTTTCTTCTTCTGACTTGACGTCGATACTATTTCAACTGAAAAATTTTTAAAAACTGGTCCACTCGGAGGCTTTGTATATAAGTTTTATAAAATTTACATTTTGTATCAACAAAACACATGTATCTACGTATTTATTTCTTTAACTAAAATAAAGGCCCCCAAAAAAACGTAATGCGCCACTTCTTTTATAACCCTTCATTCAATCAGAGCTCATTTAAATTCCATACTTCAATAATTGAGCGTTGTTCGTTTAGCAAAAAATTTACAATTTTATTCGCTGCTGTCATAGTTAGGTACGGAGTAGGAACGCTTTTTATGATTGCGATTGCGACACATGATAGAACAGCATATAGAGAATGTTGACGGTGGAAAATTACTAAACGTTGACTGTTTTGCACTTGAGCTATAGTGATGGATTGGGCAGATATAACTTAATTAAAATAATACGCAGACTGCGCGTTTTTTCTTGTTTTTTTTTTTATATGCATGGCCATGGCCAACGCCTTCGGGCAAAATGTCAATAAACTAACTGATACTATAGTGCTTGCTTATTTGTATTCGAATGGAAGTTAAGGCGAAGTATTAAAGGGCTATTATAGTAATCCGGATATATCTATGTATCTTCCCCCGTTTGTGGTCAAACAATGTTACACACCTTAGAAACAAAAAAAAAAAAACAGAAGCAACTTTGTTGTGAAGCGATTTATTAAGATTATTATTATTTTTTTTTTGGTGTTAAGACTTGGAAGGAGAAGTTATCATTCTGAGTGTTAGTTGGATTACATAGAAGGTTTGGTTTTTAAAGTAATTGAGAGTTAGTGGTTAATTTTTTGATACCGGAAACATTTACTAAAAGATTTTTTGTAGAATAAATAACCTGTTTTTAATGCGTGGAAGACTTAACTTATGAGTTCTTCATAAAACCGGACCGTCAAATTTACAATGTCCCTCAAGTTACCAGACCAATGTCAGCAGAACAAACGTTTTGTGATGCAATAATAAAGCGCTTATGAGTTGCCAATTAAGTAAAATATAGAAAATGTTTAAAACGTTTAGTTAAACTTATCTTTATTCCATTGTCATATCTGACAAGTCCAATTTTGACTATGTCGAATATGACCCGAAGATATTCAAAATGGAACTGCAGCTACCTCGAAATACAATGTGGCGTGCAGTTAAATCAAGCTGCATTTCGGACTATGCTTTGAAGAAAACAAAACGATCGGTTTCTTAAAGAGGGTTAAGGATTTTTTTTTGTAGAGAGTAATCGTTTCAACTCTGTGTGGTTTCAACAAGACGGAGCAGTTTCAGACGAACCAGTTCTTTAATGGCGAAAATATAACGTAAATTACCCAATTAGCCTACCTATCTATATGTAGGAATTCCGCGTTTCGTTGACGCAAAAAAATCTTCAGAACTGCATCATATTTTTTTGTGTTGTTATTGCAAACATTAAGAGCAACAATTTATTGAATAATAATTGAAACCTCTGTTTCACGAGCTGTGTGACGTGCGGAGCGCCGAGCCGCCGCCGCCGGCCGTCTGGCTTCTGAAAATAAATATCCATATCATCAATTTAAGGCAGATGCGATAGTTTTGTTTGCTTACGTACCCAAGCCAGGTGAATGGTAATGAGCCTTATCTCTTATCACTCTTGCAAACAAACGTTTTCGTAATATTTTCAGCGTTTTTGTAGTAAATTTGACAAAAGAGTTTCAACGTGTCATGTAAGTGTGTATCACATACAATATTAATAACCTCTAAGTGTTTACTTATTAAAAGTCATATCAATGATAATTGAATGTTGTCAATTCAAAAAAATGCGGTTAAATTTAAAAGACACATTTTATTGGATCACCAAATACAAAGGTATGAAACGAACTCGAGTACTTCGATTGATTTCAAACGATTTCAGGTATTCCTCAAGAGTGTATCTTCGGTCCAACACTATTCATCTTGTTTATCGACGCAATATTTGCCCTTCTTCCAGTTTGTGGACAATCTGACTAACACTCACCCTTATTCTGATAGTCGTTTTACTAAAACGCCAGTAAAACGACAAGACTCTAGAAACGAAAATTGGAATTTTATTGAAACGACTATCGTTATAATGCTTAGAAAAGTGAAGAACGTAGAGAACGCTGCCCTTTTCGTATTATTTAAACCCAAAATGTGGACTCTGGAGCCTTGAGGTTTTAAAGGCGTTTTATTAAAACGACTATCGGAATAAGGATGACTATAACTTCACTAAGTAAGTGTTGTGAGTGTAACAGTTACTGATTCCGTATTAGGCTGAAAACACACCGGATAAAGCAAAACATGTTTTTTTGTTTCGTGAAACAAGAGAACATTGTTTCTTATTAGACTAAACACACCAAAGAAAACGAAACAAAACACATGTTTTTGTTTTGAAGTGTTACGATGGTGGTTGTCGAAAATACATGCTATTGTATACGAGCAACACACACCGAATGCAACAAAACTGTTTCGAACAAGGGTCGTTGACGATAATTGCATACTTTCTTATGACGCAACGCACACCAAATGAAACAAAACATAAAAACAAAAGCAAAACAGAAAAACAAGTTTCGTTGCCGATATCTGACCTATTGTTTTTTGCAAAACAAAATTTTGACTCCATTGTTTTTATTTTCTTCTTTCGTTGCACTTTACAGATTTATTTGCTTCTACGATTACTCTGTGCGCAAATTTTAAATAAATCTATACTATTATATAAAGTAAGACTTTTGTTTGTTTGTCAGTTTGTTTGTAAATACTCCAATAGCAGACAAACAAACAAAAGTTTTACTTTATAAACATTTTATTTACTTACCTTTGTATGTCGATAGTAACATAGGGTCATCTGAAAATGAAAAAACTAATAAAAAATATATTAAAATTTAAATTACTTTCACTTACCTCCAAAAAATATTTCCAAAATAGAAAATTGAAAGCAGCAGATTGAGAACTGTCTGCCGTTTCTAACTATTCCGCATTTCATTTCATTTTATTCCTCTATATATTTTGAGGCTGAACACCTACTTGGGCTATTGGAGTAAGAAACTGTTTACACGGCCATGGATACACGCAAGTTCTAGCGCATGATTTTTTCGTGCATATAAATTTTGTAGTATCTATCAATATTTAAAAAAAGGCACGGATTTTAGTTTTAACTCTCTGTGCATCAACAGTTCGCAAAATCGTTGTTGGATAAAGTCACGGATTTCTGTTAACACATTCCACACGACTTTGTGTGCAAAAAAATTCGTTAAAGAAACGTGTGGATTTAAGTTTACAAAGGAAATGCCTTGCAATATTGCTTTCGTCAATTTTTGCAGAAATTATGTTTCAACATTCATATTCAAGTCATAAAATCATCGATTCTCAGAAAAACAGCTTTTACATTTATGCAAGTTTTTGCGCACGATTTTCTACGTTAAAAATTTTGCCAAATCGAAAGAGTGTGCATACAAACTTCGTTCAAAAAAGTGTGGATTTTAGTTTACACATAAAATGCGTTGCAATATTACTTTCGTCAAGAAAGACAGCATTTATATATGCAAGTTTTTGCGCACGATTTTCTCCGTTCAAAATTTTGCCAAATCGAAAAAGCACAGATCTTAGTTGACACATTGTACACGACTTTTTGTGCATCAAAATTTTGCAACATCGATGTTCGATAAAGCCACGCGGACTTTTGTTAACACATTTCACACGACTTTGTGTAATACAAACTTTGTTCAAAAAACCTGCGGATTTTAGTTTACACATAAAATGCTTTGAAATATTACTTTCGTCAATTTTGTATGATGTTAATTTTTGCAGAAATTATGTTTTATGGCCAGGCGCACACATTCAATTTTTAGTTTCGCAACTGTTTAGTTGCTAAAATGAAACATATGGGCTTATATGGGACACCGCGCACTTAGAGCAACTCGATTCGAGCAACTAAAAAGTTTGTGTTTTGACACAAACTAAACGATTGCCTTCGCAGCAGTTGAGCTGTTTTCTATAAGAACAAGAGAGACAAGAGTGTGAACGTGAGTAAAGAGTTGTCAGTGCGCGGTTCTATTTTAACTGGTGATTAAACTATTTGATTTCGATCACAGTTGCCAGTGCGCGACTATCCTAACATTTATATTCAAGTGATTAATTCATCGATGCTTAGAAAGACAGCATTTATATATGCAAGTTTTTGCGCACGATTTTCTACGTTCAAAATTTTGCCAAATCGAAAGAGCACAGATCTTAGTTGACACATTGAACACGACTTTTTGTGCATCAAAATTTTGCAACATCGATGTTCGATAAAGCCACGGATTTCTGTTAACACATTTCACACGACTTTGTGTGCATACAAACTTTGTTCAAAAAACCTGCGGATTTTAGTTTACACATAAAATGAGTTGCAATATTACTTTCGTCAATATTGTATGATGTTAATCTTTACAGAAATTATGTTTTAACATTCACATTCAAGTGACAAAATCATCGATGCTTACAGAGTCAGCATTTATATATGCAAGCTTTTGCGCACGATTTTCTGCGATCAAAATTTTTAAATATCAAAAAAGCACAAGTTTACACATTGAGCACATCTTTTTGTGCATCAAAATTTCGCAATATCGATGTTCGATAAAGTCAGTTACTTGAAAAACCATATGGCCGCAAAAAATGAGTCGTGTGATCAGATCCTTAAATTTGGTGAAAGAAAACAGGAAAGTGAATAGTTGTTTCATTTCAGTTTAGGCTTGAACCGTTTATTTTTGTTCCATTTCAGTTCAGCATGTATTTGTTTCAATTCGGACAGATGTAGCTACTTACACATGCGCAACTATTTGCCATGGTGGCAAGGGGAAGTTTTGACTGCGTTCAGACAAATTTAATGCTCTTTGGCTAAAGGGTGCGTCCAGAAATATATAATGTTTATTTTTATCGTTGGTAAAACCCGATAACATACCCAAGCAACACATAAACTCTTGGAGAGTACTTCAATAAATGCATCAGGTCTTAACAAGCTATTAGTTCAATCTTTTTAATACCATTTCACTTTTTAATCTCCTAATTCACTCTTTAAAAGTGTTCTTTTTGTTATACTATTAATAAAACATCTTTTAAACATCTTAAAGATATTCATGACAAATGTCATTATATTGACTCTATATACCCCCTATGAAACCTTTTAATTTTAAAATGCTGAAAGAGTTTTTCATTTTAATCTTTCGAATACATCTTGAAGATATTCTGTGGACGTTTTCACTAAAACGTCTTTATGATATCTTAACAGGGTATCTTCAAGTAGTACTATTTTTCTCTTTGGTTGAAAAAAAATGTTTTGTTTCACCCGAAATATGTGAATTGTGCAACACTTCCCATGCAATCAAGAACATATGAAGGAAAAAACTAGCTAAAAAATAACTCAAATATTTAGTTGAATGTGCGCGCAGTTGCATATGATTATATTAAACAGAAAATAGACAGAAACTGATTGTTGTGAATTTTTTATCATTTTCTTTTACTCTTTGCTTACACTTTGTTTGCTCTATTTTCTTTGAATTTGACTGTCATTCGTCCTTTACACTTTGTTTACACTTTTTTCACTCTTTGCAGTTATTCGCGGGCTGAGTTGATGGAACTCTCGAGCTGCTATTTTGTTAATTTTGAAGATGACATTTTCGCTTTATCCCAGGAAAAAAAAATAAAAACGATGAAAATGAAAAAATAATAAAAATGAAGTAATAACCGACGAAACAGATAGTGATGACTAGGGCAAAAATATGCTTTGAAATATTAGTTTTAATAAAATATGTTATTAATTAAATACATACATATGAACATATGCTTCAATAAAAATTAATTTAAAAATTATTTAAAAATTCAATAAAATTAATTACTTAACGAAGTTAATAAAATACATTTTTAAAGTATTTAATGGCCAATAATTTAAAATCGCATGCTTAGGTATGTATATTTAAAAAAATGAAATCGACAGCAAAAATAAAGTTATTCCAAATGCATATTTCTTGAAAGTATTAGTGGTTTCAAGCAATTTCATTTTAAATGTAGAGACAACATTTTTTTTTGAACGAAACAAAAATGGAATTCTTCGATAATTACGGAGTCTTTTCGAAATATTATTAAAATTGATTTAGAATCTGAAGGCAGGTACTTTTTTCAATCAATTTTATGAAAATGAAAAACATAAATTTAAATAAAGTGACTAAAGAACCCCAAAATGAAGAAACAACAGATAGTGATAACTACGGCAAATAAAAATATGCTCTAAAAAAAAGTTTGAAGCGCTTAACATACATATCGTCACCTGAGTTCTATCTTGTTCAAAGTCCATTTTGGAAAATGTTGGGAAAACGATTTTTTAACTTCAGAAGCAAAATTTTTACTTAAATTTGTAAGGAAGTACTGTGGAGTTTTTTTCTCCATTAAACTCAATAATTTTTATTTGCAAAATGATTTATAAATCTAGGTTTTATTAAATCCTGAAATAGTTAAAAAAAAATCAAGTGGGATGTCATTTTGGATATTGAACAACGTTGTATGGGCTGTAAACAAGTTGATTAAATTGGTGGATATTGAACAAAAAAGCTAAATATTGAACAAAATAGAAGCACTTAATAATTAAATCATTGAAACTACGAAAATACTATGAAAATTGAACAAAAAATTCTAACTCATTCTTGAGTTAAGCACTAGAACATAATGGGTGATCAGAAAAAATGTTGCTGCTGCTCGGTAGATAATGAAATTCAAAATTTGTTAAACATTTTTTTGAATTCACTGTTTTAGTATGATACTAAAATCGTCGAATACCTATATTATTTCTTTAGTATCGTGCTATTTACAAACGCCACACAAGGACTTAGTTCTTTGCACGAACTTTCATTGTTTCAGGTGCAATTTATTAAGAAAATTGCCTTAGCACGATAATAGTTAGAAAATTGTAAGAATTAAGAATGAGTTAGTAAACTACTTTAAAGTTAGCAAATCGTTAAGAATTATCATACTAATACCTTAATAAAAGGCTGTTTAAAATTTTGCGCCACTGAGTTTTATTGTAATTGGTTTCTTATTATTTTTTCATAAAAATTGTTGTTTTAACTTAGTTTCATACTAAAACAGATTTAACATCGTACTAATTCAACTAAAATTTTGTGCCATTATGATTTTATTTGTAATGCATTGAAAGAAGATCAGGGGCCTGTTTCTCAGATCATACACATCATACATTTTATACAACATACAACATTTGTATACAACATACACATCATTCTGTTTCTCAGATTTCATTGGAAGTGTTGTATGACATTTGTTTTGTTGTATGATGTGTATGATTCTGATATTTCATTATTATTTGAGTGTGAGGTTAATATAAATCTCAATTTTTGGTGAAGACGTGTTGGAACTAGTTGGAATTAATAAACGTGTCAGATGACGCCTTAAAATAATAAAAGAACCTGTTAATTTCAATCTTAAAGATCCATATTTTGTTGAAAAATTTAGATTGCCAAACATTTTTAGTGGAAAAATTGGGAAGATCAATTGTGCGTTCAACTAATTGCAACGAAGCCTTGTCACCTTTGCAACAAATATTGTTAACCCTTCATTAGCCTGGAAATGGAATCCATTATCATGAAATCGGCATAATGCAAGCCCATAAGACAACCCCAATGAAACTACCTCTCTCTATGCCCTACAGGCTCTACCATGTTTTGTGAATGTCGAGCCAGAGAACTTCTCAAATAAATTTTGTTTCCCCAGCATTGACTGATGAAAACAATGTTGCTACATGTTACATGCAGCAGCCACTTTACAACAGAATTTTGTGCTGTATTAAATGTATGATCATTTATAGGTAAATTTGCTGTATGATGTAAATGACACATTTCTGAGAAACAGAATCATACAACATTCCAATATTTCCAGTGTAATCTTCAGTTACATTGTTGTATGACAGTGGATCATACAACAAAATTGAGAAACAGAAATCATACAGCAGAACTGTCAATATCATACAATGTATGATGTGTATGATCTGAGAAACAGGCCCCAGATTGTCGATATTGTATTTGTCTACATTGAACGTAAACTTTTTTCTTGAAATTACTTACACTCTTTCACTTTGTTTCCGATCTTATCACAAATTTGGAATAAAACTGTGCTTTTTCAGACTCTTTTAAGCTAGGCGCGCAAATTTAATTTTTAGTTTCGCAACTGCTTGGGTCGAGCATCTAAACAGTTTGTGTTTTGACACAAACTAAACGATTGTCTAAAATGAGTTCGCTATTTTGTGTAACATATAATTATATGTTTTCTATAAACAACCAAACAGTTGTGCAACTAAAAATTGAATGTGCGCGCCTAGCCTTAAGGTCCAAAATGAATCAAATATTTTCACACGTTCATCATAAGAAAATTTGGTGAAACAATTATGACTGCAACTAACGTTGCAAGCGGATGTCATTTGAATATTGCTTACCACCTTGACCCATCCGTTTTTGTATATTTTGTTTCCACAAAAATAAAAATGGTTTTCGATTTTTTTTTACTCGATCCAGGGCTTCTCTTGGTGTAAAGCATGTAGTTTGTTAAGATGAAACGGAACCTTCTGCTCTACTACATTTTCCAATGAAGGTACTGAAATGACTTCTTCAGATAAAGGAACTATATTAGAATTCTGACTCATAGAATTCTGAAAAAAGATCCTGGATGAGCTGGATTTATCATACTGTAAGCGACAAATATTGTATTCAAAAACTGTCTAAAGATAAAAGGGTTTCTCAAAATACCTTAAAAGCGTTTGAAGATTACGCTTCAACTTTTCGCTTACATCACATTGTGCTTACAGCTTCCAATGTTATATCAGTATTAATTTTGTGTGGTACATTACAGTGCAGTGATATTGAACACAAATGCGGTTTTCCGTCCGCATAACTTTTTTAATAGGATTTTGTTCAATAACATACAAAACTAAATGGATTAGATATGGATATTGAACAACAAAGAAATACATGGTAGTTTTTTTTAAAGTTAATATAAAACTGTTCAATTTCATACAAAAACAAAAAGCAGTGGTTGATTGAATAAAAAAGACACTCAAAATATTTAATAAAGTGGTTTATTGAACAAAATAGTTCTTCATAACTTAAAAACTAAAAGAGATAGAAAAAAAATGGAGTACGCCATTCGAAAGAGCATGTTCGATTTATAAAAACTGCATTTCTAACTCAATTTCGTCAAAAAGGGTCTTTTGAACAAGATAGAACTCAGGCGACGATATGTTAATGGTGCATATGCTTCAATAAATTTATTCTTTTTCAATGTTTACAAATAGTAATCAATACTAAATATGTTTAGTTCGGCTATTCTATGTGTGCATGGTATGCAAAAATATTAATTTTGGATGAAATATGCAAAAATCTACCCCAAAAATTTGTGGTTTGATAAATCGCTTTCGCGAATAAATTTTCCTCGGAATATTTCCCGTTTACTAAACTAAGGGTAGGTGAATGATGCTCTAGAGATTCTCTCAGAATTTGTTAGTATCGGAAATAAACTTTCTAGGATAATTAGTTGTTATTACATAGGACTTTCTGTGCGAAAGAAATTTTCTCCGCAAGAACCCGGCAACGCCGGGTATTTTACGCTAGTATGAAATATGTAGATGGAGAGAAGTTCATTTTTTTAAATTAAGGCAAGAAGCCCTATCTATAATTATAAAAATAAGAACATGCCAATAAACTTACTATTGATAAGCTGTGGATTGCTACTTCCTACTATGACATTTAAAGATTGGCAAGATTAAAAGCTTTTCTCTTTTCTTATAAATAAACACATAATGTCTGTTTTGTAAACACAAAATTGTTATTTGTGTTTACTTGTCGTAGAGTTATAATCTTTCAGCCGGAGTTAAGCTTTTACGATAGTTTGTATTTTGTTTCATTTCAACGCACACCAAACGAAACAAAAAAACAAAACGTTTTGTTTTGTTTTATTCTGTTTCGCTTGGTGTGTGTTCAAATAAAAAAATGTTTTTTGACTATCGAATAAAAAACGTTTTGCTTTATCCGGTGTGTTTTCAGCCTTAATCAAAAAAAAAAATAAGTAATAATTTTTGTAGCAAAGCAAGAGGAAACAAGACAACTAGAAGAAAATATGCCATTTTAAATGCACGTATTTTAATTAAACCTTTGAAATATATTCAGGTATTTACCTAAAAAGTGATCAGGTTAAATTTGGACCAAATATGATGTGGCCAAAATTTTCTACCAGTCTGTCTGTTCGAATACTGTCTATCGATTTTCATTAAAATTTGTACCAACGTTTTCTTATTATTCTATATTTCCTCCAAAACTTTTTTTGTTTTTTATTTCTTTTAAGACAAGCAACAATTTTCCAAATTTAAGAAGCAAATTTTGATTTTTAAAATTTGATGGGTTCACTGATCAAGTTTTTAAAACCTTTCGAATTGGGCATAAAAACTTGCCAAGCCCATCAAATTTTAGTCAGTAATCATTCAATAATAAAATTTCTCTATTACATTGTAGCTGTTTCAATATTATTCTACTTTAAATATTCGGTATTAAACCTTTATAAAGTAAGCGTACTTTTGGATCTCCAGTACTATTCACGGCGGACTTGTTACACAAAGGTGGTTTTTGGCTCTTTTTTTAACATTATGTTTTTGGTCTGATCTCACTCCTTTTTGCAAAGATTTTAATATTTTTCCATGTCAAAATCTCGAAAGATACGGAAAGATAGAAGGGTGGACCCTACCTACTAAAATCAACTTAGTTAATAGCTTCCTATTTCTTTTGGTATATTTTCTTTATGTTATTGGTTGTTTTGTTTCTTCTTATCCTGGCAAGATAACTAACACTAACATACCTACCTTAATTATAAATACTAGTACCTACATCCGCTCAAAGTCATAAAAAAGCAATATTGTTGAGGATGCGATGATGATTTTGTTGCAATTTTAACTCATTTTTTTAAATGAAGGTAGACCACAAATTAACAGCCTAATTAGTAGTTTGATTATAGTTCACATCACAGTTAAGAGTTTTTTTTATGTAAACTCATAATTTTTTCAGGTATGCAAATGTTTTCTTTTTTTATTCATGTTACCCTAAACATAACATAGAGTACCAAATCGAGCACTCTAGTTCTAAGAAAAGTCATGAATTTTCAAGATGCATGTATAGTTTCAAAATGACAATAAAAAGACACTTCGAGTGAAAAATCTTAGATTTTCTATTTTTCGCTTTGAATGTACATTAAGCTATACGGCTCTAAAAAAATTTCATCATTCTACAGCAATCAGAAGTGCTCCATATAAATAAAAAATTTTCTCAGAAAGTGGGCGGATACTACGCCCCCTGAATGGAAAACCTCAAATTTTATTTTTGGTCCTTTATATGCAATTTGGGCCCTACCGTTCTACCAAATTTCATTGTTCTACTGCAATCGGAAGTGTGCCATATAATTTACATTAGTTCTGAGGAAGTGGGCGTATACCACGCCTCGAATGGAAAAACCTAAAATGTTCGATCTATTCCTCTGCTTGCATGACAAGACCTATCGTTGCGCAAAATTACAAGATTTTAGGATGTCGGGAAGTGCTCCATAATTTTGATGATCTGTCAGTCAGTGAGTTAGTCAGTTACGGTTTTTGTGATTTTTGAGGAAATCGCTTATGCTAGAAAATTGAAATTTAGTGAGGTGCCTGTGCCTGACTTATCTTATATTCGCTTAGCAACTATTCGGAATTTTAAGTTTCTGACTTCATTGGTACTGAAGATAGGGAGGGGTTAAAAATCGCCTGAGTTTGTTCTTGTAAAAAGGGTGTAGTGCCAGAACTTGGCTGGGCACTACCGTGCCCTTTGATAGTATTTGTTTAAATCTGCTAACTGCAGTAAATACATAATTGGCTGAAGACCGAAAGACCTTTCAAAATATGATCTCTATCGGTAAAACGTATTCGGAAACCCGACAAATCCTCGACTGTTCCAAAAAAAAAGGTCAGAAGTGCTGTAACATTTACAGAAAAACCCGAAAAACGTGCAGGCTTAGTAACGTTAAAAGCTGCTGGAAATCGATTCCTGTTGAAAGATGTCAACGGCTTGTATACTCTATGTAAAGCCGCTGTACCGCTGTTATAAAAAATAAACTACAAGCTACCAAATATTGATTTGAACAACAAATTTAACTAATACAAAAATAAATACCCAATATTAATTAAAAAAGGTACAATATTTTGTTAGATGTGATTTGGATATGGTGCTATTTTTTTGACTGGCAAAATTTTGAAAATGTCTTGGAGATTTAACATATTTTAAGCAGGGTTGCAAAAGCTTAAGTCACTTTTAAGTTTAAGCTTGGCTGTAATGCACAAGCTAAGTGGGTGGATTATAAATTAAAAAAAAATGTAATTCAGCAGCTAGTTACTGACTTATGAATTAAAAAAAATTTAATTCATAAGCTAGTTGGTGACTAATGAATTACAAAAATTCAAAATGGGCAACTTAGTGCAACTTCAGAATTAAAAAAAATGTATTCACAAACTACTAAGTGACTTATGAATAAAAAAATTTTAATTTATAAGCTTGTTGGTAGATTGGAAATTCTTAAGCTTTTTTTGACTACAAAAATATTTAATTACTAGCTGCCCCAGCAGACGTTGTTCTGCCCTTTTTTCTCTAAAACAACAGTTATAAAACATATTTCAGAGTGATCACTTTTCATATTTATAGATTTACGTCTCCATGATAAACATCGATTACTTACAAATATAAGTGTCCTATTTTGTAAGTTGCAAGGCTTTAGTATTAGTAGTAATAATCTGGTATTTTCATTGTAATGCCTTATCGTACACGATATTTTTTGTTTGAATACCTGGCGCGTAAATAAATAAAGCTGTTGGTTTTGCGACGCGAGAGCAGGCAACATACAACTGTTCATGAGAGAAGCATGGGTTTTCCAGATTGACGCCGCAAACACTCAACGACTGACCCTGTGATTTATTTATGGTCGTACACTGAAAATAAAATCTAGGTATATATGATAAAAATGTACGTTGATCAGACAAAAATTTTGTCAATATACGTCCAACAAAAAGTTTTATCAAATTGACAAAAATTATAGAATTTTGTTGAGGCAACAAAAAATATTTTGTTGTATCCACAAAATTATTTTGTTATGCTAACAGATTAATTTGTTGAAATAACAAAAATATTTTGTCAATATGACAAAATTTCGTAGAACTTACAAAATTAATTTGTCATATTAACAATTATTTTGTTGTATTAACAAATTTTTTTGTTAATGTTAAAAATTTGTTTTTTTTATTATTACCGGATTAACAAATTTTTTTTGTCAAATTAACAAAATTGTTTTGTTAAATTAACAAAACTTTTTTGTTATATTTTGTTAAATTAACAAAATATTTTGTCAATTCAACAAAATATTTTGTCAATTTTACAAATTTCTTTTGTTGAATCCACAAAATTAATTTCTTCAAAATATTTTCTTTTGGGATTTAAGTTAAAAAAAATTGACGTTTCGTCCCTACGATCTCACAATACAACCATCTGTGAGGGCGTATGGACAATACGCAATTTTTGTTAAGTTCAAGTAATCTTACATCGATTTTTTAACAAAAACCAAATGTGAACTATATCATACACAAAAGAAATGTCATGATCAAAAAAATAATATTATTTTATCAATATTACAAAATAATTCAACCCCAAAACAAAATATTTTGCATTTGAACAAAAATGTTTTCATTTTTGTTAAATTGACAAAAAAAAATTAACAAAAACTTTGTGATATTGATAAACATTTACAAAACAGATTTTTTGTAGATACAGCAAACATTTTGTTAACATCACAAACAAGTTTGTCGATGTTACAAAAATCTCTGTTTTATTTTGTTATATTAACAAAACTTAGTTTGTTAAACTGACAATATTATTTGTAGTGCATATTTTGTTAAACTGACAGAAAATCATGCTGAATTATAAAAATTTTGTGAAATCAACAAAATCATTCTTTCGTATTGACAAAAATTTAATCAAAACGATAAAATTGTTTCGTTAAAAGTCAACAAAACGTTTTTGTCAATATTACCTAGGAATTTATTTTCAGTGTAGCGAAAGCAAGCTGCACTGGAAATTGCAGTCTTTTAATTGAAGATTAGGTGGAGGTAATGCTGGCAAATCCAGTGAGTTCAAAAATTCTGGTGGATAATTGACGACATGATCTTGGTTAGTTGGCAATCAACTGATTTGTAATTTGTATGTCCTTAATTCACCGGCAATTTCATTTTGGATTTTGAAATTTATTTCATTTATATCCGTGTTTTTGGGAGCTAATATAGCTCGTTCACTCAACCTACAATAATTTCTGTAATTTTGAGCTCCGTTTGGGGACACCTTTTCTATAAGCTCAGTTTTTGATTCTGTAAACTGACAAAAATTGACACGAAATGTCACCATTACCAATGTCAATGAGTTGTTTTGAAAATATTTCTTCAGATCAATCATTTTGCAATCCGACACGCTTATTCTGGCTCAAATTTAGTATCTTAATTTTTGTCCACAAAATGGAGGACTTCAAACATGCATTCAGTTCATCCGCTGGTGTAGACCGTGGAATAACTGGTAATGTTTGACGAAAATGTCCTGCTAACAAAATCATCGCTCCATCGAATCGGTTTTGACTGCTTCGTAGATCTTCCAGAGTTCTGTCTAATGCCTCCAAAGACTTCTTATGTGCCATCGTGCATTCATTCCATACTATCAACTTGCATTGCTGAAAAACCTTTGCCATTGCAGAGTGCAAGACGGAGTTTCGTTGCTTTAAATATTCAATGGTAATTTTAGCGCTGAATGGACTGTTCGACCGCCTTCCAACAATGTAGCTGCAATACCAGAGGAAGCAAGTGCGAGTGCAATTGCATTCTGTAAGCGAATTGTTGCTAAAATCAATGAAATTAAAAAAGTCTTTCCTGTACCACCAGGAGCATCGAAAAAGTAAAATCCTCTAGTTCCATCATTTACAACTTCCATAAGTGTATCAAAGACATATTTTGTTGTTGGTTCAACAACGGAACATATATTCGAACCGATTCCCTTAAAGCATCGAGATCGAACAGTTTTTCACGATGCAACTCTTGATTAAAAGCGTCGTGCATTGGGCGATTAGGCGCGGCCATTCCTAATTGAGATATTGACATATATTATGTATGTCTTCAATTGATATCAACGCCCCGTTGTAAATTTCTTCAGTGAATTGTAAATATCGATTTCCTGTTCTATTGTGCATTTGATGCAAGATACACATATCATCTTTGTATTTGATGCATAAATCAATTGGGTTTGACGGAAAGCATGTTCGTAGAAAACAATGTTCGTATTTGTTGAGCTTTTGAAGAAATTACAGCACCATTTAAAGTTTGATCCCAATGAGCATCATTTTCTAACAGTTGCAAACGCTGACAGGGTTCTCTGTAAGAGCCACATAATTCACCATTAACTGTTCGTAAATGTTGGAATGGTGTTGGGCCTCGAACATTGACTAAAAGTGTAATCTATATAAATAAAAATGAATCGCAAAATGTGTTTCTAAGCGTAAAACTCGAGAACGCCGCAATAAACGTTTTTTCTCTCCATAAGAACCTTCCTTGTAACTTGACAAACTCTTAAAAAAAAAAATCAGGCGAATTGGTCAAGCCGTTCTCGAGTTTAACGCTTAGCAACACATTTTGCGATTCATTTTTATTTATATAGATTAACGAAAGTAGTTTTCAATTTGTGTGTTGCCTTCATGCAGTCCCTATAACCCGATAGAACAAAAAGCAATATCGATAAAATAAAACTCACAAAATTTTGCAAAAGATTAAAAACTACCTTCGTTAATAATTAAATAATTATGTAGTCAAAACAAGCTCAAGAATTTCTAATCTACAACTAGCTTATGAATTAAATTTTTTTTAATTCATAAGTCACTTAGTAGGTTTTGAATTAATTCTTTTTTAATTCATAGGTGACTTAGTAGCTTATGAATTAAATTTGTTTTTAATTCATAAAGCATTAAATAGCTTATGAATTAAAGTTTTTTTAATTTATAAGTCACTAACTAACTTATGAATTAATTTTTTTTATTCACAAGTCATCTACGGACTTATGACTTATGTTTTTTAATTCAAAAATTCGCAACCCTGATCTTAAGAAATGGACTGAATTTGAAATCTTTTTTTTTTTTTTGTAAAATTATTTAAAGGCTTAAAAGCTAATTGAATTAAAAGGAGGCAACTACTTATACGTATTCGAAGTACGAATTCAGTTTTTCGACGTCATAAAGTTGATGATGAGCAATATCTTCCAGCTTTCGGATCTTCATCTTAATGGGTATAGATTTTCGTCAAAAATCGGAAAATGACTTATAGAATCATGTAACGAAGAGATATCTGCAAAAGTAATACGCTTTTAAGATCTTTCAAACGCAAAATCATTGAGAGTGTTACGTTGGAACAAATTACTTAATTAAATAACTAACTAATTAAGCCTTAAAATGTCTAGTTTGCATGGTTCGAATTCTTTCTCCAATTTCGTTTGGCTTTCACCTCTAAAGTCAAGAAGTGTCTTTATATTCGATATATCACTCTCGAGAAATAAAAAAGATTATAAAGATAACCGAATAAACACCTATGTATCTAAGTCGTGAAAAAGTGATAATTTCTTATCGGTTGTTTTGTTACGGTTTCGTTTGAGAGATTCTATCATTCGGACTACCACTTATGGCATTACTCTTTGCTTTTGCTTTGAATAAATAGTTAATTGACAGTTCCCGACAAGAGAAGGTCCATCAAGACTCTCGTGAGTTCAGTTCCAAGATACATCATCCAAGTTCCAGGTTCCCAAACTCAAACTTCTATACAATTCTGATAATATATTGCTATCTCAGACACGATATTTTTAGAACGCCCAGAATAGATGATGCGTTGTTAGCCAAACTACCAGTTGAAATTTATAACAAACAAAATTATTGCATCAGCAAGTTTATATCAGTATAACTTTCCATTACGTTTTTGATAGATAGTACCTATTAAACGGAGATAAACTCTCCTGCTCTTTGTGTGTCAAAAAAAAAAACAAAAACCTAGGACCATACATTATATTCCTCTGTTAATTTGTTCAGAATCATAAATTATGAAGGTTTAATGCATTTTCTATTTATTACCGATATAAATCGTTCAAGGGGGAGTCTTTGGTCCAAGCTTTTCATAGTGGGTAAAATTTGTACTTTGATTATCACAGATTCTGTTGTGATAATAAAGTTATGATTCTTTGTCATTTTCAGTGCCGAAGCCAAACACTTGCAAATGTAAGTGTCATCGATAAAATAATCGATTAAGTGGAGCTAAAAGTCCACTGATTTCCAGGAATCAATAAAATCATTTATTACAGGTGATTAGCTGGTTACACTCTCACCCTTAGCATTGTAATACAATTGGGCATAATTAATTCGAAATAGCTCTTACATATGTAACTGTCTTTAATTCTAAACATGAAAATAAAACCCCAACATTTCTAAACAAAATGTCATTTGAACGAATTTCCAATTAAAAAAAGATTAAAATCTTTTTCACCCCATTTTTAATCATTATATAAATATTATAGTTTATTTTTTTTTTTTTTTTTTTTATAAATGCCGTCGTACAAATTTTCTGAGTGCAAAGCAATTAGTTGATCATGCTTAGGCTCCACATCCCTAAGTAATAATTTATGAATTATACAAAATGCTGAAAAAATAAAAAATGATAAATA
Organism: Chrysotoxum bicinctum; assembly: GCA_911387755.1. Lineage (NCBI taxonomy): Eukaryota > Metazoa > Arthropoda > Insecta > Diptera > Syrphidae > Chrysotoxum > Chrysotoxum bicinctum. The sequence goes on from OU426987.1 coordinate 92,719,865, forward strand.
CAGTTTGCTAGAGGTAAACATCATTCTCCGAATACACACAATCAACTTTGAAAAAAATATATAAAATCAAAAACAATCTGTTTTTGCGTTTTGTGCTCCTCTCGTTAACCTATACCACCATAAAGGTCTCATTTCTAATGGCACTTTCAGATTTCCTCCCAAAATAGAATAGCTATCACTGTGTGATGAACAATTCGTCATACTCATCATCAACAACAAGAATCGCATATACTTCCCAGTCCAACTTTCAGCTCTTTGATGTGATTCATTCGAATAGCTTTTTACCGAAAAATTAAATAAAAACTATTTTTTTTCTTACAAAACTAGACTTCCATCGCTAGAACTGATGCACTTGGATATAGTGATGGACTCTATATCGCGTCCGGCAGCTAATCAATGCCAGTGACTGGAATTCTTAATTATGAATAATGTGATACATTTTTGTTCTTATCGTTGTCCGACGATCACGTTAGTTAAAAAATATAATAAAATAAAAAATCGTGACAAAACAATATTACGTCATAAATTGTATGGTCAGAGCACGCGGAACGCGGTCCACAATACAACTTTTTTTTCTTCTTTTATTATCTCAGATTTTGCTCAGAATGTAAACAAAAACAACACCATAACGTGTGACTTGTTCCAAGTTCGTCTCTGAATATCCAATCACAATTCACAAAGTACAGTTGCACTTAAAAAACCTAAGATCTGAGAGAGACTACGAGTATTGGAGAATGAGAGGAAATCTTTGCATTCCAGTGCAAATCGTATATATGTATATGTATGTATATGTACTTGTGTTGGGAAAAAAATAACGCTTAACATATTTTTTGGTTTTGTTTTCTTGTAAAACAAAGATATTTACAGTCTATTTAATTTGGAAATATTGATTAGACTTAAGTTAGTAGATACGCCAGAGCTGTTCTTAAATCCAGAAATAATTTCGTTTTTAAATCAAGTTACTTTAATGAAAAGTTTTTGGACAAGAAATTATTTAAAAAAAAGAATATATTCTGGGCTCTCACGTAAAACGACGATCGTCATGTCGTTTACTCGATTGTTTTGCTTCATGCAACACAAAACAAATATGAATCGTCTAGGCGACGTCGCACACTGGGCAGAACACCACTAAGGGTGGCATTAAATCAACTATCAATGCTATGGTTTTAAAATTATGCACGATTACTTCTAGCATGATAGTTGGGACAATAGAAAAACGAAATTGCGGATACCCCCAATAAAAACGACTACTTTAAAAAAAACTTCAATAAGATTTTTTTTTTTAAATTCAATATTTCGAAAATCCCATGCATTTAAATGTAAATGAAAGGTGGAGTAGACATTCGAAAAAACGGATCCACCCATGCAACACAGATAAACCAAATTGAAATTAAAATATCTTGATGTGGCACTTCTGTGTAGCGGAATTTCCAGTGGTAGCGTTGCAGACCTGTCCATGTCCATCTATCATTGTGAATAATAAATTGTGTTTAACGTTGAAAGTATTTTCACCAACTTTAACGAGACTAATCTGGAGCTCTTCGTTTTGATAATCCACTCTGTGTTTTTCGGCCACAGATGCGGGTGCAGATTCCTTGAGAAACTCAATTTTAAGAGGCCCACAATATCTGGTTGGGCGAGCATTCTGCCAAATTATTTTTTCACCAAAATTTAAAAGAAGAGGAACAACGCATTTAATGAAAACAATTACGTCATCGGCGGCGTCAAGTTGATGAAACGCTTGTCTTTTGAAAGCATGGTTGTATAGGACCCGTTTTAGAACTTCTTCGCTTAAAAACGCAATTTGGTTGTATAATCCCTTCAGGTTTGAACTTTTCATAATGATATACAGCTCAAAGTTTTGAAAGATATTCGGTCTAAGAAGTAATTTAGGGATGGCCATGGCGCAATGGTTGTGTGATCGCCTGTCAACCTCATGATCACAGGTTCGATCCCTGCCGTCGTCTATGTCGTCTTTAATTCCATTAAATCCTTCTATAAATTGTCATCAGTGGGTTGCTGGTTTACTCATTACATGTTGTTCAGGCATAATACTAACAGCATGTGATTGAGTTAAACTAGTATCCCCAACAAGGATGAAAACGAATAAAATAATGCGAATTATAAGGGACATAGAAATAAGACACGGCAATTCTCCGCTTAAATTCAGCCGCCATCCCTGGATATAAAAAATCTGAGACAAACACCTTCAGTCTCAGAACATCGTGCCACACATCTTTCCTATCCTTCTTTCTCTTCCGTAACTTCACGCCCGCGCTGTGACATTTAAAGGGTAATCATAATCCCTTGAGCGTGAGTAGATTATAAAAAAAATAAAATGCACGACTGGGTCGCACGAACTTGCTCCTATGTAATAGACTAGGAATTTTAAAAACGAATGTTATTAGAGAAAACTGTTCATAAGGATAAAATGAATTTTTTTTAATTCTTTAAGAAGTAAGAGATAAAAACAGAATGATATGCAAATATGAATTTATGCAGGAACAAAAATTATAAGTCTTTGTAGTGGTTCCTTAAAAAAATAAGCTTTTATGTAAAAAATTTTTAAAACATTTTTAAGAAAAAAATTTGGTACGCCAACCTTAAGTTTTTATTACTGTACGAATAAAAGTCTAATTTCCAAAAAAAATACTAAGCCGTTCTTGAGATATCGAATTTTTCAAAAAAAAAAAATACTTTTTTTTTCTAAACATTGAAAAAATATTTTTTCTTAAGTTTTTAAATGCAATGTTTTTAAAACTTTTTAGGAGCTTTTTTATAAAAAATTTCATTAAAATCCGTTAAGTCGATATTGAGAAATTCAAAATTCGAAAAAATCGCTCTATGGTAGGTACAGTCAGTAATATCTAGATTTAAAATTTTGTTTTATTAAATTATAAATCGTAAAGATTAATCAAAAGAAAAAAAATTTTAGCAAAATTCTCGGAACCGTTTTCGAGAAAAATGCGATTTTCGACAACCATTTTTTAAAATTTGTATGGAAGGTACCGTTAGTTTTAGATAAAACAAAATTTTTTTTCTCAAATCTTGTAGATTATATTAAGAAACTTTTATTTGCCAAGTTTGAAAAAAATCGAGCATGGGGTTTTCGAAATATTGAGATTCCAAAAAAAAAATTTGAATTTTTTTTAAAAATCCAAAAAATTAAAAATTGAAAATTTGAATATGTAATAATATTTAAACTTTGGAGGAGCTTTGGCATAAAAAAAATTATTAAAATCGGCTGTACCGTTTTCGAGAAAATCAAAAACAAAAAAAATGGACCCAGGGGGGCTTCCGAAAATAACAATTTTTTGTAAAATTTTTTTCAACCATTAGCTAGTTTTAACCAAATGAAATTTTTGGAATTTTTTTTTAAAAATTCTGTGGGACAGTTTTTGAGAAAAAAAAATAATTATAAAATTTCGAAAAAAAATCGTATGGCAGGTACCGTTATTTTTGGTCTTAAAAAAAAAATAGAAAAAAACGTCCGGGGGTAAAAAATTAAAACCCATATCTACCAAGTTTGAAGAAAATCGGCCGAGCCGTTTAGGCTGTAGTCGAACCGACAGACAGACAGACAGAATTGCGAGACCCACTTTTTTGGTCTTCGCTATCATCGTAATGTCAACTTTGATCAAAATCTCGAGTTCGATTTTTTTTACGAATGCATAACTTGCCTTATAGTACCTATAAGTCGCAAGTAAAAAATTAAAATTAAATAGATGACAAAAAATCGATATTTTTCGAGAATGATGTCACCAACAAGGAAGTCAACTATAGGAAAAGTTGCATAGTAGCAAAAAAACTTTACAGATTTTAAAACCAGATAAGACCCTGAATTTTAACACTTAACGTCATGTCATGTCCAACACATCCAGAACGCTTAGATATTTTAATAAATACAAAAATTAAAAAAAAATTACACATATTTTTAAGCTTTAACCACATATTAAGAGGACGGAAAGAAAAATTTCTTATAAAAATAAAAAAAATCAACACATCTGAGCCTACTGCTTCCACTGTAATAATTTTTTTTGTGTATAATAAAAAGCTGTAAAATTCCACACCATTAACTGTTGTCATTCAGAACAAAAACAAAAAAAAACACGTCTGGATTCGATCAAAAAAATATCAAATTCTCCATTCGTGACGATTTGGAAAAGACCACGTGCACCCAATTAACACATTCTCATTTTTTATTCTCTCTATTTACAATGAAAATAGAACATTGGTTTAAATCAAAACTTTACTTTAAAATTTTACTAAATGCCACTATTAGTGGTGTTTTTCCCCAGTGTGCGTCGTAGGCGATTCAATAAATGCTTCATATAACCAGCTGATGTGTCGAATAAAATCATTTGAACGATTGTTATTTTGCAATTAATGAGAATTTAGTTGATTTTTTGATAAACAAAAATTATATAAATAAAATGCACGACTGGGTCGCACGAACTTGCTCCTATGTAATAGACTAGGAATTTTACAAACGAATGTTATTAGAGAAAACTCTTCATAAGTATAAAATTATAATTTTTTAAATTCTTTTAGTAGTAAGAGATAAAAAAATGCTATGCAAATATGAATATATGCAAGAACAAAAATTATGAGTCCTTGTAGTGGTTTCTTTAAAAAAATAAGCTTTTATAAACAAATTTTTTAAAACATTTTTAAGAAAACAAATTTGATACGCCAACTTTAAGTTTTTATTATTGTGCGAATGAAAATTAAATTTCAAAAAAAAAAAAATATTAAATCGCTTTTGAAATATCCAATTTTCCAAAAAAAAATAGTTTTTTTTTTAAATTTTGAAATGCAATGTTTTTTAAACTCTTAGAGGCATCTCTAGAAAAAATTTCATTAAAATCCGTTATGTCGATAGTGAGAAATTCAAAATTAGACAAAATGGTCCTATGGTAAGTACAAGCTGTAATATCTTAATTTTATTAAATTAAAGATCATAAAAATTAAATGAAAGAAAAAAATTTCTATCGAAATTCTAGGCGCGCCGTTTTCGAGAAAAATACGATTTTTGAAAACCATTTTTTAACATTTTTTCACATTTTTTCACATTTTTTAACATTTGTGTGGGGGGTACCTACCTTTATTTTTAGGTAAAATAAATTTTTTTTCTCACATCTTGTAGATTATATTGAAAAACTAATATTTACTAAGTTTAAAAAAAATCTAGCATGGGGTTTTCGAAATATTGAGTTTTGAAAAAAAAATTGAAACTTTTCTTAAAAATCAAAAAAAAAATAATTTTTGAAAATTTGAATACACAAATCTGTTCAAATTGTTGGGGAGCTTTAGCATATTATATTTATAAAATTTCGAAAAAAAATCATATGGCAGGTACCGTTATTTTTGGTCTTAAAAAAAAAACGTTTGGGGGGGGAAAATTTAAAGTGATATCTATCAAGTTTAAAGAAGATCGGCCGAGCCGCTAACGGCTCGAGTATACCTAGTCCGTCATCGGCCGAAGTATACTCGGGCGTTGTATGCCGAACTCGGCCGATCGAACCAAACGTAATAAGCGATCAACCGGCATATCCCAACATGTTTGGATTTTTCGTCAGTTGCCCGGTTGATTCTTGCGATGAAACTCATGCAAAAAAAAATATTGATAGTAAAAATTAATTTATAACAGGGCACCTCTCTGAGACATTGCTAAACGACTATGGACCGAAATTTCATCTCAGATGGAACTGACTGTTGCAGACATTAAGAAAAAATCTTCCATTGAAAAAAACTATTACTTTCATATCCAAGGTTCACAGTCAGACTCCAGACCGGCGCCATTCGAGATCGGAAGGAGTGTATGGAGAAGAACGTCCGAGACAGTCGTCCGAATAGCTCCGACCCGATATCGGCCGGTGATTCGGTTTTAGTGTACGTGAACTGTAAGGCTGTAGTCGAACAGACAGACAGACGGAATTGCGAGACCCACTTTTTTAGTCTTCGCTATCATCGTCATGTCAACTTTGATCAAAATCTTGAGTTCGATTTTTTTTCCAAATGCATAACTTACCTTATAGTACCTATAAGTCGCAAGTAGTATACAAAACAAAATATTCAACAACAATGCAACATTAAAAAAAGTTGTTCTTCGACGATGATAAAAATGAAGACAATATCGGCTTATTACGTTACCGGATAACGCTAAGAGATTCATCTAATCATCTATCGCCAGGTACAAATATAACCAAGCTTCAAAAAAAAAATCATTTACTCTTCATTTGATTTTTGGTTCTAGTTTTGTTAAACGTTTTCACTTTACAAAAGAGGTCTTTGTTTCCGTGTTAGACACCGTCAATCTAACTTCAATTTTAAGGCTTAATAGTTGGAATAGAGCTGTATAAATTGTTGATTTGAAATTAACGAATCGTTAATCAATCGATCATTGATTCAATTGATTCAATTCAATACTAATACCTGTACAGATTTTGATCTAATCCAATTTAAACTTAATTTCTTTTCAAAACCAAATGAAATAAAAATTTCTTAATTGAAAAAAAAAAAAACATTTTTCGCCAAAAAGAAAAAAAAAGTATTCATTAAAAATTAAAAATTAAGCAAGCACTTGTTAATTTTAGGCGTATTTTATTGGAAATCTATAGCTAGCGCAGCAGTGCAAGTCCGAATAAAATTTATTAAGTTGGTATGCTTCGCATTTATACCCATGTCAAAATCAAATTGAAAAAGAAGTACCTAGTAAAATAAATATGGGACCTTATTCGGAATTCCCCCCCCCACCAAAATGAACTTTTTTTTTACCGAATCGATAAAAAAGTGTTTGCTGTTGATAAAAAACATCAAATTATGGAGGAGAAATACTTTTTTATGGTAAAAAAGTGAAGTATAAGCGGACCACCCACATTACTGTTGGCCCTCATTCGGAATTCCCCCCCCCCCCCCCCCCCAAAATGAACTTTTTTTTTTAAGAATCGATAAAAGAGTGTTTGCTGTTGATAAAAAACATCAAATTATGGAGGAGAAACACTTTTTTATGGTAAAAAAGTGAAGTATAAGCGGACCACCCACAGTACTATAACTAAAACTACTTTTGTATGGGATTTTTGCTTTTTTTGCTTGCTTACGCATTACGGCGTATAAACAGTGAGACATGTATGGGGGGCATGCTGCCCCCCTGCAACCCCCCTGCTTGGGCACACTATAGGATTTGGGGTAGGTGCGAGATTGGGTGTATGCAAGGTTTCTTTTGCATTTACAGAATCTGGATTTAAAGAAACTTTGAATTTACCCTATGGCGAACCTATATTAATTTTTTTTACTTCACTTTTTTACCATAAAAAAGTGTTTCTCCTCCATAATTTGATGATTTTTATCAACAGCCTACTTTTTTTATCGCTTCATTACAAAAAAGTGCATTTTGGGGGGGGGGGGGGGGGAGAATTCCGAATAAGGACCTAAATATGTAATTTCTTTGAAAAAAAAAATACAAATTTAAATGAATAAAGAACCAAAACAGATAAGGGTTATAAATAATTTCTTAATTTCTTTTAACAAATCATGTTATTATTTAGTAGATACATATTACAGACTCATTAAGTGAACCAAATAAAAGCAAACGAAAACGAAAGATGATATATGTACCTACAAATAAACAATCCGAAAGTATAAAAAAGTATACGTCATTGTATGTCAAGTTGAAATAGAGCTGAAATTGATGGTTATATGTATGTATGTATTTAGTAGGTGAAAAATTAAATTAAATTAAAAAAAAAAAATTAAATGGAAAAATTATTAATAAAATCAAATCTTAATGGTATGTATATACCTAAGTACACAAAGTCAAATAAAGATTCGGTGTCAAAAAAATCGGCAAGATCATTCTTCCTTACATTATGTCATGATTAGCAATATGGTTGTCAAACAATATTACGTGTGTTTGGTATCGTGAAATTTCTGACAAATTTTCACAATTAGCTATCGAACCCCGTACGCAAAAACCAGCAGTTTCTTATATCGAAAATAAAAGCAGATCTAAAAGTATTTAGATAAGTACACGATAAATTCACAGGTCTTATGTTTTCGCCATCAATAGGAATGACATTTCGGTTATTTCTATGGAAATCTTTTTATCTTCTCAGTTATTGGAAATAAGACATCGACTTCGTGGATTCTATGGATTTCGTTGCCTAATGTCACCGCAAAGCCCTCCAATTGTTTTTTCCAGGACGAAAAATATAATGTCGTTCCTTAACTTTTCATATGCTTTTCAATCTATTGGCATAGCACCCACCCTTCGCTGAATTTCATACTCTTATTTTTGTCTTATTTGACAGATAGGGAACATGCATCTTTATTTGATACGTTAACACTTTGACCCCAACGCATTAAGAGACAACCTTGTGATTATTGACTATTAGCGTTTACCGTCTAATCGTAATATAATATTCCAAACCACATAATTTTGGTTTTAGTTAAAACAGACCATTAAGTGTGCAAATATCACCGAACGCATCCTCAAATAATCAAAACCTGCCAACCTGAAGCAAAAAACATTTTTCTGCAATCAATTTGAGTGCCATTCTATTCCAGACGTTCCAAAACTTTATCCGCATTATTATATGCACTATACTTACTACTAATTTAACCGCATTATTGCCTTGCTGTTGTTTACTGTGTACAATTTTGCTGCGCTGCACATTTACCAATAAAAAACGACTTTTGTCTCGAACAGTCAAAAGTTTGTCATTCAGAGAATCATCGAAATGATTGAGATTGGGAACGATTGAAATGAAAATTTGTAATTAAAATCATCAATACTTTTTGATGATCGGATCAATTTATTTGCATATTATTTTTACCCAGTCCCGATTTCTTTAATAGAAATATTGTCAATTTATTTAATAGAAAGTCCCTCTACGATTCAGAATTATAAGGGAAAGTGAACGACGCTGGTTTTCTAATGAAATTCTTAGATTATTATGAGAACGGGACTTGGTCCACAACAAATGAAAACGTTAAATACAAAATATTGACCATCGAATGTTGCATAATCAAGTGGTTTGTAAAATTAGAAAATCAAAAATTCAATTGTATAGAACCAAGTTAAATCCTTCCATGAATGTTTTGATAGTCAATTTTATTTTATTCAACTTTTCTTTGTTCTGCGCAAACCACTTACCCAAGTTTGGGAAACTTGGTGAAAATTTCAAGTTACCAAACAGGCATTCATGTCATTTCGATCAGATGTTGTGTTTTATTGTGAATATAATTTTCAGTTGAATATAACGGCGCAGTGACATACATAAGTCCCCGGGACATAAGTTCCGAAAAAAATTTTCGGGAATTCGATTCGGAAGACATAACGCCCGAAAAAAATTTCGGGACTTATGTCCTACGAGTATATTTTTTCTAATTTTGCATAGCAACAATTTAAAGAGACCAAAGCTGACGAAATAATAGAACCGGTATACGTTAATACATCAGTTCTAGCACCCAAAATTATGGCGTATAAACAGTGAACTATGTATGGGGGGTATGGTATGGTGCCCCCTGCAACCTTCCTGCTGGGGCTCACTATAGGATTTGGGGTAGGTGCGAGGTAAGGTGGATTCAAAGTTTCTTTTGCATTAACAGAATATGGATTTAAAGATACTTTGAATTCATAAATACCCAATATACACATGTATAAACGTAGCCTTAAGGATTGCAAATTTTATGCTTAGTACATGAACATTTACATATGTATAACAAAATAATGTGTATACAATTATTTTTGTTTTATTTGGGACTTATGTCCCATTTTCAACAAAAAAAATTCGGGATTTATGTCTCAGTACGGTGGGACATAAGTCCCGAATCGAATTCGGGATTTCTGTCCCGAATTGCGCCGATTCCACCCCTGTACTGACATTGTTGAAAGTATTCTGTCTGTTAAGTCAAATGTGTTTGAAATAAATGAAATGTTTTTTCAAACCAGTGAAAACTAGCTAAAATTTTGCCAATGCTGAAACAGAACTGGGAATTAATTCAGTCCCATTTATTTGCTTCCATATTGCAACAGGCTTAATGTCAATATGCGAGCACATAACATCCTATATTATCTATTAAACAGTCAGGTTTTCGTAAAAATCATAATTGCATGACAGCCATTTTAAATATTGTTGAAGATACCAGGCTTGCTTTGGATGATGACCACGTCACATTTATTGTGCTTTCTTGACTTTACAAAAACATTTGAAACTGTTAGTCCAGTAAAATTAAATTAATTAATTCAAAATATCTACAAAAAATACTGCGTCGAATTTTGTTTTTAGTTCTTTAAGAGTACCTATTGGAGAGTGTAAATCCAAAAAGTTCGAACAAAAAGCGCCCATGCGTTGTCCGCCATTTTGAAAAAGGCTTGGAAAGCGTGAACTCTTTAAGAAACAAAAAAAAAAAATCGACGCAGTTTTTTTGTAGATATAAAATACTTATTTGACTGGACTATGTGGACCATGCTTAATTATGCCAAAAACTGTTAGATTTGTATTGCGCATACAATTAACATAGACCTCGAAGTAATTTCACGCTGGTCAGTTAGCAAAGGACTATTTCTAAATCCTCTAAAATCAGTGTTATCAGTAGGAAAGCTTCAGAACTAAAGGGGATATACAATCTGGACCAGCGGATTTATGTATTTCAAGGTCTTTGACGACTCTTGCGACTGCACGAGTGCGAAAGAAGATTTGTTCCATAAAACCATTCACGCTCTTGAGTACAGGAGGAATCATAACACTGTGTGGCAAAGTCAAATTAGCATCAAACTGCGTTACAAACCAATTAGCTTTTATTTTAAGAGCTGATAAAAGAAGTGTTATTGTAACCGAGTGTTGGAACCGATGACTAAGAAGAGTTGTTAATATTCTTTACAAAAGATCAAACGTTTTTACTACCTTTGGGACATTGTAGTATTTTTTGACGGAGATTTTGGTCATGTAAGAACTTTTTTCTTCGAATATGAACATTGCAGTTATTCCACACTTGCCTGTTCTTTTTCGGTTTTTCTCAGTGGGAGTTTTTTTTTTGTAGCATCTTAAACCTAACTCTCTCAACCTGATAACCTCTTTACAACCATAGTCGTACCAAGAATTCTCTTTGGAACTAACTCCTTTTGTCCTGTTAGAGATAATTTTTTTCATTCCATCGATTATAATGTTGTTTAAACTTCAAAAAAAGTCAAAGACGGTTCAATTTGGAGTTTTTTCTTTAACTGTGTTCGTGGATCATCAAAAATTTGCTGAGAAGCATATAATGCTGTTGTTCGAAGTGTCTGGAAGTGCTAATACACTAATATTTTAATTATCAAGATCAGATGTGAGGAACAGATCAAGCGTATTTGCAGAATGAACTTCAAAGTCAGTTTAAGTGAGGTAAATGGTTTAATTCAGCAATGATCTCTACATACCATCCTTCGGTTGTTGTCTGGGGGGAATGTCAAAGCCAAGAAGAATTATGAACATTGAAATGGCTCGTAATAACGATTTCAGTTCGATGAAAATGTGTAACAATCCTTAATATGCAGTCATTAAGTGCATCGAATTCGTTAGAAGTCAGAATACTATCTAAACTCGGGCTCCTTTAAATGAGACAAATGTGTATGACGTGTTTCCAGACAGTGGCGCACAATTTTAAACAGCCTATTATTAAGGTATTAGTATGATACTTCTTAACAATTTGCTAACTTTAAAGTAGTTTACTAACTCATTCTTAATTTTAAACATTTTCTAACTAGTATCTTAATAAATTGCTTCTGAACACACACCTAAACCAATGAAAGTTCGTGCACAAAACTAAGTAAACAAACCTTTTTTGGCGTTTGTAAATGTCAAAAGGTCATATGAAGTTAGCACGATACTTAAAAAAATAAAATAGGTATTAGATGATTTTGACTTTAATAAAAGGCTACAGAAAGTATGATGCTATATTCGATCAAAATTTGCAAAATCGTTGTTTTAAGCTAAAACAGCTTTAACATCGTACTAATTCAACTAAATTTTCTTAAGCCTCAAAGTTTAAGTTCGTATTAAAACAGTGGCCGTACTGAGATTGAAGTTGGTAAGCAACATCATTCCGCATTTACAAGGCGTGACCATGGTGTGGGAAAAAACTTAACAGAGTAGATGTATGCTGCAAGAAAATGTTACAATAATCCTCTCAAAAGTTACCCGTCACAAAAAAAGACAAACTTAAAATATACAATTTTGACAATAACAAAAAAACTTTCGAGTACCAGTGTAGCTCGTTACGGTCTCGATGTAATTTATTTTATAAATAAAATAAAAATTAGTCCGTGAACAAAGCAAACCACCTTTATGTTTGTTTATATAGCTGAAAAGTCTAATAAACGCCAACAAAAAATAAACATTCAATCTGTTTCGACGATCAAAGAACCTGAAGCTGTAATGGATTTTAATTTTATTTCAGGGAAAAGATAAGACTTTGAAATCAACCGAATGCCTCCATAAGAAATCTTAGATACAAAAATGGCATGTGCTGTTTTTGTTTGTTGATGAAATCTATGAAATTCCTTGCTCTATTTTGTTTAAATGGGTAGCTAATAAAATGTTTTATAACGCCAATAATTAATTCTATTTAATGTGCAGAATATGTACGTAGTATAAGTTATTCCAACTATTTTCTTTGTTAGATAATAATCAAGTGCATGCTACGTTGCACTTTTTGAACAAAAAAAGAAAGAAAATTGTCAAGCTCATTTGCATTTGCACTCCAATTGTGGTTAACTTGGATTTATTATTATTTTTATTCCATAGGATTTTTTTTTTATTATTATTCAGTGTTATCTATGTTTTGTATGCATATGATATTAGATTACAATGTTTGAACAAAAACTTTTGAAGTATGATGAAAATAAGAAATACAATCCTCATAGATATGGAAATGTGACAGCTTACCTACTAGAATGTCTTAGTGAAATTGTATCCGTCAAGAATACGGAAATCTTTTGAGAAACTCAGAATAAAAATAATATGAAATTTAATCTTTAGAAACAGCAGACAGCGTTGATGAATCACTGAACACTTGAATAGCCAAGTAGATTAATTACAAATTGATGGCGTAAAATATAAGTAGGTTTCTAGATATATAATGCAATTTATTTAAAACACATGGCTTAAGATTGAACTTTAAGATGATAAATTGCCAGTTTATTATTCAATGCAATGAAATTAGTAACAAGTTTTATATAATTTGTCAGGTAAATAACTTCATCTTATTAACTTCTGGAATAAAGTTTAAATGAGTATACCTATGTGTTTATATGAGCAAGGTCAAAAGGTAATCTGCGCTACCACGAATTCCATCTTAATCGTAAACTTCTTACGAATCCGGAAATAACCTATCATAGAATCCATCGAAGTTAAAAATCTCATACAAATTGGTCTTTATCATAGCTTTCGGTCGGGATTCGTATAAGTTCTGATTAAGTTGGAATTCGTGATAGGGCTGAATTTTCTTAAAAAAGAAAAGATTAACAGTCTTATTTATAAATACACTATAATGAGTACATAAAGTTTAAAAAAGAACAAATTAGTTACGAGGGCTCTTAGAGAACATAAACCTTGTAGCATATAAAACCGATGCTGTTCAATGTAAGCAGGAATGCGACTGACCTTCAATTTTATGCCAGTCTAAACTAGGTGAAGATGAGATGTACTTTTCTGCATGTCATCATCATCATCGGCTCGACAACCAGGTTCCGGTCCTGGCCTCTTTCAACAAGTCTCTCCACCTATCCCGGTCTCTAGCCGACGCCATCCAGTTGCGCACCCCAAGGCTTCGGGCGTCCTGGTCTACGCCATCTCTCCAGCGCAAGCATGGTCTACCACGCTGTCGTCTACCATAGAATGTACCACAAAGAACTTTCCGAGCAGTTTCCTCTTCGCTCATGCGAGCTTGGTGCCCTGCCCACCGGAGTCTACCGAGCTTAATTTTTGTCACGATATCTGCTTCAAGGTAGATTGCGTACAGTTCATGATTGTACCGTCTCCGGAATCGTCCTTCCTCACATATGGGGCCAACAATTCTCCTTAAGACTTTTCTCTCGAACGCAACTAAGAGGTCGGAGTGCCTTTTGCTAAGCACCCAAATCTCGGATCCATATGTGAGTACTGGCAGGACCATGGTCCTGTACAGCAGCAGTTTTGAAGTTATGGTGAGATTTCTGGATTTGAAGAGCTTTGACAGACTATAGTAGGCTCTGTTGGATTTGAGAAGCCGCCCGCGTATTTCTTCTTCTATATTGTTATCGGCTGCTACTATTGACCCAAGGTATTTAAAGAATTGCACCACTTCAAATTCGTGCTCCGCAACCTTGATTGTTTGACCAACTGTTCCTCTCGCATTCGACGCCACCATGTACTTTTTACCTTCACTAATGTGCAGCCCCAGATTTTGTGCCGCCTGCTCGATCTGGATGAAGGAATCGTGTACAGCTTGTTCGGTTCTTCCGATGATGTCGATGTCGTCTGCGTAAGCCAGTAACTGGCTGGACCTGTTGACGATGGTCCCTCTTGTTGCCGTACCAGAGTCACGGATTGCTTTCTCCAACGCCAGGTTGAAGAGGAGGCAGGCCAAACCGTCCCCTTGTCGGAATCCATTAAAGATGTTGATTGGTCTGGATAGCAATTCGGCTATTTTTACTTGGCTTGTTACGTTGGTCATGGTCAACCTACATAGTCGTGTCAATTTATTTGGGATGCCGAATTCTCTCATGGCTTTGTAAAGTTCTACCCTGGCTTTGCTATCATAGGCGGCCTTAAAGTCTATAAACAGATGGTATGTTGGGATGTTAAATTCTAGACATTTTTCCATCGCCTGCCTAAGGGTAAAGATCTGAGCAGTTGTTGATTTGCCTGGAATGAAACCACACTGATAATGTCCGATGACGGTTTTAGTGTATGGGGTTATCCGGTCTTGTAGGATAGAGGAGAGTATCTTAAAGGCGGTACTCAACAACGTGATACCTCTATAATTGCTGCACGTTGTGCCATCTCCCTTCTTATGTATGGGGCATATTAAACCTTTTCGCCAGTCTTCTGGCATTTCTTCCTGCTCCCATACCTGTACTATAATATCATGAATTGCTTGACGTAAGGCTGACCCGCCGTGATGGAATAATTCGGCTGGTATGCCATCGGCTCCCGGGGCTTTGTTCTGTTTAAGCCGGCCTATAGCCTTCTCAACCTCTTCTATGCTTGGTGGCGGCAACATAGGGTATTCTTCTTGAAGTAGTGGAGCCTCCACTTCTGCAATGAGCGGACCATTTAGCAATTCATTAAAGTACACTTCCCATCGCTCCAGTATGCTTTCAGGATCGGTGATCAGATTTCCCTCTCCGTCCTTGCAGTATGTGCAGCGTGGTGTGTACTGCGTCATGTTTCGGACGGATTGGTAGAACTTCCGCGCCTGGTGCAGACCTCGCTCTCGGTTGTTTTCTATTTCACAGATTAGGTTTTTCTCCCAGGCTGATTTTTTTTTTGTCTGTGAAGCCGTTTTTCTGTTCTTCTGAGCTCTTTATATTCCTCTTCGCGTGCCCGCGTTCTATGAGATTGTTGCATTGCTCGGTACGCAACATTCTTACTTTCAGTCGCTAGCTTGCATTCATCATCAAACCAGTCGCTCCGATTTTTAAGACTGCTGCCTAAGATGGAGTTGGCAGTACTAATGACAGTATTTTTAAGACGTGTCCACTTCTCATTTACGCCCAGCATACTGGCTCCAGGACTTACTCTCCCTAAATCAGGTGTTTCTAGGGCGAGTCCTAACGCATTACAAAAGGTGTTACTGGTGTTTTCATTGTGCAGGGCAGCCGTGTTGATTCGAACGTGATCGGCGGATGCAATACGTCTTCGCAAGGCAATCCGCCCTCGGAAAACCATACCAACAAGATAGTGATCCGAGTCGATATTGGCACCTCGCTACGTTCGTACCGTCATCAAGTTTGAGTAGTGGCGACGGTCTATCAACACGTGGTGATTAGGTGATACCCAGGTGGCTTTGTAGATATTTTTATAAATCGTTTTGTAAGTCGTTTTTCCGTTTTCTTTGCGTGGGTTGTCGTCGTGTGATCAGTCCGTTTCCGAGGCTTGTTGTCGTTCTCGAAATTCTTTTAGTTTAACGGGACAGGGAATTAACCTGTCGCCAACCTGAGGAACCAGCCTGATCATATTAGCCAAACCTTTTTTAAAAGGCTTATTTCTGGCGGCTGCCGCGGAGAGGCTATGATCACACTTCCACCAGTCCCGAATAGTTACGGCACGTGCATGTTTTCGTATGCTATGTATGTTGTTCCCCCTATTCGTCTGATGGCTGTCCGCCATGTAAAGGGCCAAATACAAGTTTCTTTTTTAAAAATGCAATAAAATGAACATGATTAAATTTCGTCTATGCATTATGGCTTTATTAGTAAGAGCAAACATTCCTATTGATTACACAGGTCTACAAAAAAAAATTTTTTTTTGGTGCCTTGAGTTTTGCAGCTGATTTTATTTATACTTCTAACGCTAATTTCAAAACTGAAAACCGTTTTTCCCTAGCAGCTCTAGTTTTTGAGTTACAGAAATATTAAATTTACGCTAATTTAAAAAAATTCATATGCAAGAAATTCATATGAAAGAATGTTCGAAGGGGAATTATTAGCCCCTCTACCTGTCAGGTAATTATTACTCCCTCTACCTGCCATAGGAAGATAATTATATAATTAAAATAATAGAACCTAAATTTTGCTATATAAGACAACTGTGTTGCCGACCTGGACACAGTTTGTTTTTAATAGTGAAAGGGTAAAGTTGGTTGTAAAGAGATAAGTACTTAAATTGTTTTCGAAAATTAGTTTCGGTATATTTGAATGTTGAACAATAAATTGTTTGGTTGTAAAAAAGTGAAGTGTTTTATTTACGAAATAAATAAGTGGAAGTTTTAAACAAAGTGAATAAGTTTTATTTATTACGAACCCTTGGTAAAACATTACAATACTTTAAGTGATTAAGAGCTAATTTTCAAAAATGTCCTCTAGCCGCAGAATCTGTGTAAATCATCCCGAGCAATTTTGTTATGTATGTGGTGAATACACGGCAAATCAGAACAGAAAATCCATTACTGAATTTGTGAAGAAAGAATACAGCTATAGTCTTGGAAAATATTAAGTATCACGAACATGGGTGGGTCATTTGTGTTGACTTGAGAATGGTTAACTTTCTCCTTGGACAGCAAGGTGGATACACAAAATATCCCTGCTTCTTGTGCCTTTGGGATAGCAGAGCTAAACAAGATCACTGGGTAAAAAAAGACTGGCCTGAAAGAGAGAACATGGTTGTTGGAGGAGAAAATGTTATTAATGAGCCTTTGGTTGATCGGAATAAAATAATCCTGCCTCCACTTCATATAAAACTTGGCTTAATGAAGCAATTATTTAAGGCTCTAGATAAGGATTCATCATGTTTTAAATTCATATCTACAAAGATGCAAGGATTAAGCATTGAAAAAATAAAAGCTGGCATATTCGATGGACCTCAAATCAGACGGTTAATAAAGGACACCAATTTTGTTGAATCTATGAATGAAAAAGAGCGAAAAGCGTGGACATCATTTGTGTCAGTTGTCGAAAACTTTGTAGGCAACAACAAGGCTTTAAATTATAAGGATTTAGTTCAGAACATGCTGACTGCTTTTCGTGAGCTTGGATGCAACATGAGCATCAAGGTGCATTACTTGCAAAACCATTTGGACCGGTTTCCTGAAAACTTGGGAGACTTGAGTGAAGAGCAAGGTGAACGATTTCACCAGGATATAAGGACAATGGAAGAACGATACCAGGGCAAGTGGGATACGCATATGATGGCAGATTACTGCTGGAATCTGCTAAGAGATTGTCCGAAAAACCACATTGCAGATCAAGCAAAAAACGAAGCTTCTTGGGTTCCAGTACATCAAATCAGCAGTGAAAAATGTATTGTATATGAAATGTACTCGCTAGTATCTTGTTAATAAAATTATTATTTTATTATTTTTTTATATTTATATGTAAATATCACTAAATGAACTTGGATTTTCAAAGAAAAAATGTTTTACTTTCTTCTTTTCCCAATTATTTTGGGTATTTCTAAGTGGTGTCAGGTTTGCAACACCCTACCCCATAACATGAAAACGGGAGCTGCTAGGCAAAAACCGATTGCAGATTCGTTTTCAGGAGGTCAAATTTACTAAAGAACAGTTCAAAAAGCATCGGCACCAAAATGTGTGTATACCTGTGTTATGGATGGAACACAACGTCGTCGTTCAAGTGGCTGCATCATCTGGTTTCGCAGTAGCGCATTCTGTCACTCCAATTTTCCAAGAACTTGTTGATGGTTTCAGGCTGTTGTAGCTCAGGGATTGCGTGGATGATATTGGCCTTAATTGCTTGAAACTTTTCCGGATTGTTGGCATAACATCGGCCCTTCACGATTCTCCACAAAAAAAAGTCCAAAGGGGTCAAATCACAGCTCTGAGTCGGCAAATAGACATTATTTTTTTTTACCGAAACTATCTCATAACTAATTTTGTACCATGCATTTTGGTTAAACAACTATCATAAAAGGTCTTTGAATAAGTTTCGTCATAAAATAATTTATCGCGCTCTTCTTGCCCCAAAAAAAATGACCTAAATATGACAAAAGCCCTGAAAATGGCAAGCTAGTACGTAACGAATTCTGGACTGTACTATCTACCCTGCTTTGACTTCTGGTTGTAAGTCAGATCTTCTGTAAATTAAGTCTATAAGCAATGTCAAAGTTGTATCATGAGTTGATTGGAAAAATAGTGCTAATAGATTCAAGATTTCCGTACTCCTATACATAGTTGATACTGTGATTGCAAAAGTGGTTTAACCAGCTTTGCTTTTAAAAACAATTCTCCCATTTCGAACTCAGATTAGCAATTATTTTGAGATTAATGTTAAAGTCATCTTTTCTGAAATCATATATATTTAAGAATCAAAAATGGTAATTTATACAGCTTGAGATGCATTAATGTAAAAATATAAGAATACATTTACAGTTTTGTTAAATTTCTTACGTTCAATATTGGCTTTGAGTTCCTATAATGTTTAAATAGCCCAAATCTAAGCAACCCCCGGAACCTGAGGCCGCTGGTTTTAACACTGAAACCCAGGCTTTTCGGACAGGCCCCAGGTAACCAAGTCTCCAAACCACAGGAAATAGAAGATGTATCCAAACAGTATAAAAACCACAAGTCGCAGGATCCTGCTGCATATGCCCCATCTTCAAAAGTAGCAACACTTTAATCATCAAGTATCGTTGTGAATTTCGGCCCGGCAGATGAAAAAAAATATTAACGGATCTTAAGTCAATCTTTTCATCGATTTAAAAGCCGTATTTCTATGCATTTATTGTCAGAAGGCGATGATCGGACTCGGAACTCAGGGAAAACTGATCCACTTGTGATATTTGGAAAATACGCGGTGCAATAGAATACCACCTTGAAAATAGCACATCCGAAGGCAAATAAATGCGATATCAAGTTTTTCCTTCAGTGCTAGAAATTTGTTCAATCTCGTTCTAGCACTATTTTTAACAAATCGGTCTAAAGATAGTCTTTGCCTTCCGGTGGTTTCAGTGATTCAATGGAACCAGGGCCCACGAGATCCGAAGGCGCTGTAAAGCTCGGCTTTATGAAAAATGTGTAGAAAGAAATTAAGGTTATAAAACTTAAATTGTCTCAATGGAAAATCAACATTGATGGTGATGGTCTTATTGGTGAACTATATTCCAAGGATGGAATGATTAAAAAATGTAAATGTCATCAAAAGGTATACTGATGGATCAATTTTCGGGCCCGGAACCAAACTTTCTCTATCTATGGGGGGCCAGACCACAAACATTTTCCAGGCGGGAGTGAATGCAAAGCCAAACGAAATTATGGTAACCAAAACATTGCCATTATGTCAGATAGCCAAGCTACACTTTAGGGCTAAACTACTATGTTTTTATGTCTCTTATTGCGTGTTTGCTTTTGCACAATCATAGGAAGTAGATCACTCATTCAACCGGACCACTATCTACACTGTGGCAACCTAGGCAGCTTGTTGACTGGTGCTGAAACAGTAGCCAATACGATTGAGTGATCATCTGGCCCGCCGCACCCGTAAACATCCGTCAAAGCCCTCAGTCCACTAGTTCAGGATCTAAGGAGTCAAACGAAGGGTACGGCACAGAAGTAACCGAGGTCGAGCCATGTCGTTGCCTTGAGAAAAGAGAACAAGAATTTGATCTTGATTCCCGAAAGTCCGCCAATGTCATCAAAAAATGACCTTCCTAATGATTGTAGGTACTCTAAATTTGGCCAGAGTAGGGCAATTTTTGGGGAAATGGAAGACTGTTTTCTTTTCGCGCTGGTCCCACAGTTATGAAAGTGAGTGTCGTGAGGAATACCTAGCTTCGCTGCATGCTCTTCTATTGCCCAGTCTCCGCTACAGGTAGTTACGATCGTGGCTATGTATTGCCTGGGCTTGCATATCAGATCAAGTGTTCGGGATTTACGTATTATAGGTAGTAAAACTGCTCCACCTACCATTTTATTCGTTAAGAAAAATTGAGAGAATATTGCCTTTCATAACTCCAAGCGGAATGTTCACTCTTTCCGCGAGTGAGTAATGAAGGACTGATTCTTGTACGGCTAGCTCTGTAATAATAGATAATATAATATAATATTTTGGTTCTGATTGTGATCTTTTTTAAGTACCCTGATAGCCAGTAATTCAGTTTGAAAAACACTAGCGGGTTGCCTTAACGACCTAGATATTTCTAAAATCATAAAGAAGATTCCTGAACTAACACCATATTCCATCGTTGAGCCATCAGTAAAGATAGTTGTGTCGAAGTGTTTCGTCACGACGACGTCATCATCTTAGTCCTTTCTTGATGGGAATATAACCTTAAAATCTTTAATGATGCTCATTTTAGGCGTTTGGCAATATTTTTGGAGTTCATTTATATAACCATTTCGAGGGGTGGCATGGTAATCTAGCTGTCAAGTTAGTATAACCTAGGGTAATTTAAGACAAAATTTTCATGACAATTAATCCAATTACCCTTAAATTTTTGAAGTAGTAATGCTTGATTGTCAAAACATCTTTTCTAACAGTAATTTTCCTTAGCCGTGAAAGCGTTTTCTATATGTACTTTTATTTTAAGCATAGAAATGCTTCAATTCATTATTCATGGTTTATTTACATTTCTTCAAAATGTATATGAACTTATAAGACTAGAAAAAATATTAAAATACTATTTTTAAAGATAAACAAGATGCAATAAAAAGTATCTGATGACTTTGCATTATTTGAATCAATCTGTCAACGATAACCTTGTAAATACTACGATTAGTTCAAGTGCCTACGCCTTCAAGTTTTGTCATCTAAACGAATGTACAACACGATAACGAAACGATTCTCTGTTAAGTTTCAGATTATTCACGATAAGTCACATTCTGAATCTACATGTATGTACATATGTATATTTATTTAATCTTTTGTATTGCAGTTGTAAGGGAAATACAAAGCGAATTTTTCCTTTATCTTTAAAATTGTTGACAGCTTGTGTCAAAGTCTAATATTTGTCAAAAGCAAACAGTTAAATGGAGTTTTGTAAAAAAGGGACAAAAAAACATCGTTTGATTTTTATTTTATGACTCATAGTGTAAAGTAATAAAATGATAACGAAATAATTCACAACATCTGGATTACGAATTGAATAGATGATAATTGATTAAAATAAAAAATAACAAAAAAAAAGTATCTAAATATTTATTTTTAAGTGCATTGAATAATCGTTGTGTGACATTTAACTTTATTGCAGAGGTTTATTTGCAAAAAATTGTTAAAAAAAATTCAGTACATACAAACATAAGGGTACGAGTAGGCAAATGAGTGAATTAGTAGCCGGGTATTATTATTGCCGATTATCCATTTAAAATATCGCTTGAAAATAAAACGATACGGATCATAGTGACAGCAGTGTTATATACTCATCTCTTTTATTCTTACGTTTGTTGATTTTCAATTATTTCTTGTCTTTTTTCTGTACACTTTAGTTTACACTATCTTACCATAAAAAGTCATTTACCCGCCAGATTAAGAACCGGTTTTTGGATCTTTGAAATAGATCCAGATAGAGAACAGGATCCCAAATCGTTTTTGTGATACGAGTTTAAACTTAATCCGGATCCATATATGATCAGTAGATAATAAAACGCACCTAGTGTTGTTAAGTCATATACATAAATTCCTTGTTTGACTCTGCCGAAGTCTTTTTTGAAACAGAGGAACAAATGTGACGGGGCGATCAATATTCTACGATCTGTTTATATTATGATCAGCAAGATCATATGTGATCGACACCGGAAGATCCAGTGCGCGAGACCTACATACATGTTTGGTTTTCACATATAATCTGTGCCAATTTATCATTTTAGCAGATGGACTTTAAAGAAGGAACTGTCGAACAGTGTTGCCATAAAATATTTTTGGAAATCGGGAGATTTCCACATCAGAAATCGGGGAAATCGGGGAATTAGAAGTTGAAATAGTTTTACTTATTTAAAAAAAAAAATTTTCTTCATCAATTTATTTGAGAAAAAGTTCTCTCAACATTAGTTGAAGAGTTTAATAATGTTAATATCGATGAAATAAAGTAAGCCGTCAATGGAAAGGCCAAACTTTGATTGCCCCTTTTGATTGAACAAACAATTTTACAAAATATTTCAATTTTAATAGTATCAAAGCTTTCATATATTAAGCTTTTAAAGTCAAGATTACTTATTTCTCTATATTCACAATCGATTCGCTGCATATCAGAATAATGAATAATATTAGGACATAAGTTAAAAAGATTACTTAGCGGATTAATTTGTTTATTTACAGTTTGTTTTGGTTTTAATAAGGTCAAAGCCTGAAAAATTTTATTTTTAAAATCAAACCTATGTAATATTTGCTTACAAAGTTCAACGTAAACGCTTATACAGCTGTTTTTAAATCGTTCAACTTCAGAGCTTGAAATAAGATTTTTGTCCAATTGTAACTTAAGATCGCTCCCGAGGTACAAATTATCATTGCTTATTATATTGTAGGTACAGTCTGATTTTAACATTTCACTTAAAGATAAAGAAAATGGATCTACATTTATATTATTAGTGTAATTGAAAATATTAACAAGAACTTAACTACCGACACGCATCGCCCCACACCAAATCAAACAAGATAAAGAAGAAGAAGAAATTTAATCTTGGTTGGGTATAGTTCACCATGTATTTTTGTCAAAAAATCGATGTAAGACGAATTGAATTTAACAAAAATTGCGTATTGACAAGGTCCTCACAGTCAACTGATGAGTCCATGTGAGATCGCCGGGGCGAAACGCCAATTTTTGTGAACTAAAGGCCAAAAAAGCTATTTTGAAGAAGAAGAAAGACAATGACAACGACGATAACAATAATTGCAAGGAATATGTTTTCATACTAAATTTAAAAAGAGAAAACCGTAAGTTAGGCACTGCCAAAATTTTTAGTAAAATAATAAAATATGTTCATTCAAGAGCGGAGAAAATATCTGAACGTATTTTTAAATTTAAAATCGGGAGAAAGTGCACTATTTACATCAAAAATCGGTGTATCGGAAATAGGTCTACAAATCGAGAGAAATACGATAAATCGGTGTTTCTGGCAACACTGCTGTCGAATGATTTTAATGTCGAATTCGTGTGTCGACAAAGAACATCTATATCAGCAGCAAATCGACTTAAGAATTTCAGTTCGAAACTTGCATTGCTGAATATGTAGTATTTAATGAATTATTTTTTTTGTTGAATAATTATGAATACTCATTTATATACCATAAGTCTTGTAGCTTTTAAATGGGTAATTTAGTACACATAAACATGTTCCCTACAAAAAAAAAACACTTCAAATGACTTCAAATTAAAAAGCGAGAAACAATAATTACTACTGCTTAAATTTTACGTTTTCAAAGCGAAAATATCATTAATTCAATTTATTACTTATTTGACGGTTCGAACCACTTAGCAAAAATCGTTAGCTATTTTCCCTTATCTTGACTCAGAGCACGATTTAGTTATATTTACTCGTAGTATATCAAACTGAGGTTTTGTTCAGTTGATTTATAAAGTGGTAATTGTCACACGCCCGTACATTGAGCATGTTTTATTATAACTGAAAACAAATTTTTATCAAATCGATAAATTTGGAAAATATGAAGGTTATTGTGATCTACAGTCAGATGAAATTTTATTAAATTTAAAATTTAGCATACATCACCCTAATTGATCTGTGTCACACCCCTTAAATTTCAAAATTTTATCTCTCTGGCGCGCAATTTGAAATCCTATATTTCGCCAAGCTCAAATAACAGTAGCTTATATTCGTTGAATCTCCATTAAGGTGTTGTTTGTGGAGTGCACATTAACTCCAAGTCAAATGAACTCCTTAACTATTTTGAATTTATTACTACAAAAAGTGAAGGTTTGACAGAGGCGGTTGACAATTTATGTTCCTTTGTTTGCTAATAGCATGAACTTGGTCTTGCATTCGTTTACTTCTTTAATCTCCTCGAAGAACTATTGATTAATGTTTGGAATGTTTGGAATGTTCGGAACTGACCATGATCGATCGATAAAGTTGGTCATATTTTTTGAAAATAGTGTAAGATCTTCATCAGAATCATATTAAGCCTCGGTGGGCATTATCTGCGCACTATCAGTTCTAGGAAAGGATTAAATAAATCATCTACATATGTAATTCATCTACATCCTAAAATCCTCTGCATGTTTAAAATAGTTCGAAGGAACCGTTCTCTAGTTGCACATTGAATCGAGTATTTTCCAATGTCACGTCCTGGGATTCCTAGTTCGGTTCAAGTTCCTGATGATGAGTGCTATTATAAGTGGCTTTGAAGTCGATGAAATTCGATAACCTTTTGCAGGACATACAGTGAGTGTCAAAAGTGAGTAAACACCAATATGATCTCTGGAGTTACATGGAATTCGAAAAAACAATTCTAAGAATAAAAATCAAATGTTTAATTCAATAAAATAAATCAAAACAAAAATAAAACTTCAAAATATAACTTTTGCAATTTTTCTAATAAAAACATCCCCACACCATCATGTTTTACTGTGCTCCTTATATTTTGTTCATGATGTTTTCTTACTTTTGACGCGTAAAATATGGAGTATTTTTAGTTTTTATTAACAAAAAATGCATTACAGTAGACTCTCCTTAACTTGAACATACGATAACTTGAACAAATATTTTTCCCTTTACGCATTCTATACCTTGAACGGACTATTTTTAAGACTCAATACCTTGAATTTTTCCCTAAGTACTCTATAAGTTGAACAAGTAAAATTTATGCAAACTCTGTAACATGAACAAAATTTAATATTGAATTTCTTAAATTTTTGAATTTATGCAAGGTACCTGGGATGTTGGTACAGAATGCAAACGGTTTTTGTAAAGGGGAATCCCAGGAAATTTCCTTAGTATTTCCGCATAAGGTTTTATTCTTCATAATCGGTGAATTTCTGAATTTCATTTGAATCGAAAAATGTTTCAATTAAAATTATTTGTTAATAATAACATTATTTATGTTTTTAAATCATTAAAATAAATCATTATTAAATATAAACAACAATTTTTTAACTTGATCCAGTAACTTGCACAATCCTATAGCTTGAACACTCCTGTTTTCGTCCGTGTTCAAGTTAACGAGCGTCCACTGTTGTTCTTTTTTTAATGTTTATTTTGGATTTGATGTATTGCTATTGAATAAAGCTTTTATTTTGTATTATTGGAATTCAATTTTGTTTATTTTTGGTTTCAATTCCATCTAACTCAAGAAATCATTTAGGTGTTTACTCATTTATGGGTGATTCTACAAACGATGGAATTTTCAGCGGCCCAAAAAATATTTTAAAATCCAATTGAAATCTCAAGTGCGTTTCGCCCAGCTCAGTCGATTTTCTTTAAACTTAGTAGATAGTATGTATTTTTCTTTTTTTTTCTTTTTTTTAAGACCAAAAATAACGGTACCTGTCATACGATTTTTTTCGAAATTTTATAAATATTTTTTTCTCAAAAACTGTCCCACAGATTTAAAAAAAAAATACAAAAATTTCATTTAGTTAAAGCTAGGTAATAATTGAAAAAAAATGTCAAAAAATTGTTATTTTTGGTACCCCCGTTGGAACCATTTTTTTCGTTTTTGATTTTCTCGAAAACGGTACAACCGTTTTTTTATGCTGAAGCTCCTCCAAAGTTTGAATATTACCTAAAAATAAAGGTACCCACCGTACAAATGCTTAGAAATGGTTTTCGAAAAAGGCTTCGAGAATTTTGATTTTTTTTTCTTTCTGTTAATTTTTACCATCTATAATTTAATAAAAAAAAATTAAAAATATATTACTGACTGTACCTACCATAGAACCATTTTTTCGAATTTTGAATTTCTCATTTTCGGCCAAACGAATTTTAATGTAATTTTTCATACATTGCATTTCAAAACTTAAAAAAAAAATATTCTTTGAATTTAAAAAAAAAATCTCATTTTTACTTGCGACTTATAGGTAGATACTATAAGGCAAGTTATGTACAGTGAACATTGGAAAACGTGAACTAATTAAAACCGAGGGTGTTCATGTTTTTGAGATTGTTCATGTTTTGGAATGTAACATTTTATGATTAAAATAGTATTCCTACCCTATTGTCTTACTACTCCTCTTAAAATAAAACATATTTTCTTTCATTTTATCTTCTTTTTGCTTGCAGTAGTAAAGATTTATGATTTGTTCTACATTTTTACAAATACTGGTACCTACGGGTTCATACTGGTACCTACGGGTTATTAAAAAAATTGATTAGATTTCATTTTTAAATTAGAACGTTTTACAAATAAAAGTTTTATTTAACAAACAACCTTTTTAATTTTTCTCTGTTCTATTTTTTGCCAACATTTTAATAACTACAATTTCTCTTAGGCGTTTATGTCGCTTTGGTCAAAACCTTCATCTGAACACCATTCCAAAGCCTTTTTAAATATTTCATATTACGCAATGTCAAATTTATGGGGCCCCCGAAGTTTTAAAAAATTAATTCAGTGCATTTTTATGTAGAAATGTTGAAAAAATGTCTGTTCACGTTTTAGAGCTTTTCGATTTGTTCATGTTTTAGAGCAGTCAATGTAAAAATTACGCTGTTCACGTTTTGGGATAGTTCACGTTTTGGGGGGTTCACGTTTTCCAATGTTCACTGTATTCGTAAAAAAAATCGAACTCGAGATTTTGATCAAAGTTGACATTACGATGATAGCGAAGACGAAAAAAGTGGGTCTGGCAATTCTGTCTGTCTGTCTGTCTGTCTGTCTGTCTGTCTGTTCGATTACAGCTAAACGGCTCGGCCAATTTTCTTCAAACTTGGTAGATATGGGTTTTGATTTTTTACCCCCGGATGTTTTTTGATTTGATTTTTTATGACCAAAAATAACGGTACCTGCCATACGATTTTTTTCCGAAATTTTATAAATATTTTTTTTTCTCAAAAACTGTCCCTGCGATTTTCTTAAAAAAAATTCAAAAAATTTAATTTAGTTAAACCTAGGTAATGGTCGAAAAAAATTTTCAAAAAAATGAGTACTTTTGGTACCCCCCTTGGGACCATTTTTTTTGTTTTTGATTTTCTCAAAAACGGTACCACCGATTTTGATCATTTTTTTATGCTAAAGCTTCCCAGCAGTTTGAATATTATTGTGTATTCAAATTTTCCAAAACAATTTTTTTGGATTTTTAAAAAAACTTTCAAAATTTTTTTTTGAAAACTCAATATTTCGAAAACCCCATGCTCGATTTTTTCAAAACTTGATAAATAAAAGTTTGGAAAAATAATCTACAAGATATAAGAAAAATAAATTAATTTTACCTAAAAATAACGGTACCTTCCATACAAATGTTAAAAAATGGTTTTCGAAAATCGTATTTTTCTCCAAAACGGTTCCGAGAATTTTGCTTAAATTTTTTTTCTTTTTATTATTTTTTAATATCTGTAATTTAATAAAAAAAAATTTGAAAACAAGATATTACTGACTGTACCTACCATAGAACGATTTTTTAAAATTTTGATTTTCTCATTATTAGCACAACGGATTTTAATGAAATTTCGTAGAGGGAAGCTTCTAAAAAGTTTAAAAAACATTGCATTTCAAAACTTTAAGAAAAATATTTTTTTTGAATTTTGAAAAAAAAAAAATCAATTTTTTGTTTTTTGAAAATTCAATTACTCGAAAACGGCTCAATACTTTTTTTGTAAATTTAACTCATACAATAATAAAAACTTCAAATTAGCGTACCAACATTTTTTCTTAAAAATGTTTTAAAATTTTCTTATATAAAACCTTATTTTTTAAGAAACCACTACAAAGACTTATAATTTTTGTTCTTGCATAAATCTATATTTGCTTGAATCACATGGCATCCTATTCTTACCTTTAACTACTAAAGAAGTTTTTTTAGTCATTTAAAAAATGAATTTTATGCTTATGAACAGTTTCTCTAATAACATTCATTTTTGAAATTCTTAGTCTTTTACATAGGAGCAAGTTCGTGCGACCCAGTCGTGCATTTTATTTTTAATGAGTTCAAAACGTAGTTTTTACGATTGAAGAAAAATCTGCAATAATTTCAAGGCTGGAAGCTAGTGATTCCAAAAAAAGTTTGGCAGCAGAGTTTTCTGTATCGGCTTCAACAATCTCTACCATTTTCAAAGACCGAGATAAAATTAAAAACAATTTCGAAGAATCCAACTTAAAAATAAAAAAACGTTCGATGCAGTCACCATCCCGACATAGATGATGCTTTGCTCAAGTGGTTCAAAGCCCAAAAAACTTTAATAAAGAACAAAAAAATGAAAATCGGTTATAACGAAACATCGGATATAACGAACAAATTCTTCAGTCCTGTCGAGTTCGTTATAGCCGATTTTGACTGTATTTGCTTGAATTACATGGTATCTTAGTTTTAGCTCCAACTACTAAAGGAGTTGTTTTAGTCATTTAAAAAATGAACTTTATGCTTATGAACAGTTTTTTTCTAATAACATTAATTTTTGAAATTCTTAGTGTTTTATATAAGAGCAAGTTCGCGCGACCGAGTCGTGCATTTTATTTGTAATACCTCTGTAATATTTCTATCGAAAGTTTAAGCCCTCTTCTTTCTATGCAGGATCTTCTCTTTTTACATAACATATTGCCTCTTTCATTTTGTCGCTGTATTTACACATTTCTCTTTATATACCAATGCTTGGTAGCTTACGGTGGTTGGGACTACATACTTGATATCCCGATACCGGGACCACTGATGATTGGCGTCTTAAGTGAATCCACAGCGTGGACTCTGGTAACTCCAGGTTTGCTAAAGCGTGAAATGTCGAGTTTCTTCTTTTGGATGATTCGCAATTTCCTTACATTTAAAAGTCGAACTTTGAAAAAGTTGAAGTTTGCCCCTCGAAATGTACACACGTCGGAAACGTACCTTTCGTCGATTAGCCGATTTGGTAAGTGATTTGAACTCTGGATTCCACCATGTTGCTTTGCGGATTCTTGGTCTTCAAAAGTCTAATAGACGAAAGCAATTATTTTGATGCAACTTTGACAGGTTCCCTCCAGGAAATCATAAAACTCCTTGATAGTTTTCTCATATTTATTGGTAATGAAGTGTTTGTATTTTAAATATGTTTCGGAACGTGGTGTTTATGAGTACACTTTACTTCGTAGCTGAATTCCCACGGCGGACCCGGCTCGTAATATGTCCAAAATGTTATCGCAACTGTATCTGTACATCTGATCCATCGTATCTCCCCGAAATTTTTTTCTTATGTCGTCGTGAGAATAGTCCTTTTATTAGAGAACCTGCAGTGTATAATGTTCTTACGTTCCAAGTTATCTCAAGTCGTTTGACATACCTGGTCTTTCCATTTGAGGGTAATCTAATCATCGTCCGAGGCTACCAGTATCTATCTCTCATAACCAAACTTCTTTTTATATGGTATTGAAGCTACGCCGCCGATGACACATCTCCTTTATACGACCCCCCTACTCGAGTCTTGTTTTACATTACTAAATCAGGCCGAATAATCTAATATCTGTATCCCACTCCAGGGATAAGAGAACTACTGTTGGGCCATAAAGGGTTCGTTCGCCATTACCTCTTTTTAGCGCCGTAGCTAGTTCTGAACATCCTGACGGATTTCTTCTCCTAATATGTCAGAGTAACTCACGTAACGTATCTGTCTTCTAGAATGCTGACTACACTGTTGATTCAATCTTTTGAATTCATGCTCTTATACCATCCTTCTAGTGGGCTCGTCCAAGACTTAAGCATGCTTGTTCAGCCGGTCATTTCCGAAAAAGCATTATAGAGTTGCTATTTTTATTTTGAGTTCAATACCAGCGTTTATATGTTATAATAGGTTTCGCAAGTCCGGATGGGCGAGACCAGTACTCCGTGGCTACCACTTGGAAGTAAAATATAAGCACAATCGATGTGTAGTTATCGTTACCTCACTGGACATTGCCCTGTTGACCTGCTTCCTGCACCACCCAACTAACATAAATCATCAATACATACATACCTTTTATACAGAAAAAAATGCAATTGGAATAGATGATATGACTAATTAAAAAAGCATTTACAACGGCAATAAGTTAAAAAATGTATTTTCGAGTACCCAATTACGAGTACTTGTACATACTTCAAAGAGCAAGTAAAGAACAGCCAGTAAGTCACTTCGACAGTTCAACTTCGATTCTTCACGAAGACAATAAACAAAACGAAGTCTTCTGTCAACGCCAAGTCATGGTTTCTATAATGAGTTTCCTGATGGGTGTCCTAAATTATATAGGAAGTTTCGTATTTTACTTGAGGTGTTTTCTAGTTTAATACGAGTGGGGGTGTTTCCAGATTGGAAGAAGTATGCAATCCATAATTAAATTGGTGTATATTCTACTAGTCACCTACCATTTAGCGCAGGGTGGTTTCTTTTCAGTTCAATAAGTGAGAGAAATACTAAAAGGTATTAAAGCACTGCGCTACTTAAGGATCAATGCCCTAGTTTCTAGGTGAATGTTCTTTTGTTATGGAGGATTATGTATTTATTATTGTGTTGATATGGAATGAAGTTTTGAATGGAAAAGCACTTTCGTTTGTGCAAATATGTGAGACTGCAGTGAAACACATCATAATGAATATACTGTAGATAGGCTTTTAGGTGCAGAAATATTTACTTTTCAAAAAAAGGACGAAAGAGGATTGAATTTTTTGTGAATATGAGTGTTTTGTTATTTCCGAATTAAAATTATTCACTTTGGTTATGATAGTGATTTGAAATGTAGAAAATAAAGGTTCAAACAAAGAACCATGTCGAATTCTAAATGATCATTAAAAACCTCATATTGTCGTATTTGTTTAGAAAAATCTGCTCCGTGGTTTTATAATTTACATCAGGAACAATCACCCTTATTCCGATAGTCGTTTTACTAAAACGCCAGTAAAACGACAAGGCTCTAGAAACGAAAATTGGAATTTTATTGAAACGACTATCGTTATAATGCTTAGAAAAGTGAAGAACATAGAGAATGCAACCCTTTACGTATTATTTAAACCCAAAATGTGGTCTCTGGAGCCTTCTCGTTTCAAAGGCGTTTTATTAAAACGACTATCGGAATAAGGGTGAATAAAAATTGTTCTGTTAATACTGATGGTAGAACTTTGTTTTTAGAAGAAATAAAAACCTCAATAACTGCATTTGAATGAACATATTACCGTCAGGATTGATGTCCAGCCCGCTGCGGTCGTTAGGTTATAAAGAGTAGGACCAGTTCACAAGCCTGCAAGATTTCCCGACCTTTTGTTGAACATACATACATATTAATTTTTTTTGTATGGAGAAAAATTTTATATTAAAATAAAACAGGAATTTTAAATGATTTGGAACAAAGTATTCTCGAAGCATCATCAAAAATAAGGCAGCAGTTAGTTTCAATAAACCTTCGCAAAAATAGCCTCAAACATGCATTCAAAACTAAGGAGGGCACTTTGAACATCCATTATAACAGTTTTTAAGAAAAAATCTGAAAGAAATAGGACACTCATAGAAATGATATCACACCCTAAAAAATAATGACAGTCGCAACATTGCAAGTGCGGTCTTCATAGATCTGTCAAAAGCATTCGATCATTCAATACTGTTAAGAAAGTTCTTCACTCTAAGTATAAGAGGCACTTTCTACAAGAAGAACAAGTGGTAAAAAGACAGGCTTCAATATATAACATTAAATGAGTGCATAAGTGGAGATGGGGATGCCATTAGGAAATGTTCTTCTCCCAACACTCTTCTGCTTGTAGATATAAAACTTTACACAAATGCCTCTGAACAACGATTTGAAGCATATTGAATCTTAGATGAACTCCCAAAAACTATGTGTTAACGCTCGGAATCCTAAATACATCGTATTCAGCTAATCAAATGAAGACTTGTATATAAGTTACCGATAAACCAACAACCAAACAAGTAAGCGAATTTAAATATCTTGGACTTCGGGTTGATTCAAACTTAAAATGGAATTACCACATTCCAAAAACTTTCGAAAAATTATTGTCTCTAGCTGGTGCTTTCGGCTAAATTCGCTGTATCTAATGTTCCTGATAATCTCAGAAAACAAATATACTTTGCACTTTTTTATAGCTACTTAACTTATGGTCTCGACGTCTTGGGATATGGCCGGCAGGTCAGTGTCTAAGACACGCTCTACAAGCCCCAAAAAAAAAGTACTGAAAAACTTTTTTCGGACAAGATGGTACAAACACACTAAATTGATCTTCAAACTTGAATAGTGAATGACAAAATAGAAATAAATATGGTCGTGGATATCTTGCTCTTCAAAAACTAATCGTTCACTCGTTTTCAACATATTGATTTTTTAAAAATCCAAGCAATATTTTTTTGAATATATTTATATGCTAGCTTTTACCCGCGGCTTCGCCCGCATTTAAGTCATTGAATAAGTATCAGACATCATCACAATAGAAATGAATCAATATGATACTAGTACATAGTATATTTTATTGCTTAGATGGGATTATCAGTTTTTAAAAATTACTACATACAATGAAGTATAAAAAACTTAAAATACGCTTTATTGAATTGCAATAACAATGTTAAAATATATTTCACTGTAACAAAAATAAATAATTTCGAAGTCTAACAATTTAAAAAGATAAAATACAGCGTATTAATCTAGGATATTTTTGTAGACTATATTATAAGTTTTTCCGTCTGGTGCAAATATGTGTATATTCCGGGCATTAGACACCCGCGAACAGGCTACATATAGTTGGCAATGAGAGAAGCATGGCTTTTCTAAATGCACTCCCGCTACCTGGAATGTCTGCCCTTGTGCTTTTTTATAGTAACATCAAAGCTAAGCTTAACGGGAAACTGAACCCTTTCGAATTGGAATGGAAGGTCAGTGGGAATAATTGGAATCCGAGGTATGATAACACTTTTTCCCTTGCCGACACCTGTTAAAATAGTAGCACCTAGTATATTCTGCCTCAATTTCGTTATACGAAGCCTTGTTCCATTACATAGCAGGGGGCATTTAGATTTCTCATAAGCATTACTGGTACATTTAGTTTCAATTGAAGTTTATGTGACGGTACACCCGACAGTTCAAGTGAATTTAAAAACTCCACAGGATATGAAGTACTTAATTCCGTATCCATAATTTTATCCATTGACAAATATTCCTTCATTTCTCCTTGTACCTCTTTTAAAATGTCGGTGTTGATCCTATAAACTACTTCATTTTTTGGTGCCAATATTGCTCTTGCACACAACCACTCATCACAACTCAAATTTTGTTGCGATTCCACATCATTTTCAACTAAATTACAAAATTCTCTTGATAGTGATATAGTTATAACCTTCAGCGTCAACGTCTAAACATCCATCACCGATTTTCAACAACATTTCTGCGTAAAGCCCCGAATCCACGTATTATGAAGATGTACTCTCATATTCGTTGTCAGGCTGAGTTTTTCAACTCTCAACCATAAGCTTGATGATTTAATGCATGCTTGAATTTCATCTGCTGGTGTCCCCCTCTGAATGACTGGGAGGGTTTGTCGGAAATCACCAGCCAATAAAACAACTATTCCTCCCATTATATCTGTACTATCTCGCAAGTCCTGAAGAGTCCGGTTTAAAGCTTCTATAGCCTTCTTGTGAGACATTGTACTTTTATCCCACACTAAAAGCTTACATTCTCGCAGCATACTTCCAGAAGATTCTTGATTTCGTGCAACTTTTGCTGCAGAAGCCCGCGACGAATTTTTGGATAGACCAGATTTCCGCTTCCGAGGCATTTTTAAAGAAGAACAGAGAACGAATTGAAATCACAAAAATGACACCTAACCTCAAATATTCAAATAGTTTTATACTTCATATAATAATGTCAGAAGAAAAAAAAAACAATAAATATAGAAAAATTTCAAACAGTTGAAACTATAGTCATTCGGAATGGATATTGACATGACCGTCGGTAATACAGTGCGAATAAAAAGTAGCCTATGTTACTTCCAATACCTCCAAGAATATGTGTACAAAGTTTCATGATGATCGGTTTAGTAGTTTTTGCGTGAAAGCGTAACAAACAAACTTACATTCACATATATTTATATATATAATATATATATAATATAATATAATATATATATATATATACATATATATATATAATATTATATATATATATATATAAATATATATATACATATATAGTAGGGACAATATTATTTTAAATTCAAAGGGGCTCCTTTACAATATTTTGGTCAAAATCCTAAGAGCTGTTAATGAGAAAATCGAAAATCAAAAAACGGTTCTACCCTGTCGTTAATAAAGGGTTTTTCAACAGGGACGCTACAAAAGTAGAGCTACAGGGACAGCAAACGACGCCATATTTCTTGCCACTCTTTTGACATTTCTCTTCAGTAAGGTTTGCCATTTCATGATGGATAGATATACGAGCCAACAACGAGTCGAAATTATTAAAATTTACTACCGAAATTCGGAGTCAGTAGCCTCAACGTTAAGAGCGCTACGTCCAATTTATGGTCGTCATAATCGTCCTAGCAGATGAACAAGTGAGCGTCTAGTGAAAAAATTTGAATCGACAGGCACAGTACAAAATGTTCCCATGCCAGTGAGACAAAGAAGTGCCCGTAGTGTCGAGAATATTGCTGCCGCTGAGGCTTCAGTTGCAGAACGCCCAATCGTACGAATATCGAACGTGAAATTGCAGCAGTATCGGCCGATTTATGCTTGAAAACCGTCGAAAATTGGGTTCAGCGTCTGGACATCTGCAAGCGTGCCATGCAAAAGAAATCGAGTTCCATACATAATGGCATCGAACGTCCTTTCACAGGAATAAAGAATTTCATTGATATCCAAAACCGTTTTTGTTTTATTTAAAAAAAACTTTTGTAGCGCTCTTATTGAAAAACCCGATATTATTTTTTTCTTTAATTTTTTTTTCACCAAAATGTAGTCTATGTCCATTGTAGCGCCCTTAATATTTTGTATCAATATCGTTAGAGCCGTTTTCGAGATAAACAAGTTACTTCTTCACAAGAGGCAGAAAACTCCTAAATCCAGACATTCAGCAAGCCAGTCCAACGCATTAACCATTTTGCCAAGTGGTACTACACCAAATAACTTTTGCTGCACGGTTAAACGATCTTCCACTTTATGAAGACCAAACTCTTTAGTAGATTAGGTTATGTTGAAGTGGCTGCCAGCGGCGCAGCTGACGCACTTAGACAAAAGTTGGTCCAAATGAATCTAAAGATTTTCTCTACTCGTTGAACCATTTGCAGCTCCTTATAAAGCGGGAGAGATTATAAATGTCTATAATAATTTGATCATTAAGTTCCTCGAAGAAGAACTCTCTAAGATGGAACCTATGTCTATGGCATAGAGCAGGGCTTGTACATAGAAGATGTGGAATCGATTCTACATCTTCCTCGTCCATACAACTTCTGCAAAAATCGTTTGAATATACGCCAAGCCTCGTTACGTATTTGCCTATAAGACAGTGTCCAGTTATGCCACCAACTACGGAGCTGTGCAATCTGCTTAATGATATCAAACACTTGGCAAAACGTTTTAGAACGATCATTGGCCAGATCTGTTTTGTCATTAGACAGATGTATTATTCCATCTAAGATTTATCCTCTCAATAGCATATTGCTTCAGGAGAAGTTTACGTGTAGCGAAGGGTATACCTATATTTTCCTAATCAGGTATTGCACTTTTGGTGAGTTAGTCAACCTTACTGTTCCATGGAATGTTCCTTTGCCCAACAGAGGTGAATATTAAACTGCTGCGCTCTCTCAATAAGAGATGAAGTTGAGGGCTGTTATAGCGTTAGTAGAGAACGAGTCCAGAAATTTAATAGTCGCTTGATTATCAAAGAATATTTGAGTCAAGACAGGACTTCGTTGATCGCCATAAGTTCCGCCTGGAAGACGCTAAGAGAGACATAATTTTAGACTATCTGTATACAAACCCCTACCAAGCCCATTATAAGTTTTCGATCCGACGCGACGGTGTAAAAGTGGATAGTATCATCTTCCGAGAAATTTATATCCTCACAGAATGATCTTGAAGGAATGATGGCTTGGAAGTTTTTGCCAAACTGTAGTTTTGAGATAGCGTAATCTATGTGACTTGGATGTCACATAGAATTCACGCGTCGCCGCCATCGTCTGTATGATGAAAATGTTTGTTGTGACAGATGAAACAGACCGTTTTTTAGGAGTTTGTTTTAAAGATATTAGGATACTTTCCTGATAT
Organism: Chrysotoxum bicinctum; assembly: GCA_911387755.1. NCBI lineage: Eukaryota > Metazoa > Arthropoda > Insecta > Diptera > Syrphidae > Chrysotoxum > Chrysotoxum bicinctum. The sequence goes on from OU426987.1 coordinate 92,756,864, forward strand.
CGCAATAACGTCATCTGCATAAGCAATCACTCTGCAGCTCTTCGCTTTCAAGCATGTCAGCAGCTCAGTTACTATCAAGTTTCAGAGAAGGTGAGAAAGAACACCGCCTTCTGACATATCTTCTGGCAGAAAAGCTGCCCAGTTTTGAATTGATATCCCTGCCAGTCAACATTTGGTTAATCAGTTAACCAGATTCGATTCTAGATGTGTCGACGTTGTTAAAAGCGCCTTCTATATCTAGAAAAGCAACCATAGTGTACTCTTTATGGTGGCGGGAATATTCGATATTTCTATCGATCTTCCGTTGCAATAAGCATGTTGAGCCGTAGACAGAAGTCCCTTATCGATGGTTGCACGTAAATGGACATCAATCAATCTTTGAAGAGTTTTAAGAAGGAATGATGATAAACTTATAGGTCTGAGATCTTTCGGGTTTAGTTGGGAACTTTAACTAGCTTTCGGTATAAACACAATCTCTCCATAGATGATAAATGTAGACCGAATCTAAGCAACTGTGAAAAAATGTCCTCAGAATTTGTATAATTATATTTGAATTTTTTTGTAGCTCCACAAGAATTATGTCGTCCGGTCCTGCAGATTTGAAGGGGTTAAAGCTGTTGAGTGCCCATTGTAATTTTTCCCTAGTAATCAGACCTTGTGGATAGTTAGACTTCTTATTAGACACTATGTGGGCTGTAATGTTAACGTTTTAAGACCTGGGAAAGTTGAGCGATTCTTCGCAAGAGTTGGTACACGAGCCATCACTATTTTTTAGACTACTGGACATGGTTGGATTTGTAGCTTCTGAAGTTTCTTCTATTCTACCACAGAAGCTCCTCCAAGAAGATCTCTTCCATTTCCTCAACTCTTTTTTTTTGTATATGTAGTTTTAGAGATTCCTTATAAGAGTCCTAATCCGACACTGTTCTAGAGCGTTTACCTTAAAGCGTTTTCGGTAATCTTTTCTAAGGTATTGAAGGCCCCGAAACCTTTTACAATAAAAAAAAAAAACTAAAAATATATCGATATTTGTCGACTTCATTTTGTAGGTTATCAATTCTATATCATCGAAAAGCTATCCAGTTTCATAGCTAACTGGTGTCCTGAAATTTTAAACTATAAAATTGACTTATTCAATATTACGAGTACCTACTATGCAGGTTTTAAATTCAAACTCCAGGTTTCTTCCACGTTATAACATAAGAAAACCGTGACGAACCAAGACAAACGTCTCGTCTGGTGTCCACGCAATATAACAGACACAGGTTTCTTAAGATGATTTATTGACCAATTTGAAATTAATAAGTTTAGTGGAATCGATTTGAAGTCATTCCTTCGGCATTTTTCGGTCACTGTAATTTTGGCAATGAAACAACTACGAGTACTATGTTACATTGGCTTGACCGACGTTTCGACAGGGTTTGCTGCCTTCTTCAGGGGAACTTTATTAACAGGTTTCATTTCCTCATGAGCGTGCAAATATAATATATTTGTCTTACATCTATTTTTGCTTCTTGATTTGTAACTACAAAAGCAGCCATAATACATCTATATGGAATCCACTTGAAAATTATTTAGTAAATAATCAAAAAGAGCTCGAAAACACGTAGAGGAAAAATATCCAGCTTATGCTATGAGGACAGAATAACATAATAAAGAAGCATTGTTGTACCTAATGTTATACTTACATTGCCCTCCTTACGTACGTATGGGAACCTCTGATTGACACTGCCCCTCATCGCTTGACCTATCAATAAAAATATAATTCCAAACGGGGATGATGGAAAATTACAGACCCAAGCATAATCAAAGTCGGGCGGCTATAATTAGAAGACATAGCGGTGATGTTGGTTTATTGATTACAGGGCTCCTCTTCTTACTTTTTATTTTTAATTAACGTTTACTAAAAGAATAAAGAACGAAACATCAGTAGAGATAGGAAAAATGATTTATGAATCATAGCAAGGCCGTAACAAGGGCAGGAAATCACAAAGGGTACTGATATTCCCCGATATACTCGTACCTTTAGTAGCAGAAGAGTCGAACATTATGATGATGATCAATATTACCAAAACTTTGATTGATACATTCGACTATCAGATGACTTTCTAATGTTGAATATGGTACCTACATGTAGTTTGAACTGTTATTAAAACTACCAACAATAAGATTCCCCCCCAAATGTATGTTATTACCTGCTTCAGTCCTGAATTTGTTTTATGTATTTTGTGTAGTTAAATTAATATTTTTTTTTTTACATTGTTTCAGGAAGTACCTGAAGAGAATTACAGCCTGCCGTACCAGAATTCGAATGGTTCAAGTAACGGAGAAGCTGTTATACTAAAACTAGATGTTCCAGTGCCTTTGCGTGAAGAACCAAAATTTCCTAAAGAAAAATGGAAAACTTTTATTGGTATGTAAATTAAATATTTCATAATTTAAAAAGCATTTCTTAATTTTTTTTTGTTTTTCTAGCATTTGTGATACTATTAGTTAATTTTATTTTGGCAACAGTTTCACTATCGCTGGTCCATGAAAGATTACCCGATCGAAATATTTATGGGCCATTGCCAGATGTATTCTTAGATAATGTTGGAGCACAAGATTGGGCATTGTATGTTAGTGAAATTCTAATCATGGTGACAGTTAACACATGCATATTACTGACATTGTTGCATAAACACAGGTAAGATTTTAAACTTTTAATACTTTCATTAAAACAATAAAAATGTAAGTGGTCTTGGATTTAAATAATAGATAAGAGATAAGATATCTAAATTAATTTTTTATTTTCAAAAACCACTTGATAAATAGCAATCGCTTGATAAGAAGATTATAATAGGTTTTAATTAATGTATTAATAAGACATGTGATGTTGTTTGATATTTATTTTCCCACGATCACATAATTTCATACGTCACCATCGATTATTGCTTTCTTAGTGAAACCATTTTATGATCTCACATTTCTTCCTCCTCTTTGTTTATCCTGCCAGGATATACTTTTAAGTCAGCTTTGACAGATATTGTGTCTTGTTCCACAGTTCTTTTAATTATTATCTTATAATTGACGATTTTGTGTGAAGAAAACTAAGATATTGAAAATAATTTCTATCTATTTAAAACGTGGAAGTAAATTTGCTTATCTATAAATTTCTAACTTTTTTACTTATAGAACAATAGAACAAAATTGTATTTGTAATAGATAGGTGAGAACCTTAACTCGCTGTATCCACTCTACTTAAAAAAAAAAGAAGATTTTAATGCAAATTTGTAGATTTGTAGGGTTGGCAGCATTGAATAGTCTTGAACAAAAATTTTGTTGCATAGCTACATACTAAAATCCCGTTTAATTGTTTTTTTAAACTATCCATATCCACTTTGACGTTAGCACCAAAATTTCCTAAATATATCGCAGTAGGTTAGTTTTCAAAACTCTCGACGATGTTCGACGTTAGTCAGAACAAATTTCCATTCATATTATAGCGTTTACTCATGTTGTCAAAATATGGACGAGTTCAGACCGTTAAGATGAAGACAGTAGTCGATCATGGAATTTTAATCTTCGGTTGACAAAAACCAAAGCTGATGAATTTCCGATACGGAAACAGGCGACATACAATTGGCCTTGCGAAAAGAATTAATTTTCAAGATTGAAGGGCCAGTTATAGCTATCCTTGAAATGCTTCATTGACAATTTTCATTTCCATATTTAAGACGATTTAACAAACTAGAATGGCTTTAATTGGTACTAAAATGAAGCTAATGAATAATAAAATTTTTTTACTCAAAAAAATATAAAATTCTGATTTAAACTTTCTTTTAAATCCACTTTTATCATTTCACTGATAGAAATCAATTTCAATGAACATATGAGTTTTTCGTTTCTTTAACTTGAACACAATCGTTGGACGGAATGTGTTCGATTCTCTTTCTATTCTCAAATGTCAGTTTTTCTTTCAATTGGTTGTTATCACTGACAGGATATTTTACTGAAACCACTAAGTAGCTTGTCAAAAAATAAAGTCAGCATTCCACTGGTTTGTTTCAATGATGCATTTCAATTAAAGCTATAACTGGAGCCTAATGCCGCAAACATTACATGACTGCCCTTGCTAGCCACTCAAGGAACTGTACACGAATAAATTCAAATGGTCGGAATCATTTGACAATTGATTCACTTTTTTGAAACTGTTTAATCAATCTCCGATTACGAAGAACTAAAAACAAAATTACAAACAAATTACAATTCAAATAAACGAGTTTCATTTATTTTCATTTTTGGAAGCATATACAGAGCTCAGTAAAATTAGATAAAAAATATCGACAAAGCTGAATTTTGATAGAGTGCTTTATTTGCATGTTTTTAGCATTTCTAAAATAAGGTCATGAGTTCATACAAAAATCCCTTAGAAAAAGAAACTTTCCATTTTTTCCGAATTTAACAATTTTCCGGTGGATTTTTCAAAAAATTTCCTTTCATACAAACCTTGCCCTAAAAATTACGAACACAACAAAAAAAATAAATCATTCAATTCGGTGGATCCGTTTTCAAGTGATGATCTATCATACATGCAGCAATTGAACTCTATTTATAAAGATTTAAACTTCTAGATTTTAACTTTTGTAACAAAGTTGTAAAATGTATTGACTTCAAAATAAATAATTTCCTATTTTCCTACAGAATACTATCAAAGCGCTTGTTGTCGCCCTATTTAACGGTCGTTCGTACCCTATTCGCTATTTATCTTGTGTTTCAGTTGACATAAATGTCATTGCTTTCAATTTCTACCCCAAGCTACATCCAGTTTGATAAATTGAATACTTAATTAATAGTAACAGAGGGAGGACGAAAAAAAGAAATCACTTTGATGCGAAAGTTCAACGAACATAAAATTATGTCGGTACATACTTTATTATATACATACATATGTATATGATAGAATATTAACCTTTCTCATGGGATAAGTTCCCTAATTAAACGAAGAAAATATTGCAAACAAAGGTTTTGATGGACTGATTGACCTGAAATATTTATAGTTTTTTTTTTTTTTAACTCAATACATGTTTGTTTTTTTCATTTGAAAAGATTCTTGGTTTCTGAAAAAATGATACTGTGACCTAATTTAATTTGTGTAGCTAATTTTCATGGCAGCAAAGTCCCTTACTAACTCGACGATTTCGTAAATTGTATACTCCACTTGTACTTGAGAGCGTCAATGATTTTATGATAACTACAAATCTTTTTTTGCACTTCTACAGTGTCAAGAGTTCTAAATTAACTAAATGGTATATTACCTGTAGCTCAGAATATCTCATTTTGCTTGCCCACTTGCCACGGTATAAGCTTTACCATTCATAAGGACTTCCATGTTAGTTAATTAAATTCCAAGAAATCAAATAGTCAATCCACGAAGAAGATAAATTAGAATTAAAAATTAAGCAAAGTAAACTTAAAAGAATTTGTTACAGTAGTCAAATTATTAAAACCCTCAGAGTTGTCAAAATGTCAAAAAAACTGGGGTTTTTGGGTTTCAAAAAACACCGAAGGGCTGTCAATTGTTTTGTTGACAACTAAAAGCAAGAAACAAATAATTCTGTGCTCTGACAAAATTTTAAATTTGTTTTAAAAATGAACAAAAACAATTTAGCGTTATTGCTGAATATTTCATCTGATGAGTACAACAAACATTTAATTGCAAACACAAGCCATAACATCCAACATGCAAAACGACAACAAAAGAATTAGATATGAAATCTCTTTTGACTTATGACAGCTTGGTCGTTACCCGAAGTCGCCACACCAAAACACCTAGATCTACTGCAGGGCGAGTTCAGGGCTACCCCAGGTAAAAAAAACACAGAATTTACTCACCAGGGTGACTTCAGGTTTTTCAAAAAACGATTTAGGGCGACTTCAGGGCTCAACGAACAAACCTAAAGGGATGTTCAATTAGCGCGGGTATATTTTAGGCAGCCTGTGGCGGCCAGGTTATTTTGGTGACATCTGTCAAATATGTTGTTAATTACAGTGGACGTCCAATATAACGAATACCCGATATAGCGAATTTGCGATATAACGAACGCTTTTTAAATTTACATTAACATCTCTAAATAGCGAACGATAATAAAAATTTGCTATCCGATATAACGAACGCGTAGATAAATTGCCTTAAAATGTTTTTTTGTTGCATGTGCATCTATTCTTATGTCAGCACACAAGTTTATTCTCGTATGTGTGTGGCCCAAAAGTTCAAAACTAACAAGCTTTCTGTTTTTCGTTTAGTCTTCGCAACTCATACTGTAACATTTTTGTTTGAATTCTTATTTTTTGGTTTGTCTAACGCTATGCAGTTTTGAATTTTATCCACGCACACATATATTAAAAGACACGACAGCAAGATAACGTTAGCAGTTAGATAGTATTTTCGTTGGTTAAAGTCTCGTCTGGCTGGCACGCTCCGTAATAATTTTGTAGATTTAGTTTTGTGTACAAAATATTAAAATGAATACAAAATCTCAACGTACTCGGCTTTCATTAAAAGACAAAGTCAAAATTATTGATGAGTGCAACAAAGGCGTTTCACTTAAGGAAATTTCAATAAAATTCTGTGTGCCAAAATCAACAATATGTGGGATTAAAAAGTCGCGTAAAAATCTTGAAGAACCTGAACTTGACACACAATGGCTCTCTACAACGTAAATCTATGCCAAAGGGAGAGTTTTCTAATATGGAAAATCGGCTGTACAAATGGGAGAAACGACAAAGGGAGAAAAACATTCCCATAATTGGTGCTATACTAAAGGCTAAAGCTAGTGTAATTCATCAAAATCTATATGGTCAAGAGAGTGGATGATTCTGTGCTATTAATGGATGGCTCACAAAATTTAAGAAACGTTTCGGTGTCCGGATCCTCAAAGAATGCGGAGAAAAACTTTCATCACGCTTTGATCTCGTTGAGCCGCTCAACAAAGATCTACTCGAAGTCATCAAACACAACCATTCAATTTAACATTACCAATAAAAAACATATGAATAAATAAATTAATAAATCAACCACTTATTTAAAAAAATTTGAATGGAAAATTCGATCGATATAACGAATGCTCTCGATATAGAGAATGACCTCGAACATTATATCATTCGTTATACTGGACGTCCACTGTATTCAGTTATTGATGGCAAATTTCACGATTGAACATCACGTCTAAATGTTAAAACTTTATCATCAAAATGAGTGTTCGTTAGTGCAAACGTTGCGCGCGTTATGCCCATTTTACGGTAGATGTGGTGACCCTTCACAATCGACTCTCCAACGTTTGGTGGCCAAATTTTAGACGATGTGTTCTATAAATCAATTAGCCAGCATTCGTACGTCAAAAGAACGCAAGATCGGCCGAGACCATCACCGTGGTTCATCAACGTGTGCAGCAGAACCCGAGGAATTCGATTCCTCGCCGAGGGCACAAGAACTCAGCCTTTCGCAGTTTTCAACTTGGAGAATTTTAAGTTGGTCCCATACCCGTTTTTTACTTGGGTCCCATACCTGTACAAGATCCAACTGCTCAAAGTTCATGACCATAAACAACGCCATTTGTTCGTTGACTGTGCTTCGGAGTGTTTTGAAGAGGACTCCAATTTTGGACGAAAAATCATTTTTAGAGACGAGTGAATAGCTGTGTTAACAAGCAAAATTACTGTATATGGGACGACACCAATCCACACGAAGTTTCCCAGGTAACAATACATTTTCAAAAAAGTTACCGTTTGGTGTAGATCTTGAGCCGGCGGCGGGCGTCACTGGTTCGTATTTTTGCGAAAACGACGTTAGTGAGGTGGTCAGCGGCCATGGCGGGCGCTACAGAACGATGATAACCAAATTCTTATGATCCAAATCCAACCATATGGACTTAGTAGACATATGGTTAACCAGAACGGCGCTGCGTGCCAAAAATATTGTTTTATTCAATTTGGACATTTTCCTGTTCTTTAAAAAAAAAGACCGTATTTGTCCAGTCACACCTCACACCCCGCAATTGCCGACAGATAAATATATGATGTAGAGGCATAGCTGACAAGACCCCATATTTGGCAATTTCTGAAATTCTTCTTTCACATAATGAGGCCTGTTCTACTATCCATGCGAATCGAACATTTAATTCAACAAATCGATCTACATAATGGACAACTCCAAGTGTCTTTTTGTATATTGAATATTGCCGGGAATTTATATGTGTACTCCGGCAGTCCCAGACTTTTCTTCTCAAGGTATAAAAAAACTTAAAAAGAATAATAGCATAGGATCTGATAGCTCATCAGCTCCATATTTGTATATGTATATACCGGTTTTTCAAAACAAATTAGTTCAAAATTATTTACACGTGATACGAAGAGCACGCTCAACTATAAAACAAGTAAAATGCTCGGGACTGTAGAAGATGAAAAACGGCAGTGTCTCAGGAAGCGACACTTCATTCATCGTGAAAGGATTAATAAATAAAACAGACATCTTTAATATTAAGCTTTACTCTACTTTCTCTTTTTAGTGACCTTGACAGACTCAAAAAAAATTTGAACCTTTGAATCTTCTCTACTTTTGCTTTAAAACAATTATCACATTTCACTCGTAGTTCATTTTTACAAGAGGTCCTTTTCCATCGCAATTAATTTGTATCGCAAATCAATATGAGATGTTCATACAATCCTGGATAATTTGATGTTTTTTTTCATGTTTGGCAGAGGCTGCGACACTGTCGTCGGCTTTGGGCAGTTTCATTAGTGTGTTATAAATAGTTGTAACTTAAATCACTGTGTGGATTACCAAAATATAAATCCATAGTTGATACATCCCCATTTTCAAGATTTACGATAATCAAATTGGTTTACGCCAATTTTTATTCAAACTAAGCTTGGAACTGCAAATTTGTCTGACAACTTTATCCGCCACTATGTTCAAAATATGTTTATGCTTTCCTTTTTTACTTAATATTGATCTTCGAGTTTTATTATTTCAGATTCATTATTATGCGGCGAATATTCCTCATCCTGGCCGTCCTTTATTTCATGCGTTCGATCACCATGTATGTAACAGTGCTACCAGTTTCAAGTAAAACATACATATGTAGTCCAAAATTAAACACTACGGCCACACCAATGGAGATCATAAGTAGGGCTTTCCAACTTATGTCTGGATTTGGATTGTCAATTAATGGAAAGCACACGTATTGTGGAGATTACATCTACAGTGGGCATACAGTAATGCTAGTGCTTGGGTACCTCATCATTACAGAGTGTAAGTAGTAAAGTATATTGTCCACATAGAAAAATAAATAATTTATAAATTCCTGTCGTCTGCGACCTAGAAGTGACGGTGGCGGGCGCTTAATAAATTAATTTCATGAACTGCGGGTGGTTTAATTCAATTAAATTGCCTTCATATGTTTATAAATTTCATTTTATATTTTACTTTATTTTCAGACTCACCGAGAAGATTTTTCGTACTACATTGGATTGCCTGGGTTTCGGCCTTTATCGGGGTTCTGTTCGTTCTATTGGCACATGGTCATTACACAATTGATATTCTGATTGCATATTATGTGACGACGCGACTCTGGTGGACCTATCATACGCTGGCAAATAACCATTTTCTACTAAAGGTTTGCAGTAGTGCTATTTAACATTCATGCAGCAACTAACTAAAAGTTTTATTTATTTCAGCCTGGGGCAAATAATTACATTGGCCGCGAATGGTGGTACACATACTTTAAATACTTTGAGAAAAACGTCCGTGGACCTGTTCCGCGTCAATATGAATGGCCTCTTCCATGGCCACGAAACTTCCATTCAAAACTACCAAACCGAGAAAGTTAACAGCTAGCACAAGTCTGACTTTTAGTTACTAATTCAACAAAAAGTCGAGCCTTCAGCTCATTAAATAATAATCGCCAAGCCATGCGCACTACATCTTCAATATTTCATCATTCAAATTGCAACAACAAAATCACCAGAAATAACAAACGAACATTTCATATCTCATCATCGAAAACAAAGCAGAACAATCGTTACAAATCCAATTCCCCATCACCCTTTGGGGATGTTGTTAATTCTAAAAGTTGGACAAAACACATAAGTGCCCGTGCCCTGTTCGATGGAACTCTAAAGGCTATGCAAACCTTAATATGGGACTATTGTGTACTATTGGTATTCATTTTAGGTGGCCATAAGAGCATTTAATCATCAACTCTGGCCTCCGCAGCTGAACTCGCAAGGTTTTCTACTACATCTCAACTCTAAATCTAAATAAACAAAAATAAAGAAAGCAAACAAATGTTCAGCAATTTTTTATAAAGCTGACATTCTCTTTAAAAAAAAACATAGAACCAACAAATTATATATTACAATAAAGTTTGTTACTAAAAAATACAAAAACTCATATATAAATGTGTTACTTATATATACTGCATAGAAATAAGACTCATATACTAAATATATTATATATACAGAAGATGTAAATAAAAGAAAAAGTATAACATCCCACATTTCGGCGCCTAAAACATATATAAACTTTTATTTTCTATTGCATACGTGTAGGTGCTTGAGAGAGAAATTTAAATATTTTAAATGCCAAAAATGGATTTGTTTCAATTAAAAAATATTTATAATTAATAATGAGTATAACAAAAAGAAATTAAAAAAGAACGCTTTTTTACTTTAACCATTAAAATTTAGTTTTAACTCTTAGTTTTGTAAATTTGTGTAAATAGTTTAATTATTAAAAAAAAAATATAAATTGTGGGCTTTGCCATGCAGTTTTTTATATTCACTTTGCCTTAATTTTAATTTGGTCTTAAATATTCTTGTAGTTTTTTCAACCATACCCCTCCCCCAATTCATTGAATTGATTGAAGGAGAAGCCTTTTTCGAACATTTGCCTTTTTGTACACAAACAAAAAAACACAATACTAAAAAAAGAAAACAGAACAACTAACACTATACTATAATAAATTATTGCGTCTGATTGTATTTTAGAAAATGTAAAAATTGTTTAAAGTTTTTGTCTTCCTGATTTTGTAGAACAAGAAAATTAATAACAAATAATAAAAAAATGCATCCCACCCTTTGAAAAGAAAATTGTATTCTCAAAATAGGGTTAAATTTCTAATTTTGAATAAAGTTAATAAATATATATAAAATTGTTTAAATGGAAGAGAAAAAAATAAAAAAAAAAACTTTGTTTGATTTGAGTCTCAGTTTAAATATTTTGTAAGCTGTTAATGTTAAAAAAAGAGGTAGACAAAAAATATATATATACCAATTTAATGATAAGAAATTATGTTGTATTTTTATTGCAAGTTCGTCGTAACATTAGGCGCCCTCTAACACCATTTAAAGCTTGCCGTTTTGATGCCATTACTCGTTTCACATGGGCATGAAAACGGTTTTTATCACCCATGTTCTGTATTCGGAGTGAAAGTGAATTGAAGACCTATTTCAATTTCACTTTAAATGAAACAGCATGTTCTGCATTCCGAGCGAATTCAATTGATTTCAATTCCTCCGAATTTATTTTCGAAATATCCAAATCAACTGAAACACAATTTGCATCATTTATTCACTATTATTATAATATTCGGCCTTATCGAGGTAACCGTCGGAGCGGAATTCTCTCCGATTTCCTCCGAATCGGAGACATTTTGCTTCAAGGTATTTCTCCGATCAGCTGATCGGAGATTCTGTCCGACGAAATTCAACGCATGCCATTTGTTTGCGATGAAGCACTTCTAATGGTCTTATTTCTGACACATACAAACAAAATTTTCTCCGAAATCCTCCGACAAGTTCTTGTTGCGGAAAGTGTTTTCTTTTTAGAGAAATAGTTAATTAAAATGTAAGTAATAAAGAAATTAACTTTATTTGCGTTAACTTGTGTTACATATGTAATTATAATAGACTATTTGTTCTTAGGCAGAACGAAAAAACAAGTTCGCAACAATATGAGCTATGAGCGGATAACACCAAAAGGACGCCAGAAATTGTAGCTGTGTTTGGGAAGATCTGGCCCCAATCAGTTAAATTAATTGGGACCGATGTTTGGATGGAAAAAAACTATGTTCGTGATCTTTTGTTTTGTGTTTTGATCCATTTCCATTGTGATTAAAGTACCTATTAGTCAAATAAATATAAATATTGTGTTTCCAAAGTTTTTTTTTTCAATTTATTATTTGTTTGACACTTCAAGTGGAAACAAAAAACATACGTCTCGAAATAGGGAAGGGACTTTATTCGATAGTTTTGATTTAAAAATCGGTGCATCTAATTACATTTTTTAAAAACGCTAGCGCATTATAATTGAAAAAATATTTTTTATAAACAATAAACTACACTCTCTGACCGGTTTTTCATGGTTTAAAACGCTTATGGTGTTTATTTTATAAAAAACTATCGAAAATATATCGCATTTTCGATTTCTTCCGATGAAAGCTACTTTGAACCGAAATTGAACCTCCGAAGGAGAATGCGTTGCGGAGAAAGTTCCGCTCCGACGGTTACCTTGGTAGGGCCGATTATAATAATAAGTGGTAGAAGGGACGAAAATCAAGGAGAGAGAGTTCGTAGAAATGTTTTACATGGTAAAGCCAACGTTTCAGATGTTCCAGAAGCAGTGTACGTTGAAATGTGGAATGAATTAACATGGACATATTTGAATTGTTTGTAGTTTAAAAAAAGCTTCAGACTAAACGAAGAGGCATTTGTTTACATTTTGAACAAAATTTACTTCATTTCTCCTAACATATAAACTTCTTCATTAACTTATTCCATAAAATGCAACAAACCATTTTCTTGTCGTGAGTTCTTGTGTATTCCCCTGTAAGCAAGTTTCACCAAACAAAACTAAATGAATTTATGAATTCACCGTAAAACGTTATGTATTCGAAATGAAGAACACGAGTTTCCATCTCCGAAAACTAAATTCACATTGATCATTTCGGGTGGAATTCAGAATATTTCACATTCAGAATGAACAAATCACAAAAGTCATTTTATGCCGACAGCAGAACATAAAAATTGCCTTTTGTTTGTTTGTGAATATGATAGATTTGTGGACACACGCCCTAGTGGATAATTGCCCACGCCTCAAATTTGTATGCTTTCAGGGTCATGCGATCTGACCTATCAGAGGGATCTCAGAGGTGACATTTCAGTGGACCTCCGCCCGCTCTCTACTATCTGCTTCATGTTCCAGACATCATCATTGGATTTCATTTAAGGAACATGGTTAGGAATATGGTTGTGGTTCTAGTAAGGTCTATTTTAAGTACAATCATTTGGAAACGGATCACCATCTCTGACATTCACTGAGTTTAATTACTATCCACACATTAAACCATACGAGGCAGCTGTTTAAGTGGTGAAAACGAGCGTTAATCCGACCACTATGAACTATTTTCGATATTTCATAGTCTGTTTCCTCTCGTTCTTAGTTATTTATCGGAGAAAACGGTGCAGAAGCAACCGAAGTTCATCTCAGCCATTTCGACGCATTGACAAAGAGAATTAAGTCTTTGATCTTCAATTCGATGTCGCTTAGGTCGACAAAAAATGCATCTTTTGGATGTGAGAGATTGTGCTGCCATTCTGGAGGGGTGTTGTAAGGAATACCTTAATGAACACGCCAACAGTTCATTGAACAACCTTCTCACTGCATCAACTGGGTTTGATGATCAGATCAATTCTTCGGGATATATTATGCAGCAAAATCATTCTAGATATAATGCGGTTGGTTAAATTGCCATTTAAATGTTGACTAGTTTTTTACGAAAGGACTAGGGGGGTCATTCCGTAACTCGATTATCGTCAGACGATATCGTTTGAACGATAGCGTTGCCTTTTTTTGATTCACATAAGTCGATAATCGTTAAAACGATAATCGTTTGGACGATAGCTAAATTGGTATCGTCTTGATTTAATTTTGAATTTTGTAGGTGACTGTAGTTGAGTGATTGAGTTTCCACTGTAAATTGACATTTTGTATTGTTTTCTATTGAATTGACAGATTGACTACAGTTTGAGAGTTTCTTAAATGCATAGAAATCTCTAATGTGGTTTTCCATTGGTCCACTCAAGGATCCACTCATTCTGAAATCCAATGGAACGGTGCTAACTTCTTCTACTCAACTTTTGAAATTTTGCCTTTGTATTAGTTAATAGTCGTGTTGGTGAAAATCTGCGATAGTTGCTTTTGACATTTGGGTATGAGTATTAGTGCTTCTTGAGTGGATTCTGACTTGAAATCGAGAAGCGAAATTCTCTTCTCAGAAGAGTATTTTTTCCCAATGGAATGGTTTGAGAAGACTTCTGGACGCTTCCAAACGCTTCTGGACGACCAATGGAAAATGACATAAAACTCTGATCGATTGACGAGACGATAATAGTCGAGTTACGTGAAGCAAATCATGGACGATATCATCGACGATTATCGATTAGATTAGATTAGATTAAAATGTTTATTTCTTATAATTTCATAACAGTCTTCAGATATTTCAAAAAAGAATTAATAACATATTAAAAAAGTATAAGAAAGGTTGTGACATTCATTATTTTCAATATATTTAGAGAAATAGAGTTGAATGTCACTTCAAATAATTAAAATATTAAAAAGTTAGTGGGTGGGGTGACCCTGAAAAATTCATAATATTTAAAAAGAATTGTGCAATACAATCATTATATAAAATGCAATAAACAAAACACAAAAAAAAATTAAGTTGATAAAAAATTATTTACTATGTAAAAGAAAAATTAAACCAAAACATCAGAAATATGTGATTCCAGAGCAAAATAGTCTAGAGAAAAAAGCCAAGATTTAACATTTTTGAGAAACACTCCAGGTATAGTGATTATCCTAATTGATTGAGGAAGGGTATTATAAAGCCGATAAGACATAATAGAAAAAAAATTTTGATACGCAGTGGTATAAAAAACAGGTACATATAATAAGTTCGAAAGGTTTCCACGAAGATTGTATCTCGAAATTAATCGAAAATTCAGATTACCAGACTTCATAAAGAATATTTTTAACGTTTTGAAACAATATAAATGACGCACTGGAAGAATTTTGAGAGCACAGAACAGAGAAAAACTAGAATGCCTACGAGACTTACGACAAATTAATCTAACGACATATTTTTGTAAGATCAAAATTGGTTGTATTTTATTAAGATAAATACCACCCCAGCAAGCAATTCCATATTGTAGCTTGGAATGGAAAATACCATAATAAATTATCTTTAATATCTTAGTTGAGCACACGTTTCGTAAATAATAAAAATGACGCAGGGTACAGCGGAAATACTTTTTCAGGGATTCAGCATGATTTGCAAAAGACATACGAGAGTCTAAAGTCAGTCCCAAATATCTGAACTCGTTGACATTCTCAACTACAAAACATCTATCACTACAAGTCAAATCACAAAGAAAAGAAGGTGAGGAGAAGCCAGACGAACAATTGCAAGTAAACAGTTTATATCTACGACACTCAGGCGCGTGGAAACAAACATTTGCATCCAACAATCTAGATGAAGATAAGCTATAAAACATTATCTTGGTTTTGGAGCTTATTACCAAATTATGTTCAAAAAACCAAAGTCGCAATAAGTCAAGATCAAAATTAATATTTGAAATCAGATCTAAAGGACTATTAGCACCGTAGGAAAGTGCAATATCATCCGCAAAAGCTGTCGACGAGCCCTTGAATCCCAAATTAAAAAGCGAATTGATGTATACCAAAAATAAAATTGGACCCAGGACAGAACCTTGTGGAACACCCAATTTAAGAAACATTGCGTCACTCCTTGTATCATCAATCTTCACTCTCTGCGACCGATTTTCAAGGTAAGACTTAAACCAGTTAAGAATAAATCCTATAAAACCAGCTTTCTCCAACTTTCTTAACAAAATATTGTGGTTGACCATATCAAATGCCTTGGTGATGTCAACAAAAAGGCCAGCTACACATTTTTTCTCATCGAGATGAGACATAGTTAAGGAACAAAATTGTAACAGTGCATCTTCCGTCGATTTGCCTTTTAAAAAACCAAATTGGGCTGTATTAAAAAACTTAGTTTTATCTAAAAAACACATAATCCTATTTTTCATAAGTTTTTCAAAAATTTTACTAAATACAGAAAGAAGTGAAATAGGCTTGTAATTACTAATTTCAGTAACAGATCCCTTTTTAAATAATGGCAAGACATCAGCACACTTGAGTTCTTCTGGAAATTTACCATCATAAACGCACCGATTGAAAACATAAGCTAGAACATCAACTGCTTTGAATATTCTCAGTAAAAAGCAATTTTTTTGAGTACATAATTTGAAATACCATCAGCTCCATACGAAAAAGAATTACGTAAGCTCCCTATAACTTTCAGTATTTCAAATGTAGTTATGGGCTGAAAAACAAAACTGCTGCTTTGAATATTCTCAGTACTTTGACAAAGAGAAGAACAACTACAACATAAATTGCTTGATATAGAATTACAACCAACACTAGCGAAATAGCAATTAAAAGCATTAGCAATATCAAGCTTATTACAGATAATTAAATTATTCACATGCAGAACAGTAGGTTTCTTAGAAACAGAAGATTTGTTCAGTAAACCATTTACTACACGCCATTCATTTTTTAGATTACCCTGTGCAGAGCTGAATTTTTCACGGTAATAGGTGTCACGGCAAATAGGAATTTCTTTTTTTAATTCTGCACACAATTTCTTATATCCGTTTTTTAAACGTTGGTTGGCAGGATACTTTTTGCATCTTAATCTTAGTTTATTTTTTCTCGTAACTTTATTTACAATACATCTAGATATCCAGGGCTTAAGATGTTTAACAGTATTTCTTGTAGGTAGAAAAGAGGAAGCGGATATTATATGTTTCTTGAGAGAGTCGATAAAAATTGTGTACGCAGACGATGAATCACTTGAAGCAAAAACATCTTCCCAAAACTCGTAGCACAATTTATTTTTGAGCTTAGCAAAATTAATCTTCAGCTTCCTCTCACCAGAAATAGAATATTTGCTACGCTTTTTATTATTTATGGCTAAAGCGAGTCCCGTCATGCAATGATCAGTGATTTTAAGATCGAAAACACATTTATCACACACAATACATTCAAGATTACTAAAACGACCATGAATATGATCTAAACAACTTCCAGAGACGGGCCTAGTAGGCTCATAAATAAAGCACGTAAGCCCTTGAGACGCAAGTAAAGTAAGGTAACTAGAGATATTATCATTTCCATCCAAAATATTTATGTTGAAATCACCTACAATAATTAAATTCTTAGATTTTTCACTAGCTAAGAAGTTAGAGAATTCAGTTATAAAAGTTCCAACGCTAAACATATGCAGTCTATATACACATACAAAGATATACGTAATATGATCAATTTCCACGGAAACCTTTAGAACGTCAGCACTAAGTAAATTAACACGCAAGAATTCAATGATTACAAGATTATCTTTAACAAAGCAACCAACTCCACCTGCAGCATAATTTTCATTCGTTTTTGAATAAAAGTTAAACCCAGGAATAGCATAATCATTCTCCTCAAAGCCATAAATCCAAATTTCAGATAGAAAAACTATATCTGGAACGCAAGCAAAAGAATCAATGTGAGTAACAAGAGATGCGAAATTTTCTCTCATACTTCTAATGTTTTGATGAACAATAAAAAATTTATCATTACAAAAGGAACTATCAGTAAAAACATTATCACAGTTGGAAGTACGTACACAAGAGAGAGAAAAGTCATCATTTAAATCTATATCAGAATTCATGTTTAAAATAAAAAAGAAAACAAAGATATTGTAAAGCACTAAATTAGTGCAAGATCATTAAACGATTTAATAGAAATGACTTTTCCCCCCTCAACCTTTCTTATAAGAATTTGATTATTATTATACCAAACATATTTGCCGTTTGATTTCTTCATAGCCTCTTTAGTCTTCATCAAAAGCGCCTGAGTAAATTTAGTGAGAGCATCGTTGATAAAAATTCCACTACCTTTACTCTTTTTACTGCTGCTGCCGCCGTTGCTGCTGCTGCCGTCGTTGCTGCTGCTGCCGCCGTTGCTGTTGCTGCCGCTCGCTTCGATGTTGACATGTCCATCGTTGCTGAGAGAATTCAAATTGATTTTATGTTTCCTCTTTGCGCACATAATTCGCTGCTTCGTTGTTAGGCTGGAGAATCTCAGACATATGATTGATTTTAGAGTAGACGTCGATGTTTTTGTTTTAATTTTCTTCACATAGCATTTCTCGATGTCATTATCGGGAACATCAACTAAGAGTGCTTTAGAAAATATTTGTTGTGCAATTCTAATGCAATTGGATTCGTTTGCACCCGCAATTTCAATTTCATTGCTAAGCAGCTGTTGTTGTTGCCAGTTCAACCTACTTTCAAGCACATTGACTCTCAATTTCAATTCTTTATTTTCATTTAGAAGTAAGTTCATTTGTGAGAGAAATTGTTTGTTAGTATCCTCTAAAGCCGAAATTTTTGCATAAACCATTTGAAGAGTGCAATGACTTTCAGTGTCCATGTTTACCGTGGCCTCTTCAGCTGCTGCTTGTGCTTTGACTTTCTTCGCTGCATTGTTGTTATTTTGCAGTGGTAATACCGGTGGCACCGGCAAGTTATGAAGAGAGCGTCTTCTTAACACTGCACATTTATCACAACGAAAAGGTTGGGCACTTGATTTATAAAAGTTTGCATCGTCTTCAGTGATATTAACACATTTAAAATGAAAAAAATGTTTGCAATCATTACAATTAATTTTTGTATTGCAATTGCGATCAATTTTATTTGAACAAACAGAACAATTCATATTGAAAATAAATATGTAGTAATTAAATACGTTCTACAGATGCGCACCCCACGACAAACAATTGGTAATGACGGTTTTGACGATTATCGTTTTGACGATTATCGTTTAGAAAATTACGGAATGACCCCCCGTCCGCTCATTTCCTCCCTCTACCAATTTCACTCAAAACCCGGGGTGCCAGCACGTAACTTGATACAATCGAGTTTAGTCGATGTAATCGAGTATAGGAAGTTATTTAATTTGATTCAATCGAATCGAAAACAATAGGCTGATCATAACAAGGAACTGCCTGTTCTCGATTGTATCGAGCTAACTCGATCGTATCAAGTTACGTGCTAGGGCCCCCGGATAAGAGTGATCATGAGGTTATTATTCAAGCTGGCTCATCACGGTATTGCTGGAGGAATTCCTAAACGTACATCTTGCACAGTTTCAAAATGCAAACATACAAATTCCTGCTAAGCAGAGTCCCCAAACTGCAGTGCTTCAATATTTGCATTGCATGTGTTTTGATTTGTAAATCTTGCGTTTATGAATTTGACCGATTATTTAGATCAATGACCTTACAGCTGCTTGCTTTCTGTCGTTTCTGGTTTCGGACTTGTTTAGATAATTCGCATGCTTCTCTTATTGGAAAACGCTGCAGCGTTGTAAAGAAGAAAAGATTCCTGAACTGACACAGCGTTACATATTTGTGCCATTAGTACAAATAATTTTGTTGGAAGTCTCTCGACACGACACGTGCCTGGACCCTGGAAGCACGGCAATTGAACTTCTTTTGTTTTAGTGCGTTAGAAGATACTTAGGCTGGTATTCAACGAGCGCTCTTAAACGGCTCTTAACTTTACGAGGCTCTTAACTTGAAATTTATTTGGGGTATTCACCAACCACTCACAAGTGTTTTTCGAAATTAGAAAATGAGAGCCACTCTCTTGTTCAGGCATACCCAAACTGTGAAATCAAACTGTTTTCGAACTTGAATGACAGCTGGCAGTGAGAATCCTTCGGTCAATTTCGTATTTTGCTTGGGGAGCGTTGCTGGTAACGATAACTGGTTTTGGTTTTGCACTCACCGTCGTTTGTTTATTTTCGAATTTTCGAACAAACTTTCGAAAAGAGCGCTCGTAAGTTTAGGAGTGGTCGGGACCACTTCTAACTTTTAAGAGCGCTCGTAGATTTTCACTAATATTGCTTGGTGAATAGGTTTACGAGCTTCTTAAGTTATGAGCGCTCGGTGAATACCAGCCTTAGTATTTATTACGAAAATAAAGTGTCATTCGTTGAACAGGATCGTTGAGCCCTGTTGTATAAAAACTTGCTATTCTTTGAACCTTTGTTGTATGGTCTCCCACACTATCGACCCATAAGTGAAAATCATTGTGCTACAGTCGTAAAAAACCTTGCAGGCCATCTAAATTCTTTTATGAATGATTTTTTTCCAGTTCAATTTAGGGTCATGAATTACATCTCAAGAGATGTAATTGATATTGGTCTTACTCATAGCTGGGCATCGTTAATCAAACAGTTAACTTCGTTAATCGTTAATCCTCTACTAAAAAAGTTAGCTTCGTTAAACGTTAAAGCGTTAAATTTCGGAAGAATTAACGCAAGTTAACGTTAATCGTTAATCCGTTAACATGTGATAAAAATTGCATATTTTATATTTTTTTACTCTGAGCAACGGCGCTAAGTAATGCCGGTCGTCCACTAGGAGATCAACGCACAAATTTCGAATTCAACGCATTGAACTCTAATGTACGGTGCCTTCAATTCTGTTCAACCAACGGGTTGGATCTAGTTGTTGGCCGTTGCTCAACGAATTGCGCAATGCAATTCTTATAAAAATCGAGATGCCAGGGAATTGGCTTGGTCTCAAATTTCCTCGAAGATGCAATTGCCTAAACTTTAAATTCGAATTCATATATTTCATTGAAAAAAACAATTTTCTTCGCGAATCAAGAAAAAATCATCTACCCAGAATCGTCTTGGCTGTTTTTTCTTCCTTTGTCGTTCATTTTCTAATGTTATTAATTGCGGCAGAAACTTTTTTTTCTTAGAGGAAATCATACTCATACGGAACAAATTTAAGAATATTTTAAAGCGAAGGCGTGCGTCGACAATAAATGTATGTACCGAACTGAAGTCAAAATTATTTCAGGTTTGACGTTTGAGTTTTTTTTATCGTAGTGCGTTCAACGCGTTCCCCAACAAGTGATCCTTGGTTAAGTGTACGAAGGTATCAACTCATTCATCAACTGGTTGAGCAACAATATCGAAAACGCAGTTGATCAACTCGAAATTTTTTTTTTCTGTCAAAATCGAACAAGTTTATCAACTAGTGTACGAGGTTATTCAACATTTGAGTAAGTTGGTCAACTAGGTGTACGGAGCTATTCAACACTGGAATAAGTTTTAAGAGTTGATCAACTAGGTGTGCGGGGTTAATCAACATATGGGAAAGTTGGTCAATTATGTGTACGTGGTTCCAAACGCATTTTTTTCAACTTTAGTTGCTCAACGTGAATTACGTAAGTTGCTGCACTAGTGAAAGAGGTTGTAAATTCGTTGATCCAACGAAAGAGTTGAATAAAAAGTTGAACGAAGTTGGTTGAACTTATCGCGCACATAGTGGACGACCGGCATAAAGAAATGATCAAACGAAACGAATATCTTCGCAGTTAGTTTTCTCACTCGCACGCGCCGTCAAAATATACCCGCGGCACGCGCCGCACAGCACTTGTCTGAAGCTGTTTTCGCGCCGCGCGGTAAATAGTAGGCATTACATTAACGATTAACGGACTTATGCCCGATTTCACGAAGGACTTTTAAACATTTAACAGGCTTCTAAACCTTAAAATGAGATATTTTGGTTTCACCAAGCGCTTTTAAATTAAACAAGCTTTTAAACACCCTTATAAACTAAGTGCCCATTTTTGGCTCATTAAATTTTAAAGGTGTCATTGAAATGTCATCAGATGTAGATAACAACAATTGGTTATAGGTATAGCAGCTGAAATTATCGTTCTGTAAGGATTTAGTGTTCAATTTTTGAAGATACAAAATAAATAAATTAATGCTAAATATTTAAATGATTTGTTTCTTTATTTCGAAAAAAATATTGATCGTCTTCATCCAATAATAAAGTGCAACACAAAGTTATTCGCTGAGCAAGAATATTCCTGGTTCACAGAAATACATTATATGACTTCAAAATGTGGTTCCGACTTTCCAACGCATCTGTGGATGAGTTTGTTGAATATGTTTGGTCTTCATTTGGAACCAAATCAAACCCAACAATGCAATAAAAAATAAATTAAGTGGTTATTACTTAACGATTTTATGCCACAGAATGTCAGTATCAGAATCTTTCCAAATATTTTGTGTGCATTTCTTTTTTTTTTTAATTTCTTGGCATTTGTTTGAACACATAACGCTTTCTCATTTCTTCTCATACATTTCGCTTGTTAGAAAGAAAAAAGCAACTTATTTTTCCCAGGGATGTGAAGAGAACTCAATGTTAACAAAAATTTCCCCAAAATGTCCCTTTTATAGATTGGTGAAACTAAAAATTTTTAAGAGCCTGATAAAATTTAAGAGGATTTTTGATAAAAGTGCTTTTAGGTTCGTATTCACCGAGCGCTCCTAAACGGCTCTTAACTTTACGAGGCTCTTAACTTGAAATTTCTGTGCGGTATTCACCAACCACTCGCAAGTGTTTTTCGAAGTTCGAAAATGAGAGCCACTCTCTCTTGTTCAGGCATACCCAAACTGTGAAATGTTGTGTAATGTTGGTCTTGACAGCAAATGGATACTCTTCTACTTGGCATTGCTCACATGGATTCGAGTCAAATGCGTGCGTGGCACACGCACAAGCGAACAAATTTTCGAAGAGAGCGCTCGTAAGTTAGGAGTGGTCGGGACCACTCCTAACTTTTAAGAGCGCTCGTAGATCTTCACTAATATTGCTTGGTGAATACGTTTATGAGCTTCTTAAGTTATGAGCGCTCGGTGAATACCGGCCTTAAAGTGGATTAACGGATTTAACGTGTCCGTTAACATTTTTAAAAGTTAACTTAAAAGTTAATCCGTTAATCAAAATTTTAACTTCGTTAATTAACGATTAACGGATTAACGAGTTAATGCCCAGCTATGGTCTTACTAGCAAATCATCAGTGCAGGTTGTAATCGTTAGCTCCTTTTCTATAACTCGTAGCTTTTCCTCAAAATTGTCTCTCCTTTATGTGTCGATAAATCTTTAGTCTGAGACATCACAATCGAGGAGATACAAACTGTGATATTAAATTCTAAGAATGGAAAGGCGCCAGGTGAAGATGGTATTCCATACCTACGAGTTTTTTAATAATTCAATAACCCATATTTTGCAATGCCATTCAAATCCTGTTCAACAAAATTTTTCGACGGCTCGCATTCGCTCTTCGTTCAAGAAGTCTGTAATCTTCCCGATCCATAAAAAAGGACCCTTGAACAAATTAATTTTAAAAACTAAAGCTAAGTGTACACGATTGGTAGATCTTACAATATTGTAAGATCTTACAATGTCTGACAATTATCTACCAATGAGCTGACAAATAAGTTGCGTGTGTACACGGTTGGTACAAAATCTACCAATCTCTTACAATTAATTGTCAGAAGTTGGCTGACAATTCATTTTCAGATAGCCGGCTTAATACCTACCAATTAATTGTAAGAGATTGGTAGATTTTCTACCAACCGTGTACACACACAATTAATTGTCAGTTTTTGTTGGTTATGGAAACTGCGACAATGGAACCTTGGCTGCAAATTGTCTGACAATGAAAAAATTGTATGATGCTAAAAAACGAACATCATAGAATTTCTTCATTGTCAGAAACGTCAGACAACGATAAAAATTGGCAGGCCTGACAATAAATTGTGTGTGTACACCATTATCAAATACCTTACAATTTACCGTCTTACAATTAATTGTCAGATACATTTTCTGACAATTAATTGGAAGATTGTCATGATTGTCAGATTTCTTACAATTAATTATCAGACAATGATCTAACAATTAATTGTCAGACAAATTTTCTGACTAGACTACACGGTTGTAAGACATTGTAAGCATGATTTTCACTGACAGATCTGACAATATTGTAAGATCTACCAATCGTGTAACTTATGTAGTTTTTATTTGGCAATCCGGAATCTCTCTCCGATCCGGAATCCCAATTGAACACTTTTGTTTGCTTCTGATGATTTTGAAGTTTTGTTTGATTGTATATGTGAAACATCAAATGCGTACAATAATCAAAATCAAGAAAAATGTTTTTGAAAGCAGGGTTGGCCGAATTGTCACTTTTTAGAAATAACCACATTTGTTACGTCTGCTACGTAGTTTATGTAGTTAAATGTAGTTAATTGTAGTTAATGTAAGAAATTGTAGCATTGCTGTCAATTAACTGTCAGTTATGCATTTGAAATTTGAATTTTTAAATTAAACGTTCAGTTATTCCTACAATTCTTCATCCTTATGGTAAATGAAACTTTTTTTTACAAACCTTCATTAGATCATAAAAGTGCAAAATTGTTTGTTTTTTCCTTTATTATATTGATTTTTTATGAATTAACTATATACATACATATGTAGCAGACGTAACAAATTGTAGTAAATTAGGCATGTAGTTTCTTCAATAAACTACGCGTAGTTAAATACTACGTTTATATGCAGTATCGAAAGATCGAGTTGGATTAGGGTCGGATTTTCGACCCACATTTCTACTCGACACCGCTGAGCGATTGGGATCGAGTCAAACGAAGCTCATTTCAACTCAATACAGGTATATAAACGTTCGAAGATAGCTTCAAGCTCGCTTCAACACCTCATATAAACGTAGTAAATCATGTAGAAAATGTTGTGTAGTTAATTCGGCCAACCCTGGTTCGCACAATTTGGATACCAAAAATCACAGCTGTTGAGGTTGACGTTTAAGTATATGAATGTGTGAGTGCTTCTGGTTTTGCTTCTGATTTCAAATCCAGAAGCAAATTTCTCTTCTTTTCAGAATCAGAACTGTCATTTTTTCCCAATTGAACACTTTTAGAAGAGTCCGGAAGGCTTCCGGATTGCCAAATAAAAACGCATTGACTTATTATACATGGACTGCCAGAGCCCAACTTCACGATGGTTCAACTTAAAACTATACGGAACTAGCGCTCTTGGTGCAAACTCGGAAAACATAGTTGTTGGGGGCAACCCCTGCTGGTTTACTTTGAAGAAGTCCAAAAATATGAAAAAATGACACACTCGTTTAAATCGGTACAATTCTTTATTTCGATACGTCTTACCTCGACGGTAGTTAATTCCAGAAGAAGGATACAATTTCATACAATATGGCTAAGTGGGTACTTCCACTTAAAAAGGGTTACAAACAACGACCTCTGATAGTCGAATTACAAAATAAAGCTTAAGGCGTTCTTTAGGATACAAACACAATGCTGAAAAAGTTAAATCTACTACATTTGACTTGAACATTGCCGGCCGCCTTGCAGCGTTGGCTGAAAAATTTCAAATTTCTTCTTTATGGTATAATTAACGATAATTCGGAAGCACAAATCAGCTAATATAGTTAAATTAAAAATTTTACAAAAAAATTATTTTAAATTTCAAAGCGAACATAGCATAAAGATCTGTGCGATTGTTTTATAATTTAAATTGTAAGTTATATAAACATATTAACGGTTATATGCACAGGTATGTAATTGAATTCATAGATAAAAAAAAAGAGAATTAAAGGCATTCGTAGATATATTACATATAGATAAAATAATTCACTTGTTTGGCTAAGAACTAGGCAATATACAAAGTTTCGTAATTGGTCTCTTTATAACACCATTTTGTGTTCTAATATCAGCCACACGGACTCTTTGATCAGGTCCTGGATACACTTTTATTATTCTGCCAAGACGCCATTCATTCGGAGCTAGGCCTTCTTCCCTTATGACAACCAAATCGTTAATAGCCATATTTCTTTTAGAAAACTTCCATTTGTAGCGTTTGTTTAGTTCCCTAAGGTATTCCTCTTTCCAGCGTAAGCAAAACTGATGGTGTAATATTTTTATCTTTTCCCACCGATTAGCATACGACAGAGATGCCTCAACAGGAGCTTGTTCGGGTGGGGCCAATAATGGACCTCCTCGAAGGAAGTGACCTGGAGTTAATGGAGGAATGTCATAAGAATTATCGTTCATAGATGAAATAGGGCGAGAGTTAAGGCATGCCTCAATTTTGGCTAGTAAAGTCGAAAATTCTTCGTAAGTAAACTTATTAGAACCAGCTACTTTCCTGAAGTGAAGCTTAAAGCTTTTAACACCAGCCTCCCAAATTCCACCCATGTGGGGAGCCCCTGGCGGAATAAATTTCCATTCTAAGTTTTGAGCCTTGTATCTTTCAGATACATTTTTCGAAAATTCGTTTATAAATTGTTTAAAATTCTGGTTTAAAATTTTATTTGCTCCGACGAAGTTGGTGCCGTTATCGGAAAATATAGTTTTGGGCATACCTCGCCTGGCAATAAATCTGCTCAAGGCAGCCAAAAAGGATTGCGATGACAAATCACTAGTTGCTTCGAGATGTATTGCTCGAGTTGCGAAACAGATAAAAAGACAAACATATCCCTTTGATAAACGACAATTTCTTCCTATGAAACTTTTAATTTCGAAGGGACCTGCAAAGTCCACTCCCGTATTTGTGAAGGGTAGAGAAATAGTCGTTCTTTCGATTGGCAGGGCAGCCATGATTTGCTCTTGAGTTTTCCTTTTGTTAATAACGCATATTTTGCATTCTTTGCCTATATATTTCTTAATTAACGTTTTGACTTTAGGTATACAAAATTCACATCGAAGGATGCGAAGTACTAAAAGATTACCACCATGCATGGTAAGATCATGAGCAAACTTGACGAGAAGATAAGATAAATGCGAACCGTGAGGGAGTATTATTGGGTATTTCTCACTGTAGGGGATATTCGATAGTGCAAGTCTCCCATTGGAACGCATAACGCCCTCGGAATCTAGAAATGGGTTGAGGCACAATAAAGAACTTTTGCTTGAAATCGGTTTTTTATTAAAAAGATCTGAATATTCTCGCGGATAATAAAGTTGTTGAGTCATTTTAATAACTATCCTCTTTGTGTTTGAAACTTCTTCTTGAGTTAAAGCTCTCGAAGAATACATAAATTTGCCTTCATATTGAGGTTTCCATCTGTGCAAAAATCTCAACAAGTAGGAAACTATATTTAACATTTTTGTCAAAGTCGAATATTTATTTATTAATGTCTCGATATTAGACGGAAGCTGAGTATGATATACTCTTATAGGTTTAATTTCTAATATTGATTCATCAGGTTTTTGAATTATAGACTTTGGCCATGAGAGTTCATCTTGTTGAAGCCACGAAGGGCCAGACCACCATAAATGGTTTTCTCTAAGATCATTTGGAGCGAGGCCTCTGGTAGCTAAGTCAGCTGGGTTGTCAGTTGATTTTACATGTCTCCATGACAAGCCAGGAACACATGTTTGTATTTCGGAGACTCGGTTACCTACAAATGTTTTCCAAGAATAAGAAGGTTTACTTAACCAAGCTAGTACAATCGAACTGTCAGTCCAAAGGTATGTATCACTAGTCGAACATTTGAGCTTTGTAATGACCTGTTGAAACATTTTTGCCAGCAAGACGGCACCGCAGAGTTCTAAGCGGGGTAAGGAAATTTGTTTAACAGGAGCGACTTTACTTTTTGCAAACAAAAGGTGAGAGGTCCAGTTACTTTTGTCAACTTGCCTCCGAAGATAAAAGCAAGCAGCATAAGCCCGCTCAGAAGCATCGCAGAAACCGTGTAGTTGGAAGGAAGCTGTGGGCGAGTACTGAATCCAGCGAGGTATCTCAATTTTGTGAATATCTGAGAGAGTGGAAAAAAATGATTGCCAGCGGTGACACGTCAGGGGCTTTAAGGGACAGTCCCACGACGTCCCATCACGCCAGATTTGTTGCATTATCATCTTTGCGTTGATAATAATTGGCGCCAGCCAACCGGCAGGATCGAACAATCTTGCGATTACTGAAAGAACAGCTCTCTTTGTCAGTTTATGATCTTCGGCTAGGGTTTCGAAACGAAATTGAAAAGCATCTAGTTTAGCATTCCAACGAATGCCTAAGGTCTTGGACACGCTTTTGTCCTCGAGTTTCAAAAAATCTTCATCGTAAAGATGTTGCAATGGAATATGTTTAAGCAAATCTAAACAATTCGAAGTCCATTTTCTTAAAGAAAACTTAGCTGAGTCTAATATCTCTATTAGCTCAGACTGTTTACGTAAAGCAGTTTCTAAATCGTGAGCACCACAAAAAAAGTCGTCAACGTATCTTTCATCTAAAAGACATTCATACGCGAGAGCGTAATTCGTTTTGACGGTTTCAGCTAGTTCTAGGAGCGAACGATTAGCCAGATATGGAGCACAGTTGACTCCGAAGGTAACGGTGAGTAATTCGTGATCTTGTTTTTGAAATATGATTCGCTGGTATGGTGTATTTTCTGGATGCACTAAAATTTGTCTGTACATCTTTTCAATGTCAGAATTGAAAACGAATTTGAAAAAACGCCATCTTAAAATTAAGATGGTGAGGTCAGCTTGTAAGGCTTGTAACGCATCATTAAGGCTAGTGCCATTACTCGATTGGTTTGAAGCGTTGAAAACTACTCTTACTTTCGTGGTCGTGCTACTTGGTTTGACAACTGCATGGTGAGGTAGGTAATACGAAATTATTTGATTGGTTTGATTTGTTTCGATTTGGTTGGCTAATTTCATATGACCAACAGTTAAATATTCCTTTAAAACCTGATCGTAAGTTTCGCGAAGATCAGGTTTTCTTTCTAAAGATTTTTCAAGTCTGTTATATTGCTTTAAAGCAATATCTCTCGACCTTCCAAGCGAAGGAGGAAAGGACTTAAATGGCAGACGTACTATAAATCGCCCATTTGGGTCTCTTGTTGTGGTAGCGTTGAAGAGTTTCTCACAATACAAATCGTCTTCAGTCATTTGATTTGACGCAGGGAAATTTTCAACTTCCCAAAATTTAGCAATTTGTTGATCCAATGACATTTCATCGAAGAATGACACACTTGTAGAAAAACTCCTAATTGTTTGTTGTGGTAGAGGGCCTGATAACACCCATCCGAAAATAGTGTTCTGTGCTACGAGTGAGCCGAAAACGTTATGTTGGAGACCTTCTTTAATAAAGGCAGGATATATGGTAAACCGGGGCACATTCGTATTTGGGGCACATTCGGCATTGCCGTTTTCACTTAGAAAGCTACTGTGTAAGCCAGTAATTTTAACTCGGAACGCTTCCTCCTGCAAATTCATACGATGTTTTATAATTTGACAGTTCCAGTTAGTTTGTGAAGAAAGTTAGAAGTGTTTGTTTGTTTTTTTGCTCCGAACTGTAATTTTCGACTTCAGGTAAGTAAGCAATTTTTAATATTTATTTGATGTAAATAAGAGTGTTATTGTACGAATAATGTTATTAATTATTAAACTTTAAGTTAAACAACACGAACCTGTTGAAGTTTCATATCCTTTGGTGAAAAAAACTCTAAAATGAAATTTGAGACATCGGGGTACATTCGTCATTTCGGCAAGGGGAACATTCGGCGTCTAACGGGGCACATTCATCATCTGCCGAATGTACCCCAAAGTAAAATATTTGAACGTGATTTATAGACAGCCTTTTTTGTTTTGTTTCTTTTATCCTAGAAATGGTTCGCAACTATAAAAAAAAGACCAACAGAGTCAATATAAATGAAATTGCAATACAAAAAGCCATTTCGGACGTAAGACATGGGCGAGAAACTTTAGCTTCAGCTTCTTTAAAACATGGTATTAAACGCACAACATTACAGTCAAGAATAAAAAAGCGTGACCCATTGAGAAATAGTTCAGATTCAGAGACTGAAGGAGGAATCTTTCAATCAAAATACACATCCCGACAAATCTTGACCAAAGATCAAGAAAAAGATTTAGGGGAATATGTGAAGAAATGTGCATTTTACCAACATGGACTTACGTATCATACATTCAAGAAGTTTGTTTATGAGTTCGTTATTTTGAATGGAATACCTCATCCAGAAAAATGGGATGGTTGCAAGGAAGCTTCAGAAGACTGGCTTTCTGGTTTTTTAAAAAGAAATAAAACCCTTTCATTGAGAAAACCAGAGAGGATTAGTTTAGCGCGTGTGAAAGGCCTCAATAAAACAGCTGTTAATATATTCTATGATAATTTAAAAAAATTGTATCAGCAGAATTCGTTTGAACCAAAGGATATATACAATTTAGACGAATCTGGAATAACAACTGTGTTGGAAACTCCAAAAGTAAGCTTTAATATCATTTGTTTTATAGTCTTATCTATGTACATATATCTTCAAATTCCAAATTCTAGGTTCTTGCTCAGAGAGGCCAGCGATCAGTTTGCCAAATTTCATCGGCTGAGCGCGGAGTTTTGGTAACAGTTGTGGGAGTTGTGAGTGCCATTGGAAATCATCTTCCACCCATTTATGTTTTCCCAAGACAGCGATACACCGACCGGTTTATGGACGGATGCTTAGCAGGGTCACTAGGTTTAGTAAGTAAAAGCGGTTGGATGATATCAGAGCTATTTGTAGATGTACTTAAACATGTTAAACGCTATACAAACTGCTCAAAGGATCTACCCATTCTGTTGTTACTGGACAACCACTCATCCCACTGCAGCCTGGAAAGCATTAATTTTTGCAGAGATAATGGTATTTACTTATTATCTTTTCCACCTCATACTTCTCACCGTCTTCAGCCGCTCGATGTTTCAGTGTTTGGCCCTTTTAAAAAATTCTGCCGAACATCTTTTAACGACTTTTTGTGTGCAAATGAAGGGAAACAAATAAGTATTTATAACATCGCCAAGCTCACTAACCAGCCTTTTCTGAGAGCGTTTTCATCGGAGAATATATGCAGCGGATTTAGAACTACTGGAATATATCCTCTTAATTGCCAAGTTTTTCAAGAGGAAGAATTTTCACTGGAAATGGTAACAATAGAAACAGATGGAAACGTTACCACAACACAATCTTTGTCACCAGAACAAATTCAGCCAATACAACTGCCAAGTA
The DNA here is from genome assembly GCA_911387755.1 of Chrysotoxum bicinctum. Lineage (NCBI taxonomy): Eukaryota > Metazoa > Arthropoda > Insecta > Diptera > Syrphidae > Chrysotoxum > Chrysotoxum bicinctum. Next base: position 92,787,935 of record OU426987.1, read on the forward strand.
TCCAAACACCTGAAATGATACGTCCAATTCAACGATTACTAGCTGCAAAAAACACTTCAAGGAGCGGATCTTCTCGAATATTAACTAGCTCTACAGAAAAACATCGGGCAGAAGAGAATGAAGCCAAAAAAAATTCTAAACAAATTCAAAAAGACAAGAAACAAATCGAAGCAGTGAAAAGAGTAGTGCAGTTTCCATCAAAACGCATGCAACAAGAGCAGCAAAACAAAAATAAAAAGGGTCCAAGTCAAAAGAAAAAACAAATGGAAGCTGCATCTTCAGATGAAAGTGACACTGAGATACAGTATGCTGAGTCAGACCAGTCAGATGGTGCGTTTATAGAAGACTCAAGTTGTAGTGATACTGAAGCAACACATTTTTCCAAAAATAATTTGGCTGATGAAGACCATTTGACTGTGGGAGATTACGTTCTAGTTAAGTTGAATGGAAATTTAAAAAAACAAACCTTTTATGTTGGGGAAATAATTGAAAAATTTAGTGATTCAACTTTCAACATAAACTTTCTCCGAAGATCTGATACTTCATCTTGGGTGTTTATGGAACCCCTAAATAAAGACGTTTCCTTAACACTGAAGAGTGAAATAGAATTAAAACTACCTCGTCCTTCGAATCCAGCATCAACATCTAGATCTCGGGCTAGATTTTGCTTTAACATCAACTTGACTCACTACTATGTCAAGTAACCACAACATTTTTGTCTGAATTTTTTTTATTAAGTCTTATGAATTATTTTGTTCCTTTTTTCTGCGATAAAAATATTTTTTTATTTATTGTTATGAATTGTTATGTTATGTTTTTATGTTATCTTTTATTTGTTTGTGAAATAAATATTTAAATTGGTTTGAATCAATTTTGTTTTTTGGTTCTGATGCAAAAGGCTCCTGTGCCGAAAGTACCCCGAGCAAAAACGAAAGTGCCCCGTGTCGGGGCACATTCGTCGAAATGACTTTTTTTCATAAAATAAAAAATATAGGTGTTTTTGTAAGTAATGCGGAAAGTTTTTTATTTCATTTTATAGCCTAAATATTAACATTTCGTATAATGTTGAAGGTTTTTCAATACGTTCATTAACTACGTGAATTCGAATGTTTGAACTTTTGGTGCCGAATGTGCCCCAGTTTACCATATATCCATACCAATGACCAAATCGATCTTTGAGCTTTCGAAGAAATAAGGATCTGCAAGTGTTAAGCCAATCGGTTCCGAAACTTCATCTCGAAGTATCGAACATGAAGGTAAATCACCGGTAAGTCGTTTTAAGACTATTGCATTTGCACTGAGAGTGAATGCTGGAACATGTTTTGATCCAATGCACAATGTACATAACTTAGACGCAGTTCCTGTTACAACTGAATTCATTCCAGATATCTGTGCATTGATTGGTTTGACGGGAAGTCGTAATTTTCTCTGAGCATCTTCTGAGATTAATGTAACTTCCGACCCTGTATCTAGAAATGCACGCAGAGTAAATGTATCTCCACCGTGATGGATATCAATAAGAGCAGTAGCTAAGATAATACGTCTGTTGTTGCTAGAAAAGTAGGACTGAACATTGACTTGATTTGATTCATTAATGGACTGTATGGTTGGAAATTGAGATGTGGATGTCGAAGGTGAGTGAAGTTGACTTACTTGATCTTTAAACGAAGACTGAAGATATGACTGCTCGGAGGAGGATAAATGTAAGAGGGAGTGGTGCCTTTGTTTGCAAATGCTACATGTATAAATGCTTTTGCAATCCTTGATTGAATGTGTATGAGCCAAACAATTAGAACAGTATTTTAACGATTCAACTTTTGCTCTTCTATCTTGAATAGATAACTGAAGAAACTTGGGGCATAAACGAAGAGGGTGTGAGTTCTTACACAATTTACAACAGATAGAATTTGGTTTTGAATGAAAAGCTTTATGGTTCTGAGACCTGGTTTCTGAAACTTGCCTTTTAAATGTTGGCTGAGAGTTCGGTGGTTTGAATGATTGAGCTTTAGATTTCGAAATGAATTTTATATCGCTTACTGTTTCAAGAATTCGGTACTTTTGGTTTTGGTATTTGATATATCAACTTTTGACATAATTGAGTTTGTAAAGGGTGTTGAGCGGGAATTGTTTAAGTTTATTATTAAATAAAAACTTGAGGGCTATTTTCATGCTTTATTTGCCGATTTAAGAGTCATAATAGGTGTGTTTTTTCGCAAGTCCATATAGAATTGAAAAAAAAACGACATCGGGATTTAGGAGCTTTTTTTCCACATAGCTGGAAGCACTGTGTACGCTATGACATTTGTCAGCTTATTGACGCTGTTCACATTGGACTTACTCAACCGATTTATTTTGACGTAAGGCCACCCTGTCGTGTTCAGACACAAAAGTAGTGTGAACACTCCAGAATCACTTTGACGTCTTCTAGTTGTCATAATTGTTGGCCATTTGCTATGCCACTACAAATATACAGTGAATTACAAAAGTAAGTAAGCACCTCTTAGTTTAAAGATCATTTCATTCAAACAATCGATAGTAATGTTAAAAAAAAAAAATAATATTTTTGTCTATAATTAATATGTATTTCGAACTAAAAAGTAATATTTCAAATAAAACAACTGTGTTCTAAAATTCTGCTTGTTTAGATTCATGGGTTTTTGCAAAGAAGAACCGCTTTTAGCGATTTATTTTACTTATGTAAGGTTTCTTTCTAACATTTCGACCATAATAACCGGATTAGTAGATCACTCGTCGAATAGTTGGAGGGTTACATGAATTACCTGTTTTATGTGGTTATTTCTGCTGGTATCTTTGATGGGCTTACTTTGGGATTCCTCTTCACTTTCCTAACAATAATACGGCATTCCTGCTTGTCATTGCCATTGATCGAGGGGCATTTTGCAAACTTCCAATGTTATTTTATTTGGTTATTATTTTGTGTATAGTAGATGGACTTTTGTTAATAATTTTACCATTCTCGCACTTCGATTTATTTTCCAAATAGTGTTTGATTATATTTTTTTTAATGAGTGCTTACTTACTTTTGTGATACACTGTATCTTCGTGTGTCATATTATGTCACCAAGACAAATGTCAAAAAAAATCCATTAATTTTCAATTTGTTTTAAAAATCCTGCCTCACTTTGCCGTCTCTTTCTTACCATGAAGTGCGAACGAGAAAAAACACAGAGACATCAAAATAAGTCGGCGGAGTGAGTCCAATGTGAACACCGTCATTGACGACTAGCATCAACCAATCCAAAAACGTCACTTTTGACGTCTCTGAGCAAATTATCGATAACATATAGATAATGCCATTTTGGCATCACCATTTTTATCGGGTCTTAGATTAACTCTCGAAAATTATCTGGTCTTAGCTAACTCTGTATAGATTTAAGTAGTTGTTGCATTTGCATGTAAAGCGCTTAGTCCCGATGTCGTTATTTTTACAATTCTATGGACTTGCAAAAAAAAACACGCCTAATATCATAGACTTATATTAATTTGTAAACACCTTATTGTTTAACAAATAAAACTTTCAACTTTTCATTTCAATTTATTGTGAACATTGTGTTCAAATCATGATGAAAACTATCTAGTAAAAAATGGATGCGATTCAACATGAAAATATAAATTAAAAAGTTCATATTGTTCTACTTATATTTATGTAGATAGGAGTTTTTTTTTTTTTTTGAAATAATAGCAAATTCAGTTATAGTTAGATAAATATAGTGACAAAAATGCCATTTCCATTTTAAAATATAAATATAAATTTACGAAGAACTGGTTCTACCTTTTTATAAGGTTACCTGTAAAAACAGTAAAGCAGTTTTCATTAAACTAAATGCTTTGCTCTCGCGTGTTCACAAATTTCGCTGAACACCCTTTATATTATTGTTATTATTTTGTCTTGGATAACGTTAAAATGTAAAGTTCAAATTGAGATAGATGGCTATAGTTTCTATGGCAAAAATAGTAGTTCAGGCCAGGAGCCAAGAGATGGCCTCTGGAATTAATATTTATTTTTACCACTTTTGCACCAAGAGCTCTAATGTCGGTAGGGAGAGGTGGAACCATTTCATTGAAATGTTTGTATAGAAATTTCACACGACTAGCAGTCCATATATAATAGGTGCGTTTTATTATCCACAAATCTATCTGGATCCGGCTCTGGATCTTCCCTTGAAAATAAAACGATACGGATCTTAGTGTTAGAAGTGTTTTAAGCCCGTCTCTTTTTATCCTTGGGTTTGTAAATTTTAAATTATGTCTTGTCTTTTTCCTTTACACTATAGCTTACACTACCTTACCATAAAAGGCCATCTACTAGCCAGTGTAATAACTAATTTTTGGATCTTTGAAATAGATCCCGATAGAAAACAGGATCCCAAATTGTTTTTGTAATACATGTTAAAACTTAATCCAGATCCGGATCCAGATAGATTTGTGAATAATAAAACGCACCTAATATGTCAATGTAAAAACGACATTAGCTTAAGGCTAGGCGCACACATTCAATTTTTAGTTTCGCAACTGATTGGTTCGAGCAACTAAAAAGTTTGTGTTTTGACACAAACTAAACGATTGCCTAAAATGAGTTCGCTATTTTGTGTAACATGTAATAATTATATGCACCTGCGCGGACATTCAAATTAATTCAATTGTTATAATTTTATTAGTTCAAAAAATACTAACTTTTATATATTTTCTTTTCATGTTGTACATGCAGTTTACAACAGAATTTTGTGTTGTACTCGTATTAAATGTATGAAAATTTGTAGGTTAATATGCTATATGATGTGCATGATAAATTTATGAGAAACAGAATCATACAACATTCCAATATTTCCAGTGTAATCTTCCGTTGTACATTGTTGTATGAAAGCGGATCATACAACAAAACTGAGAAACAGAAATCATAAAGCAGAACTCTCAATATCATACAATGTATGATGTGTATGATTTGAGAAACAGGCCCCTGGGCCTTCAAAATTACTTTAACGATTTAGGAAGCTATGATGAAATTCCTATTTTATTCAAAACAAGATGTGAGGTCCTAGCTTTAAATAGTAACCCATACAATGGTAGCTTTAACCTATTTTGCTCGCTTTGTATATATTTCATTTTTAAAAGCAAGCCATAGCTCTTAAATTCAAGTTTTGTAAACAAAATGTCTAATAGTTTGTTAATAAATGAATACATTACTTACTTACTTATTAATAGATATTCTTTATATGTAAATATGTCAATTTTATATCGGTTGATTTTGCTTTTAAATCTTAAGAAAATGTTACTGGATGCCTCCAATGTCTTATCACTAGGAGGTAAGGCGTATTGGTTGAAAATCTTTAACAGATTTATGCCCTATTAACAATTTTCCATCGAGTCCGAACGGCTAAGATGAAAAGCACTTTCCATTACAAGAGATACTCTTGGAGGATTTGACACTTCCTCGCCAGAGATAGTAACCCACTGAAGGATTAACGAGTAATTAAATAAAGAAAAATGCCCTAAAATTATTCCAATCATGCTCAGGATTTCCGGCAAAGAGATCCAGGGGTGGAATCGGCTAAGGTGATAGTTGATTGTGATTGTTATTTTAACAATCGCTCTCTATATTTCTTTATTGATATGATGGAGACAGCTATAGTCAAAATGACAATCACAATCAACTATCTCCTTAGCCGATTCCACCCTAGTATTATTTGATTTATTCAATGATTCTGGAGCAGATATAATTGGTGTGAATGTACATTTAATACGCACAAAAAAATAGGGATGTTATTAAATAACAATTTATAATAATTTCAATTACACTAGTTTACACAAAAAAAGTACCTCAACAAAAAAGTATTTTCTAGACTAATTTTGGCTCTCTGAACACGTTTTCGAGATATGACCAAAAAACGTGTTTTTCTGCTCCTTTTCCATGTATAAGCCTAATTCTCAAAAAACGGTCGAACTAATTAACATATACTTTGTAGTTTTGAACAGATATTTTGTTTGTCTTTGCAAAAGTATACGACTTGTGTAAATCGGCCCAACAATCATCAAGAAAAAGCCGTTCAAAGTTTCAAAAACACACAATTTTTCGCCGTTTTTTGAAAATCGCTTGTTTTAAGTCATTCCGTAGGGATAGAAAAAAAAATATTTGAAATAGTTTTAAGATCTCAGGTGAAAGATATTATTTTTACAAAGCTAAAACGCATAAGATCAATAAAATCGAATAATAAATATGGAAGTTATGAAACATTAAGTGAAGGCAGACCATTTCAGTTTTTTTCAAAAAAAATATGTTTTTTAGTTTTATCTACCTGTTTAAGAATTGCTGGAAAAAATATACAAATTCAGAGCATTTACTGTATTGCTTTATAGTAAAGTAATGCTATATTGTCAACCTGTGCTACGTGCTTTGTGAGGTTAATTGCATTTGGAAACGGAAATAGGAATTATTTATCGTTTGGAAAGCCAGTTGAATGGAGAAACCCAATTGATCATGTGACTGACTGTTACTTCTACTTAACTAAAATACAAGGAGGGAAATTTCGGAAAGCTTTTTATCCCGAAGTACAATCAGTAACAAAGACGGCGCCACATTCTTCTCGGTATCCAAAACAAGAACCACCAGGAACAAAAATAACAGCCGGAGAAGTATCAGATTTGAATTCCAGTATCATCAGCAATTTGGAAATTGAAAGTCCAAAACTAAAGCTATTTAATCAATTCCAACTCAATGATTTATGCCGTGATCTCAACTAATCTTAAGAGAAGTCTGAGTTGCTCGTTTCGAGATTGCAGGAATTTAACTGCTTGGAAGCAGAAACAAAAGTCACTTATTACAGAAATCGGAATAAGAAATTTGAAAGGTATTATTCAAAAACGGGTGACTTTTGTTATTGCAATGATGTCACAGGATTATTTGCTGAATTTGGAGAACACCACGAAGCTAAGGATTAGCGGCTTTTTATCGACGGTAGCAAGTAAAGTGTGAAGGCTGTTTTACTTCATAAAGGGAACACGAAACCATCAATTCCGATTGGTCACTCCACAAATGTAAAAGAGGATTACAAGACCATGGAAAAACTTCTTCAACTTGTGAAATATAGTCGTGGCTTTACTTACTGCCCCGCAGGGTGGCTACACAAAATACTGCTGTTTTTGGGATAGCAGAATGAAAAGCATTTCATCCAACGAAATTGGCCACTTCGTGAAAATCATGTAGTAGGAAAGAGCAACGTTGCTGAAAAAGCACTTGTTGAAAAACAAAATGTAATACTTCCACCATTGCACATAAAACTCGGCATTATAAAAAATTTTGTAAAAGCCTTAGCAAAAATCCCGAAAACAAAGGATTAACATATTTGAAAACAAAGTTTCCCAAGCTGTCGACCGAAAAAATTAAGGCGGGTATATTCGTTGGTCCACAGATAAACAAATTGTTTAATGACACCGGATTTTTGAATTGTCTAAAAAAAAAACCAGAAAAGAGAATGGAATGCTTTTCAAGACGTAGTTCATGGATTTTTGGGAAACCACAGAAGTCCAACCTCCAAACTATCGTCATTTGATCGAAAAAATGATGATTACATTTTATGCGATTGGTGAGTATTTAGCAGAATAGTGTTTCAAAAAAATGAATTCTATTGACAACTAAAATTTAAATATTTGTATTCCTTTCAGGTGCTCGCATGTCTTTGAAAATGCACTTCCTGCACAGCCATTTGGAAATTTTTCCCTCGATTTTAGGAGCTGAAAGCGATGAACAATGTGAAAGATTCCACCAGGACCTTGCTATCATTGAAAAGAGGTATGAGGGCTTTTAGGACCAAGGGATGATGAGTGACTACTGCTGGATGCAGCTCCGCGAAGACTCAACGCCACATAAAAGAAGAAGTGTAAACAATACTTCATATTTCCAATAAAAATTATGAAAAAAAGAAAAAACCTGAAATGATCTGCCTTTACGTAATGTTTCATAACTTCCACATTTGTTATCCGATTTCATTGAAATTGTGCGTTTTAGCGTTGTAAAAACAATATCTTCCACTTGAGATCTTAAAACTATTTTAAATATTTTTTTTCTATCCTTACGGAATGACTTAAAACAAGCGATTTTCAAAAAACGGTAAAAAATTGTGTGTTTTTGAAACTTTGAACGGCCTTTTCTTGATGATTGTTGGGCCGATTTACACAAGTCGTATACTGTTGGAAAGACAAACAAAATATCTGTTCAAAAACATAAAGTACATGTTAATTAGTTTGACCGTTTTTGAGAATTAGGCTTATACATGGAAAAGGAGCAGAAAAACACGTTTTTTGGTCATATCTCGAAAACGCTTCTTTGGAAAAATAAATGATTGCCATTTTCGTGTTCAAAGAGCCAAAATTAGTCTAAAAAATACTTTTTTGTTGAGGTACTCGCCAAAAACCGAAAATTTGTAAACTAGTGTTATTTGCCTTGTGTGGATTTTGTGGAGATTTCCGAGACAAACATTTTTTGATCCGTTACTCACTCAGTCAGTTCATGTTCTCTTTAATTTTTTAAAGTTTTTGCTTTAAATGTCCTTAAACAATCTATTACGACAAGTGTCGGACACCTCAATGTTCTTGTCCTGGTGAGCAAACAGATTTACACCATGCAGATTCTGCAATACAAAATATTATACCTGATCCATCAAAGAATCAATAGATAGGGGTATCTGGGACGTGGCTAGTTAGAAGAGAAAGTACTCAATATACTTAAGTTTCTCAAAGAAAAAAATCTGACGGAAGAGCTGTAAAATTGGCGATCTCATTTAACTCTAGACAGGGGTACAATATATCGAAAGGTCTCAGAGTACTAGAACCCCATAATTTTTCGTTCTTTAAAGACAACTGTCTGAATAGTTCAAAGTTGATTATTGAAACTTTAAATAACCGCTTCCGGTGTCTAATGGGAAAACTCAGATTTCAATCGAAATTTGATTATTTTTCGCCGAGAATGGTATGCGATTATAAATTGATTTATTTTTGCCATTGTACATTTAATTTTGAATCTACCTCATTATTTAAAAAATGATAAATGGATTTATTTAACCACAAGCTTATCAGCACTTTGACAAAAAATAAACATGTTTATTTATAAATTTTTGAACTTGGGCGGCTGCCTAGAGTTAGACAAAGTTTATAAATACGACCATTAATATTTAAAACTAAGTTTAAAGTTGAAATCTAATCATAACGTTTTTTTTTTAATTGCCAAACGAAAATATTCCGCCTCCGTTAAATACACATTGAGGGCTCAGTGAGATTTTATTTTGAACGACATTTCTAATAAATGCTTTCAGTGAAGACCATACTAAGCTTTCTACACATCAAACACATCGAAATTGTTCCTCATCTATATACGAGTAGGTACATGTCCTTTGTTTCCAAAAAACATTAGGCTTCATCTGGGAGATTTTAATTTGTATGCTCTTAGTATTCTGGAAAAGACTGATATCAATTCAATTTAAGATATTCATTATTCATATATACGAATATTCATATATTCATTTGCTCTGTCGTCTCGTTTTTCAAATGGCATTCCATAACTGCTTCGACGCGATGATTTTGTAACAGATTTTAACTCAATGAAAAAGTAACAACCATCTGTCAAAATCAAAGGAAAGTCTGCATGCAAAATTATTGCTTTATGTTCAATTAAAGAACAAATGCAGTTTTTTTAATTATTAGAAAATAAATAAGTAATTAAAATGATACTCGTAAGCCTTGAAATGTATTACATTTATTTGTTTCTTTTCTTTGTGCTTATTTCCTTTCCATCACATGTTTATAAATTATAAGTGTTTTCTCTTGATGTTAAGATGTTTTGATGTTTTGTGCCTCACCTAGCAATGTCCTCCTTTAATTTGTATGACTTATATTCCCCTCTTCTTCCTTTATTTATACTTTCGTTGATACCATTTAAGGTTATTTCTTGGAGTACACACTGCTTCTTGTTGCTCCGGAACTTGCCTGAGCTTGTGTTAATGCAGGCTCAGATGAAGTTGGCAAGGGGTTTGGAAGCAAATTGGGCTGGGATACAATGATTAAAATTCCACTTGGGTTTAACCAGTTCCCTAGCTGCTTTGATTTCCTTTAAATTGTGGATTATTTTTTTCTTCCGCCCAAACATAAGAGCAAAAACATAAAGAATTTGTCTATAATTATGGAAAAAGTGATTCAAATATTTTGCCAAGCATATCCATCTCTTACTGCAGGACATTTTTTGTATCCCCTTAAAAAAAAACCCTAACTGCTTGTGCTCTCCATCAGCTCTACGAGTGTCTGGAATTGGTTTTCATTTGTTAATTACAATATTATAGTATAGTACAACAAATATACACAAATATGTATGTACTTGTTTTATTTATCGTAAATAGATTCGATAAAATAAATTATTTAACAAGAATACTTGCAGTTTTGCAACCTTCCATGTCTCTGTTGTGTAAAAATTTGAACGAGAGACATCGTCGTTTTTTTCTTAGTCGTCGTTTTCTTTCGTTTTACAGAATGCATAACGAAAGTGTTCAACGACGTTTGACGTTAACAGACGACAACAAAACGAGTGACAACAGTTGGCAACGACTTTTGGAATGCAGATCGTGTCAGGTCGTATATTTCGCTGCCGTTTATGACATCGGTAATCGGGGTGAATTTAAGTTGTTAGAAGTGACTGAATTTGTTCGCAACGATTAATGGTCTAATTGCGCTGCTAATATTGTTGAAAACCACTTCAATTTATCGTTCTCGGGTTTTTCTCTGCATATAAATTTCATGCTTATCTAAACCCGAAACTCCATAACCGTGCAAATCAGTTGTGGATTTTTATTCTGTATTCTTTTTAGATCTACTTAATCAAAATAAATAATATACCAAAACATTAAAAGAGCAATTAACATGACATCGTAAGATTAAAACAAGATTCAATGATTTTATTTAGTCATTTAAATATTTGGTTGAAATTAGACAGTACATTTATAAATTTCAAAAGTGTTATTTTGTTTTTTTTTTGTTTTTTAATAAATTTTCAAAAAGCTCACACATAATATTCTTTAAACATTTATGTCGATATAGTATGTTTTTTTTTATATTTAATGAAATGCAATAACATTTTCTTTTTAACAACAAATAAATATTGTTTCCCAACATTTAAACATTCAACATTATTGTCCTTAACCATCAAAGATGAGTAAATTACAAAAAAAAAGACTAAAGTTATCTTCTTAAAAATGAAAACAAAAAAGAAACAGCAGCATTCGATAAAAAATGCAAATGCAAAAAAAATATATATATATGTATGTATCTTCTATTTTTAATTTTTGTCTACTTAAAATCTAGATAAACCTTACGAGAAGTAGGCGCGCTTAAAAAAATGTATTGAGTCGGCTTTATTTTGCAAATAAAACTAAAACTAGATTAGTTGTCTTCTTGGTAAGCGGGATTTTGGTAGATTCTTTTTCCAGCACCGTTTGATGCTGAGTGGTTTTCGAGAACGACATCCCATAACTTGATGTCGCCTTGTACGTATACCGTGTCGACTATTTCAGGATCAACATGAAATCGAAACTCAGTTATGAGTTTTTTGTTAACGTATACTTCGTAGGAAGCCATTCCACAAACAATAACTAAGCTGAAACTCTTGCCAGGACAGAAATCTGTATCCAATTCGGTACGTTGCTCTTTGGCCCATGTTCCATTGTACCAGGCATTTCGGCAAACTACATGTTTACCAATGCCACCGCCTTGCTTAGCAAAGCGCGGATTAAAGTGGAATGCAATGATAGGATGCGGCCATATATCCTGTCCGCCTTGGAGATTTACATAGAAAGAGTGCGGCAAAAGCTTCACTCGTCCCTCTATCCGTAGACATTTCCCACTGCCGAACATCTTTGGTGGCAGGAGTCCATAGTATGGCAGCTGCAGACCACCATCATGCCCTCCATTTAAAGTGATGAGCTTCCAGGCGACGGGAGTATCAATTTGATCCTCTGACTCTAGATCCACACGGATTTCTTTGGCTTTCGATTCGGGTAATCGTTCGGGATATTTAGAAGATTCGGTGCGGTTAAAATTGATGTTGTCGACATCACCGCTGACCTCAAGGCACGCCACAGATTTATAAGGCAAACGATGGTTAAATTCGGCAAAGTGATTCCCGTTCACCGAGATCATATAACAACTGTCTGTTATTAAAATTTGTATGGCGAATTTTGATCCTCGGTGTAAACTAAAGGGCAGCGCCGAAGATACCTCTTCACTGCCCCAAATATTTTTCACGCGAGCATTTCGAACAATGTAATTTTGTGGCAGGCGTGGATTGACGTGCAATGCAATGTCTCGAGTTGGTGTCTCAAGAATTAAGTTGATTGAGAATCTGTAAAAATAAGGATTTATTTAAAATGTTCTGTAATAATTAAAAGTGTAGGAAAAAGAACAAACTTTTCGCAATTGGGAAGGATGTAACCGGTAACTGTAAAGCTGAGACCTTCCTTTATTTCACCAAGGCTACTATTTGAGAACACTGGAAGTGTTTCTATGTAATCGTGAAATGTCGACTGCAATTAAATAAGAAAATAAAACATTATTGTAAGGTGAAAAAAAAAAACAATCCAAAACTAAAATTAAAAAATAATCGAACAAATAATTCCAGCAAATTTAAAATAATTTTTCTTGAATGATCTAGGAAGTGCAGAAATCGTTGTAGTCTTGTACATCACAATGAGGGGAAAAATCGAGTGGGGAAAGTATTCCACATTCGAGTAGTACGGCTAAGGAAAGAACCTCTGTATTTTACAGTACGCCTGAAATTAGGCACAAGGGTAAACTGATGAGCATTCTTAGCAAGACGAGTATTACGGCGAAATTGTTTCAAGGGAGGAATGCAGCTGGCTCTATCATTAGAGCACCGTTTATCAAACTCAAATCAGATTTGTAGTCAGTTTTTAAAGTTTCTTATGATAAGCTTTGCAAGCAAAATATTTAGGAAAGCTAACAGCTGTTTACACGCGATTACAACAACACGAAGCTACCCAGATAGCTGAATGAATTCGGGCTTATTTCTTGCACACTAGGTTCTGATGAGGTTTTGGAAAATATATACTAAAATTTTAATACAAGTTTTACTTGGGAAAAATTTGTATTCGGCTTGTTTCAAACTTTTCTGTTCTATTCATTACGGGTTGTATTTTTTGTTGGCGGAGGGCAACCTTGTGGCAAACACTTTATTCATTTTAGGTTTGTTTTCAAGGAATTCGACATTCTTAGCCAGCGCATATTACTTAAAATCGAGAAAAATTGGATTAGAACCGCAAAAGTGTGCCCTATAACAAAATTCGTGCCTTCTTGCTTGGGATATTACATTTGTATGTATGTAGGTATTTTAAGACAAGGCCTGGATAGCAAAACAAAATTTTCAAATAAATAACAATATTGGAAAATTTTATATTTAAGGTTTCGGCCATGCACTCAGCAATCTGTTTTAATTTTTAATGTCGATCGCTGAGCGACGAAGTAAATCCATCGAGAAAATAAGCGCAGAAAGTTTGAAATTTTTCTAAAGTCTTTTGCCATTTAGGGCAAAATTTAACAAGTTCGAAAAACTATAGAAAAAAGTGACTTTCAGAATGTTATTTTGGCAAAACTAAAAAATAAAATAAATAAAAGTAACGTTAGTAAAAAACCAGCCGCTTTTCTGCACTAATTGGTTTCCTTTGTTTTGTTAATCTTGACCGAACGTTTTCCAACAGCAAATCAAAAGATTGTATTGACATACGACATTATTTCCAAAATTAGTCTAAATATATGCGAAGATTCAACATAAGTTGCTCTTTACTTATTAATCTTACAAAAGCTCTATAAATATGAAAGCGACTATTAACTAAAAGACTTACTTTATCGATCGTCGTTCGGTCGTCCAGTCGTTCGTCGCTCAGTGCGTGGCCGAAGCCTAAGACGCTCAAAATAAAAATAAACGTAAGCATTGACTACATAAGGTACTTTTTCAAAAATTGGAAAAGGTTATACGTTTGTTTGCGCAAAAAGTTCAAAAGTTTTACGAATAATAGGTTTGTTCGTTGAGCCCTGAAGTCACCCTGGGGTCGCCCTAAATCGTTTTTTGAAAAACCTGAAGTCACCCTGGGGAATAAATTCTGTGTTTTTTGAGACCTGGGGTCGCCCTGAACTCGCCCTGAAGTAGACCTAGGTATTTTGCTGTGGCGAGTTCAGGTAATGACCAAACTGTCAAAAGTGACATTGAGATTTCATATGTTTCTATTTTATTTCTTTTGTTGCTGCCAGTGGATTTCAGTGTTGCATATTTCATCTCATTTGTTGTTACTTAATTTGTTTGCAAATAAAATTAAAAAAAAAAACAACAAAAACAAAAATCCAAATAAATAAAAAAAGAAAATGGAAACATTTGAGGTTGTGGATTGTGCATCAGGCGAATCTGTCCAAATCACATGCACTTCAGAAGCGGCTGTAAGAGCACAAACTGGTATGTTATAACTAATAGATATAATTAATCGCCAAGCAAGGATAAATTTCCTTAAATTCGTTCCAGATAATAATTTTTTAATGGAACTCCTCAATGAAAAAAGAAGCTCAATGGAGATTCAAGAAATTCTCCCGGATGACCCGATGCTAACCGATGACGAGTCAATTGCTGCTCAAGGTAAATACATTTGTTATTTTTTTTGCACTTATTTACAGAGATCGAGCTTGTAATGTATTTTAGGAAAAAAATGGAATGACTCTGCTACCATGATGCTGATCTCTCTACTCAAGCAGACGAAAGGAAAGGTGGGAAACACATTTAAGTTGAAAACAAAAAAAAAACTGTACGAATTCATTGCGGCGGAAATGGAAAAAAAGGGCTACTCTTTTTTAGCAGTCCAAGTTGAAAATAAATATAAAGGGCTGGAAAAGAGTTTCCGAAACGTAACGAACCACAACAACAAAACAGGAAACAATCGGTTGACTTGCCCATTCTACAAGTAATGTATTTTATCGAGTTAATTCTAATTCAAAAACTTTTCTGTAACTTTTTTCTATTTTCAGCGAATTATATGACCTTTTTAAGGACAGAGCAAGTATGTTCCCTGAATTTGTTTTGGGATCATCCGGCAAAGGTACTGCCGCACTGCCATCAACTTCAAAAGCAGTTGTAGTTCAACCAACTACCAGTTTTGAGGACAATATGGAAGAATATGGAAATGAAGATGGTGAGTTTGCACCTGGCTTGCAATCAAAAACTGCTTAAAATAACAACTTATGTTTTTTGTTTCTTCTCATTAGATAATAATTCCACTAATATTGCTAGCCCATGCCAGCCGATAAGGATCAGCAGGAGAAAGCCCACCAAGGAGGAAACTGAAGAACGTCGGTGGCAAGAAAAATTAAGTGTAATGCGAGAACGCAATAACATTCTAGAGCGTGAGCTGATGCGCAAAAATGATATTTTGCAGGATATTGCCACCAGTTTAAAGCAACCACAACCATAACTTTAATAGACTTGTTTATTATACTAAAAGCTGTAATAAGAATATAATAAGACTGAAACTATGTTGAAGTGATAGTACATTTTAAGTTATTTTTATTATTTTTGTTTTGTTGCGTTTTACAAATAATAGTCTTTTAGTTCATATTTTTATTTAGTATTTATTTATTTTGTATTAGAATTAAGTACGTTGAAGTTTGAATAAATATTTATTTTTTGTTTGTATACATTTTTAAGTATTATTATAAAAAATCAAAGGGAAGTTTTTCGTTTAATTTATATTTCTTCTAAATAGCATTTGGGAAATTTCGTTCCTTTTAGTTTTTCCTGCTGCACTGTCTTGGACCTCACCGTTGCATTCTGTATTGGACCACAAGACCTCTTGAATTTGATCCGGTCGATCCATTTCAATGTTGAGAAGGACAAGCTCTCTTTCATTGCATAAGTTATGTAAAACACAACACGCTCTTACAAAGTGACATATATTCTCGATGCCAACTAACTTGCAGTAGAAGAGTTGTCTAAACCGCTGCTTCAAAACACCAAAAGTATGCTCAATTTTGATCCGAGAAGAGCTTAAGCTTTTGTTAAAATTAATATCCCGCGCTGACAAGTGCCCATTGTCCTTGTAAGGTGTTAATAAGTATTGCGTACAAGGATACGCAGAATCACCCAACAAATGAAATTCTAAAACATAAAGGAAATTAGTTTTTAACACGACATAGAAAAACATTGCACAAATACCTCCTTCTCCACATAATGTTTTTAAATTTGGATATATGGTTGAGTTTTTTAAAACTCTGCTGTCATGAGCAGATCCTGGAAAACCAATAAAAATATCAATTAATTTCCTATCTTCGTTACAAATTCCTTGTACACAGATACTAAAGCTGTGCTTTCTATTAATGTAATCATCCTTGCTTTGTCTTGGTGGGTCAATCACAATATGGGTGCCATCAATACAACCTGGAAGTTGAAAACGATGTAGTGTTTTCTGTTTTTATTTGTGCCAAAACTACTTACCAATAATACCTGTGAAACCATGTTTAGCCTTAAAACTTTCTGAACTCAAGATTTTTTCCTCAGTTGTTGGCCATTTAATTACTTGTTCGCTTAATGAGCTAATAAAGTAACTCACTCGTATTATTATCACATGGACCGTTGATATAGACACATTAAAGCGATCGGATATATCTCTATATGAGCAGGCTTCATGACCTGCAAACCAAATAAAAATAGCAATGTTTTTTCCAGCGCTGATTACTTTGGTCTGGTCAAGTGACTTGTAAACTTCATATTCCGAATATAGCTTGGCCAAACGATGGTAAAGATTTCTTGATATTCGAAAATGTGTTACAAACTCCTTGTCGGTGTAAGTAGGGACTACTTTTTCAAAGTAAGAGGGAATACTATTTCGTTTTCCTCTTTCGTTATCAACACCTTCACTTTCGAAACTTTCGCTACTCTCATCAAAATCATCATTGTACTCTTCATCCTCATCAGATGCAATATTGAGTAACAAGGCGAAATTGTTTTTGTTCATTTTTTTTAAACTTATTTATAACTAATTTAAATTCTTATCAGATCACAGAAATATTTGTTTCTTGCTTTTAGTTGTCAACAAAACAATTGACAGCCCTTGGGTGTTTTTTGAAAACCGAAAACCCCAGTTTTTTTTGACAACTCTCAGGGTTGTCAAGAAAACCTGGGTCAACCCTGGGTAAAGTTCAACAAACGAACCTAATATGCTTTTACTTTTTGGTGCAAGCAGATGTCATGCCATGTTTTTGAAAAAAAAAACTTCACAGGAAAATTTTTGAAATATTTGTTCGTTTCCAGAATTAGTTAGAAAACTTAAATTAGAACTCAGAACCGTTTTAATCATTCAAATAAAGCAACAAGTTTTAATATGACACCGTGGTACATGAACCGATTTCAATAAATTATCTACTTAAAATTTAAAGAAATTTCTTAAATTTGAATCAATAACAAGCTTTCAAAATTCCCTACTTCATTGGGATGATTGTAATGCTAGATACACACGAGGCAACCGTTGCAGCAACACAGCCATTTTGAAGCAACCGTTGCTTCGTGTGTAGTGAACAAATAAAACACGTTACTGCAACACGTTGCTGCTATGGTTGCCTCGTGTGTATCCAGCATTATGGTTCTGATCTCCTGAATCTCGAAACCGTTTTCAATTTGAACAAATATTTCAAAAAAAAAAAAAAAAAATCGTAAATGTTTTTGAAAATTTAAAAATCTCAAAATTATTTTTAAATGATTTTTTTTTTAAATATTTGTTTGAATTAAAAATGGATTAGGGAATTAGTCAGGAAGCTTAATTGGAAATCAGAACAGATTTAATCATCCAAAGCATACAAGGAGTTTTAGCAATTTTAAGAAATTTACACCGTTTTTGAGAAAATCGGAAACAAAAAAGTAAAATTAAAAAATATTTTTTTAAGAGCCATTTTTTCTTGCGACATATAGTATGAGGATATTATATGGCAAGTTATGCATTCGGAAAAAATAGAACTCGAGATTTTTATGAGAATTTTCCAAAAATTCTTTTCAAAACACAATATTTCGTTTTTTTTTCAAAACTTCACAGTTCAAAGTTTTAAAATACACCCTACAAGATGTGAGTAAAAAGATTTTTACTTTTCAAAGGTAATGGTAACCACCATACAAATGTTAAAAAATTGTTTTCGAAAATGGAATTTTTTCCGAAAACGGCAGCTAGATTTACGATCTGTAGTTCAATAAAAAAATGAAATTCAGATATTTCCGAATGTACCTCCAAAGAACCTTTTTTCGAATTTTTAAATTTCTCATTATCTTCATTAGGAATTTTTATGAAATTTTGTATAGAGAGGCTTTTAAAAACTTTGAAAAACGTTTTTTTTTTTTGAAAATCGATATCTCAAAGACGGATGAGTATTTTTTTTAATTTAATTTTAATAATAAAAATTAAAATTTTGCCGTTCCAAAATTTGTTCTTAAAAATATTTTTAAAAAAGTTTATTTTTTAAACCGCTAATTTTTGTTTTTGCATTAACTAAAATTTGCTTGAGAAATCACATGGCATCCTGTTTTTATTAGCTCGGACTACTAGGTAAAGGAGTTCCTTTAGTAATTTAAAAAATTAATTTGAATTTTATGGTTGTGAACATATTTCTCTAGTGAAATTCATTTTTAATTTTTTTAAGTTTATAAAAAAAGAGCAAGTTCGTGCGATCCAGTCGTGTATTTTATTTTTCAATCCTGTGGAACAGATTTTGAGAAAATAAAAATATGTTCTAAAATTTTTTGTCTTGAGTCTAAGTTCACCAAATTTCATGAAATTTTTAACCTACATTTTGTTGTTTCTTGTGTCAGACGCTTTAATGACAGCCACTTTAACCTAACCTACATTTTGATTTTGTAAGCGTTAAAACAGATCCGCGATACAAAGTTGTCAACAAACAATTAATAATTTTGTATGGGCAAAAGAATATTGTGCTAACGTCAAAGCATTCTGAAATTAATTTTACTGTGTTAGTTATGTTGTCGACGTTGAAATTGGTATCACTACAAAACATGGTTGCAGTATTTACATGGGATAAGACGAAGAGACAAGCTTTTTTTTTCTATATAAGTAACTAAACATACAAAATTTATTTACAATCAATTTGGTAGATGTTCTGGATTTAAAGACACTCTCCAAGGAAAACAAAAATCGACGCAGTATTTTTGGTAGATAGTTTAGCTTATTTTGTTTAATTCTGCATTCTGCATTTTCAGGTTATTCCTTAGAGAAGTTCAAATACTTGTCGTCTGCAAAATTTGTGTCCCGTAAAAACGTTTTGGTTTTTTTTTAGGAAATTTATGAACCAGCGTTTTTTTCGAGATATCTCTTTAATGGTTCTACCGATTTTGTTTCCATTTTGAAAACTGAAACTTGTAAGTAGTTCAAGTTATTTTGCATACCACATTTAGCTTTGACGTTTAATATATGTATGTATGTTCCCATTAACCATTTCTTTGTATTGATAAATTGATTACCCAAGAGAAAAAATACGAATTATAAATGTTTGCAAACCATTATTTTACTCGTTTTCTTCTAGAACGATGTAGTTTCGAAGACTAACAAGTATCAACTCTTGTTCTTTCTCAAAAGCTAAGAATCTTTTATTTTATTTTAAAATTTATTTTGTCCATGGGATCTTATGAAAAAGTCTTACAGAGAAGAATTCAACAATTTATTTATGTATATAAAATTATGACCTTAATCATGGTCTTAACACTGATATTCCGATGGAAAGAATAACAGCAGAAAAGAACACCGACAAGCACTAAAATGTTATTTTTGTCATAACCTTTTAATCGCAAAAACCGTGACATAATATTTTTGCTTATTTAAGTAGTTTTTCTCATCAAACTTCACACGTGAAGAACTTTTTTTTTTCAAGTCATTCGAAAGTAAACCATGTCAAAGCCTGCAGTACTAATAGTTCTACTCTTTCTGGCAACAAGTATAAACACCACCTTTTGACTTTAAAATAGCACTTTAATCTTTTTTAAAATAAAAATCTTCTTCAGTTTTGGTGGAAATTGTTTCTGCACGTCCAGTACTGGCTGATCCCTTTAAGACTGTAGATAATGGCAGCAGAGAGAGACGAGGCCTTTTAGATTCACTCCTATTCAAAGGCATTGTTAAATTGTTCTTTGTGGCTTTAACTGGACTTTTTGGAGCAATGACATCGCATATATTTGGTCATTTTTGAAAAAAAAAAAAAAAAAAAGGAGAAGTGTGTTATATTTGTTTTTACTGAATTTCATTTAAACCCCCAATTTTAAATATCAAAAGGGATTTAACTGACAAAAATAGACGTATTCTTAAGTCAAACTCAAACCTCCATATAAAAAGTTGTAATACTCAGCTAACTAATTCAAAATGCGATTTTGTGAATTATGTGCTAATTACTTATTTGTGTGCAGTACTTTAGTGTTTCATGTTCATACTTTTCTTGTTGTGTATTTCAAAGTATTTGATGAGTCATTTTATTAAATACTAAAATTATCTTTTTAAATAAATTTAATGTGTTATTGTTTACGTTTTTGAAGATATAATTGTTTAAAGAATATTTAAATAAACAAAACAAAAATGATATTGGGATTTGGTTTTGTTTCTGTGATGTACACTTCCTTTCAACTGAAAAGGTACAAGATTTTTGTTTGTTCCATGAATGCGGAATGTTTTCAATTTGTCGAATTTATTTAATTATTTTAACCTGGTACCTCAAGTGTTTTGGCATTGTGTATTTTTTTTAAGTTTTGTTAGAACCAAAAATAAGGATAGAACTTTGAAATCATTTAATCGTGAAGCAATATCTTCGAAAAACTTATTTATAGAAAGAAGCTTCTTAAAGTAGGTTTCTAGGTGGGAAAATAAAATTGGGAAAGCCTTCAAGGCAAGTGATGTCAGACCATATAGCATATGAGGAATGAATGAAAAAAGTTTTTTGGAACATTTTTACTCCCATGATCTTATATTTTATGTCTGATAATGACAACATAGATACATAGATGATAGATACGTAGATAAAATAATTTTATTTTCAATTATGTACATAATTATTATACAAACTAATGTTTATGTTTACTTTATTTGAGCAATCTTAGCGGGTTTTGAGTGAGTTTTTCAAAAATTTAAAGACTTTTGGGTAACATAGTCCACCTTGGGATCTTGGTACCCCATATATGGGATATTCGTAAAAAAAGTTTGACATCTAATTGGTCAAAAAAGTGGATTTATTATTTTTTCAGTGGTTTGAGTAGATGAAATTTGTTCTTTTCCATTATTAGGTTTTTGTTGTTTAGTTTTTGTTGCGAATGAAACAGTAAAAGGATTATCGGATTGTGGTTTTGGATTTTCTTGTCCGTAAAGGCGTTTAGCTTCAGACATAGAACACTTTTTTTTAGTTTTTATTGTCATTATTTCTTTTGCAATCTTGTATTCGGGGCATTCTTTAGAGGTGGCAGGGTGCGGACCCTTGCAGTTGGCGCACATTGTTCGTATGCAGATTGCTGGAGAATGAGCTGCGAGGAAGCAGTTGACACATATAGGCTCTTTGACGGTACAACGTGTGGATGTGTGGCCGAGAAGTTGGCAATTTTTGCAGCGCATTGGGTTCGGGATATATTCCGTTACCTTAGCTTTATAGAAACCTATTTCTACGGACTTTGGTAGACTGAATAAGTCAAAAGTGAAAAGCAATAGACCAGACGGTTTTTCATCGCCATCTATTTTCCTTTTAAATTTATAGACCTCTACAACACCTTGAGATTTCATTTCCGTAATTATCTCACTCTCGGGAACTATATTTAAACACGGTGCAAAGACCACGCCTTTAGTTGAGTTTAATTGCTCGTGAAGCTTCACTGATACCGGACACGTGCTAGCAAGAGATTTGACTTTAAGAAAATCTTCAGCTATTTTTTTGGATTTGACAAGAATAAGTAAATTGCCGTCCCGTAGTTGCGAAACATGTTCGTACTCTTTACTAATGTTTTCGATTGCTTTTTTTAGAAAGAATGGGCTAAGCGATGAAATGGGTTTATTTTTATCTGTTGGAGAAATTACTATATATCTTGGGTTTTTAAAGTTAGAAGTTGTGGGAAGTTCAGGGTATTCTTCTACAAATATTGAAGATCCTGATTTTTGTTTTTTTGGTGGGTTTTGGGAAAATGAAAAATCGTAATCGTCAAGAAGCGAAAATCTATTTCCATTCCCTTTTTTCTTTGGCCCGTGGGCCATGATAACACACTCGACAAGTCCCGCAAGAAGGAAAAACACAAGGTATACCAAATCGATAAAGAAAACAAACGGTAAGACCGGTTAGGATAACTGCACTAGACAGAAAAGAGAAAAAAAAAAATGAATTAGCAACGCACTACTGATAACTGAGATCTAAACAGTTCGAAGGTTAGTGGGTGACTGGGGTATATAGGTATAAAACTATTTCTTTAAGCAAATCTAATAGGTACGTATACCTATAATTTTATTAAAGAAAATAGCTTTTACATTATGTACATAACTGTATAAAATATGGTATGGTAGAAAATAATTTTGATTACAAAAAAAATATTTGTATTCGTTAATAGGTATTTATATAATTAAAAATAAAAAAAAAGAAATTTGATATAGGTATAGAACAGTTTTTAAAATTTATTCATATAAACTTTGTTTGCAAAAAATATAGAAAATTTTTAATACTTTTTATGTGTATATAAACAATTTCAGAAGTGTATAAATATTCACATAAAGGAATTGTGAAAAAAAATTAAATAAGTTTTTCAAAAAAAAATAATTTTAGAAAACTTAAATTAATTAAAAAAAAATTAGAATAAATAGAATAAAATTATTAAAGATATAATATTTTTAAAAAATCAGATACCTTTTTTGGAAAAAATATTTTGTATGCAGTGTAAATGCTTATAAGCAATTTTAGAAAAATAAAAAAAAAAATTTGGTGTCAATTTTAAAAAATTATTGATGCACCCCACATGAAAAATTTTTAAAATAAAAATTAACATTTTTTTACAAAAAATAGTTCTTATCCACATATTTTGTAAAAATATAAGATATTTGACCTGCAAATTTTGAACAAACAAATATTTCTTTTAATGCCTACGAATTTTCATCAAATTTGGAAATTATTAATTCATTAAAATAAAAATTTAGTTTTTTTTGTATTTTGTTAATATAAATATAAAAAGTACGAATTTATGCAAACAAAGTTTAAAAAACCTTTTATTATTGAACTAATTTTGAATATAAGAAATTTCTTTAAAATTGTTCTAGAAAAAAATTTGGGATATTAATTTTAAGTATTTAAAAATAAAAATTCTAGGAAATATTTTCAAAAATTAGCCGCTCAAACTTTTTCAAGACATTCATTTTTAAAAAACAATTTTCTTAGATAAAAAAATATTTTTTTGTGTTCTCTATCATCGTAAAGTAAACTTTGATCAAAATCTCGAGTTAAATTAAAATAAAAAAAATAAAATAAAAAAAATTTGGTACGCCAACCTTAAGTTTTTACTATTGTACGAATGGAAATTAGGTTTCGAAATAAAATACTGAGCCGTTTTTGAGATATCGAATTTTCCAAGGAAAAAAATTACTTTTTTTTCCAAAAATAAAAAAAAAATATTTTTTCAAAGCTTTGAGACGCAATGTTTTTAAACTTTTTGGAAGCATCTCTATCAAAAATTTCGATAATGAGAAAATTGTCAAATGTCAAAATTTGAAAAAATGGTTCTATGGTAGGTACAAGCGTACCTACCTAATATCTTAATTTCAAAATTTGTCTTTTTAAATTAAAGATCATACAAAGAAAATTTTTTTTTTTTAAATTCCAGGCGCCGCCGTTTTCGAGAAAAATATGATTTTTGAAAACCATTTTTTATTTTTTGTTTTGCATTTGTATGGTGGGTACCTTTATTTTTAGGTAAAATACATTTTTTTTTCTCACATCTTGTAGATTATATTGATAAACTTTTACTTATCAAGTTTAAAAAAATCTAGCATGGGGTTTTCGAAATATTGAGTTTTGAAAAGTTTATTTTATAAATATAAATTTTTTTTTCTGAAAATTTTAATACACAATTCTATTTAAGTTTTTGGGGAGCTTTAGCAAAAAAAAAATGATCAAAATCGGTTGTACCGTTTTTGAGGCAATGAAAAACAAAAAAAAATGGTTCCATGTTGGGTACAAAAAATACCCATTTTTTGAAAAAAATTTTTCAACCATTACATAAATAACCACTGCCAATCGCACAGACAATGATTATGAGAAAAAAACGCGAAAATTTATTGGCAATTAATGTATAATGCTGCTCAAACACCTATACATATCCATTTGCCTCTAAAAAACGGCTGAAATATGAAAAAATAAGACATAGTTGCCACATTTTAAAATCGCCATGTTAATTATTTTAGCAGAAATTGATTTTTCTGATTTAGTAGTTGAAGTTTATTACAAATTGAACAGAACAAATACATTTAATACATATATTTTTCTTCCATTAGAAGTAAAAAATGTGAAAATAATTTTTTTTTTCGAAAAATAAATTTTTATCTTTAAACGCGATTTGCGGCTAAACGGAGCTCCGTAGACCCC
This sequence comes from Chrysotoxum bicinctum, assembly GCA_911387755.1. NCBI lineage: Eukaryota > Metazoa > Arthropoda > Insecta > Diptera > Syrphidae > Chrysotoxum > Chrysotoxum bicinctum. The sequence goes on from OU426987.1 coordinate 92,812,625, forward strand.
CCAAAGTTGACATTTTTAAACGTGATTTATGGCTAAACTAGGCATCTTAGCGAGTTAAAAATTGCATATTCGTGATCTAGAGAGTGCCACCTTTCAATCCACGGATCGCATGTAACGAAAAACAAATTTTTATCTTTAAATGCGATTTGTTTTCAGAATTTTACTTTTTAAATTTTCTGCATTTCAAAATTTTCTTTCCTAAAATTCTGCATTTCAAAATTTTGCTTCTCAAAATTTTACTTACTAAGTTTTCTGCATTTCAAAATTTTCTTTCAAAATTTTATTTCCTAAAATTCTGCATTTCAAAATTTTGCTTTTCAAAATTTTACTTACTAAGCTTTCTGCATTTCAAAGTTTTGCTTTTCAAAATTTTACTGTCCTTACTCTCCACAACTCTACGTAAAAAGTTATGGAATACGCTCGTATGGCACCGCATCGTTCGTTCCTCTTCATGAGAGTACTATAGTTTTTATATACAATGCTTTTACTTGCGACTTACATATACAGTGGCGAGCAAAAGTGGTCAAATGATTTCGCTTTTTTGAAAAATTGATTTAAGTAAGGATTTTTTAATAGAATTAAAATCTTTTTTTATTTTTTTTTTATTTTGTTTATTTAACTCACATTTATAATCTATAGTAAGATTTTCAAAAAATAATATGTTATACAAAAAAAAATAATAATAATAATTTCCTGGTTTTGTCCAATTATGCACGTTTTAGTTTCAAGAGATTTAACATCGTTTTTTTCATTGAGAGATGTTCCTCTCTATTGTGCTTTGTTTGTTTTACTGTTATTTAACAAGTAACAGTTAAGATAATTTTATTTGTTGATAGTTTGTTGTGGGTAAATCATTCATTTTAAAACGTATAAAGCTGATTATTGTCAAAATGAAAAAAAAAATTGGAAAAATACCGTCGACCGCACTATTTTTTAACTAAAAAGTGGTGAATCATCGCGTGAACCGTGAAGTGTCTAAAATTCTGAAAATTTCAAAAACTTCTGTGCTTAATATTAAAAAAAAAACAAAAATTTGATGTCCCCCAATGAAAAAAGGACGGAAACGACTACTTTGTGATTTGGAAGCTAGAAGAACTGAAAGAGAGTTGAGAAGTTGTGGGTCTAAAACACCTAAGCAGGCAGCCCAAAACATAGACAAGCCAGTTAGTGAATGGACTGCATGCTGGGCACTCAAGAGAAACCGAAGAAGCCTCTGCTTTCAGCGAAAAATATTAAAGCCAGGTTAGTTTTGCTAAAAAGCACAAACACTGGACCATTGACCAATGGAAAAAAGTCATTTGGTCGGACGAGACGAATGTCAATAGAATAGGACCGGATGGTAGATCTTTTTATTGGTCACGTCCTAGAGAACCACTTCAACAACATCAAGTTCAAAAGACCGTGTAACATGGAGGAGGTTCGGTGATGGCTTAGGGCTGTTTCTCGTGAAACTCTGTTGGTTCTTTGGTGAAAATCGATGGCATCATGATATGGCCAGCACAAAGCCCTAACCTCAATCCAATTGAAAATTTATGGTCAATTGTGAAGCGACGGTTGGGGCAGCACAAAAATCACCAATCAAACACTCAGAAGCTTTGGCAACGAATGGAGCTGGAATGGGGCCATATTCCAGAGCAATTTCTCCATAATTTTGTGGAAAGTATGCCAAAGCGGTGCTCCCAAGTAATTAAAAATAAAGGTTTATGGACTAAATACTAAAGGAAAAACATTGAATTTAAACGTGCATAATTGGACAAGTCTAAAAACTAATGGAATATTTTTTGTTTTGTATATTATATTATTTTTTCAAAAAGTTTTTATAAATAATAAAATTTAGTTAAATAACAAAATAAAAAAAATAAAAAAAGATTTTAATTCTATTCAAAACTCTTTCTTTAAATCAATTTTTCAAGTAAGCGAACACATTTGACCACTTTTGCTCGTCACTGTATGTACCATACGGCAAGTTATTCGTAAGAAAATCTTACTCGAGATTTTGATCAAAGTTGACAATACGATTATAGAGAACACGAACAAAATTGGGTCTCACAATTCTGTCTGTCTGTTTGTCACACACATTTTTTCTTTTTTTTAAGACCAAATATATCGGTACCTGCCAAACGAATTTTTCTCTCAAAAACAGCGTACCCTCTTGGAACCATTTTTTTTTTGTTTTTGATTTTCTCAAAAACGGTACAACCGATTTTGATCATTATTTTTATACTTAAGCTTCCCATAAGTTTGAAACAAAAAACAAAAAAACAAATTTATTTTACATTTTTAAAAACAATTTAATTTTTTTTTTCAAAACTCAATATTTCGAACACGCCATTCTCGATTTTTCTTAAACTTGACAAATAAAAGTTTTTTAATACAATCTACAAAAAGTGAGAAAAAAAATTGTATTTACCTAAAATTGTTTTCGAAAATCATATTTTTTTCGAAAAGGGGACCTAGAATTATGATAACTTTTTTTTTCGGTTAATTTTCAAGATCTATAATATATTAAAAAGAAATTGAAATTAGGATATTACTGACTGTACCTGTCATAGAACCATTTTTTAAATTTCTCATTATCGACATAACGGATTTTATTGAAATTTTTATGGAGAAGCTTCTGAAAAGTTTAAAAAAATTGCATTTCAAAACTTAAGCAAATATTATTTGAATTTTTGAAAAAAGAAAATGAATTTTTTTGGAAAATTTAAAAATGAATTTTTTTTTTTTTGAAAAATTCAGTTTTTATTTGTACAATAAAAAAATAAGAAACCACTTTATTATTATTTTTATTTGGTTGTCTACTTTATGGTTGCACTATATCCTTTAAAGATGGGTCACACACCGGTAAAACGGTTAGTATTTTATGGAGCATCCTGATTGCCTATAGTACATAGCTCTACAGTATCATTATTTAAAGCTTTAGCATTTAAGTTCAAAAACGCACATCTTTCTTTGAAAAGTAAATTGATGATGTCTCGGGGATTTCAATCTTGAAAATAGTCTGGGACTTCAGCATATAAAAGGTTGTAATTTTCGTCGTGAAATTGTGACTGAATTACCTTGCTGGTGAAATCGACCCAATTCTTTTTTGGAACCTTTGTAAGCAGCGTTTAATGAATGTGATTAAATTCTGAATTCGGAGTTTTAAAAATGAAATCTATTCATGGGCTAAATAAACTTATGTCGCAGTGACATTACACATAGGAATGCCTTTTGAATATCAGCTTCATTAAAAATAGCATAGTTATGTTTATTCACCAAAATATTTTTTTACGAAGACACGTTGAAGTTCTTATATCCACATACTAGTGTACAGTAGTGAATTATTTCAAAAGAATGTCATCAAATTTAATCAGGGAACAATCATCGCTGAAAATTTCAAATGCGAAGACGTATACTGATTACACGCATAACGATGAATTCCAACGATTCGAATCCGAATCCAAGTGGTTCTAGTTATGTACCTTAAATACCTGCTAAAACTTCGACACATGAACGCCACATCCATGCACCAGAAGTCATCTGGTTACAAACATAATACGTGCTTCCCGTTCAAAGCCGGGGCGCAGTGTTCCAAAAAATATTAAGACCTTCGGAATTCTGATACGCCTCTATTAGCTAAATTTTGTTATCGCCAATAATCCAAATGAATCATCAAATGAAAATAAAACGTTGTAACGAAGCGTTCCATGCTTCACCATTTTCTTCATTACTTTCGCAGCTGACATCTCTGGTTTTCTGATAAAGTAGCAAATATTCAAAAATAACCGTCACTTCTTATACCCTCATACCACAGAACATTATGTCATTAATAATATTATTTCAACCTGAAATAACATTCATCATCAATATAACTCACATTCACTAGGAGTACGTGACGTCGCAGAAAATTGTAAACAAATCCCAATTTACATTCATCAGCCTTACAGTTCACATTCAGTTCGGAAGACCACTAGTCGTTCGGCAAAGATTCTGTCTCGGTCAATATTAATTAATTGCAACCAGGGGCTTTGTAGCTGCCGATCTACCTGAGCGTTCAGCCTGCAGTTTTATAAGGTTTTTTATAAGGTTTTAAAGACCTTTTATCTGAAGTTTGTGTTTCTTTAGAAAGACCCTGGCGAGACCGACGAGAAAAACCTCGTCTAGAATCCAAAAAGCACATGACAACCTCAGAGAAAAAAACTAAGTCTTGGAACATAAAGCATGATCTCGTTTAAAAGCTGGATGTCGCGTTTTTGTTGTAATACATATTTTTTAATGATCTACATTATGTATGTACGAGTTTATGGATTATTATCTTAAAATAATAAAAACGGCTATTTGCTTAGTAGTCTATTTTTTTCGAATAAAACAAATCTTGACTAAATTTTATTTACATATTCACAAGTTGGGTATATCGGGCTTAAATAAACACAAACACGTTTTGTTCACAATGGAAGCATTCGAGTAAAACATTGAAGCATATACAAATTAATAATAGACTCGAACTGAAGTTACACGTAAGAAAATTTCAATGACTTATAATTTTCACAACAATTCAACATTTCATTAGTTAGAAAATAATTAGTAGTTTCTTGCTAAAGTTTCAAAAAAAATAATGAGAATTTCTTGTGATGCAATTGTTTGTGGAATTGCGTGTAGCTAGGCTCATAATATTTATAATTGAATTCATAAATAATTTATTAAAAAGATTAAATTATTAGGGTAATATCATCATCATCATCATCATCGGCTCGACAACCGGGTTCCGGTCCTGGCCTCTTTCAACAAGTCTCTCCACCTATCCCGGCCGACGCCATCCAGTTGCGCACCCCAAGGTTTCGGGCGTCCTGGTCTACGCCATCTCTCCAGCGCAAGCATGGTCTACCACGCTGTCGTCTACCATAGAATGTACCACAAAGAACTTTCCGAGCAGGTTCCTCTTCGCTCATGCGAGCTAGGTGCCCTGCCCACCGGAGTCTACCGAGCTTAATTTTTGTCACGATATCTGCTTCAAGGTAGATTGCGTACAGTTCATGATTGTACCGTCTCCGGAATCGTCCTTCCTCACATACGGGGCCAACAATTCTCCTTAAGACTTTTCTCTCGAACGCAGCTAAGAGGTCGGAGTGCATTTTGCTAAGCACCCAAGTCTCGGATCCATATGTGAGTACTGGCAGGACCATGGTCCTGTACAGCAGCAGTTTTGAAGTTATGGTGAGATTTCTGGATTTGAAGAGCTTTGACAGACTATAGTAGGCTCTGTTGGATTTGAGAAGCCGCCCGCGTATTTCTTCTTCTATATTGTTATCGGCTGCTACTATTGACCCAAGGTATTTAAAGAATTGCACCACTTCAAATTCGTGCTCCGCAACCTTGATTGTTTGACCAACTGTTCCTCTCGCATTCGACGCCACCATGTACTTTGTTTTACCTTCACTAATGTGCAGCCCCAGATTTTGTGCCGCCTGCTCGATCTGGATGAAGGAATCGTGTACAGCTTGTTCGGTTCTTCCGATGATGTCGATGTCGTCTGCGTAAGCCAGTAACTGGCCGGACCTGTTGACGATGGTCCCTCTTGTTGCCGTGCCAGAGTCACGGATTGCTTTCTCCAACGCCAGGTTGAAGAGGAGGCAGGCCAAACCGTCCCCTTGTCGGAGTCCATTAAAGATGTTGATTGCTCTGGATAGCAATCCGGCTATTTTTACTTGGCTTGTTACGTTGGTCATGGTCAACCTACATAGTCGTGTCAATTTATTTGGGATGCCGAATTCTCTCATGGCTTTGTAAAGTTCTACCCTGGCTATGCTATCATAGGCGGCCTAAAGTCTTGCGGTTTATGGAGCTCCAAAAAAAATTACTTTCATTAATAAATACCGATACTTAATTTTTATAAAAAGTACGCGAAACAAGAAACAAGTACAACTATCATGTCATCCTCCAACATCGGCATCTGCTATTCAACACTTGTATTGAGTATACTATCAAGTTCAAACATGGCTAGGCAATCAACTGAACCCAGAAGAGTGGGGTTGGAAATTGAAAGATAATACTCTGGAACCGATTAAAACTTTACTCCCACCTGCTCCAGAAAAACACCTCAACACTATTTTTTGCAATTGCAAAAAAGGTTGTAGTGCCAAATGTGGCTGTAAAAAAGTCGGGTTGTTGTGTTCTCCAGCGTGTACCAATTACCAAGGTCAGCCAGTTGAGTACAATAGAGGAAGATTCCTGTGATTTTAATGAAGAGACCAATGACTCAGCCACATTCGAACAATTTATGAACATCCAGCAAGAGGAAGAGGAAGAAGAAGAAATCAAAGAAGACATGATTGTTGAAGTAGATTTTCAAGAGGATGAATATGATTTAAATATCTTAAAAAAATCAAAACAATAGTTAACCCATTAATCAATAGCAATTACAATAATCATTAATCAATATCAATAATATTACCTTATTATCTAGAACTTGACGGGTATTGTTCCCTTAAATTATCTTAAAATTGTCATAACAATTAGTGAAGTAGGCCTACAGGGGAAACCGCGGTAAAAAAACGCGCCGAGTACACTTCCTCACAGGTGGCGTGGAAATGTGTGACTATCATGTATAATTTTTCTCTTAGAATCGCGATATCTCCCGAATGGTAACTCTTTGGAAAAAATTCTTAGGACTATTTTTGTAGAGAATTTTAAGATCTACAACTTTAGGCTGAGGTTTTTTTCGAGAAAACTTACTGTTTTCGAGAAAAATCCAAAAAACCTCAAATTTTGACCTTTGACCCCCCATAACTTTTTTAGCACACACAGGATCGATGGGGATTTTTAAGACTTTATTTATAATGGTAAACCCCAGCTCTCCACCAATATTTGGCTTTCCGGGATTTTTTGTTATTTTAAATGTCTATATTACCGGACGAATTAGTTTTTTGAGTTTTTGAAAAAGTATTTAAAAAATCGTGTTTTTATCTCTTACTGTCCAATACAGTTAGAGTAAAAGATGTATCTCAGCTTCTTACTGTTCTATGTACAATAAGATTTGTTGGTTACAAGAGACAAGCACTTGAACTTGTTCTTGAAGGAATTGTTGTTTCGAGGTTTACAAGATACAAGCACTTGAAACTTGTTCTTGAAAGGAATTGTAGATTCGAAGTTAAAACACTTTGTTGTTGTTAAACGAAACGAATGAATTTTATTGTCGAGATATGTCTCTTTTATACTTAAAACTAAACAATCAAATTGATGATACATTACGTTACAAATAAATATTAATTGTGTCACATAAATTGCTTACAAATATAATACGATGACACATTGCATTGCAAAATAAATAATATTAATTGTGTTACATAAATTGCTTACAAACATAAATACGATGTCACATTGCATTGTTACATAAATTGCTTACAAATATAATAGAGTAAAACAAAATATGACACAGTTATGTTTATGTTGGGCAGGTCATTGTTTCCTGCTGATGTCATCAATACTTGGTGTGGCTTGTGTTTGCGAAAGCAATGAACATTCTTCCCCGCGTTGAATGGGAACTCATTCAACAAACTATACCTCCGAAACGTTGTATTGAGTTTTGGGCGGTGAAGGAATGGAGTTTTCGTTTGACATCATTTGCTTCCGAGTTTTCAGCAGAAATATGACTCCCAGACAGACTGCTATTATAAGTGCCAGATAGCTGATTGAGTAATGATGAATGTTGTTAGTAAGTATTTTTTCGTTGAGGTTTGCGAGCTTCTGATGTTGTAATGTTGAAAGTTGGTTTTGGAGTGTTGTAAGCGATTCAATGTGCGAGTTGTTAAATTTTGGAATTTGATCTAGAGCTGATTGAACATCACTTAGTTTCGCTATCGTTGATAAATTTCCAAAACTTATGAAGGATGAATGTACGTTGCTTATTGTGAAGTGTTGCATGTTTTTCGTCGTTTTGGTGATGTCTCCGTCAGTATGTCCTCATCTTCATGGTTTGCATCTTCCCTGTCTTCGATGAGTGGCGCTAGACGATGAATCGGTCGTTTCAGTATTCCTGACTGTGTTTTTACGTTGACCACTCGAACGACTTCATCCTGCCCCTTAAAGATGTCGACAATTCTTCCCAATGGCCATTTGAGGGTTGGTGTATTATCTTCTTTGATGATAACTAAATCCCCAATTTTGATATCTTGATGCCTCTTGTTCCACTTGCTTCTCTGTTGGAGTTGGTTGAGGTATTCTGTTGACCATCGTTTCCAAAATTCGTGTTTAAGGTAGCATATGTTACTCCAACGATTTCTTAGATTCTTGTTTTCTGGAACTACGTTGGGATCGATTTGTGCGGTGAGGGGTTCTCCAATTAAGAAATGTCCCGGTGTAAGGGCGGCAAGATCATTTAGGTTATCTGATAGTGGAGTTAATGGCCTTGAATTCAGGATTGCTTCTATTTCAATCACAATAGTCTCTAGTTCCTCATGTGTTAATGATGCTGTGGATACCGTTCGGAGTAGAAGATGCTTTGCTGATTTGACTGCAGCTTCCCATAAACCGCCGAAGTGGGGGCTCTTGGTGGAATGAATTTAAAGGTTATTCCCTTGTCGCTGCTGGCCTTGATGATGGCTTCTCTAGCTTCTGCCGTGTATAAAATATCCTTGAGTTCGGCTAGCTGATTTTTGGCTCCGACAAAATTGGTTGCATTATCACAATACAGCGTTTGTATTCTTCCTCTTCGACTAATAAATCTTCTCATGGCTCCAATGAAGGCTTCAGTGGTTAAATCTGTTACTACTTCCAAGTGAATTGCCTTAGTTGAGAAACAGCAAAAAACTGCTAAGTACACCTTGTGTGGTTTCTTGCCTCTGATTTTATAGTGAACCCAAAGAGGTCCGCAGAAATCTACGCCACAGATAAGGAATGGTCTATTTGGCGTTACTCGATCAGCTGGAAGGTTCCCCATGACTTGGGTCATCAGATGTGGTTTTGTTCTCGTGCATCTTATGCAATTATGAACTGTGTGTCGGGCTGTGATCTTACCCTTGATTGGCCAAAACTGTTGTCTTAAAATGGACAGCAGTGTTTGCGGTCCACAGTGATTGTGTTCGTCATGTTTGTATTTGAATAGCAATTTTGTAATTGCTTCGTTGTATGGGAGTAGTATTGGATGTTTTGCATCAAATGATATTGATGCAGCTTCTAGTCGTCCTCCTACGCGAAGAACATGGTTGTCATCTAAAAATGGTGCCAGAGTTGTAAGTCCACTAGATTTGCAAAGTCCCTTATGGTTCTTAAGATCTTGAATTTCGCCTTTGAATTCGGAATCTCGACAATAAAATTCATTCGTTTCGTTTAACAACAACAAAGTGTTTTAACTTCGAATCTACAATTCCTTTCAAGAACAAGTTTCAAGTGCTTGTATCTTGTAAACCTCGAAACAACAATTCCTTCAAGAACAAGTTCAAGTGCTTGTCTCTTGTAACCAACAAATCTTATTGTACATAGAACAGTAAGAAGCTGAGATACATCTTTTACTCTAACTGTATTGGACAGTAAGAGATTGGTGACCCCGACTTTGGAACTTATCAACATTTAGAACTACACATTTGGTCGGCGAATCAAAATCAATTAAATCAACTAACGGCTCACAATGGAGACAAAAATAGCCGAGCAACGTCTTGCCGGAGAAGAAATTCAAACAATAATCCGAAATTTCAACAAAGATTCGCCAACTCGAAAAACAACAAAAGAGTACTTTACCTCTCGGTTAAACCGAATCGAGGCAATATGGAAGAACTTTGCAGTTAGAGACGAGGAAATTCGCGCATCAGATCTAAGCATAGATCACGAATACTTCACCTCGAACTACTTCTTCAAAATAAAAGAAATATCAGAAAAATACTCAAAGGTATTCAAGAATTCGCTTGCTGAAATAGAGCCCATCGAAACTGTAGGAACTGAGGGAGACCAACATGCAATCTCAGCCCCCTCAGCCCAGATTAAAAATCAAAGTACGCCCGAGGTGCTTACACTCATGCGCCGCCAGAAGGCATTGATGAACTCGTTAACCCGCCTCAGCAACGGCCGAGTTAAAGAAGAAGCTCCCATACAATGCCTAGAGGCAATGAATAAACTTTGGGACCAAATTGAAGAGTTACATTACGCAATTTGGGAAAGAAGCGAAGACCCACTTTCGGAGGGCTACGACATGAGCTCTTATTCAGAACTTGAAATAAAGGTTCTGAAAAACTAAGCTTCACTAAGGGGAACTTCAAATAATTCAAGAACGGATCATCTATCAGTACAACTTTCAAAGATGACAATCCCAAAGTTTGACGGCGATTACTTAAAATGGCAAACGTTTTCCGACATTTTTACCAAAATGATACATGATCAAGATCTAATACAAAAAATGTGGTATTTAAAAACAAATGTTTCTGGTGATGCAGAACGTCTGTTAAGACACTTAGAACTGACAGAGGAGAACTATCCGATCGCATGGGAAACTCTTCAAGATCGTTTCAGCAACAAAAGGGCCCAGACATTGTCCCTTATTCAAAAAATTTTGGGTTTGCCGCAGCAAGGCTCAGAAGTAAAGGCTATGAGAGAATTTCATGATACAATTCACGAATCATTGGCAGCTTTAAAGGCTCTCAATATTGATACAGACTCGTGGGCTCCTCTGCTTATCTATCTATTAACGAAGAAATTAGATCGACAAAGTCATTTACTCTATGAGCAATCCGTCAAAAACCCCCGAGAACTACCAACAATGGAAGAATTCCTCAAATTCTTGAAAAACCGTTTTGAGGCCTTAGAAGCTGTTGGAGGAAAAGATAGAACCAAGGTGGTATCCAACGTTGCCACCTCCAACATAGACAACTGCAAGGTATGTGGCAATAAGAGCCATCCAATCTTTTACTGTGAAAAATTCTTGAAGATGTCAGCCGCTGAAAGATTAAGATGGACGCAGAAGCAACGATGGTGCGTAAACTGTTTCAAGCCCGATCACACGGCAAAAACATGTACGTCACGGAGTTGCACCAAGTGCGCAGGTAAGCACAACACGCTTTTGCACTTAAGTCAAAAAAATTCGAGACCATCCAACACAACAACGAGCGCAATTACTTCAGAGACAACAACCGCTAAACCTAGCACAACAAAAACTGAGGGTTTAGCACCGATTACTGTAGCAACAATTCAAAAACTTAATCACAACCACGACTATGTACTTTTGGCTACGGCAAGAGTTGTCATCACAGCAAACAATGGACAATCTTGTGTGGTCAGAGCAATCTTAGACTCAGGTTCACAGATAAATATAGTCTCAGAGCGACTCATCAAACGTCTATCCTTATCACCTAAACCATCATCTCTTTGCATCGAAGGCATCGGGCGGAGAACACGAAACTCCACACAGCGAGTTAACATCAAACTCCAATCGTCAATTGGAAAATTCAACTGCAGAGTGGAAGCATTCATTCTTCCAAGCATTGTGTCATCTCAACCCACGCAGAACCTGCATACAACAACCTGGTCAATTCCTAAAAACATCAATCTAGCAGACCCAAACTTTCATCAGTCAGACAAAATTGATGTTCTTCTTGGAGCAGAATTATATCATCAACTTATACGTCCTGAGCAAATACGAATTGGTGACAAGATGCCATTGTTACAGAACACTGTCCTTGGTTGGGTCGTGGCAGGCAAAATTGAAAATGTCTCCTATAACAATGCCACCTGTGCAATTTTCGGCGAAGACGACTCCACAAATGACCTCATCGAAAGATTCTGGAAACTGGACGACTTCGAAGACACACCAAAATCAATGACAACAACCGAAAAATATTGTGAATCACATTTTACTCAAACAGTTAAGAGATCCAACTCCGGTCGCTTTGAAGTTCGACTACCATTCCGAGAAAATGGCGAAGCCTTGGGTGACTCAAGACAATTAGCACTCAACCGTTTTATGTCATTAGAAAGACGACTAAGCAAAAACCCAACGTTAAGGAACGATTATGTGAAATTCATGGACGAGTATGAAGCCTTTGGTCACATGGAACAATTAAATCCGGCCAACATCCCAAAACACCACTTCTTCATCCCTCATCACTGTGTACTCAAACCTGATAGCAGCACAACCAAACTACGTGTTGTTTTCGACGCATCAGCAAAAACTTCCACGGGCCTATCTCTCAACGATATACTTCATACTGGACCCACTGTTCAAAGTGAACTCTTCTCGATCCTACTCCGCTTTCGAATACATAGGTTTGTGTTCACAGCCGACATCGAAAAAATGTACAGAAAGATCCTCATTCATGAAGAGGATCAGAATTACCAACTCATAGTTTGGAGACGGCAGCCATCAGAAGACATAAAATACTACAAACTCAAAACGGTCTCTTACGGAACCTCAGCCGCTCCCTACTTAGCAACCAAATGCCTACAATTTTTAGCCTCTCAAAGCAAAATAACGCACCCAATCGGAAGCCAGATCCTGTTAGAAGACTTTTATGTAGACGATTGCATAAGCGGATCCAACAGCATCACTCAGGCAAAAGAAGCTCAAAAACAACTAATGTCAATCCTGAACAACGCTGGTTTTAAACTTCGAAAATGGTGTGCAAACCATCCCCAATTACTATGTGACATTCACCTTGATGATCAGGAAGTCAGCCTCGACTTCACCGACGGAAGCTACTGCACAATTAAAACACTAGGACTTATCTGGCAACCTAAAACAGACGAGTTATGTGGGAGATCTCAAGTGAACGATTCTTCATCAATCACCAAACGTGTGGTTAGTTCAGAACTCGCAAGAATTTTCGATCCATTAGGACTATTTGGCCCTGTAGTAGTTCAAGCCAAAATCTTCATGCAAAAACTTTGGCATTTAAAACTCTCCTGGGACGACGAACTTCCACAACACCTCAAGGAAGAATGGTTCAGTTTCAGAAAGGACATAGCAGATCTCGATCAAGCGAAAATTCCCAGACACATATTTAAAGGGAACCCTACGTCTATACAGATTCACACTTTCGTGGATGCATCAGAACGAGCCTATGGAGCCGCGGTGTATCTGCGTTCAACTTATCAAGACCAAACAACTATCAACAGGCTACTTTGCGCAAAATCACGTGTAGCTCCAATAAAACAGCAAACACTTCCACGCCTAGAATTATGTGCTGCAGTCTTGGGAGCTGAACTTACCCGTAGAGTCAGAGAAGATATACGACTCCCAGAAGCATCAGTATATCTTTGGACAGACTCCCAAATTGTCCTCTCCTGGATAACCTCCACATCATCTTCATATCACACTTTCGTGGCGAATCGAATAGCAAAAATACAAGAACTCTCATGGGGAGCACAATGGCGTCATGTACCATCAAAGGAAAATCCCGCAGATTTACTCTCTCGAGGAATATCTGCACGCAACTTCATGTCCTGTCACATGTGGCTTTACGGGCCCTTATTTCTACATGCAAATGAATCGGCCTGGCCATATTCAACTCCAAAGGAACTAGAAACTCATTCCGATCTTGAACGAAAGAGAAAACATACTGTTGCTATAGCACTACAAGATGATTCTCCAAGTGATTTCATATATAAAATACGACATCGAAATTCTTTTAAGTTCCTGCAACATACCATCGGCTATATGCTTCCGAATTCACTCTCACCCAAAGAGCTCAACGAATCTCTCATTACCATTGTGAGACAGATACAAATCGATATCTCAAAAACTGATATTTTTTTTTTAATTTTATTTTTATATTCACAATAATACATAATAAAAATCTTTTTTAAAATTTTGTATACAAAAACTTACAGCTGAATCTATAACGAAGTTTTAAAGACTTTAAAATACCTTCAAACAACTCTTAAATGTAAAATCGGTATTTATGTAGGTATAATCAGTTTTCACATTTAAGTAACGTCACTTGAAGGCCTTTTAACTTAAACGACATCCACCATGTTTAAAGGTTATTTAAAGACATTTTAAAATTTACTTTGACATATCAACTGTCATCTTTTAAATTTTGAAGTTTCAAATTGTCAGTTTGTGTTTTGATATTTCAGAATTATTTAAGATATAGAAAATTTTTGTAGAGTTAAATAAAATTTCCTTTTAAGCTTCCCGCTAAGCCTTTGAAGAGTTTGTATTGACACTTTTGTCCTCGATTATTGACATTTTCTCTCCAACAAGCTTTTAGAGGAGAATACGAGCATGAAAATGATTCTTTTCTCTTTTAAATTTATCATGGCATATTTTAGAATAAGGTCGTTACATTGTCGGGAGCGTCCCAATTTTCTGAACTTTTTCTTTTGTTTGTGGCGATGGGGGTGGTGAGTGTTCCATGGCTCTTTTCAAAATTTTACACCTTTAAAAATGCTTCTTGTAAATAGATTCGTAGATTCTTTTACGTTACGTGACACAATCATAGTTTTGTTAAGAACCAATGAAAAATCAATTATAGATACGAATTAAAGTTTCATCATTTAAAGGCAAACTAAGTATTTAAGTATGCTTAACTAAATAAGCTCTAAGATACAGTTTAAGAAAATCTTATAGATATGGCTGTTACTTAAAAAAAAAAAAATTCAACAACGATGTATAATTTTTGCGTTGAAAATTAGCTATGTATCTTATATTTTAAAGTACCGACCTAACTTTATATAACTCTTAGACATTTACAAACGTCAAAAATTTTTGTTTCCTTTTTTTAGGAGTTTTGCACGAACTGTTATTGTTTTAGGATGCAGTTTATTGACAAAATGGGCTTTACACGATACTAATTAGAAAATTTTTAAAATTAAGAAAGAGTTTATAACTTATTTTTATTTTATTGGTAAGATATTTTTTTTTGATAATATCATAACACTAGGCTGTTTAAAAATTTTCGCCAATATTTGAATAATTAACTTTCTTAACGGACTTGCTGCAATTATAGTATAGCGGTTAGTCCATTAAGTAAATTAAATATACAAATAAGTTACAATCACAAAACATTTAAGTTTGCAATCTAAAATTAGGTATTTGTTCAAAAGTGTATGGCATTATTGTTACAAAAAACAAACATTCGAAAAAGTTTACGTTTACTTCAATTCACCTGCTTTTTCTTAAATTAGGTTTTATAAACTTCTATTACTACTATCATGAAATTTTGGATATTTTAAAATTAAAACATTATGTGCATTTCTTCTGGTAAAAAAGTTTTGAAACACACTATAACAAAATTTAAAAAAATGTCACGATATGCATAATATTTATTCGTCACTGTGCGGCGTTTTTATGTTTGTTTTTGTTTTTTTGTAATCGCAAACAGGAGTTATTATAATTGCCACACTTCTTTACCTTTGTATAAAAAGTTTTTAAAGACTTATCGGGTCCAAATAAAAAAAAAATTAAATAAATGCAAACGTAAAAAAAGACATACGTGGTTACATACTTCCATTTTAGTTTACCACAATGCAAATTTTAGATCAAAATCCAAGAACAATTGAACAAATAAACAATTTACTTTTAAATATAGAAAGTCAACATTGACTTGATGAAATATTGACTTCAAAATTAGGAGTATGTTCCCTTTTATTTCAATTTTGATTCACTGTGTTTATCTGATTATGTCATGTCACGTACTGAAGTTTTATTTACTGGCTTTTGTTTTCATGTGAAGTACCTACTTATTAACGAAAAAGCTAATTGCAAAGAGAGAATGAGGTTTTTACCTTATTTGAGATTTTTTGTTTTTCTAATTAAGTTAACTTGTTTCGTCGTGGCTGAGAAGATAACATTTATTGGCAATATTTAGGCTAAACTTAAAAAAGCTTTTGGTAGACTACATTCTAACCAACCTGCATCGCAGAAACGTCTTATTGCTAACAACATATTGTAAACGTCACACCTATTGGTTTAACAGCTGTTGCTTCGGTTTTCTTCTTCTTCTTCCTTTTCTTCGGCGCTGTTATGATCTCGATGTCGAGGGGATCATAACTCTCCCACGTATCTGCTTCACACTAGTGATCCGCCTGTGGGGTTCGCCGGGTTGACCTCAGAAATCGGCGGCAAGCCTCCCGGTTTTGTATTGTTCCATTTCTGAGGCCAACTGAATGCTGGTGTTTTTGCATTTGTTTGTACCAGGAGTGTTTAGGCCTACCTTTCTTTTTATTTCGAATTGGAACGTTGTATGATATTGCCTTTTTGACGGGGTTCTCAGGATCTCTCCTTTGAACATGGCAATACCAACTGAGTCGGTCGTGTTCAATTTTTTGGGAAATGGTATTCTTAACATGAAGGCTTCCTCGGATCTTCGTACTTCTAATTCTATCAAGCTTTGTAACTCCTGCTGTCATACGAAGCATCTTCATCTCAGCTGCCGTTAGCTTACTCTCATACTTTTTGTACATTGTCCAACATTGTGAACCGTATGTGAGTGCTGGACGCACAACTGAAGTGTAGAGCTTTCCTTTCAGCTTAGGGGGCATTTTTCGGTCACAGAAGATAGCAGAATTTTCCCGCCACTTCATCCACCCTACGCTTACGCGATGATTGATATCGTCATCACAAGTAGCTTCGTTATTTATCATAGACCCCAGATATTTAAACTTTTCACACTTGGGAAGCACTGATCCATTCAAATAAATGTCTGGAATAGGCCTGTGTGGATCAGAAAATGGGCAGCATAGGTATTCTGTCTTTTTCGCGCTTATGCGGTACCCACTTCCTTCTAGAACATCCACCCATACGTCAAGGGCTCGTTGTAGGGATATCGGGTCTTAACTTATGATGGCTCCATCGTCAGCAAAGAATAACTGATGCACTTTTGGATCCGTCACTTTGCCTTCAAGCAGGTAATCAAGAACTGTAATAAAGAGCAGGGGACTCAAGACACTTCCCTGGTGTACACCTACTGTGATTTCGAATTCTTCGGTGACTCCAGCTGCGCATCTTACTTTAGTAACTGCTCCATCATACATGTCCATAATTATCCGCACATAGGTTTCTGGAACTCCTCGTTGCCTGAGGGCCACCCATATTAGATCTCGTGGTTGCCGATCGAATGCTTTTTCAAAATCAACCAATACGACATGCAAATCCTCCAAAGAATCCCGATGTTTTTCCATAATTATTCTTATTATTATTCGTGGTTGACTTACCCCCGACAAACCCGCACTGGTCATCAGATAGCCTAATTATTTTTCGCAGTCGGCTACCCAAGACTCGCTCAACGATCTTCATGGTGTGTGACATCAGCTTAATTGAACGGTAATTATCACAGCTTCGAGTATCACCCTTTCCTTTATAAATTGGAAGAAGGTAACTTTCCATCCATTGATTAGGCATGCGATCACCTCGTATAAGTTTGGAGACAAGAATCATGAGCCATCTAAACCCGATATCTCCCATCTTTTTCCAAAACTCTGAGGGTATTTCGTCTGGGCCAACAGCTTTTCCCTTTTTGGAGTATTTTACCGCCTCACTAACTTCTTCGACTGTGACGTCGGATACTTCTCTTAAGTTAGGTGAAGCTATTGGAAAGTATAGCCTTGGAAATTGTTCGTTTAGAAGTCCGTCACAATACTGTCGCCACCTGTGAAGAATTTCGTTGTCTTCCACAAGTAGTTGGCCTTGAGCATTGTTAATGAACTTTGGCGAACAAATCTCCTGGGCATTTCTTCTTCTTTGAGCGGTTTGAAGATAGTTGCGCCCTTATTCGTGTTTTGCCGTAGCTCTTGAATAGAACCAGCTGTCGGGGTAGAAATTTCATCCAGCTCCCGATACAGGTTTTCTGTATTCTTTGCTTGAATTTGGGCGCACTTCTTCTTCGCTTCTTTCTTGCAGTTTCTATATTCCACTTCAAGGCGTGACTTTTGCTCTGTATCATTAGAGGGGCACTTCGACCAAGCCTTGAAAGCCATTTTCTTTTTACTTATAACTGATTTAGCTTCATCATTCCACCACCATGTTTCTTTGCCTTGTTGGTTGTGTCCTTTTGAAACCCCTAACAGTGTTTTGGCTTTTTCTTTGCAAGTTCTCTGTAGGAGATCCCACATACTTTGTGCTGTACTCTCTTCATTTCGAACTATATCGGTGTTGTTATACAGAACGTTTTGCATATTCGAAATAAAAGCTTCGCCTTTTTCCTTATCCAGATTATACCATTTGATCTTCCCAAAAGTTTTTGTATGTTTGTTGTCGTTCACTGTCTCCATAAAAAATTCTGTCAGTAGGAGACGGTGTTGGTGGGCGATAGCTTCTCCTAGTATCACTTTGCAATCTTTTACCCGGGGTTTCATGAAACTAGATACCAAATGGTAATCAATCTGGGTTTCATTTCCACCACTGCTGTAAGTGACCAGGTGTCGGCTTTGTTTGACGAACATGGTATTAAGTACGATAAGACCGTATGTTTTGCACATGCTCAGGATGTCTTCACCAGGAGGGTTCCTGGTGCCGTATCCGAGGCCTCCATGGGAATCTT
The DNA here is from genome assembly GCA_911387755.1 of Chrysotoxum bicinctum. Taxonomy (NCBI): domain Eukaryota; kingdom Metazoa; phylum Arthropoda; class Insecta; order Diptera; family Syrphidae; genus Chrysotoxum; species Chrysotoxum bicinctum. Next base: position 92,831,068 of record OU426987.1, read on the forward strand.
CATAGTCTTCGTTTGTCTTCCCGACATGTCCGTTCAAATCTCCGCCCACGAACAAAAACTCTTCCTTTGGGATGTCCTTAAGTAGATTGTGAAAGTCTAGCCAAAATGCATCTTTTTGCACCTGCTCACATCCAATTTGGGGAGCATATGCAGTGACAATATTCCACAACTTTCCTTTAATCACCAATTTAAGGGACATCAAACGGTCGCTGGATTTCGAAATGGTCAATACGCTGCCTAATAGATGTTTTGCAAGGATGATTCCGTTTTTACCCTTTTCCGTTCCATAGTAGAACATCTTATAGTTTTTTGTCCTCGTATCCAAGAAACGGGCCCTGTTTCCCGTGTTTCGCCATTTTGTTTCTTGAACACATAAGATGTCCACTCGCCTTCTTTTCATCATCTCTTCCAGCTCGAAGCTTCGACCTGTCATACTGCCAACGTTCCAACTCGCAACTCTCAGATTTTGTATAATCTGCGGCATTACTTTGCTAGCCCCCGGAATCCGTCTAGCTCTGACCCGAGCATTGCTGCTCGGTCCAGGATCAGTACCATGTGTAACAATGGTAGTGCCTGGCGGGGTAGTGTCATTTTGGACGAGTACTTCCATAATGCTTGAATTCACAAAATCCGTTGTAAGTATCGACGTGTGCATGCTCCAGTTTTGTATTTGATCTCTCTTTTACGGCACCGGTGATCTCCAGTCGTGCCAACCCAGGGACTGGCATGCACACTTTTGGGAAAGTTTATAGGTGTTACGTGTCGCTAGGTTCACCTTGCTGTTTGTGGCCTAGATGTATTTACTCCTTTAGTCGCCTTTTACGACAAGCGGGGAGGCGCTGCAGGAATATTCTAACCCGTCCCTACACAGGGAAGCTGTTGCTTCGGTTTTATAAATCTTTAATATTTCTAACAAGTTTAAGTTTTTAAGTTTTCCCAGGGTGATATGCTCTTCGATGTAACTACACAGACACAATAGTCTGCAAACGAAATATACAATTTAAACTGATTTCTTTAAATACAAGCGTGGAAGCAAGATATAAAAACAAATTTCAATATAAAAATTTGGTAGTGGCATGAAATTCCTTCTGGAATTATTTTGACATTGTGTTAATAGTTTGTAAGATAGTGTGGAGGTAAATTTGCGATTTTTGCTTAAGATCGTGATTTCATGTTTCATTGCTTTTTATCATTTTATTATATGTTTAAACGTGTTTTTTGTTTTTTAACTTTCTTATCCTATATATACATATTTATGTCTTTTTATTTGGTACGAATTTGGCAATCGATTTAAATATAATTTCCCAATGAATAAGATACTTGAATTATATGTACATACATACGAGTTTAGCTCAGAATTGGATGATAATAAGTTGGTTTAATGTTTTAAGTCTCTGGCTTATCGAGAAGTGGATTCAAAATCAATTGCAAAATTTTGTACCAAACAGACAGATGTTTCTGATATAATCTCATCAAGATGTTTCAGATCCATTGCCAACCACACAATACTTTAAAAGCGGATATAAATTGCACTAAAATATATAAAATCATCTGTTCTAGCACAATACTCGTACGATATATTTAAAACGAAAAAATCGGGCGCATGATTGATATTCCATGCACTGCTTTTTAATATCTTATACATTCGCCCTGACAATTTGTGTTTTAAATGAATGAGACTAGTTGCATTTGTTTTATTAAATTTTTTAAATTTTATTTTTAAACAGGGTGTCCCTTGATTCGTACATAATATTTTAGGGCGTGATTCTTGGGTATATTCTAAGAAAAAAATTGTTCTACTGGCCTATCTCCAATTTTTATATCATTATACTCGTATCTAGGATTTAGGAAAAGGAGGATTTAAACGAGCACGTTTTAAAACCGCTATACTTTTTTGAAAAACATTGCAAATTTTTTGAAAAACCACTCTTATTGTCAACTATTGTTAGAAACGTGTCCAAATTCAGAAAACCCCTTTTCTGCCAAAAAAGGAAAAAAACCCTTTTTTTTTTTAATTTTACATGTTTCAGGTTTTCACAAGTACCATAAAATCTATGGGTTTTTCCGCAAACTTGTCAATGAGTTTAATTTTTATTATTATTACGTTCATTCAAAAATAAAATGCATGACTGCGTCGCACGAACTTGGTCTTATGTAAAAGACTAAGAACTTTAAAATTGAATGTTATTAGAGACAAACTGTAAATTCATTCATTTCTTTTTTAAATGACTAATACAACTCCTGTTTTAGTTGGAACTAAAAACAGGATGCCATGTGATTCAAGCAAATAATAGTTTATACAAAAACAAAAATTATAAGTCGCTGTAGTGGTTTCTTAAAAAAATAACATTTTATGTGCAGCATTTTTAAAAAAAAAATTAAGAAAAAATTTTGGTACGCCAACTGTACGAATAAAAAATAAATTTCTAAAAAAATATTGAACCTTTTTTTGAGATATCGAATTTCCCAAAAAAAAAAACAGATTTTTTTTTTCCCAAAAATTCAAAAAATATTTTTTTTAAGTCTTGAAATACTATGTTTTTCAAACTTTTTAGAAGCTTCTCTATACAAAATTTTATTAAAATCCGTTATGCTGATAATGAGAAATCTAAAGTGCGAAACAACAGTTCTATGGTAGGTACAGTCAGTAATAACTTAATTTCAAATTTTATTTTCATTAAATTATAGATCATAAAAATTAATGAAAAGAAAAAAATTTTATTAAAATTCAAGCATGCGGTTTTTGAAATATTGAGTTTTGAAAAAAAAAAAAATGGGAAAATTTGAATGCATAACACTGTTTAAAATTTTGTTGAGTCTTAGCATACAAAAAAAAGATCAAAATCGGTTGTACCGTTTTTTAAGAGTTGGTACCATTAATTACTACTTTTCAGACATTTTTTGAACCATTACCTAGCTATACATTTTTTGAATTTTAAAATTTCTTAAAAAAAAATTCGTCGACTAGTTTTTGAGAAAAAAAAATATTAATAAAATTTCTAAAAATAAAATGCACGACTGGATCGCACGAACTTGCTCTTATATAAAAGTACTTTGCCGCCTGATTTCTAGAAAAGTATGAATTTATGCCAACAAACTTTAAAAAATCGATTTACATATTATTAAATAAATTTTTTATATAAGAAATTTCTTTAGAATTTTTCAAGAAAAAAATGTGGGATGCAAATTTTAAGTATTTAATAATATTGATTTTAGGAAATAATTTCAAAAAATAATCGTTCATAGGTTTTGAAGACATTGATTTTTCAAAAAAAAAAAAATTTTCAAAAAAAAACAACAAATAATTTTTCGAATATTTTTATATACAATATTATTTTAAACTTAAGGGAGCTCCTGGTGAAAATTTTTGGTTAAAATCGTTAGAGCCGTTAATGAGAAAGTCGAAAATAAAAAAAACGGTTCTATGACAGGTACCGTTAATAACATTTTGCCCCAAAATTTTTACTGACCAAAATGTAGTCCATGTCTGTAATATCACACCTAATTTTTTTTATCAAAATCGTTAGAGCCGTTTTCGAGATAAATAAGATTTTGCATTACGGGTGTACGGGGGGTACCGTTAGTTTTGGAGCTAAAAAAAAAATTTCAATTTCTCCTCTAGGGAATCACCGAAGACCCTTAACTGCCGAGTTTGAAAAAATACCTCCAGTAGTTTAGGCTGTAGTTCGAGGTACAGACATACAGACATACAGACAGACAGACATACAGACAGACAGACGGAATTGCCGGACCCACTTTTTTATTCTTCGCTATCATCGTAATGTCAACTTTGATCAAAATCTCGAGTTCGATTTTTTTTCCAAATGCAGAACTTGCCCTATAGTACCTATGTATATCGCAAGTAAAAAATCGTATGGCAGGTACCGTTATTTTCGGTCTTAAAAAAAAAAAAGAAAAAAACGTGTGGGGGAAAAAATTAAAAATGATATATACCAAGTTTAAATAAAATCGGCGGAGCCGTTTAGACTTTAGTCCAATAGACAGACAAAATTGAATATAGATAGAGATAGAGTTTTTTTTTTAACGGGTGGGACAAATATGAAGTGATTTCAAAAAGGGGTTTTACAGAGCTCTGCGAATTTATTTCACATTTTTATTTGGTTTCTTACACAAAACTTTCCTAGCTAATGAAAAAAAATATAATTGTCTTCAAACAAAAACAAATGGTAATGTCACGGTTGGCAAAAAAAAAGCTAGTTCTTCGATTTGACTGATAATTGAATAAAAATGTTCGCTTTGCCATTTAATACCCCAAAGCGGAAAAACGTAGGTCAGAATGGGTCGGATACGTTGTTTGTATGCTAGCAGCTTGGTCTTCTTACTTATTACATTTGGCAACCTGAGTAACGGTTAGACCCACACATGAATAGTTGAGAACTGTCCCTGGTTCTCCACGATATGTCGCGCCCAAAACATGTGATATGCAGAATTTTTGTTTACTAAATTATTTCGAAAACCATGCTCGAATTTTGTTAAATATTAACAATAAACATTTTTTAGGTAGTATCTTTAAAAATAGGAATATTTTAGTACCTAACATGAAAATGTATAAAAGATTGTTGTCGAAAATCGTATATTTTTCGAGCACTTAGAATTTTGATAAAATTTTGTTTCGCTTAATTTTTTGTTTTAATGCAATAAAAAAAAATAACCATAGAACCATTTTTTTATATTTTTGATTTTCTCATTTCTGGCAGAACGGATTTTAATAAAAAATTGTATAGAACTTTCATATCGAAATTTAAAACTTTTTAAAGTATTCTTGTATTTTTGAAAAAAAAAAAAATTTTTTTTAAATAAGAAATATAACAAAACGGGTCAATATTTTTTTTTTTTTTTTTTTTTTTTTAATTTAATTCTTATTTATATAAAATTAAATCTCAAAGTTGTCTTACCAAAATTTTATCTTAAAAACGATTTAAAATTTGTATAAATAAAAACTTTTATTTTAAAACGCTACAACGATTTATAATTTTTGCTCTTGCATAAATTTATATTGGCTTGATAAATCACAAGGCATTCTGTTTTATCCCCAACTGCTAAAAGAATTGTTTTAGCCATTTAAAATTGAATTTTATGGTAATGAACTTTGAAAAAAGGTTGTCAAAGCTTTCAAATGCTTTATTGATGCAATAATAAATAATTGGGAACAAAAATACAGTATTTGTGCAAAACCCGTTACAAAGGAAATACACTACTTCAATTAGTGTGGTTCCAGCTGGCTGATTCATTTAATTGGTTAACGTTAAAAATATTTATTTTGAAACCTAAAACTTATAGCAAAAGCATGTCTCAGAGTCTTATAAAGGGTGGTCCAACCATAATGCACGATGTTAATAATTGTGAGTCACATCTTAAGGTCAAGTTTTTTGCCCAAGTTAATTTGACATTTCTTTGTTTCAGTGTTTGACAAATTCAACCATGGAAAGGTACACAATTGAGAAGCGCGTTAAGAGTGTTGAAGCCTTTTACGAAAATGGGCGTTCACATCAAAATACATTTCGTGCACTTCGTGATTTTTTTTCATCGGCATAATCGACCAAATAATGTGTCCACAATCAGTAGAATTGTGCGCAAATTTCAGTAAACCAGGTCTGTAGGAAATGTGAAAACACCTGTGCATGCTCGTCCAGTTTGTTCTGCGGAAAACATTGCTGTTGTTCGCGATAGTGTGGCGGAAGAGCCGTCAACCTCGACTCGTCGTCGTGCCCAACAGCTGAATATCTCACGATCATCACTGATGCGAATTTTGAATAAAGATTTGAATTTACACGCTTACAAGGTTCAATTCACTTAAGAGCTGGAGCCTACTGACCATTTCAAGCGTCGTCAATACGCCGAGTGGTTGGTTGAACAGACAGAACCTATGTTTGGCTTAACGTGAGTACCTATTATGTATGTTTTAACCCTACGGGAGGCCTACCTCCATCGGAGTCAGATTGGGTCCTGACCATTAACCCCGACATAGCCGAAGCCATCTCGGTTGCAAAGCTGTGACATGTTGTAGGCATGAACACACCTCTTGCTTAGGAGGCGAGGTCTATCTAACACCTCTTGAATCCAGACACGCCTGGAAACCATGTGTCTCCGCATCCGGAATAAAGCACGCCACCACGATACTCCCACTAGGGGGCCTACCTCATAGATAGTATGAGAAAGAGAGCACGCACGCGACAGCCGCACCTCTCTATCCGAAGATAGAATAGGAGAGCCAGAAGACGTACGCTATAGCCCTCAGACTCCTGGGCACTATCTCCCGTGGTGCCAGAATATAGCTTCCAGTCGAGCTTCGCCACTATGAAGGTCACTTACAGATGAGTTCCTGCAAATCTCAGGGCCTTCCAACCCCAGATACATACACCCAGCATATAGTCGAGGTAGAAACCACAACTAAGAATGTGCACCCCTCTGGTGAGTTGTTACACACTCCTTAGCGGATTCCTACTTTAAGGACACCGTCCAGACTGTTCCTATCCAATTAGTTCTGTTACTTACGTAACCTATCCAGAGGCACCGCGAGGAGGTCGATAGGAACCGGAAGTGACAGCTTTGTGCGAGGTAGCAATACCGGCCCACCGATAAATCGATGGACGAGCCCATCAGAACATCAAACCAGCATTACCGCTTCAGCACCCATACACGTTAGTGCATGGATTGTGCATCCGCAGCAATACCAGCAGAGTTCAACAGAGCCCCGGACATGCCTTAAACTACACAAGCACGCCATCACCCCCACAGACAGAAGTGAATGGTGACTTTACAAGGAAAATCATCTTCAGCCACGGGGCACACTTTCACCTCAGTGGATTCGTAAACAAACAGAATTGCCGCATTTATGCAAATGAGAATCCACGAGTGATTGTTGAAAAGTCGATGCATTTACTAAGAGTGACTGTTTGGAGCGGTTTTTGGGCTGAAGGCGTCATCGGGCCGTACTTCTTCGAAAATGAGGTCGGTCAAGCAGTTACCGTGAATGGTGTTCGCGAGATGATAAAGCACTTCTGGACCTGGACGGTATGTGCTTCCAACAGGATGGTGCCACTTGCCACACAGCCAACGATACAACGGCTCTTTTGCGCGAGAAATTCAATGGCCGTGTTATCTCACGTCGTCGTGGCGATGTTAATTGGCCACCACGATCATGTGATTTGACACCGTTGGGCTTCTTTCTTTGGCAATATTTAAAAGAAAAAGTGTATGTCAATAAGCCAAGAACAATTCAAGAGCTAAAAGATGAGATAATTCGGCACATTAACCACATTGAACTTCAATTGTATGTCTCAGAGTCATTGAAAATATGGATAGAGGTATGCCACCGATAGAGGTATGCCACCGAAGCTGTGGCGAGCATTTGGCCGATATTTTGTTCCACACATAATTGTCATAGACCCTTCTATCATAATAAAAAATATTAAGATAATTATCTGAAAACTTTTTGTTTTATTTACAATTAACATCGTGCGTTTTCGTTGGACCACCCTTTACAAATAATTTCTCTATTCAAAACCTTGATTAAGCTCTCTTCTATAAAACTTGAAGCCTTTCGTTTCCAATGTCAATTGAGGCTGTAGTAGATTTGTAATGTTAAAAAGAATTGCAGTTTTAATTAAAAACATTAAAACAAAGCATGTAGTTAGTAGGTATGAACAGCACTGTTTCTCAGGAATTTCCAATTTTTAAAGTCGATGCGCATTGAGTATTTTATTTGTATTTCTACTTAAATCCAAGGACACATTATATATTTCTGCCTGACGATGACATAAGAATTATGGAAAGTTGAAAGAATTTTAAAAAACACACTCAATAAACATCTTGAATATAAAAATGCAATTCGATTGATTGTTTTTAGTTTGGTCTGAAATTATTGACACACAAAAAATATAACATTGAAAAATCACAGAACACCAAAACCTATTTGTATGCACAACGATTGGTACTGTTTGTGTTGTGATGACTGGCCGTAAAACTTCAGGGGTGAACTATACAAACAGATGATCTTATAAGCTTTAGCAAAGCGAACGTCTTGAAGAATTTCGGCTCAGCTCCATAAAAAGCAAAAGCTAACCAGTAACCATGAGTAATTGCAACTTTAGACTGATATGGATAGGTGGAATTTTTTTCAATGAGGTCATCATTACCATTTTAAAATAAACGTCTTCAAATATAACCACCCAGCACTGCACAACAAATGAAATGAAACGATGTAATTGATTGTCTGTGATTGATTTTTTTTTTATTTAATTGACTGTTTGCTTTTGTTTTCATAGCTTTTCGTAATTCATATACATATGTACATATGTGTCTACATGTATGTACTCGTAAATAATATTAAAAACTTTCAGGCTCAAAGACGTCAAAAGATTTAAATTCGTATCTATAAGTCATTACAGGCATTCTTTCTTTTGATACTCGTAGATCTGTCTTAATGGATTTGGTTTTAAATTCGTAATTTTGAAGTCAAAAACAAGATCTGAATTAAAAGAAAACAGAGCAGGGTCATGCGGGTACAAGATTTATCTCGACAATGTTATAATAATTAAAATTTATTCGTCTACGTGTTATTTCAATATGGGGTTTGTTTTTGTTTTATGGAGAAAAATAGAAGACATAAAATCAACTTAAACTAATTTGATTAAAACTGAAAATCTTGAAATTATTGTTGATTAAATGTTAATATTTTGGGGGAGAGTACGATAACTTAGGCGCCAAAAATTGATAACGGATTTTTGTAGAAGGGTCAAATACAAGCGTTTTTTACTATGGGAGGGGGGGGGTCTATCTCGCCCCGTTTAGGAGGTAGCGGTGATTTTAGAAAAAATGACTTAAATTGAATAAAATATTAAAAAACAACGGCAACACTTACAATAAAGTACTATACCGGTTTTGAAAGTCTATAATGCTAAATTTAAATTAAATTATTTATGTCAATAGTTTTTGAAAAATACGCATGCAAACTCAAAATTTTGTTACAAAAAAAAATGAAAAAAAAAAAGTTTAGACCAATTTTTTTTCAAAATTTTCAAATGAAGTGCTTAATTAGCTTTTTGTGGTCAATTCTACTATTAATTCTGAATCGAACACAAAAAACCGAATGGTTTTATGCCTTCTAGTTTTTGAGAAAATCGAAAATTACTAAAACTATTTTTTATGAAATTTTTGATTTTTGGTATTTAAATACGGTGATTTCATTTTGAGGATTAATGTCAATGTGGTTCATTTGTAAGTAAAGTACAGTAAATCATTTAGCGTTACCAAGAATATACCACGAGGAGGTAGAATTGCATGGCATTCCGCGTCTCAGTCAGTCAGTTTGTGAGTAAGTCACGTGTTAATTAAAAATAGTCAAGTCAATTTTTCAATGTTCAATGTATTATAACCGTGTTTACAGGCATTTTGATCACAAAAGAGATAATTATAGCAAGCACCTCCCAAATCTCTAGCCAATATTGAGGCCCATGGAAAAATGTGCCGATAGATGGGTTTACTGTAATCTTACAATTTTTGTCACCTTTTTTAGAGCTTTTTCCGAGCACCGCCACATCCAGGCGAACTTGAAATTTTTATATTTTTCTACCTTTATCGGTAAGTTGAAACACAGTGGGGAAGTTGACGTTTTAGTTGGAATTAGCTTAGTCGCCATTCTTTATTCGAAGAAAAAACTACTTCACTCTTACCAAAGTTGAATAACGAATGACCTTGGTAAACAATAACCTGTACCACATTAGCATTAAAAATGTTAGACACAAACAATAAACATACATATTAATTAAGGAATTATATAAATTTGCTGCATTCGTACAGTAGTACCTAGATAATGTGAATTTTTCATAATGTATTAAATTTTCATGTCTGAACATTTTAAATGTGCAATTTTGGGCTACGTACATACATATATTTAGTTGACATTGGATATAGGCCATAGGGTAAATTCAAAGTTTCTTTAAATCCAGATTCTGTAAATGCAAAAGAAACCTTGCATACACCCAACCTCGCAGCTACCCCAAATCCTATAGTGTGCCCAAGCAGAGGGGTTGCAGGGGGGCAGCATGCCCCCCCATACATACCTCACTGTTTAAACGCCGTAATTCGTAAGCAAGCAAAAAAACTAAATATCCCATAAAAAGTAGTTTTAGTTATTTTCAATTTTCTCAAAAACTAGACGACATAAAATCATCTAATTTTCAGTTTATGAATAAGAATAAATTAGAGTAACAAATTTTAGGAAAAAATTATAATATATAACTTTGCAGTTTTGAAAAATTAAACTTTAAACTTTTTTTTAATGTTTTTTTTCCCAAGATTTGAGTTTGAAACTCGTTTTTTCAAAAACTGTGCATAGACTTCACTTGATTTAAAAACTATCTAATAGAACAGAGTATTGGCTTTAAAAAAAGGTATAATACTTAATTGTAAGTATTACCGTTATTTTTTAGTATTTTTTTTGTAAAATTGCCCCTCCCGCCCAAACGGGGGGAGATAGACCCCCCTCCCATAGTAAAAAATGCTTGTATTGAACTGTTCTACAAAAAACCGTTATAATTTCTTGGCGCCTAAGTTATCTTACTCTTGCCATATTTTGAATTCTTAAAGACGTAATTTTACCAAGTCATTACAATCGTAAGAAAAAAATCGAGGCGCAACAGCTCGTGGAGCACCTGGGGCCCTAGCACGTAACTTGATACGATCGCGTTAGGTCGATACAATCGAGAACAGGCAGTTCTTTCTTATGATCAGCCGATTGTTTTCGATTCGATTGAATCAAAAGCCGTGTTTTTTTTCGCAAGTCCATATAGAATTGTAGTCCATCGGGACTAAGCACTTTGCATGCAAATGCAACAACTACTTAAATCTATACAGAGTTAGCTAAGAGCTACAACATTTCGAGAAAAAAACTTTCTCTTAAGCGTTGTATTAAACAAACTGCTACGAGAGGTGTTCAAAATATTCTCGGTATCGGAGGGTTGTTCTAATGGTATTAAAACTCGTAAATTGGCTAATTATTTCAATAATACCATTATTTTATTGCGTTATTGTAAAATTTCATATACGCGTGACGTTGATGATGAACATTAGACATCGCGCTGATTAAATTCCTGACAAAACAAGGAATAAGTATAAAAAATGTGCAAGAGGAGATGGTGGCTGTTTATCAAGATTCTGCAACTCAGTCATTTACCGATCAAAATTGGGCAGAAGAGTTTCAAGGAGGCAGAGAGAGTTTAGAAGACGACCTTCGGTAAGCCTTCTCAATTACTGATTCTACCGAAGAAAACGTTAGAATGTTCGAGTACTGGAGGATTGTCCAATGAAGGTTAAAATGATAGCAGAGAATACTGTTGGTGTCGGATAATTGTGGTGGTCCGGTTGATTGAGTGATCCAAGATCCAAATGATTGTGCAAACACACAATAAGAGACATCAAAACCAACTAGATCCTTTCTTTTTTTTAACTCAATCCCAACTGGATGACTCCGTGAGAATATCCAATTCCCCATATCAATTCCATCCACAGGTTGACACGAGTTATGGTATCAGAATGGCGCACTTCAGAGCTAATTCGGACACATTTCTACCTACCTACCCTAATCTTTTATTGATAGCATAAGAAATATTCTTCATGACTGGCTTAGGCTTTCAAAAGTCGATGCAAGATGGGTGCCGAGAATGTTCACCACGCTTGAAAAACAAATGCGAACAGTGTGTTGTAGAGAATTTTTGGTGCTCGCTGGAAAATGTTCTTTCCCCATTTTCGATTTTGAATTTTTACTGGGAAATAAACATGGGTTCATCGTCATAACCCTAAAAGCATATAGGATGGGAACAGATACCCTAGCATTCCTAGCGAAACGGGTATCAAGTGAAAACTGATTGAGGGGAGGAATACAACTGGCTACTTCGAGTGAGCATGGCTTGTGAAAGAAGTGATAAAACAAGGAAATACATGAAACACTTTGGAGGGGCTCAAGAGATGGAAATGATTCCATGATAGCTCTGTTCTCTATCTGTTATGGATTCTATCCCATAAATGAAAAGAAGTTTGGGATGTACGAAGATGTGAGTTATACTTGACTTTGGAACGTATAAACGCCTTATTAATTGTAGCCAAATCCGATGGGGAAAAAATTATTGCCTCGATATAGAATTCCTAAGCATTTTGCAGAGTTTTCGGCGGTCTTGAGAATGAGGTTATTCCAATGAAGATCGTCGTTCACACAAATACCAAGTACTGAAATCTTTTCGGCTTTTTCGATTCAATTGCAATTCAAGGACAATGGCATAAGGGATATTGCTTCGACAATGCATACCAATGAGTTTTCGAAGCATTAAACTCCACACGATTTCTTAAAGCTGAGGGTAGTCATCGGCAAAACAATGAAATGGATTGGAAGTTTCAGACAAGGGATTATTTATAAAAATGAGGAAGAGAGTTGGAGACAAAACGGAGCCTTGACCGGAACGATCTATAAGTTAATTTCTAATGCAAAGCGCAATCATTTATTTTCCGAAACAATGTAAAGATCTGTTTCACTCTACAAGTACATTTGCCCTATCTAAAGAGATCAAATGAGATCAAAAGCAAGATGTTGCAAGAACAAAAAATAAAAGTGGACAAATTTAATGAAGCTCTAAAATAGGAAAGGGGGGTAATTCAATTTTGTCTGTATGCTTTTGCACTTTGAGAAGCAATAAAATGTTGAGTTCAGCCTTTTACACATTCTTATTAATATAAAAAATATTTTTTCCTTCTATATTTAATTAATCACTGAGTCCAAATCTGGTGGAACCTGGCAAATAAAAATGACACAGCACCTTTACTACTAGCAAAATCATGAGAAAAAAAAACGAATTAACACGCAATAGGTAAATGGAGCTTTTCATACGCTTAATGAAGTCCGAAGTGACCTCGAATACCAAATTGTGACTTGATTTTTCCATGAAATCCATTTAATTTAATTAATAATCCGTGAGGTGGATACATTAACAAAAAAAAAATTAAGGCTGAATTTTTCAAAGTTCAATTAAAGCAACTTCAACTTAAATCTAATTCTTACTTTAATATCATAACCACAGCCGGATTCCTGATATAAGAAAGTACATCACAATATTAAATTTTCCATTTCGAAAAATAAGGTTTAATCCGCCTCGGTCCACTGTGCGCCGCGCCGCCCGGTGTGTTACTCTAATGACAACGTTTCAGTTCATACAGTGCACGTTTCCAAGGCAAGATTTAGGTTTCAAAGAAAATTACAATGCACAATAGTGCCCAGACATAGACCCAAGTTATTAGGATTTGTTTCCTGATTTGAAAAAAGACCTTCAAAGAGACATTAAACGTATATTTTGCAGCGAAGGATTAAAGTTTTTGTTATGAGAAAGGCAGTTACTCTTGCGAAGGTAGAACAATAAGTGAATATTTATTTAGAACGAATGAAAAGTTTATACAAAATATTTTAGTAACAAATAATAAATGAGTTGCTGTAAAAATATAAATATGAAACAGGTACAACAAGTACATAATTTCAACACCCTCACTTATTTAGCATTTAAAATTATTTAATTATATAAACTCTAAAAATATTATAAATGTAGATAAACAAATAGTAGCAACAAATTAAGAACTTAAGATAATTTTATAGTCTTAATATAAACCCATTGCTTTTGTGCAAAAATTATGTTTACCTACAGCGACTGCTTTCGTCAAGTTATCAGCAACCATATTGTCTGTAGAGATGTATACAATTTCGACCGTTTTGTCTTCTATTTTTGTTCGTAGGAAGTGGTATCGTATATCAATGTGTTTTGATCTTGGTCGAAAGCCATCAGATTCAGCCAATTTAATTGCTCCTTGATTGTCGCACATTAATTTTATTGGATTAATGGTTTTCCCATCGAGTTCGCAAGCTAACTGTTTTATCCAAATTGCTTCTTGAATAGCTGAGGACATAGCCATATACTCAGCTTCGGTACTAGATAAAGCTACTGTTGGTTGTCTCTTGCTACACCAAGTAATTGCAGCGTTTGACATTTTAAAAATGTATACTGTGCATGATCTCCTTTTATCAACATCAGATGCCCAATCAGCATCACTATATCCATATAAGTCTTCACAATCAGACTTTTTATATGTTAGCTTCAAGTCGATTGTTCCTTTAAGATATCGCATGATACGTTTCACAGCTTTCCAGTTTGGCAATCCGAAATTTGAATTAAATCGACTCACATCATTTACTGCGAATGCAATATCTGGTCTTGTACATTGAGCCAGAAACAGTAAACTTCCAACTGCTTCCAGATATGGAATCTTCTCAAGCTTTTCCTCACTGTCAGATTTCTGAGTTACCATTTTAATTGATAACTTCTGGTTAGGATCACTAGGAGTTGATATCGGCCGACATTCTTCCATGTTAAATCGGTGTAAGATTGTTCGTATATATCCAGCTTGATCTAATTCAATTTTCCCATCGGATTGTTGAATGCGAATCCCCAAACACATCTTTGCAGCTCCCATGTCTTTCATCTTGAATGAAGAACTCAAAGCATCCTTTAGATTCTTCAAAGCTGAAGGTTCGTTCCAAAATATGAGAAAATCGTCAACATAAATGGAAACAATCAAGTTCAATTGTTCATTAAAATAGATACATGGATCCATTTTTGATTTACGCAAACCAAACTTCTTCAATACCCCATCAAGTTTGATATTCCATTGCCTTCCTGCTTGCTTGAGTCCATAGATGGCTTTCTTAAGTCTACATACTCGTCCTGAGCCATCATCGAATCCTTCTGGTTGATGAATGTAAATTTCTTCTTCTAAGTCACCTTGCAAAAATGCTGTGACAACATCCATTTGGTCAACCTTCAAGTTTTTACGCACAGCGAGGGCCATCAGGTATCTAATAGATGAGTATCGCACAACTGGAGAATATGTTTCGTTGTAGTCAAATCAATATTTTTGGTTACATCCTTTGGCAACAAATCTTGCTTTATGTCGAAGTATTTGACCTTCCTCATCTCGTTTCGTGGTAAAAACCCATTTTGTTCTTAATATCTTGCGTTTAACCAAGTCCCAGGTATGATTTTTTTGAAGTGAACTTATTTCACTTTGAACAGCCTCTTTCCAGTTAGATGAATCATTACAAGCCATTGCGTCATTGAATGTAAAGGGTGATTTTTTTGAGGTTAGGATTTTCATGCATTAGTATTTGACAGATCACGCGGGATTTCAGACATGGTGTCAAAGAGAAAGATGCTCAGTATGCTTTGACATTTCATCATGAATAGACTTACTAACGAGCAACGCTTGCAAATCATTGAATTTTATTACCAAAATCAGTATTCGGTTCGAAATGTGTTTCGCGCTTTACGTCCGATTTATGGTCTACATAATCGACCAAGTGAGCAAACAATTAATGCGATTGTGACCAAGTTTCGCACTCAGTTTACTTTATTGGACATTAAACCAACCACACGAATGCGTACAGTGCGTACAGAAGAGAATATTGCGTCTGTTTCTGAGAGTGTTGCTGAAGACCGTGAAATGTCGATTCGTCGCCGTTCGCAGCAATTGGGTTTGTGTTATTCGACCACATGGAAGATTTTACGCAAAGATCTTGGTGTAAAACCGTATAAAATACAGCTCGTGCAAGAACTGAAGCCGAACGATCTGCCACAACGTCGAATTTTCAGTGAATGGGCCCTAGAAAAGTTGGCAGAAAATCCGCTTTTTTATCGACAAATTTTGTTCAGCGATGAGGCTCATTTCTGGTTGAATGGCTACGTAAATAAGCAAAATTGCCGCATTTGGAGTGAAGAGCAACCAGAAGCCGTTCAAGAACTGCCCATGCATCCCGAAAAATGCACTGTTTGGTGTGGTTTGTACGCTGGTGGAATCATTGGACCGTATTTTTTCAAAGATGCTGTTGGACGCAACGTTACGGTGAATGGCGATCGCTATCGTTCAATGCTAACAAACTTTTTGTTGCCAAAAATGGAAGAACTGAACTTGGTTGACATGTGGTTTCAACAAGATGGCGCTACATGCCACACAGCTCGCGATTCTATGGCCATTTTGAGGGAAAACTTCGGAGAACAATTCATCTCAAGGAATGGACCGGTAAGTTGGCCACCAAGATCATGCGATTTGACGCCTTTAGACTATTTTTTGTGGGGCTACGTCAAGTCTAAAGTCTACACAAATAAGCCAGCAACTATTCCAGCTTTGGAAGACAACATTTCCGAAGAAATTCGGGATATTCCGGCCGAAATGCTCGAAAAAGTTACCCAAAATTGGACTTTCCGAATGGACCACCTAAGACGCAGCCGCGGTCAACATTTAAATGAAATTATCTTCAAAAAGTAAATGTCATGGACCAATCTAACGTTTCAAATAAAGAATCGATGAGATTTTGCAAATTTTATGCGTTTTTTTTTTTTTAAAAGTTCTCAAGCTCTTAAAAAATCACCGTTTAATTGGATCATCTTTATCGACTCCACGTGACAAATAAGTTACACTTCCATATAAGTTCCTTGGTACTGGTACACGCGATGATCTACGAAGCTCTGGTGTCTTCTCTTTTACATTGCTGTCACTAGCACAATCCGATTCTGTGCTGTGGAATTCACCAAGTTCATCTATGTCACTTTCAAAGTTGTTAAAGCTATGGTTTTCTTCATCAGGTGTCGATTCTTCTGATATTTCTTGTACCCCCACTGAATTGAAATCGTGGTCAACATTGATTTCGCTTCTGATTGGAACATATTTTTCATAAAATATCACGTCTCGACTTATTTTTAGTTTCTTCGTAATTGGATTAATGCAACGAAAACCTTTTGTGTCGCTGTCATATCCTACAAATATCATCTCACAAGACTTACGATCTAATTTCTTTCGTTGCTGCTTTGGTAAGTGCATCATTACTCTTGATCCAAAGATTCTTAAATTTGATAAGTCGACTTTTACTCCCGACCAAACCTCCTCCGGTGTTTTATCCTTCCAAGTTGAACAAACTGAACGATTTATAATGTGTACTGCCATGTTGCAAGCTTCAGCCCAATACATATCATCAACTTCAGCATCAAACAACATACACTTAGCACGTTCGATGATAGTCCGGTTCATTCTCTCAGCACATCCGTTTTGTTGTGGTGTATAGACATTTGACAATTGATGATGGATTCCATTTACCTTGCAGAACATTTGGAATTCCTTGGAACAATATTCGGTGCCATTGTCAGTTCTTATCTTCTTGATCCTTTTTTCAGTTTGATTTTCAACGAAGACTTTGAATTGTTTAAAAATGTTGAAAACTTCAGATTTTTGTTTTAGAAAAAATACAAAAACCTTCTTTGAAAAGTCATCGATAAAACTTAACAAATATCTGGCTCCACCTATTGATTTAGTTTCCATCGGGCCAATCAAATCTGAATGAATGAGTTCCAATATTTGTGTTGACTTACTATCGCTTGACTTGAATGCTAGTCTGACTTGCTTACCTTCGGCACAAACTTTACAGTTTTTTAAACCAACCTCTTGGTCTTCGAAGTTAATACCAGTCACTGCTCCATCACGCATTTTACAAAGACTTTGATAATTCAAATGCCCAAGCCTTCGATGCCATAGTACTGCAGTTTCGATTTTAGGCTTTGACAACATGCATATTGGTTCCTGGTTTCGAATCTTGTAAACTCCGTTTTCAGGTTTGCATTTCGTTACAATATTTTTGTTCTTGTTATAAATAGTACATCCTTCCTTATTGAAAACAACTGTTTTGTTCTTCTGTACCAATTTATGAACAGACAATAAATTCGTTGACAGATCAGGAATATGAAGCACATCTTTCACTTCAATGTTTTTACAATTTAGGATAATATTTGCATTACCTACACAATTTACTGGCATCCTGGAGTTGTTTGCAGCTTTGATTTCTTCTACGTTTGACCTTTCGTACTTAAACAACAAATGTTCATTAGGTGTCATGTGATTTGAGGCTCCGCTATCCAAATACCATTCATCATACTGATTTTGTGTAGAAGAACAAGTAAGAAAGGCGTCATTAGTTTTTTCTGTCTTGCCTCTGTGTTCTTTACCTTCTTTTGACTTTGTTGGACAGTCAGGGCTTTTATGACCTCTAACACCACATGAATAGCATTTGAAGATTTTAGGTCGTTTTTTCTTTTCACCTCGTACAGCTTTTTTACCAATGAATGCATTTCCTGGTTCTGAAGTGTTAAACTGTGTATCAAGCAGTTTCATCTTAATTTCATCAGCAGTAACCTTTTGAACATTTCCTTCAAAACTCAATATTAGCGGTTTATATTCCTCTGTTAATCCGGCTAGGAGTATAGCTGCCAACCATTCATCACCAATGCTAAAACCAATACATGCCAATTTGCTTGCTGTTGACATTATTTGATCAATATAACATTGTATAGTTTCACACTGATTAAGTCGTATGGATATCAATGTTCGCAAAAGACCAATTTTTCGCAAAAGACCTCGATCTTCAAACATGTTTTGAAATGTTCGCCAGATTTCCAATGCGGACTTGCAATGCCTTATATGAACATACAAATCTGGTTCAACAGATAAGGCGAGCATTGTTTTGGCTTTACTTAATATCGAAACATCTTTTTCTTTAGCTATTGATGGTGATTCTTCCAAAGGCTCTATACATTCTTGAAGGTTCTTCAATTCCAAATAATTTTGCATGGCAAAACTCCAATTGTGGAAATTCTCACTACCTCGCAATTTTTCTACTGAAAAACATTCGTTTTTGGAAACCATCTTAACCGATTTCTTATTTTCTTGATATTCTTGAATATTCGAATTTGTTCACCTAGATCAAAATTCAGTTATTCTTCTTTAAGGTAAAAAAATACAATGAAAAATTATCGGTTAATAGTTCCAGTAAATTCTCTAGTAAGAAATTTTTCAGTTTCGTCCTGGGCCCATAACCTGTTATGAGAAAGGCAGTTACTCTTGCGAAGGTAGAACAATAAGTGAATATTTATTTAGAACGAATGAAAAGTTTATACAAAATATTTTAGTAACAAATAATAAATGAGTTGCTGTAAAAATATAAATATGAAACAGGTACAACAAGTACATAATTTCAACAGTTTTTCCCCAGAGATTACTGAAAACTTGATCTCTAGATGTAAAACATGCATTAATGTAGAGGAAATTATATTGAAAAATAAAAATATTTTTAATTGAATGTGAATTTCGTTTTATGTCGATACCGACAATATTCCAAACTCCCCTCGTATATTAAGAACTAAATAAAACTCTTCCAGATATATTATTAAACCCAAAAGGACCAAATTTGAAGAAGGTGCCTAGGTGGTTAGATATGTTATAGATCGGAGGAGGTTATGCATCCGTCATAGCCTTTTGTATACCCGCCTCTGTTTAATATAACGTTTTTGACTGGATTGACCGAATTTAACACTTTGAAGTTCAGTGTAAGCCATATTCCGATCATATGCCAATTGTAATAGAAATAGCCAGCACTTCATCAACGATAGAAACAAATCTCCATCTATACTACCTCGACTTTGCTGGAAAAATGAATCATCTGCTTCATATCAACGTTCCTTAGACACCCTTGTTTAAAACAGCAATGTATCATCAGAATTGCCGGAAGTTCTCAATAATATTTTAACAGAATATATACGAAATTCAACACCTAACAAATCACTCTCACCCAACTTAAAATTCAAACAAAAATGGTTTAACCAAGACTGTTACAAAGCTCGCAAAAAATCTTTTGCACTTTTGAAAGCACTGCGGTCATCAAATAATCCGCAATTGAAAAGATGGTATCTTGAAGCAAACGCAAGTTATAAAATGTTATGTATACAAACAAAATATGCTTATGATAAGGAAAAAGCACTTGAACTAGGGCTTACTAGGAATCCAAAGAACTTCTGAAAAATTGCGAAGTAAATTAATGGAACCAACTATAAAATAGGTGCTGCAATTTCCACCGAAACACTTGCCACTCACTTTAGTCGTCTTCTCTCCCATGATTCTAGCTTTACAACTATCATTGGGGATCCTTTAATCACTGACCAAATATTGGATGTAGATATTGAAATCGAAGAAATCCAAGATCTGCTAAAAAAGGCAAAAAATAAAAAGGCACGAGGTGAAGATGGGATTCGTTATGAATTTTTTAAAAATGCAACCTCTATGTTTCTCAAACATTTAAAAATTCTTTTCAATATAATCTTTATGAATGCCGACATACATACATACCTTCATTCATCGTTCAAAAAATCCGTCATTTTCCATTTACACAAAAATGACTCTCCTGAAAATTACACAGGAATTTCATTCATTAATGTAATAGCAAAAATATTCTGCAGTATACTATAGTAGAAAGGCTTGAAAAATGGATTGAACAGAATAATATTTTATCTGATCTACAGGTCGTCTTCAGAAAAAACTATTCAACGATCGATCACATTTTTACACTATCATCTATAGTCAAAGCATTTCAAGCGCGAAACAAAAAGATCTTTTCATTTTTCGTTGACTTCAAATCTGCTTTTGACCTAGTCAATAGGAATGCCCTTATTTATAAGTTGGCGCAGCTTGGTATATCTACAAGGTTCCTAAAAGTAATCAGAGAGATGTACACGGACACAAAAGCAGCTGTTTGGGATGGAGTGCATTTTTCAGAATGGTTCAGCACAAGCACAGGAATTAAACAAGGATGCCCACTAAGCGCCCTTTTGTTCTCGTTATTTATAAATGATGTTGCTGATGAACTCCCTGGGGGAATAAGAATAGTTAGCTGCAGGAATTTCATAAAGAAACTTTTCAACCTACCCCTGAATATACCTAACTATGCCATATATTTAGAAACAGGGCTTCCAAAACTTCTGACAAGCACGCGGAAGTCTCAAGTTGATTATATTATCGAAATCTGCAACAATTATCAGAACACAAGACTTTCCAAAAAAATGCTTTTGTACGAGTTGAGAAACAAGGACTGGTGATTTGCAAGATGGCAGTCTATTGGCAATGAGTGTGGAGTGAGCTTGGATGATGATTTGAGCAACATAAACCATCTGAAAGAACAACTGTACAGCATCATAGAGAAAAATGAGGACACATGAGGTATTCATTGATAGAAAAAGCTCAAGAGTCATTCAGTAGAATAATCTACAGTCAGCTCAACTACAATCTCGGTACCAGAAACTATTTTCAGGATTCACTGAGTTATGCGGAGATATCAAAAATCAAGATGAGAGGTTCTCAACTTAAACGGGAATCCTTACAATGGTAGTTTTAACCAATTTCGTACGCTGTGCAACTTAAAATCAAAAGAAGATTGTCTACACTTCATTGGTATATGCCCAATATTCAAACCTCAAAGACGTTCTTTTTTTCGGGAAAAATACTCTTACTTTACAAGAGACAATAAATATCCTAAACCAACTTGATTGGAAACATTAAGCAAATTTTTGAAAGATATTTGCAAGTATAGACTGCTATTAATAACAGAATACTACTAAATTCAAAAATGTTTATTAAAATATTACTATTTTTTTCTTTATTTGTTTTATACAATGTCAAAAGTACAACTAAAATGTATTCAAAAATTTTTGTCGACCTGGCTGACGGCATAGCCAGAGCTTTTAAATACTAAATATTGTATAAAATTGTTGTAAATAAATGAATTACTTACTTACTTATAATGTTTTTTTTAATAATAAAATTTTGGTTAATACTTAAAATATAACTATGTAAGAACTAAGGTCTTCTATATGCAACCTGAACACCACGGCACCAAGAGGAATAAAAGGATAGGAAAGAATTTGTATTGACACAGATGATTGATCTAATGGCGCCAAATCGCATGAACGCGGGAGCCAGTTGCAAGGTCCTTTACATGAAATTAATTGTTCTTCAAATGTTTCTGTCAGATGTGGTCCCATTCTTCAAGCATATCTGCAACATTAATGTCTTCCAATTGAAGCTCGAATACTCTTTTGTTATTGATCATATTCACCGTTGACTGCAACGTAATGACCATTTGTTGCGGGTATCGTGGATGCCGTCGGGGTCTGTGCTGGCATGCTTGACCGGCCTCACGCTCGTCGGAGGGAGTAAGTTCTTGACCCCTATCAAAACCGCGCAGACAAAAATCATGCCAGGCTCTACGTCGCGGTGTTATGACGTCACGAGAATATTTTCTATACACACCCTGCCATGGTAACCTATCTCGCCTAAGCTACCCCTTTCCTCACCATCTTTCACTTCCTCATCACACTCTTACCACTTCCATCAATCCTCATCCTTAATCCTTTAAATTAAAAACTCATTTTGTATCAAATTTTCTTTTCAAACATTATAATTATTATATTAATATATTAATTATTTTTGAAGACTTATCGACTAATTATTCCACAGAATATAACACTTTTGTGTTTCAATACAAAAGCAATCTTAAAAACGAGCGACATTTTGAAATTATTATTTTCCAATTGAAATGGTCATACCACCAAAATATAGGAGTGAGTCATAAAGTGTATAAATTGAGCTCACAATATTTTCCATTGAATGTGCCTGTACTAGAGGAACAACGCCCTAATCGAAATACCGAAAATATTACAGCCTCAAAAATTTGCCGTGAATTTTAAGATAATTCTGAGTTCCGTTGATATGTCCTTAATGAAAATTATAAAGATGTAATTTTTTTTTTTAATTCACACGCGCTCAAGGGTATGTTAAGAGACCCTTATAATGTTAAACACAGTACGAGCGATGAGGAAATTAGGAGTTGGGGGGTTGGTAGCATAAGACCAAAGTTAGGCTCGGGAATGCAACTGGCTACTTTGAGTGAGCATTGCTTGTGAAAGAAACGATATATTATATATATATATCTATTTAAGAGATCGGCAGTTTTTATATTTTGTTACTAAACTTGCTTCCCGCTGCTGAAATTCGATGAGATTTTACTTATACTTATGGAATACAGACACATTCCTAAATTTAAATAATAAATTTACTTATGAAAATAACCAACAACAGTTTTTATGAATTTGATCATTAGAAAAAAAATAACTGAAGTTTTTCGCAGCTTAACAAAAATTAATTAATTCAAAACGGCTATAGTATCAACATATCTCAATGCATTTATCATGAACTTCAATAAATCTACATACCTACGAGTAAGTATCAAGTAATTCTAACATAGTTGTTACATACATATACAATTCAAAAACATGTAGAATTCTCAAAGAAATTAGCTTAACAACAAATGAACACACCACCTACTGTTGTTTAACCAATTAACTTGAGGTCACATTGGGTGGCCCCACTTATTTAAATTTTTATTTAAATTTGCCACAATTTGCCCCATGTTATGTTCCTCCGTCTCAGTTATGCTCATGCTTTCGCCAAGTTAAACCTTAAACCAAATTGTTTCCCAATGAAGTAAACAGTGTGTCATCATGAGAACTACTATGACGATGACGATAATTGTTGTTTACCGCATCTTAGCGTTAACTTGAATGTCAGAAACAGAAAAGAAATAAAAAAAAAAAACTATTGAGCTTTCGTCTGCTAAATACAACCGGCAAAGTTTTTCAAATGTTATACACACGAGTACAATGAGAAGGGAGACAGACAACACTCTAGCTTCTTGTTCTTACCTCATTTAATCCTTCCCCCTGGTTAGATGAGCAGCATAAGAAAAACTTCAATGCCCTTTTGAAGCACATAACTTTTGTAATACTTTTTCCTGCTGTCCTGGTTTTGACATGTAACTTAAACTGTCATATCTTTTCGTGTCCTACTGAAGATATTGCTTTTGTATTCAATAGTAATTCTATTTCCACTTTTAATGTATTGAATAATTTTTTACAACAACTGAAGACGAATTTTAATTTTTTTCTTTTGCTTCAAATAGTGAATGCGTCATTTAATAGACCAACAACTGCAATACAACAATACTGCACTGGGTTCTATTTTTGTATCTTTTGGATTTACAAGTATATCTGGGTTAAAGGAAATACCTTGCAGCACAAGGACATTCAATTACTGAGAGAGGGACACTATTTCCGTTGTTTTTTTTTCAAATTACTACAGATTATAAAGAACACACTGATTTATATTTTTTTTTTTAATTTTGTTTACACACGTGAGACTCTATGGCGACCGTGAAGATTTAAACATTTTTTTTATTTATAAAGAAATGACTTTTAAACACAACGCACCCCGGAAATATTATTCGAGTTAATTAGTCGCTAGAAATATTTAGTAGGATAGAAAAATAATCACAGATATAAAGTTTCGACCTCTGACGATGAGTGATGGTCCTCGAAAATTCTGAAAAAAGTCTTCGGATCTTAAGTTGACTTAAATTCCACTCCTCTTATTTTATAAAAAACTACTGGATCAATCAGGTTTTTTTTGTTGCAAAAATACCTTGGCCTTAAGCGAAATTTAGTTATTTAAATATATTTTGTTATATGTAGAAAGTTGTTTATATTAAAAAAATTTAAACAAGTAAAAAAGATTCCCCGATATTAAAACAATCCTAATGATAGTTTTCAGGACGAACGAAAAAAAGGCAGTCTTGCCAGGGAAAGGTTCTCTTTTTTGCACCTTGTCGTTGTATACTTGGGATTAAATCGAGACCTGCGTATGACTAGTCGTGCTTTTTCGATTACACTGCCTTTTGTGAGGTGAATTTTTGTTTTGTATGCCAATATGACATTGGCACTGGCACTTTTGGTGGTTTGCGAAGCTTTTGTTAGTCCGCATTTAATTTAATCATGAAAGATGATAGTAAACACAGACAAGTGTCAGATTAAAAAGCTTTTCTGTTTTTCGTCTTACAATAAAACACAATCGAATATTGGTTGTTGTTTTTTTTTTAACAGCTGATTTGATGTTGTGGTGAATAAAGTGTCTGTCTTAAATTTAGAGCTTTCAGTGTTAACATACTGAATTATACTGAAAGATGACTAATTTGAAACATAAACAGTCAACGGACCATGGATTCTTTCATTTATCTTCAAAATTAATTTAAAAAAAAAACACTGGCACATCAGTTAATAGAGATTTTTTAGATACCAGAGATAACTGTAATAAAAATTGATATAATTTAAATTGTGGTCTTTTTTTTTTAAACGTAGATAGGAGTACCTACCGAAAAATTCAAATTACTTGCAGGGGACGCACACAGATGGCTGGAAGAAACTTGTTAATTGATGCTCTGGTCTAATCCGCAACCTAAAGTGAGTGTTTTTATCCAATTTAAATCTTTTAATAATGATAATTATTATAAAAAAAAGACCTTAAATACCCTTTATACAATACAAAAGTTTTTTTTTTGGAAATATCTCATAGCTTCTGGGCTTATTCGGCGAGGTCTTTTATTCTGTTGTTCCGTAAAGAATTTTTATGCAAAAGTTTGAGCTTTAAAAAAAAATCTTTTATGAATTATTATTTTGATATTCGGCATGCCAAAATCTGTTATGAACGGTCAAAAATTCCATTTTTAGTTTTGACAATGAGAAAATCTGTTATGAAATCGGTTATGAATTATTAAAGAATAAAAGATACATTACATTACATGTTAACACTACTCCCTAGATAAATCTACGAAGGAGAGACACTGAAAGCACTGGCAACTGAGACGGCTTACTAGAGTAAAAGATAACTTTGTGTGATTTTTAACTTTTGCTTCGTCAACGAAGAGTTATACAAAAATACGCACATTAATACATAAACAAAAATAAATAAATTTAATCAAAATTATTGTTTGTGATTAAATCGAATTCCATGGTGATGGTGTTAAAAATGTTACTTTTTTGTTGACCATTGTCACCTATTTGTCAGACGAAATATTTTATCTATAACAGAAAAGTTGATTAATAAAAGATTTTAGTTCTATTTGCTTACATATTTCGTTTTCGAAGTTTCATAATAGAATAATTGTATAAATATTCGAACTTCTTAATACCAATTGTATAAAAGATCTTTTATAGTGAAGTTCTTTTATTATTCACAACAGAAAATTCATAGCACTATAACAGATTCGGGCCAATTATAACTAAAATTGCAAATATTTTTTTTCATTATTTCAAATTTTTGTTAAAAATGGAAACTGTCCATTTCCATTTAAAACTAACAGCGGTATTCACTTTGGCATTGTTGGGTTATGTTCAAAATAGGCACATACTCTTAAAGTGTACAGTGAGCTTAGAGTGTTATGTTGTATTGTGCTATAAGAGAAGTGTGCAGCCATATTGAGAATGGTAATGACAATCAGAAAATACTTTTCGAATTCAGAGAAACACAATGTACTTAAAGAAACATTCTGTAGTTCGCCAATGATGATACAAGTGGAAACAGATACATATTTTTTTTCTCAAAAACATACAGCTTTCTTAAAAAAATATTTCAAGAAAATTTTATAGTAAAATGATTTAGCAATGATTTTTTTTCTTTTCTCAAAAACGTGCAACTGATTTTAATAATTTGCTTATCCTGAAAAAAAATTAATAGTACATAATTGTAATTTTTTAAACTTTAAAAATAAAATTTTAAATTCCTTATACTCTACGTACTGTACATACATTATGTTCATATATCGAAAACTAATAGGCCATATTTTAAAATTTGACAACTAGCGGTTCTAAAAAGATGCAGATAAATATTGTTCTTTGATTCAAAAATAAAAAAAAATCACTTGAAGATTGTTTTCCTTAAAAATGGCTCTTAGAATTTTGATCATTCAAAAAAGAAATTTTAAAATAAGTATAGAATATTCTTAAAACATTAAAAAAAATTAAAAAAAAGAGCAATCAAATGATTTTCATTGCACAACAATTTAAACCTAAAATGGAGGTACCACAATATTTTTCTTAAGAAAACATCCTAAAAATGTATTCATACGCAAGTTACATATTATCTTAAAAAAAAAGCTACGATTTAAAATTGTTTAAAAATAAATCTAATGCTTCTTAATTCTTTCTTAACTTTAAACAGCTTAGTGTTAAGGTATAAGTATTATCTTTGTATTTAAAGATTATAGTACTCTCATGAAGACGAACGAATGGGGCGACACACAGTGCGGCGACCAGTGGAAAAAAGTCAAAAAATATGACCTTCTAAGAACGGTTTTGAAAAATGCAAAATTATAGCCAGAACTTTAACTAGATGAACTGTAAAAATTTTTTCTGTAAAATGCAACTACAGCAAGCTATACAACCTTTTAAAGGTAACATGTCAAAAGTAGGCCATTTAGTGATGATCTACGAAGCGCTGCACCACGGAGTTAAATTGCTCCAAATAAACCGGTTTTTAATTGGATACTCTTTAGAAGGGTAAGCCAAACATATTTTATTGTTTTTTTTTTTGCACTCGAAACCCTTCGATCGTTTTAAAAACGGTTAAGTAACGGTTTATTTCTCCCAAAACAGCTTATTTTCAAACTGCAGCATCACTTTTTATTCACGTGTATTCATCAAAAAAGTTAGTAGGATATAAAGTGGGAAATACGATCTTTCCAAAAAGGTAACATTCATCCACGTCCGTCCACGTCCCCCCTTGTAACAACTGTTTATTTCTCGTCTTTTTATAGATAAATGTGTACGAATAGGGAACTGTTTGAGATGTGGTTTTTCTAATCCAAACGACCGATTTTCCGTTTTATTAGAATTTATACGAAATAAATTTAGAATTATCATCAGTTTGGAGCCGGACCAAGAGCAAATTTTGAACCAACATGTTTCAAATCTGTGTGCAAATATTAATAAACGCTGACAAAAGTGCTATAATAACCGTTTTCGATTTATGGAAAAAAATGAGGATTGGCTCGATCATTTCCACTCTTACTATGAAACAAATGTGAACAATCAAACTAAAACATTTTTTTTAAGGTTATTTATATTACTTAAACAATATTTGCTTAAGTTGAAATAAAAAACAAATATTTAAGAAAAAAATATATTAAAATCGAGCTGTTTTGAATTTTTTCCTTATCTTGCACTGAATCAACGCACTGTGCGACATCTTATACATAGCGATAGCACTTGTTAGATTTGTCTCTGCTAAATTTAATAATAGAATATTCTCTTTTTTATCACTTGTTTTGTTTATTATCCTACTCTCTACTGTAAAATAGTGCGCTAATTTCAGCGCCAACACCAGGATAGCGTTGGCATCAGAAAATCACGCTCCATGATAATACTATAGGTTATATACACAAAGGTATTATACAGTAAATATACAAACACTTAACGATTATTTATTCAAATACTGTCGAAACGCCAGGGAATAAGAATGAAAGATAATTTTGATTCAAACAAATAATCACAGTGAGTCCGTTAAGTGTTCGTTTATTTACAATGTCTCAGTACCACGACAAAGAAAATGTCTTAAATCTGCAAATATTATACTACTAACAAACTGATATAAAAAGTAAAATAAAGATTCGATTTTGAAGTTATTTGCCTTCCATTATAATATAGGTACTGTTATATTTTTGTGTACCTTTTTTTGTTATAAGCTTTAATTTTCTAAGAATGCGACGCATGCAGGGACGCGCTAGATTGTTCCAAATGCGAACAGGTGTTTTTCCCTATATAAATTCTATGCAAAACCAAAATCTACTTTGATGCAAGCGAAAGCGTTAAAATGATGAGCACAATCGAAACTGTACGATTCTCTGAGGATATTTTGAAATTATCGTCTAAAAGGGGCTTAAAAATTTGACCAACATTTTTATACAGATGCTCCTTTTAATTTGAAATAATATTGAATAAAAAAATGTTCAAAAAATATTTTTTGGATTTCGAACAAAATACCTATTCAAAATATTTTCTTTGAAAAATTAATACCTACTTTGAAAACGAGTAAGATTATTTCCTAAAATGTTTTATGTTTATTATTAAATATACCTAAAATTGACATTCCAAATATGTTTTAGAAAATTTCCTTTATAAAATTAATTTAATAATAAAACGATTTTTTTTAATTTGTTTGACATAAATTCATACTTTTCTAAAAATCAGATGGCAATTTTATGCATTTGAAACATTTTTCTCAAATTAAATCAGTGTTTTTATATTTACTAGCCGACCCAGCTCTCGAAATTCGAGTGCCAATTTATTTATTATTTATTATTTATATTATTGGCAGTGTTTTCAAGCACATTTATTAAATTAAATTTCATTTTATGTAATATGCAAAGTGTTCGACAGTGCAAAAACAAAAATGACCCACAGTGTGTAAATGCGTGTCTCAAGTATATTCTGCACATCTCCGTAACTGTGGCTTTCCAGCCATATAAAATTTATCGAAATCGGTTAAATACTTTTGGAGAAAAGTGTACCACAAAAAACATGTTTGCCGTTTTATTATATGATGATAAGCAATTTTTAAATTCCAAATTGTGAAAATAAAAGTTTATTTTATGGGTTCAGAAACTTCCTTTTAATCAACAAATAATCCCCTTACAAAATTAACAAAAAAGGAATCATTCCCAATAATATCCCAAAAATAACCCAACTCTGTTAATACTAACACAAAGAGAATTGTCAAAATAAACAAAAAAAAAGATTGTGTGTACTGACGTACGCGCGGTTGAAGTAAAACTTCTTTTTCCTCAAGCAAATCTTCTGTAAGATTATAACCTACGAACAAACATTTTGTATTCTAAAAACGTGTCGCTGTCTTTGACGGATAACGTGACGTTTTGACATGTCACTGACAGCTGCATAGAAAATTTTTTACCACCAACGCCGGAAAAGAAGTTTTACTTCAAAAAATTGAATGTGAGCGCCTAGCCTTAAATGAAATCGAGAAGAAAAGTACAAAACTCCCATGCCACTTGACAAGCAAGTTGCCTCGCTTTGTTTGTACTACCCTAGGGCTGCACGTGCAAGTATTGGCAAGCATGTTGTAATCTTGTAATGTACACAAGCATTTCTTATTAACCCGTACAAACCCGAGCAACTTAGTAGTCACCTGGCATTAATTCAGTATCCAGGCAACTTGGAAAGCAAGTACACTGACAGCGGCACTCTTGTAAAATTAATTATTAAAGTATTTGATTGATTAGT
This sequence comes from Chrysotoxum bicinctum, assembly GCA_911387755.1. Lineage (NCBI taxonomy): Eukaryota > Metazoa > Arthropoda > Insecta > Diptera > Syrphidae > Chrysotoxum > Chrysotoxum bicinctum. The sequence goes on from OU426987.1 coordinate 92,861,175, forward strand.
CGGGTGACGTTCAAATTTATAAATACCAAAACAAATGTCGGTGGCGTGTGCGATTAAGCGAATAAATATTATTAAAAAGTATAATTTCAAAACTTTCAGGCAACCTGATGGTCATATGGCATGCCGTCTATGACAGCAAGAATACAAATGGTAGTGGATATACCCAACATTTTGGCCAGTACTTTGTATGCGAGGGTTAGGTGTTGGTAAAATTTATTTGGATTGCAATATGCTTGTCAATAATTATTCGTGTTGCATAGCCATTGCGCGTCTGAACCTATAGTTTTATGTTTATCTTTGAATGCAGCCATTTGAAATATGTAAATTCTAAATCGTATCCAACTTCATGTTATAATTACTTTGTATTCTAAAAACATGTCGCTGTCTTTGACGGATGGCGTGACGGTTTGACATGTCACTGACAGCTGCATAGAAATTTTTTTACCCCCAACGCCGGAAAAGAAGTTTTACTTCAAAAAGTGCACTTCGTATGGAAATTGAGGAACTTAAAAATTTTATTAAAAATAGTTATAAATGTTTCCTCACTTTAAAATTGTGATATTTGTTATTTAAGTGCTAATCTACCGAACAAAACTATCCGCGTGTGGAAATTCGTGCTACCTCAAAGGAAAGTTGAGCCCAAATGATGTCTCTTCTTTTCAGAATCAGAACAGTCACTTTTTCCCAAGTGAACACTTTCAGAAGAGTCCAGAAGGCTTCCGGATTGCCAAATAAAAACGACATAAGATAACAGCGACTAAGCCCACAGTATTTACTTTTTAGAAGAAGACTCACCTATGTATAGCCTCTACTGTAAACAGCTGTTTTGCTGTCAACTTTGTTTTCCACCCACACATACACATATTCCGCACAGCCCCAGCGGCATATCATACAAAAACTCACTCATGCACATACACACTCATCATATGCAAAACACCGTACCCCCTTCAGCCCACATTTTACACCAAACACTTGAAAAACACAAACGTCAAAATAAAAACGATTACACAGCAAAAATGAAAAAAAAATAACTTTATTTTTATCATTAAAAGACAATTGAAAGTAGGGTTTATGTGATGTGATGGGAAAAAATATGCATTACCATACATACCCCATCGGTCACTTCCTGACCATCGACAATCTCAATATCGTCGATATTATCGGCCTGGAAACCTGCATCGCTGTCCAAGTACTCATAGTCGTTGCCCGGGTACTCGACAGCGGTAAAATCGATCTCTCTATTCATGTCAGCTGCTTTGGCAATGGAGAATATTTTCGGAACTGTGGCACTTGATTTGGCAAATTGTTTTTGTTTATTGCGTAGATAAGTAAAAGGTTTTCCCGTTGAATTACACAATTTATCACTATTATGGCACTGTGTGTCCCATAATTCTTGGCGATATTTCTGGAAGAGATAATTATCCCTTTTCACTCGTAAGTAATCAACACTACGACGGAATGAAAAACCGGACCGGATAAAGAAATAAGATACTTCGTAGATCTTAGGGTTGCTTAAACATCGATAGTCTATCGATAGTATCGATAGTAAAAAACTATCGCCTACATCGATAGTTTTAAAAAACTATCGATTGTTTTTCATCTCACAAATTTATTAATGGTGAAACCCATAATTAGCAACATAAACTAAAAATCACACTAACACTTACGCATTTATACGAGATGTGAATGAGAAAAGAGATCGGATATCACCTTCGCACTCATTTAATTTAAAAAAGAGTCATGATTCTTGAGTCAACATGTAATAGCTGACAATATAATGACCTGACTCTAAATTTCACAACAATGAACAAGTATGCGATAAAAATAAGTAATAAAACACATTGGCGCAAAATTTAAATTTTAGTATGAAACTAGGTTAAAATAAATATTTGTCAAATTTTAATCGAATATAGCATCGTACTTTCTCTACCTTTTTATTAAAGTTAAAATCATCGAATACTTATTGTAGTTTTTTAGTATCGTGCTATTTACAAACTCTACAAAAGGTCTGTTTACTTAGTTTTTTGCCCTAATTGTCATTGTTTTAGGTGTGTTCAGAAGCAATTTATTAAGAAAATTGCTTCAGTACGATACTATTTAGAAAATGTTTAAAATTAAGGAGTTAGCAATCTACTTAAAAGATAGCAAATTACTAAGTAGTATCATACTAATACTTTAATAATAGGCTGTATAAAATTTTCCGCCATTGTCATTAACTAACACTCGTGCTGGACTAGCCATGGTCTGAATTTAGAAGCAAGCTTAAAGTTACAAGTCTGTACAACATACTTATTATCAAAAACAATGGCGCAAAATTTTGAAACGATTTAGTAATATGTTAGTCATTTTGGTAAGTTACAAAAAAATTTGTTAATTTTGAACGATTTTAGCATTTTACTATCTCTTAACATTTTACTAAAGTTAAAATCAAAAACTGACTACTTTAACTTTTAACTTTCATGAGCTAATTGTTAAAAGTAAATAAAATAATATAAAATGTTTTCGGAAGACGAAGATTTTGATATGTTTGAAGACTCAGCTTTATGCAGTAAAGTGCGTTATTTCAAGTCCCGAGCTGGACGGTGGAGAATTTTACCGTAGGTTTCCCACTGCACCAGAATTTCCAGTACATACTATTAACATTACATGAGGCTGATGCTGGTAAATTTACTTCCTAATGGAACACAAGGGATATATCTATGTATACCAATTATTCTTACATTACATAGACTGGTACAGATACGTATTCGTATGGATGTTATGCACCAACGGCTAGGGCTTTTTAAATGAAAAATACTATCGATACTATCGATAGTATCGATAGTTTTATTTTAAAACTATCGATACTATCGAAAGCGCTGACTATCGATGTTTAAGCAACCCTAGTAGATCTGGCGAATGGCATTGCAAGCGAAAAACGTCAGAGCAGCCATCGTAGCCCATGGCAGTTCCAACTGCGAGTGTGTGAGTGTGTGTTTTCAAATTATATGAACAAGAAAGGAGACATGATAGAAGGCGAAAACAATACAAACCCAATAAAAAAAATGTTTCACACCGTAGAAAATATATAGGTATATTGCACTCAACTACTCTGCCTGGATTTTATAGGTGTAAATTTGGTAAGTGCATGGTTTGCACGTTCATATTAAAGTAGAAATATGAAAGTGTGTGTGTGTGTACAAAATATAGCTGAATTCGTATTCGTTTTCGTATACTGCCATGCCATAAAGAGGTAAACAACATTTCTGTTAACATGCGCCATGCCCCTGCTGGTTTCAAATAATTCTGTTATGTTTTATATTAGTGTGGTGGATATGAGTTTATAGGAGAATGGCGGCAATTTTGCTGAATGACCTTATTGATATACCTAGGCAGTCGATAGGAAATTTATTTTTTGTCTCACATCCTTGGACTCAGATTTATGGTGGATTTAAATGTACAGTGGGTCACAGCTTATTTGACCCACACCTTATATTTACATTTAATCCTTAACAATAAAAGTTATTTGGAAAGTACAAACACAGAAAGGTTTATTAAGTTTTTATCTTGAACATGACATTTGAATCAATTAATTTTATTTTAAAATACCATGTTTAACTTAAAAAAAAAGAAATAATTACATTTTCTAGTACTACAGCTTATTTGACCCACACAGCCTTATTTATTATTTCGTTTTAGCGCCGGAGTAAAGTTACTTCGAATTTACAACGACTCTAATCCTGAAAAGCTTATTTACAATGAAAATGCACGAGTAATAATAGCGGTGGAATAAGCTAATACTGGTGGATAGGAGGTTTAGAGCCGTTTTAGTATTAGTGAAAAATAATAAATAAGGCTGACAGTGTTTAGAGATCACCTGCCTTAGAAAAAATATGGAGATAACGGTGGTTTTTGCTTCTTTCTCTTATTTGTTTTATATTCAAATAGAACTATCAGTTTTAGTTATTTTTCGCAAAAGCAATACGTGTTTCGAAGATGGGAAAACGAACAACAGTTGAACAGCGTAAAATAGTGCTTCATCATCATAAAAATGGACTTTCTCGGCGAAAAATAGCCGAAATTGTTAACATACCAGATGGGACGGTCAAAGCTATTATCCACCGTTTTGTATTCGAGAATCGAATTGGAAATAAAGGAAGAAAACCTCCGAACAAAATATTTAGTGCATCGGATGAACGATATATTGTGCGAAGGGTAAAGCAAAATCCAAAGCTATCGGCACCAAAACTGGCTAGTGAGATGGCGAATACCTATGGAAAACCTTGCTGCCCCGAAACCATTCGCCGGATCCTTAGAGATAATGATTTGCATTATCAATACAAAAAAAATCGACTTAACCGTTTTCAGTTCGCAAAGAAGCATAATAACAAAGGATTCCACGTTCTGGAAGAGTGTTATATTCGCGGATGAATCCAAATTTAACATATTTGGATCCGACGGGCGGTCTTATGTGTGGCGAAAACCGAATACAGAGCTTCAAGATAAAAACTTAAGAGCAACAGTGAAGCATGGAGGAGGGCATGTCATGGTATGGGCCTGCATGTCTACAGCTGGAGTCGGCAAGCTGCAATTTATTGAGAGTTCCATGGATAAATTAGTGTACCTCAATATTTTCAAAAAGAATTTGCTCCAAAGCTCAGAAAAACTAGGCATAAAGGATACATTTCGATTTTATCAAGACAATGATCCGAAACATACATCGGGCATTGTTCAAAATTGGCTAATTTGCAACTGCCCTCACGTCATGAAACCGCCAGCACAGAGTCCAGATTTGAATGTCATCAAAAACCTTTGGTCAATTTTGGACACAAAAATACGCGAGCGCCATATTTCTAACAAAAATGACCTAAAGACGGCTTTAGTTGAAGAATGGGCAAGAATACCTGTGGAAACGACAAAAAAAACTGGTGGATTCTTATCAAAATCGGCTTAAGGCAGTTATAAATCAAAAAGGAGGACATACCAAATACTAAAATTATGCTAAATTTGTCTTTTTATTAATAAATAATAATAATTTTACTCGATTTTTAAAATGGGTCAAATAAGCTTATACCTTGAAATATTGATTTTAATTTGTTTTTGTTATTTTGTTTTCTAGTTTTAATTAAAAATAAATAAATGAAGTTGTTATGTTTTAGTTAAAAACTTAATTAACATTTCCGCGTTTTTATTTTGTTGATTACTTGCTTCGTTGAAGAGATATTATCTTTTAAAGTTTTGAGTAAAGGGTGGGTCAAATAAGCTGTGATCCACTGTATCTGCATTTGATTTCTGCAAAAAAAAGAGATGCCAAATACAGAATTCATATACCTAGAGAGAAAAAGAGCAAAATGCAGAAGGACTCCCTTTCTGCTTCATAGGAAATTCCAGTAATGCAGAAGTCAAGATTATAGTAAAGACGAACATGTTCATCTTATCTATTATAGCATCTTCGTCTGCATTTTATAAATTTGTGATATTTTCACATTTTTCTATAATTTTTGTTGACGAACGCATGATATTATGTATAAAAAAAACATTAAATTGAAATGGAAGAAAATGGAGGTAAGTTAAATTTTCATTGGCACAGGCCAACAAGTTATAGCAGTTTATAGGAAGTAAAAAAGAATTACCACCTGTGTATTCTCTCCCACTTTCGGGTTTCGACATACATGTGCCTCTCTCTACTTTTCTGCATTTTGCAGATGCAGAAACATGTAAATCCACTTAGGCGCATGAATAAACAAAAATGTTGCTTGTTATTACAATTTTGTAATAATTTTTATTCAGTAAATTATTATTATGTATATCGGTGAACATCGATCAATAATTGCGACAGCATATAACTGATGATCCAACATCCAACTGTCTTAAGATAAGGCAAATGTTCAGTTTCAGTTCATTTTGCTGCTAACTCTACGTTGCAATTTACCAATATTGCCCCTTCTTCACTTGAGAACGTAAATCATTTTATGGTACAAGTATATTTCCGCACTCGTACAGTTGTAAGAGCCCTTCCAGATCTTGGTATAAGCAAATCCGCTGGTCCTGATGGTAGATATACCCCCGTTCTTCTAAAAAGGTATTCTTCATCGCTGGAAAAACCATTGTTTAAATATTTCCATCGCGCGTACTGATCCAGAATCTTCCCTAGAAGATGGAAAACAGGATTTGTCCAGTCTGTTCCTAAAAAAGGCGACCCATCATGCCGCTCCTCCTACCAACGAATTACACTAACGTCCCTTCTCAAAAACCCTTATTCTTTGGATTAGAAATTACCTTCTAGATCGTTCAATACATGATGTATTGGACAGTTTTAAGTCTGATCTTCACAAAATAAATGCTGGTGTTCCCCAGGGCTCCGTTCTGTCTCCGACTCTCTTCCTCATTTTTATAAATGATCTCTTGTCTGAAACTTCTAATAAACTTCATAGTTTTGCCGACGACTCTACCACTCAGCTTTTCATACTCGTTCCCAAATTCACGTCCATCTCCTTCGGAAGTGAAATTGCAACGGTATCGTATGATAAGCTCATTAAACTTTTTTGACACAAATTCAGTATCTAATAGGGGGGTTCACATGGAAGAACATGGTTGCACAACATTGTTCCATGGGAAAATAACTGTACACACTACTTTGCGTTCACCTAGGATACTGATGTTGTCGAACATCATTATTTTTATATCTTAGAAGTGAACGGAAGCAGTATGGCGATACACATTTTGGCAGCCGTAATTATGAACGATATTCTTGAAGAGGAAGAAAACACGAAACTTGCATTTTCTTCCACTTCTTTATATTTTGTTAGGAGTTTTATTCTTATAAAATTTATTCTTTATAAATTTAACATTTTATTTTCTACAATTCTGGTAAATTTCTTATTATAAAGTTCAAAAAATCTTTTTAAAACTCATTATTTGGTATAGATGCCATTTTTCCGTTGAATGTTTTATGGCCGATACAATTTACAGAATGAAAAAAAATATCAAAGTTGTCAACATCTGTTCACACAGGTTGGTTGGTTGCACGAACCACCCAGGTTTTCAAAATATTTTGAAAACCATGCAACATTGTTCGGTTTTGCGTTCATATGATAGAACATTGATGGTTATCGAACCATGTTGTACAAGATGTTCTTCCATGTGAACACCCCTAATAACGCACGCAGGTACGACCTACACACAAATCAGAGTCATTACTCGCACGATGTTGTTACTTTTTCTTGGCACAAACTCATATATACTCAAGATGAGTTCGCGTTGGACGTTCATACTTTCCTGTATGTTTGCCTCTGCATTCGGCAATTCATTTTTTGTAGGTTGCTTGCGAATGATGTTATAGGCAAAATATGCTCATAGGCTTAGATGTGTGCGTGGGACATATAGGTATAAGTATGAATTATTGTCTAGTTCAGCTTCTGCAAGGGATATAAAGGGTCTATACACATGATATGTTTTTTAAGCAGCATGTGGTTGTTTTTTGCAAGACAAGTTATTTGTAAGGTTTGTGTCGTATTACTTGCGTTTGCAAATTAGCAAGTGGATGAGACCCTTTATGGTAAACAGAAGGAATATTTTTTTTTTGATGTTTAAGTAACCATGATTCTTTTAGTTATCTTTTCGTTACTGTATTCTTGTAGGTACTTTGTCTGTCGTCTTTGGTATTCAATACGTTATTGTTTTGTTTAGTGAGGTTAACGTTATAAGTTGTGAACAAATTCGAGTGTTAATTATTGCCTAGGCGTATTAAAATAAAAACAATAATTTCTTACATTACAAAATGGATAGGAAAAGAAGTAAATTGTGGACTTTTTGTAGTCAAATGCCAGGCAATGAAAACAAGGCAAAGTGTGACTTGTGCCAATCATCATAGGTACTCGGTAAAAGGTGGCTCGGTAACTAATTTTAAAAAAAACATTTGATTAAAAGACATCGGCCATCGTATGATCTAGTATTCCAAACTAAATCGGCTGTGAATCCTTGTTTGTTGCCATCAACAAGCAAACAATCACATGAAGATACGCACCAGGAAGTTAGTGCAGTTAACCAAGACAACAATGATATGCACCCTTTACCCTTAGTTCACATTTCAAGAATTACAACATTTTGTTGCTAAATTTACTCAGAAAATGGATTTAAATATTTTTTTCTGATGGAATTTAATTTTTGCCAAAACTCAAAATATATTCCATTTCGTTTTTCTTTTGTGTTCCGATTTTTTTTTGTTCCGAATGCATCAGAAACATTTTTCTGATGAGAAAAATTTGTTCTGATGATATGACAGAAAAAAATTGTTTGTTATTTGAGAAAGGGCGAAGCAGGCCGGTAGATTTTTTGGTGCCAAAACAAAACACAATTTAAATAATTCAAAACTAGATACTATCTAAACAAATAAAACAATGAAAAACAAGGACTTCGAAGTGAAGCTTATCCTGGAGGTGAAGAGCCATGTTTGCATTTATGCAAAAGAATCCAGAGTACTGTAACAAAACAAAAAGAGCTGACGGACGCCTGGAATGAGAGTTCCGCAATATTGGGTAGACCTGGTAAGTTTTTATTTGACTATGACTTTTTGAATATTGTAAATAATTAAAATGTATCATTCACAGTCGACGAGTGCCAAAAAAGTGGACGAATCTGAGAAACTCATTCTGGCAGTACCTTCGGCAGACGGAAAATATCCCGAGTGGTTCGGCTGCAACACCTCCAGTGAAATGGGTTCACTTCGAAGCCCTACGATTTTTGATGTCTTATGTCAAGGTAACAGGAGAGTAAGTAGCAACACTTTAAAAAAGGAAAACAAAAAAAAATATATTTATTTTTGTTTGTAGTGACTGCGGCAACTTCATTCAATCCATTGTGCCCAGTGATATAGACGTTGGGGGCGAAGATTGCTTTCCTGAAAAGAAAAGAGGAAATCGACAAAAAAGAGCGAAAATGATGAATCTCTTGAGCGTGTCCTAAGTGCGATCGAGAATACAAGATATCCAATGGAGCGGTTCATGGAGAATTGCGCTCCAAACTTATCACTTTAGCTCTAGAAAAACAGTGCGATTCCAGTCAAGGATATTGCAAATCCTGGCTGAAGAAATCAATTATAATTAATTAGTACTTTTAATTCTTTTTTACTTACGAGACTGTCATTGAAGTGAAATTTTTATTTTGTTTAGAGTTATTTTTACGTTTTTCTTAAGTCATAAGATTTTGTTTTGTTTTTAAAGTATGTATGTATATATTTTATGTTTTTTTTTTTAGTTTCTAATTTAAGTCCTTAGTTTTAAGTTAGTTAAGAACAGCAAGAAGTGATATTTTTATTTTGTTTTTTAATGTTTATTTAATTAATAAGAATAAAAATAAAATTTAAATAAAAGTAATTCTATTAATTTTTCAATTAAATTCTTTCCCACTGGTAGTTCAAGTTTCCCTCGGACACAAGCCAGTAGAAAAAGTGTTTCTTATATTTACAGCCATGGATACTGGATCGGCCATTCTGGCCTCATCGTTTACTACCTCTGTTGAACATTCGTCATGAAGATGGGATGACTCTAAGTTTTCCTTTGAACTCTGCAAAAAATTATGTAGCACACAGCAGCAGAGAATTAAAGGCTTTGAACCTGGAAAAAAGGTCATCAAATTGTACCTCAAGTCAAATGCTTCGTCCCCGGCAAGAACGAAGGGAAGACTATTATTTGAGTTTGGTAACTTTTTATCGGAAGGAACAAACCATGCCTGTGGGTTAATCAACCAGGCTTTGCCAAAGTTTTATGACGAAAAAACAGTCGAGCCTGCGTTGGACCCATGTGCTCCAATGCTCACCATCACAAATTTGTAGTTTGCGTCAGCAACTGCCATCAGGACTGTTGAGAAGCATTTTTTATAATTGAAGTTAAAACTTCCCGACTTTCTTGGGGCAAATATTTTGACATGCTTCCCATCAACAGCCCCAAGGCAGTTGGGAAAATTCCAATTCGTAAGGAAGTCGTACGAAATTTTTTCCCAGAATCTCGTATTTTCGGGAACTGGCATAGTCAAATCTTGTAGGTGTCGATTTATGGCTCGAATTGTTTGAATGATGCATGATCTAATCGTCTGCAAAACTTGCTCCCGTAGCGAGGAATCTGGAATGATTTGTATTATTAAAGTATCAAAATTACATAGAATTTCCTCACCTCAATGTCAAAACCAGTTTCTCTTTTGCACTTATACAATCTTTTCAAAATAAAGTAGTTTTGGGCTTTATATCACTTTTTATTTTAAAAAAGATGTATTGGAACTGCTCCCGACTTATTCGGAAGTGCTCGAAAAATTTCACTGGGTACGTTTCGAGCTTGTACATTAGCGTGCAATATTTTCCTTGTATCTTAATCAAACACAAAGCTGTTGCAATGAGAAGTAATTTCTTATTTTTGGCACGAGTCATAATATAATAGTTTTTTCTCAACTTAACAGACCAAACAAAACAATTTCTTTAAACACAAGATGTCAAAGTGACATTAGATTTTCTGACGTAAAATTATTGGTAGCTATAACCGGCCATCAGAAAAATGTTTCAGATTTCGATTGTACCAATTTTTCTGATGGACTTTTCTGATGAGCTATAACTGGCCCCTAACGGATAGTGCAGCAAATATGAAGGCAGCGATACGATTGACAGGATGGACGCATTTAAATTGTGTTGCTCATATACTCAATTTAATAGTCAGAGCTGGTCTTGCTGTTTATGAAATCCAGATTCTTTTTAAAAAAAAGTTAAATCAATTGTAGAGAATTTTCATAGAAGCCCCATAGCTACAAAAAAAACTGATTTCAATACAGGAACAGTTAAAACCTGGAGAAAAATCTTTAAAGCTTATTAATGATGTTATTACACGCTGGAACAGTACGCTAGATATGCTTGAGAGGGTAAATATTCTTCAAGAACCTCTTGAGTCAGCCCTTGGCTTGTTACATAACCTTGTTACAGAAGATGAATGGCTCTTACTTTCAGAGATAATAAAAATTTTGAAACCGTTCAAGATACTAACGGAAGTCACAATATCCAAAATTCTGGCGGGAACCAATAGTGTCATACGCATATTAAACAGTTTAGCTACGAGTGCAATATCCAAGAAATGCTCGACAAGCTAATACGAGAGTCTTGTGATTACTTCAAGAATTCTGATCTCCACGCAGTGTTAGTGTAAGCAGCTCTTTTAGACCTAAGATTTAAAAATGAGTCGTTTACAAATGTCTGATCATATGAATCTGCTAAACTGTCTTTACAAACAGAGTTAGAGAGAATGCCAAGGCTACAGGGTGCATCCGAAGAAGATTTACATACTACCCCTACAGTTGAAGAATACTCAATTTGCGACTGCTGCTGCTAGCATTATTTCGATTCAGCAGTATATGGAAGAAAAGCAATTAATAAGAAAGGAGAATCCACTGATATGGTGGAATACGCGGAAGCTTTTATATCCTGAGATTGCTAAATTAGCTAAAAAATACTTATCCGTGATGGCTACATCTGTACCATAACGTGTCTCATTACAAGCCGAAAGAATGGAGAAAATATTGTTTTTGAATGTTAATATTCAATTAATAATATTCCTCCCAATTTCCAACTTTTTACACCAAAAATACTTGTTCCTTTTTTATTTATGTTTAATGTATCTAAATTGAAAAGATTTTAAATCCTATTAACTCAGTGAGTTGAAATCTGACTTAAGAATGACTGAGAATTTAAAAGTTGTCGATTCCCACTCGTCAATAAATAATCAGTTTGTTTAATTGAATTAAATTTAGTTCCTTATTGTTCGTGTTTTATAAGTATTAAATTTGTTTGTATTGTAACATGAGAAGTCATCTAGTTTCCATGTTAAAAACTGTATTGAATTTACTTAAGATGATTTATTGGAGAACATTCTCCAGATTTTGAAGGTGTCCAAATCCTGCAGACCGAGCAACATGCATCGAAACGCTTTACCTTAGAGACATTACACATAATGAGTAATAAAAACAACATGAACAGAAAACAAGACACACAAAACATTTCTGCCGTATATTGCTCACTTGTCTCTTGAGTTATGGCATTTTAAAAATAAGTTTACAGGACTAAACTTCACTTTGAAGTGTTTTTTCTTTTTTTCTTTTTTTCTTTAATTTTGTTGTTTTTTTTTTTCAACAATCATTTACATTTTATGTTAAAAAACAAATTGCTTATAAGCAAGTGAGTTTATTTTATTGTTTTAATTGTTACTCTTGAGCTAACTGATGTTTTTTCTCTGTATTTTTGTGTTAATAAAGTTCCCCTGAAGAAGGCAGCAAACCCTGCCGAAACGTCGGGAAAGTCAATGTAACATAGTTGTTTCATTGCCAATATTACAGTGACCAAAAAAGCGAAGGAAGGATTTCAAATCGATTCCACTCAACTTATGTATTGAATTTAGCTTGAAAATTATTTTTGTTTCTTTTACATTTTAAATCTTACAAAAGAAAAAAAAAACTCGAGAACAAACAATATTTAATTTGTATTTGAAAAAATTATTAAAAATATTTAATTTTGTATTTTTCTTTGTATGTAACCAATTCTTTGTTATATCAATTTTATTTTTAAAAGCAGCCTGTTTTGGTCAAAATTTTTATAGATGCAAATAAAACAAAAATTATTTCATCTTCTCCCAATGTTTCGTCGGTGTTTCACGACTTCTTCAGGGGAATGTAAAATGTTTTGTTTTACTGATTTCAATACATTGTAAAAATGACATACAACATGACATCAAAGTCCAAGGAAGAACTATTACGGGGGGATTTCTAAAAAATCTTTCACTTATGTCGTTTTTATTTGGCAATCCGGAAGCCTTCCGGACTCTTCTGAAAGTGTTCAATTGGGAAAAAATGACAGTTCTGATTCTGAAAAGAAGAGAAATTTGCTTCTGGATTTGAAATCAGAAGCAAAACCAGAAGCACTCACACATTCATATACTTAAACGTCAACCTCAACAGCTGTGATTTTTGGTATCCAAATTGTGCGAACCAGGGTTGGCCGAATTATTTACACTACATTTTCTACATGATTTACTACGTTTATATGAGGTGTTGAAGCAAACTTGAAGCTCGCTTCGAACGTTTATATACCTGCATTGAGTTGAAATGAGCTTCGTTCGACTCGATCCCAATCGCTCAGCGGTGTCGAGTAGAAATGTGGGTCGAAAATCCGACCCTAATCCAACTCGATCTTTCGATACTGCATATAAACGTAGTATTTAACTACGCGTAGTTTATTGAAGAAACTACATGCCTAATTTACTACAATTTGTTACGTCTGCTACATATGTATATAGTTAATTCATAAAAAATCAATATAATAAAGGAAAAAAAAAACAATTTTGCACTTTTATGATCTAATGAAGGTTTGTAAAAAAAAGTTTCATTTACCATAAGGATGAAGAATTGTAGGAATAACTGAACGTTTAATTTAAAAATTCAAATTTCAAATGCATAACTGACAGTTAATTGACAGCAATGCTACAATTTCTTACATTAACTACAATTAACTACATTTAACTACATAAACTACGTAGCAGACGTAACAAATGTAGTTATTTCTAAAAAGTGACAATTCGGCCAACCCTGCTTTCAAAAACATTTTTCTTGATTTTGATTATTGTACGCATTTGATGTTTCACATATACAATCAAACAAAACTTCAGAATCATCAGAAGCAAACAAAAGTGTTCAATTGGGATTCCGGATCGGAGAGAGATTCCGGATTGCCAAATAAAAACGACATTAAACTACACCCACTTCACCGTCTTTTATGTCGTTTTTATTTGGCAATCCGGAAGCCTTCCGGACTCTTCTGAAAGTGTTCAATTGGGAAAAAATGACAGTTCTGATTCTGAAAAGAAGAGAAATTTGCTTCTGGATTTGAAATCAGAAGCAAAACCAGAAGCACTCACACATTCATATACTAAAACGTCAACCTCAACAGCTGTGATTTTTGGTATCCAAATTGTGCGAACCAGGGTTGGCCGAATTAACTACACTACATTTTCTACATGATTTACTACGTTTATATGAGGTGTTGAAGCGAGCTTGAAGCTCGCTTCGAACCTTTATATACCTGTATTAAGTTGAAATGAGCTTCGTTCGACTCGATCCCAATCGCTCAGCGGTGTCGAGTAGAAATGTGGGTCGAAAATCCGACCCTAATCCAACTCGATCTTTCGATACTGCATATAAACGTAGTATTTAACTACGCGTAGTTTATTGAAGAAACTACATGCCTAATTTACTACAATTTGTTACGTCTGCTACATATGTATATAGTTAATTCATAAAAAATCAATATAATAAAGGAAAAAAAAAAACAATTTTGCACTTTTATGATCTAATGAAGGTTTGTAAAAAAAAGTTTCATTTACCATAAGGATGAAGAATTGTATGAATAACTGAACGTTTAATTTAAAAATTCAAATTTCAAATGCATAATTGACAGTTAATTGACAGCAATGCTACAATTTCTTATATTAACTACAATTAACTACATTTAACTACATAAACTACGTAGCAGACGTAACAAATGTAGTTATTTCTAAAAAGTGACAATTCGGCCAACCCTGCTTTCAAAAACATTTTTCTTGATTTTGATTATTGTACGCATTTGATGTTTCACATATACAATCAAACAAAACTTCAGAATCATCAGAAGCAAACAAAAGTGTTCAATTGGGATTCCGGATCGGAGAGAGATTCCGGATTGCCAAATAAAAACGACATTACAAAAAGACGTTGTGTTCAATTGGGACAATGAATGCGAGAAAGCGTTTAATCTCATCAAAGACGAGGTTTCTTCCGACGTGGTGCTCGTTGCCTATGATCCAGCTCTGCCTTTGTCATTGGCCACAGATGCAAGTCCACACGGATTGGGAGCAGTGCTGTCACACACTCTTCCTAATGGACAGGAACATCCGATTGCTTATGCATCCCGATCTTTGTCAGCATCCGAGAGAAACTATAGCCAAATTGACAAAGAAGCCACCGCAATATTCTGGACTCTAAAACGTTTTTTCTAATACTGTTATGGGCGTAAGTTCACTTTAATAACTGACAATAAACCGTTGGTTGCTATTTCCAGCCCAGAAGAAAATCTACCTAGTATGGTGCCAACACGCATGCTGCATTATGCCCAGTGCCTGCAAGTTTTCACCTACGATATTGTGTATCGGTCGACGGATGAGCATTCCAATTAAGATGCGCTTTCACGGCTTGCGTTGAATTCTATTAGCTCCGAGGAGAGCGATGACATCACATGCTACAAAATGCTGAAATTTGACACTGTTCCGGTAACACACAAAAATATTATATTGTAAAGGAGACAACAAAAGATGAAGTTCTGAAGGAGGTGCATTTTCCTTTGCTGACGGGAAAAAAGCTTCTGCATCCGGATTTTGAACGTAAAGATCAAGAATTTTCTTTATCTGATGGTGTAATCTTTAGAAATAGCCGAGTAGTGTAGTGATACCTACAAGTTTGAGGAAGCTCATCCTTGCCGAATTGCACGTGGCGCACGTAGGCATAGTGAAGATGAAAGCTCTTGCCAGGAGTTACGTTTGGTGGCCGCGTATAGTTTTGGACATTGAGAATATGGCTCGCGAATGCTTTGCATGCAGAAGTGCTTTAAAGCAGGTTACAAAAAAGGTACAGCATCCGTGGGAGTACCCAACTAGTGCATTGTTCCGATGACGTGTATGACAGCTTCGAAAACAATAGTTGTGTTACGTGATATTTTTGCTCGTTTTGGGTTACCTGTCACCCTAGTCAGCGATAACGGGTCTACTTTTACATCGGGACATCGGATGACTTTAAGGAATTCACCAGATCAAATGGTATTATTCACAAGTTCTCTGCGCCGCCGCCGCCGTATCATCCCGCTACTAATGGACAGGCCGAAAGATTCGTGTAGAATATGAAAGTAGCACTTCGTAAGATGGTAAATGACTCGGGAGATTTAAACCTATAGCTTTCAAACTACCTGATGCAATACCGGAAAACACCAAATTCTACAACTGGCATAGCCCCATGTTTCTTGTTCCTGCAGAGAGATATTCGTGTACGCCTGGATTTGGTTCTGTCTGGAACAAAAGAAAATCTTCAACAAAAACTACAATGTGCGACATAAGCAAATGGAAGACAGTACTATCCTGGTGACAACGTGCAGGTGAGAAATTATGCGTCAAAGGATAAGAAGTGGGAATTTGGTAAGTTAGTCCGCAGAGATGGTTTACTACACTACTTATTAAATGTCAATGGGAAGCTTTGGCGAAGACATGTGGATCAAATTATGAAGTGTGACATTGAAAAATCAAATATTACGAAGGATACTGATTACAATTTATTTGCATTAAATTCATAGGATCCAAACAATTAAAAGTATTATATTTGACCAGCGACTTGAGAAGACATAATAATGATGTTTCCCATTGTGTTTTGGCAACGGGGTATGATTTAATAATTATATAAAAATCTTCTCATTGGAAACTCAAATAAAACGGAAAATATAATGCACGACTGGGTCCCACGAGCTTGCTCCTATGCAATAGACTAGGAGTTTTAAAAATGAATGTTATTAGAGAAAAAACTGTTCATAAGGATAAAAAAGGATTTTTAAACTCTAGTAAGAGATAAGAACAGAATTACAGTCTTGTGCAAATTAATTGGGACAAGCAGATTTTTGAGCATTTTTTTCATTTATTTTGAATAATGTTTATAAATAAGTATAAAAATATGAAATTAGTACTTTATATGCCCCCCTTTAGCATCTATGAGTTCTTTAACTCTCTTCGGCATTGATGCAATTAATTTCTCGCATATATCTTTCATTTGTTGGTCGTGGAACCATACCTCAATAATTGCTAAAATTGGTTTGCTTTTAGTCGAACAGTCTTTTTTCCTGAGCCTCGCTTTTATAATAGCCCATAAATTCTCAATCAGATTGAGATCAAGTGAGTTGCCAGGCAACTCCAGCACCTTAATATTTTTCTCCGCGAAGAATCGCTTCATTTTCTTGGACGTGTGACTCGGAGCAAGATCTTGCTGAAAAATGGTTTCCTGCATCGAAGTTCGTCTTTGGATAGCAGGAAGGAGCATATGCGTTCGGACATCCGCATACTTGGCGCTGTTCATCATGCCTTCGATGGGCTTCAAGCTTCCAGGACCATCAGACGTTAAACAACCCCAGAACATAACTTTTGGCGGGTGTTTAGGGGCTTGGACGATATGTCCAGGTCGGAGTTTTTCTTTGTCACTTTTTCTCACGACACTTACCCTGTATGCTTGGACCTCGAAATGGCTCTCGTCCGAGAAAATTACTTTTTCTAAGTCTTCTGCAGTCCAATCCTTATGCATTTTGGCCCATCTTAATTTTTTTTTGCACGTAGCGTCTGTCAAAAGCTGTTTCCCTAATGGTCTTCGAGCCTTTCGGCCCACTTCTAGAAGACGCCTTCGAACTGTTGATGAATCCACATGTACTCCAGCTGTCTCCAAGACCCTTTGAAGCTCACCACTTGTGTTTCCAGGATTTATGACGCTGTTTCGGACCAACATTTTGTCGTCATTGGCCGTTGTTTTCCGTTTTCGACCACATTTGCCCTTTAACCGTGTTTCAACTGATCCTGTTGCCTTGTGCAATGCAATTATCCTACCGGCGCTTGATTTTGCTACACCTACAGCAATCGATATCTCCCTAATGGTTTTTCCTGTATGTTCATGTAAAGCGATGACTTTTGCTCTGTTTTCCACCGAGATATCCATATTTTTCTTGAAGACGAAATTTTGATATACAGAGTACCTACCTAGTAACATGATTTCAAAAATAATGCCATTCTTTTCAAAACCTTTAGAAAAAATACGACCTACCTTCAAAAATTCATCAGAAATATTTAAATAAAACTAATTCATGGAGCACTTACCAAAATATTCAAAAAGTTAACGCAAAAATCAAAGCGTACTACCAAATTCATTTGAAAATTTGTTTGTCCCAATTAATTTGCACATGACTGTATAAGTCGTTGTAGTGGTTTCTCAAAGCAATAAGCTTGTAACTTAAAGGTTTTATTACTGTACGAAAACAAATTAAATTTCCAAAACAAATACTGAGCCGTTTTTTAGACATAGAATTTTCCAAAAAAAAATAATTTTTTTTTTCAAAAATTATTTTTTTTGCAAAAATTAAAAAAATATTTATTTTAAAGTTTTGAGATGCAATGTTTTTCAAAACTTCTTAGGATATTCTCTATAAAAATTTTCATAAGAATCCGTTATGCAAATGACGGGAAATACAAACTTTGAAAAAACAAAAAAAAAGTGATTCTATGGTAGGTACAGTCAGTGGCGTAGCGTACCATCTCGGCGCCCGGGGCGGGAGACCCATTTTGCCGCCCCCATTCAATACTAAATTAAAATTAAATTTCGAGACATCATTTCACAGGCAATGAAGTATCTTTTATTGAAAGTAAAATAGAATTAGCGGTTTCATAAACGGATTTTACGAGCCTTACGAATGAGGCTCGTGAGACAAAGCTGCATCTGCGGATTCATCTCCATGTATGCGTTTTTTCCTGCGAATTGTACTCGTTTTGAGATCGATTCCGAATTTTTTCCAAAAAGTCTTAGAAAAGTCGATTGCGGCTTGGACGAAACGGTCTCTGCTCTCCACCAGGAGAGCTTTTAAAACGCAGAGTTTCTGAGCACACTTATCCACACTCAGTCCACATTGCTGCAGGTAAATCTGTGCGTCATCTTCTTCAGGTAGCTCTGCAGCTCAAAAGCTAAGAAAAGTGAGGAAGTTGAATGACTGCATGACTGTTAGAAGAAGACTGGCTACTGATCCGTCAATTCTTCCAGTACCTCAATAACTTCCACAAACTTATTTTTAAGCGTCTTTACAGCTTCACGAGGTTCACTTTTTCTGCAGGCTTGTGACTAGATCCTTCAGATACTGCTGGATGCCGCCGAAGACGTTAACGTAGCTTTTGAACCAGAACTAGAACTGAAATATTTCGCGTCTTCGCGTCTGCTTCTTTCTTAGCCTTTTTCTTGCGGTATTCCGCGCCGCTTCCTTTAACTCTTTTCATTTTCAAAAACTAGTTCAAAGGTTGAGTGAAGTACTAAGTGCTTAGTTTTAGAAGATTCAACAGTATTTAAACTATAAACAACACAATCGAAATAACTTTCTGTGATGCGGGAGGGAGCAAAAACATTGAGCTGGCTGAGACTAGAATAACGTTTCCGTCGAATCCTAGTTATCTTATCATATCTCGCATATGCATATTTCAGTTTCAGTTTCAGTTTATTAAAGCTTAATAAGAATAGTACATTAAGAAATGGTTCTTTCATAGTACAAACATTTTAAATGTTAACATAATTATATGAAATATATCATATGTTTCGGAACACTCTCTTTCAGTTTCGCGAGAGTTTCGGAACGTTTTGTTTTAGTTTAGCGATCAGCGCGACAATACGGAATGCACTCTTACGGCCCTACTCACCGTCTACGAATTCACGAAAGCGGTCAACGACGAACCACAGATAGGGTGGCAAATTTCAAATTTACATCATTGTTGTCTGTTGACTTGACAAACGATCTGTCATGAAACATATGATTTCTACTCTACCCGCATCACCGGCGACATTTTGCCGCCCCCTAGGCCTGCCGCCCGGGGCGGACCGCACCCCCGCCCCCCTACGCTACGCCACTGGGTACAGTCAGTAATGTCTTAATTTCCAATTTTTTTTTATTAAATTTAAGATCGTAAAATTAATCGAAAAAAAATGTATCTATCAAAATTCTAGCTGCCTTTTTCGAGAAAAATACAATTTTTGAAAATCATTTTTTAGCATTTGAATGGTGGGTGGGTACCCTTATTTTTAAGTCAAATAAACTTTTTTTTTCTTAAAACTTGGAGATTATATTGAGAAACTTTTATTTGTCAAGTTTAAAACAAATCGAGCATGGGGTTATAGAAATATTGAGTTTTTTTTTTTTTTTTTATTTGAGTACACAAAAAAAAATATCAAAATCGGTTGTAACGTTTTTGAGAAAATCAAAAACAAAAATAAGGTTCCTTGGGGGGGTACCATAACCATTTTTCGGAATTTTTTTCCAACCATTACCTAGCTTTAATTAAATGAAATTTGTTTGTATTTTCATTTTTGAAATCTATGGAACAGTTTTTGAGAAAAAAATATTTACAAAATTTTGAAAAAAATCGTATGGCAAGGCTGTTATTTTTGGTCTTAAAAAAGAAAAAAAAACGTGTAGAACGTTAAAATAACATCTACCAAGTTTGAAGAAAAACCGAGTGGTTAAGCCTGTAGTCGAAAATACAGACAGATTTGCGAGACCCACTTTTTTCGTCTTCGCTATCATCGTAATTTCAACTTTGATCAAAATCTCTATTTCGATTTTTTTCCAAATGCCTTATCTATAGTACCTGCTATAAGTCGCAAATAAAATTTCGTATGATTTACGTATTTCGTCACAGTACCGATACACACATTAGAACGAATAGTATTGCAGTAACTAAAGTAACGAGTAACGACATTTTTGTAACGGGTACTCATATCTAAAGTAACGTATGCATACGATACGTGTATTCATTTTGTCGTTACTTTTACAGCTCTAAAATGTTTTTAAGAAACTTTCCACCCCTTTTGATCTGGCTGCCATTTATAAGACTTTTATACGTTCAAAACTAGAGTATAACTCAAATCTTCTGTCAATTTATTAAATTCAGGACAGAGCATTAAAACTGATAGGAAATAGAGTTACCATGGACTCATCCCCATCTCTTGAACACCGTCGGAATGTTTCATGTACTTCCTTGTTTTATCGCTTCTTTGACAAGCTATGCTCACTCAAAGTAGCCAGTTGCGTTCCTCTCCGGGATACCCGCTTCGCTAGGAATGCTCATCACAGTTCACCCTCGAGCCTAATTTACAGAGATTCGTATTTTAGTCGCACAACACGATTATAAAATAAATTACCCGGCACGGTTTTACTTTCCCGTTTCAAGGGGTCTGGCCTGCATCAAAGTGGAGGAAGAGGATTAATGTCATGGAGTGGCCTGCGTATATCCCCAGACCTCAACCCTGTAGAAAATCTTTGCTGCGATGTCAAGAAGTATGTTGCTAGTTGCAAGTCAATTACTACAGCCCTTTGGGAAGCTATACAGACGACTTGGAGGTTCATATCTGTAAAAAGATGTGAAAATCTTATTAATTCGATGCAACGTCGTTTTGTTGCTGCTGTTATTTCTAACAAAGGACATGCAACTTAATATTAATTTAAGGTTCAAACACTCGACCCTTATGGTATAGAAATTGTCTATTAACTTCCCCTTTTGTAATATTTAAACGTGGAGTTTGAATGCGCAACTATTTTTTTGACCGCTGTTTTTTATATGACTTGGATAGATTTGAAATTACCAACTAATTTATTGAATTTGAAAATGATTTTGTTTCTAAAATTAAAAGCCTAAAAACATTAATTTGAAAATCGGATAACTATTTACTTCTATAAAATTAGTAGATTAATTTATTTTACTTTTTGTTCTGTCAAAAGGTTCACTACTATTATTTTGACCGCAGCTGTATATACCAAATTTGAAATAATTCGGTCTACCCCCTTAGACTATACTGATCGACCGATGGTATGACCAAACCCACTTTTTAGGACTTCTCGATTTTCGTATTGTTAGGTGTTAGATTCGATTAAAACCACAACAGTATTCAACACCAAACCAATATTTGGTCTAAAGATAAAGATTAGGCCTTTTCTTGATTGATTTTTTTAAACTTTTAATCTATTAAATCATTTTCAGTAAATTACAAAAAAAAAACAAATATGAAAAAGAAAAAAAACAAAAAAAAAAATAAAGATATGTACAGAGTTCGTTATTTAATGTTTAATAAAAATGATTTTTATTAAGACATTCACATTAACGAAGAAAAATGTATTTTAAAATATGTATACACATTGGATATGTACAAGCAAAATAAAGCTTCCCCAATGTCATGATTTAAAAATAAATATTAAATCTTAAACTTGAGACAAATAGCTCTTGCTATATAGGACATATTTTTAGTTTTCTTTATTTATTATTTGTATGCATTCTTATTATTTTGTATTCACATATGTTCATACATACGTTAACCAATGCATAAAGTAGGTTCACAAAAATTGATAAAGGAAATCTCATTAAATATGGACAAAACTTTTAAATGTTTATAAATGGTTTGATTTTTTTTTTTTATATATAATTTACCCGCGCTCAAGGGATTATGATTTCCCTTCAAATGTTTTCAGCACAGCGCGGTCGTGAAGTTAATGAAGAGAAAGAAGAATAGGAAAGATGTGTGTGGCACGATGTTCTGAGACTGAAGGTGGTTGTCTCAGATATTTTTATCTCCAGGGATGGCGGCTGAACTAAAGCGGAGAAATGCCGTGTCTTATTTCTATGTCACTTATAATTCGCATTATTTTATTTGTATTCATCCTTGTTGGGCATACAAGTTTTTAACTCAATTACATGTTGTTAGTGTTATGCCTGAACAACATGCAATGAGTAAACCAGTAAACCCATTGATGACAATTTTTAGAAGATTTTAATGGAATTATAGCGACATAGACGACGGCAGGGACCGAACCTGTCATCATGAGGTTGACAGGCGGGCACACAACCATCGCGCCATGGCCACCCCAATGATGGCATTCTTGTAACGTCACAAGTTTACCAATTGTGTAAAATGATAAGTTTACGCAAGCGTTTGCATGAAGGCCCCTTTAATCATTTACATACATACATATGTACAATGTACATGACTAAAAAAAGCACAGAATTTATTCACGAGGGTGACTTCAGGTTTTGCAAAAAACGATTTATGGTGACACCAGGCTGTCTTCAAGGCTCAACGAACAAACCTATTATTTCGTTTTTATTTATATGTATAACATTAGCTTAAAATGTTAATCGAAAAAACCGATTTCGTTTAACAACATAATTCAGAGATGCCAAAAACAAGCAAGAAAAAGATATTTGTTCAATTATATTAGATATATAATTATATAAATATCTAAGAAAATTGCCTATAATGATTTATTAATTTTGGAACTATTCAGGAAAAATGATGGATTGTGTATTTTCTTTTACAAAAGTGCAGCATTATATTTAAACAATAGATTTAGATAAACAAGAACAAAAAGAGGATGCAATTTTAGATGCTAACTCTCATGATGATAACAAAAAAAGTCACAATGACGTTTGGTTAATTTTACCAAATAATTTTCGTTCAAATTCGAATTTTTATCAAATTTGTGTAAATCATTTCCCATAAAAATTTTGACAGTACATTAGCTAAACAAATGGTAAACTTACGCAAATGGTAAACTTATCTAGTCGTACTTATCGTCGCATGAATACCTGTTTTTCCACGTTTACACGATCAATAAATTGCTGGCAAGAAATTATGCATTAATTACCGTGGTGTACTTAGTACTATTATGAAAAGGAACTAGTGGTATGCCGCACATTGGTAAAAGTTACCAATTTAGATGGACATTGCGGATAAATCATAAAAAAATTCCCTAAAATAATTGAAATGCTTGGAGATATTCTTTTCAAGATTGTGAGATGTAGGTTTTGAAATTAATCTAATGTAAAACTACGGTGTACCAGCTGTACAACGGACACATTATGATTCAAGGACGGGCAAAAATGGCAAGTTAAATATTTAGATATTTTTTTAAACGAAAATTAAAAAAGGTAAGATTTGTGTATGGGTTATTCTTTTAATGGATATTTTTTTATTTAAAACTTTTAAATCAAATTTAAAGTTTAGAAAAAGTTTATATTCCTTAACCTTCTTCGGTCAAAGTCACAGATAACAAAATATGTACATACATAATGTATTTTGATATGTGGAATATTGAATGCGAAAAAAATAGTTCAAGATCGATCCATACGACCCAAAACCGAGAGACGTTATGATTGATGTAATCTTAAAGCCACTTTACACGATATTATAAGTCATATGCTTTCTGATATGACCTGTCAAAAAAAAAAAAACAAATCAAATCGTTTGAACGCACCCATTAAACGCATATCGATGGTTAGATGGCAGGACCTCGTAAGAAGAAAAAATCAATTTTTTGATTTTGGTCTCATAAAAAGCAGAAAAATCAGCGTCACCTATTGGCATTTTTAGTTAAATGTGTTTGTTCTAAAAAAAATAAGAAAACTTGAAAAAACAAAACCTCGAATAAATGAAGATTTGGAAAATAGTATACAGTACCTCGTTAGTCTCTTAAAGTGAACGTGAACCTAAGTGGCGTGCGCAAAGATTTCGTGTTAGTGACGGTTTTATCGAATTAAATGTATTTAAATATACAAAATAGTATTATTTGGTGAGTATTTAATCTTAAATTTACAATAAATTAAGAAGTTTTAAAGAATCTTTTAAAATAAACGTGATACAGACAACTTTAATTGAGGCAAATACTTACGATGTCCTTCCTTTATTATTTAGAGATTTTATTTTAGACATACGAGGAACTGCATAGTTATTATGGCATCTCGAGGAAAATTAATGCTGGAATTAGCTTTACAAAAAACAGAAAACTGTCAAGCTACAACCGTTTTAATGTTAAAGAACGGTAATTTTGTTCATTATTGGTTCCAGAATTGTAAAATAATAATTTATTATTTGCATAAATCATTAAAATAGCTGAAAATGCAACAGAAAACGAATTTGAGTTTGCAGAGAACTATTTTACTAATGAGGACGACTACATCGTATATTCTCCGGAAAAATCTCTACACAGTGACATAGGTTTAGATAACATAGTTGATCCTGTGGATTGTCCAGGCAATTCATCTCAAAATGAGGAGTCACAAGAAAGCTACATTGAGAACAATGATATGACGGATCAGTTGAATGTTTCAATATCTCAGCCAATTGAACAATTTAGTACTCTGAATGCAGAGGAGATAGGTAACCTGTTACTGAATGGATTTTTTTCCAAAATAATTAACCGTTAACTCTACTTCAGATATTGATGTTGATGATCCATCTTTCTCCATAAATATTATGAAGAATAAAAAGAAGAAAAATCAAGAGCTCAGAATGAAAGGTAAAAAACTTTTAGGATACTCTAAGCCTAAAGATCAAAAAAAAACATTTCATAACGTACAAAGAGAGGCCCGAATTATTGGAGAGCGTTGCAAATGCAAAAAAAGGCAAAAAGGACCACAAAATAAATGTTTCGAGATTTCGGATAGTCAAAGACAACAAATTTTTAAACGAATGTGGTCAAACCTGAACTGGGAGGAGAGAAAAGTTTTTGTCTGCGGTTCAGTTAGATTAGTGCAATTGCCTGGAACAGATTCGCGGCGAAAAAATACATTTAAATATACTCTAAATATTAACAATAAAATAATACAGGTATGTAAAAAAATGTATATTTCAACAACGGGCTTAAAAGAGTGGTCAATACAAAGCTGGGTCAAACGAAGTGAAGGAGGAATCAAGGATGCACCCAACATTCCTGATTCGCCTAACATTAGTAAAAGTGATCTGCGTTTGAGCTTTTTACAAACATTTCTTGATGAGCTTACTAAGCTCCCGTCCCATTATTGTCGAAAAGACACCAAAAAGCTTTATTTAGAGCAAAATTTTCAGAGCATAATGGATGTTCATAGGGCTTACGAAACCAAATGCAAGGAACTGAAAATTGATGCCCTCTCTCATTTTGTAATGAGAACACAAATTAAGGAGAAGAATATTGGACTGTACAGACCAAAAAAAGACTGGTGCGACCTTTGTTTTAAACACAAGAGTGGTAATTTACCAGACTCCGAATATCTTGCGCATATGGAAGAAAAAAACAGGGCGAGAGATGAAAAGGAAAAGGACAAAACTGATGCTGAAAACAACTTGTGTCATGTCTTGACAATGGATGTGCAGGCTGTACAAATTTGCCCGTGTATTAACGCAAGTGCATTATATTACAGAACAAAATTATGCTGCCATAATTTCACCATTTTCGATTTAGCCAAAAAAGCTGCTACTTGTTATTGGTTTGACGAAACTGTTTCTGATGGGCAGGCTTCCACGTATGCATCATTTTTGGTAGATTACCTAGAGAAAAAGTTTTTAAAGATGGGAAGTAAAATTCCCATTATTATATATTCCGATGGTTGCACAGCTCAAAATAGAAACAGTATTATAAGTAATACCCTTTTATACTTAACAGAAAAGTATGGAATAGAAATTATACAAAAATATTTAACTAAAGGGCATACGCAGATGGAGTGCGACAGTGTTCACAGCACAATTGAACGCAAAATAAAGAACAAAAACATCTACGTTCCAAATGATTATATAAGATTGACGGAGGAAGCTAAAATTAATCGACCATTTTATGAAACTGAAGCTCCAAATTTTGACTTTTTTAAAAATTATGGAGAAAAAAGATTCTTAAAATACAGTTCTGTTAGGCCAGGGAAAAAAGCTAATGATCCCTGTGTCACAGATGTTAAATCGTTCCGTTACTTTCAGGGAACTATTACTTACAAATTGAATTTTAATGATAAATACGAAATTTTACCTGTTAGACCCAGCAAAATTATTATGTCAGATATTATATTTGAACAATTACATCTTTTTCCGCTCAAAATTTCAAAAAAGAAATATGACCACCTTCAAGAAATTAAAGCCGTCATACCAAGAGACTATTGGCCCTACTACGATTCACTAAGCTTTATCGAAAATTAATGTATAATATTACTGCAACCGTTTATGAATTATAATAATATGAAAATTACCTTTATAACGCTTACCTAATTTAATATGTTTTTTTTTATGAAACTTTATGGCTAATATAGTTTTCCTGTTTTGCTTATAACTAAAAAGTTTATGCTCCTTTTTGTGTAGTGATATATTTTTAATGAATAACTCGTTTTGTTGCACTGATTTTGTAAGTTTATTTTTATAAATAAATATAAAAAATTAATTTCATAGAAAAAAAACATAAAATAGTTTTTCTAACACAACTGTCGTTATTTGTGCAATATAGTATCTAATAATGTGCAAAACTATTATTAACGCTTATTTATTTTTTTTGTTTACGTAGCTGAAATCATAGTTCCTCTGATGTTTTGTTTTGTTTTATGTTTCTCGTTTTAATTAAAAGCTTTTATTAATCCAATGTAATTATTAATAATACTAATTTATGTTGTTAAAATTATTATTTAGTTTAATAAAAAAATGAATTTGAATTAAATTATTTAAATTTTTCCAACGAGACACAAATTTTCTTTCAAACACTGCAGGACTTCGTAAGAAAGAAAAAAAAAAGACAATACCTCGTATGTTACCGTAAAAATTAAAATGACAAAAAATTTTACACAAAAATATAATAAAACCACGAAGAAAGTGAAAACTAGAGAATTGATGAATGTTTTTATTTGTTTTCAATTTAGAAAGTCTTTAAAAACAGTTTTTTATCGATTCTGTAAAACACCTCAAAAGCTCTTACGAGGTCCTGTCATCTAACCATCGATATCACTTCTCAAACGAAAAAGCATAAGACTTTTTTGACATTAGGACTGTAGCTAATTCCATTTGAGAAGTCATACGAGATTTGTTGTTTTCGTGGGAAACATTGAAAGGAGTGTTGACATTTGAATACAAAATATGGTAAAATTCTGAAAAGGTAACTATTGTCGATTTCCTTTACTCACTAGGGATTTCGATCCCTTGTCAAATTTTTTGTTTTAGTGTGCGTATTTCGTATACATGTAAATCCTTCTTCAAATACGGATTCAAGGGATTTGATCTCTGTCAAAAAAAAATCGATTTTTTTGGTGTAAAGGAACGTGAAATCTGTCGAGAGATCGAAATCTTCACACAGAAATTGATTTCTCATGTGTAAAGGAAATCGAAATATGTATGCGGTTTTTTTTTAAATATTTCAGATCTTATTAACATTATATACTGTAAAATTTTGAATTAATACAGCTATCATTGTTGATAAAACCACTGCCATTGCTTTCTTTTTGTTCTCCATCATGGAATAACGACACAAATTTATTTCAGTTTATATTTTATATTTATTTTGGATTTTGGTACTCTGAAAATCAAAGGGGAAGTCATAGACGTGTAAAGCATATGTAGATATACCAAAACGGTATGACTTGACTCAAAATGACAGGTCATTTGATAAATCATACAGAAAATGTGATGACAGGTCATATGACTTCTATTATCGTGTAAAGTGGCTTTTATTTTGTTGGGTTTGAAGTTAATATTTTAATAACTTTCAGGAACTAATAAAGAAGAACAGTTAAAAAAAAAAGAATTTAAAAAAAAACGAGTGAAATAAAGAGTAATGGTACAGGTACCAACAAAATTATTTTTATTTGAAAGGCCCATTTTTGCCATTATGTATAAAATATGACATCGTCCAAAAGCGCGCCCTACTTCTTACGGAATCTCTATCCGATCCGGAATCCCAACTGAACACTTTTTTTGATTCTGAAGTTTTTTATGATTGTATATGTGAAACATCAAATGTGGACAATAAGGCCAAGCGCGCACATTCAATTTTAGTTTCGCAACTGTTTAGTTGCTAAAATGAAACATATCGTCGCTGTAGATCGAATACCTCGTAACCCAGAAAAGTCGATTTTTCAGGAGACAAAAAACTTTATCAAATCAATGAGAGGCAATGAGAGACGTGTTGTTAATTATGCGCGTGGCTCTGCAATTATAGTTTTTACGTTCACAGGATATTTTTCATTAGATCCGGAATTTTTTTCACAATATAATTGCATCATTACCTAAAAATCGGGTTTTTCTGGGTTACGATGTATTCGATCTACAGCGACGATATGGGCTTATATTAGTCCAGTCAAAGCGTCATTTGACCTTGCGCGCAGAGGCATGGTCAATTTTTTTTTCATGGATCGATAGGTGCTTATGAGAAAAGCTTAAAACCAAATTTGCACCACATGACAACTTTTTTTACCAAAGTTATTGGTAAAAATGTATTTTGTGTCATTTTTTGGTCATTTGCGAATATCTCGGCTCCACTATCTCGTATAAACAAAAATTAAACATGTTTTTATTCCTAATAACATTATCTATTATCTTCTAAGAAACAACATTTGTTTAAACAAATGAAAAAAAAGTTATAGTAAGTTAAACAAATTTTTTGTTGTTTAAAAATCACTTTTTCGTGATTATTAAGAAAAAAGCTCATTTAACGATGAAATTTTTATTTTTTATTATTAAAGTTCTTGTAATTCCCTACAATTTAAAAAAAAAGTCAACACTCAACGATGAACGAAAGCCGAGTAATAAATTATTGAACATAGGTAAGTCAGCGCACCCACGCATTTTATGATTTTATGTTTTAATTAATATCTCAGCCCCAGTATGTCGCAAAGTGAAAATAAAAAACTATATTGCTAATAACAATATTTTCTATCAACTTGCATTTAATTTAATATGTTTGAGCAAAAACATAAAAAGTTACCGTTGGTTTCAACGTTTTTTTTCTTGTTTTTAATACCTTTTTTTCATAGTTATTGAGAAAAAAACTGTATTTCACGGTAAATACTTTTCAGTTTTGGATTTTTGTTTTATAGTCCTGCTAATTTTCTTCAAATTAAAAAAAAAATTAGTCCATTACGACAAACGGGAGCCAAGATATTCATGATTTAAAAACTTAGGAAAGCTTACAATTTAGTATATTAACCTTGTAGCTTATAATTTTGGTGTCGCCAGCAACAAGAAGCAACAAATATGTGTAAGTGTGTGTGGGGTGTTTGAAGGATACCAATATATCTTGTTGCTGGCGACACCAAAATTATAAGCTACAAGGTTAATATACTAAATTGTAAGCTTTCCTAAGTTTTTAAATCATGAATATCTTGGCTCCCGTTTGTCGTAATGGACTAATTTTTTTTTTAATTTGAAGAAAATTAGCAGGACTATAAAACAAAAATCCAAAACTGAAAAGTATTTACCGTGAAATACAGTTTTTTTCTCAATAACTATGAAAAAAAGGTATTAAAAACAAGAAAAAAAACGTTGAAACCAACGGTAACTTTTTATGTTTTTGCTCAAACATATTAAATTAAATGCAAGTTGATAGAAAATATTGTTATTAGCAATATAGTTTTTTATTTTCACTTTGCGACATACTGGGGCTGAGATATTAATTAAAACATAAAATCATAAAATGCGTGGGTGCGCTGACTTACCTATGTTCAATAATTTATTACTCGGCTTTCGTTCATCGCAGAGTGTTGACTTTTTTTTTAAATTGTAGGGAATTACAAGAACTTTAATAATAAAAAATAAAAATTTCATCGTTAAATGAGCTTTTTTCTTAATAATCACGAAAAAGTGATTTTTAAACAACAAAAAATTTGTTTAACTTACTATAACTTTTTTTTCATTTGTTTAAACAAATGTTGTTTCTTAGAAGATAATAGATAATGTTATTAGGAATAAAAACATGTTTAATTTTTGTTTATACGAGATAGTGGAGCCGAGATATTCGCAAATGACCAAAAAATGACACAAAATACATTTTTACCAATAACTTTGGTAAAAAAAGTTGTCATGTGGTGCAAATTTGGTTTTAAGCTTTTCTCATAAGCACCTATCGATCCATGAAAAAAAAATTGACCATGCCTCTGCGCGCAAGGTCAGGCCCTTTTTCATGACGCTTTGACTGGACTATATGGGACACCGCGCACTTAGAGCAACTCGATTCGAGCAACTAAAAAGTTTGTGTTTTGAGTTTTGACACAAACTAAACGATTGCCTAAAATTAATTCGCAACAGTTGAGCTGTTTTCTATAAGCGTAAGAGAGAAAAGAGTGTGAGCGTGAGTAAAGAGTTGCCAGTGTGCGGTTCTTTTTCAACTGGTGATTAAACTATTTGATTTCGATCACAGTTGCCAGTGCGCGACTAGCCTAATGAAAATCAAGAAAAATGTTTGTTGAAAAGATACACTACGTCGCTAAAGATGATTTTTCGGCCAAAATTGGTGTTGTCTATGGTCATGAACTTTGAGCTCATGGTTGAATAGAATCTTGCCGTCACAGACCGCCAAAATCTACCAGCGCATATTGAAAAATCCTTTAGTTTAAAAAAAAGTCTGCGATTTGTTTTGAAGATATTCATGGCGATACACTTTCATATTCCTGGCTCTGACAGCAAAACTATGAATTCCTCAGGGAAAGGACATCATTTTGAATGGAATGTATCGAATCACTGTTATCCTTATTTTTCAGTTGGTGATTTTGTTAGAGTAGTGTAGGATAGTTTTTTTATTGCCGTCGCCTTACCTGGGGCCTATTGCACCATCTTACAAAATTGTGATTACAAGCATTTTTTTAACAAACTTGTAAAAAATCGAGTTTTTTTCATATGTAATTTTTTTTTTATAATCACAAATTTGTACTTGTAATTTGTAGTTGGTGCAATAGGCCCCTGGTGTTTACTTTTCTTTTCGATTCCCTAACGCACAGAGGCTGAACGGGTAGTATCCACAAGCTCTTCATATCAAAAGTTATCTAATAAATGTCGTACGTTAAACTTCTTAAAACACTTCTCACTATAGCTATCTGAGGCATTTAAATTTAAATCTGACTTTAAGAATGTTTTTTTTTTGAAGAACTTCCTAAGACTCCAATGGCACGTGACCCATTTCGCACGAATTTTTCACAGACACAGGACCAAAATCATCGTTTTAGAAGGATACAATATCATCTAACCGAGGAGCCTGGGCATACCTGGGCGAAATATTATGAAAATATTAAGAATGTACTGATATGTATACGGATAGAGAAATAAGACAATAAGGGCCAGTTATACAAACTTGGTAGGTAGGTACATCCTTCAAGATCCTAACTTACCGATAACAAGTGATAAACTAAAGTTCAGCAAGGGCTTAAGTGGTCAGTCTTATTGGGTGTTTCAGAACTAATTCGCAGATCATAAATGGTTTAGTTTATAAAGGAAAAATATTTTATTAAAAATAAACGCCAATCACCATAAGGTTCATGCTATGTATACATACTTGAACCCTGGTCGAGCCTCAGTTAATAGTGACTAAAAATCTTGAAGCAAGGATGAACCAAAACTGGCTTTAAGAAATATAGGTATGTACCTATACAATAATATACCTACATATATAAATTATAAAATAATGTTCTTAAATTTTATTTACTTACATTTGTTTCGTTTTCTTTTCGCTTTTTTTCTGCATTGTGTTTTTTCTTATGTGCGAAACAGGGCATGATGCGTGAAGATCAATTTATTGTGTTTTTTTATAATAATCAACCCCACGGTCACAGAACTTACAAAACAAAGGCTTGCACCTTACCCAGGTAAATCGATGAAACAAAAATCGCACACGCTATACCGTTCTATTCGACCCGCATACCTATGTATACCAACTCAATTTGTATTGTTGATAATTTTGTCGTTTTCGTCACCGAATAGAACAATGCCATTTAAGAATTCTTAACGAAATATTCATATTATTTTATCATACAGAAAAAAATAAGCTTTATAACTCGAGCCAATGTAAAATATATGTAATTCTCATATAAAATATTATAAATTCGATTGTTGCTTTGGACTACTTTATTAATACGCGAATTAAATATTGAACAGAATTGTTTGACATACGAAAATGTACTGAATACACTACACAGATGTCAGTGTTCTCGTCAGTGATGTGATTTCTGATTATGATGATGACGAGAAATTATAAAAAAAACTTGTTGATGTTGTGATTTTTGGCTATCGTTCAAATCCACAACACAATGCCACAATCAGAAAAATATTCCCAGATAAATAATTGAAGGTATGATAAAAAGAGAGCAAATGGAGAACGGCGAATTCGTTTAGCGATAGACGGTTGAAGAAGGGTGACTTATTTACAAACACACTTTGTATAGGTAAAACTTGTAAACTGTTGTAGTTAGCGAGATAAGTTGAGTTGAAAGGTTTATTTTGCACCACAATTGTACGCATGTTACCATCTTGGAACATCTTTCATTAGTTGAAAATATAAAAAGAATGCGGTAATATGTATTCTATATTGACCGCCATCCTCTTACCAACAAAAATGAGAAATTTAATTTAAAAATTCTCTTTGAGTAGACGGTTAGTCGCCATAGCGCGACAATGTGAAATTGAAGCCTTTAGCACAGTAGCGGAGTCAGACAGAAAATGGCCGCGGACATATTAAACAAGATGGGACATACCGAGGCAAGACAGTTATAAAATAATAATTGATTTTGAGTTGGAAAACAGATAATTTTTAAAATGTTTGTTCCAGATGAACCACAAAATCAAGATGTCTAGAACTTCTCGTAGCTACAGTGTTTTTTTATATATTTGATACTACATAGTAGATTGTGATTTATGTTTTTTCCTTGAAACTGAGTTAAGATATTAATTCACTTGTTGAGAAACTGCTGACTGTTGTTTTTACATTTGAAGGGCCTCAAAGCTCACTTCTTCAAATCCCTGAAGAATTTTGAATGAAAATGTTCATAATAACACTGGAAAATTCATTGTTTTGTCGAAGACTGGCATATTAATGACGTGCCGAAATTTCCGAGCTCCTTTGAATTTGCACATTCTTCATTCGTTCCTAGTTCGTTTTTATCATTTACATTCTCGTTGTTCCGCCTAGGACCAACAACGAACAACGTACACATAGCACAACACCGAAAGTCTAAATGCAGCTTTCGAGTCGAGCGGTTTGCGAATTACTTTTGTGGTATTATTTATAGCGAACTACGACGTTGGCTTTTGAAAACAATTCTACCAACGTCAAAAAGTGAATATATAAGGTTCGTTCGTTCAACTTTACACAGGGCTGACCCAGGTTTTCTTGACAACCCTCACAGTTGTCAACAAAAACTGGGGTTTTCGGTTTTCAAAAAACACCCAAGGGCTTTCAACTGTTTTGTTGACAACTAAAAGCAAGACAAAATAATTTTGTGATCTGATAAAACTTTAAAAAACCGAAAACCGCAGTTTTTGTTGTTACCCAGGGTTGTCAAGAAAACCTGGGTCAACCCTGGGTAAAGTTCAACGAGCGAACCTAAAATAAGAGATGATTAGTAGTGCTGATTTGTTTTCTGAAGATGAAAACGAGAGATGTGAAGGCTGAGAAGAAGTTTACGAAATAGCTCCAACCAATTTCAAGTTCCAGATAATTTAGTAGAACAAAATTATTAATTATTTTTCAGTTAAACTCATTGTTTGTTTTGGATTTTTGACCGAAGCAGAAAAAGTTTCTCTTGTGTCCTGGTTTGTTTTTGGAGTAGCTTCACTCGTTCATCATCAAAACTTCTCTTGCGATGAGCTGCTTCAATCCCCTTGTGAGGATGTCGTAGCTCACCAGATTTTTGACGTCAATTTAAACTTCGACATGTCGTTGCAACACTTCAGAAGGACTCGTCCAAATGTATTGTCTGAAGGTTTCACCGCCTTTGAAGATAATTTTTAATAATGCATACTGAAATAATTTTTGTTTACATACTTTATGCCACTGTTTTCCTTCGCGTTGTGGTGTTCCTAAGGAGTTAGGTCAGTAGCAAACAGATGCCAATATTTTGTTTAATTATTTTTTTGAAGATCCAAACGATCCCACATCTGTGGAGTTTATTTAACTTCAACAGAATAAAACAGTCGCAACAACTTCGTTTCTCGATGGTTTTTTATTGAGTGCCAAAAATATTTCTTAAAAACTAACATTTCGTGTAAAGAACCTGGAATAGCGGATTCGCCATTTACAACTAGAAGAGTGGGGGAAGATCATTCGATTTAGCTGACCAATACCGATATAGTTATATATTTCCACTAAGTAAATAGAGAACGATTACAGTGGAAGCCGTAAAACGTGAACGGTATTGATTAAATAATTCTACAGCTCGGCCAGCCTGATCGAGTAATCGGCCCGATTACATTTTATTTGTTCGATTATGTGTTTTACATATTGTATTTTTCTCGGTTTATTTATTTATTTATTTTCTTTTCTTTCTTTTTAATTTTTTCAATACGAATATGAAATTTAATTTACGTTAAGTTTAAACTTTAAAACTTTAATACACTTTTTTTGACAAAAGATACATTTTCATACGAACATGAATTTAAAAAAAAAGGATACATTAATACATTTATTAAAAAACTCTTGATGGAAATAAGTGGTTTGGCCTTATGCAAAAATAAACATACTAATTACATCTGAGATCTGATTTTTGTTTTTAAAACTTTATGTGGCTAATCGAGATTCTTGTTACCATCATCGGCTTCGCCATACTCCAAACTATATAGCTTTGTCAAAAATGGTCTCATATTTGCTGGTGATGAGACTCCTCTATATGGCAAACGTGTCAATTGAAGACCATTTATATCTTTTATTAGATATCTATCGTTAGGCATAACTTTCTCGACTTCATATGGGCCTCGATATTTAGCGAATAGTTTTTTATTAATTCCAGGAGTAGTGACTACATTTTTAATCATTACATAATCTCCTTTTTTGTAGACGTGTGGTTTTTTATGATGCTTATCATAATAGCTTTTGTTCGAAGCTTGTGCCCTTTCTATGTTTTCGCTAGCTTTGTTTCTAATGTCTTCAAAATTTACTCTTTTTGGTCCTAGTCTTATGTTCAAAAATTCCCTAACTCGATCACAAAGTTCGCCCTTTTGATTTGTCCCAAAAAGTTGTGTACTAGGAGAAAATCCAGTGCTGCGGTTTAAGGTGTTGTTTAGAGCAAATTCAATTTTTGCAATATGCTTATCCCAACCACTAGTCGTATCTGGATCAGTTTCCTTTCCCAACATCGGAATTATAACTCGATTTATCCTCTCTATTTGCCCATTGGACTGAGGAGAATGCGTAGCAACTTTTATATGTTGGATGTTTTTAGAACTCAAAAATTCTGCAAACTCCTGAGACGTGAAACAAGATCCACGATCGGATATAATTTGATTTGGACGGGAATAATTTTCAAAATACGACTGAAGGCATATTGTGGCTTCCTTGGTGCTCGTGGTCTTTACTGGGTAAAGTTTTACAAACTTTGTAAACCCATCGATAACACAAAATAGATGTTTTTTGCTTCCAGTTGACAATGGACCGAGATGGTCGATGTGCAGGGTATGAAAAGGCATGTTACCCTTGGGAATTGAATGCAATATACCTTGAGTTTTACCTGATTCCGGAGAAAAGTAAATGCACTTCAGGCAAGTTTTGATATAATCTCTAACTTTTACTTTCATATTAGGAAACCAGTAACTTACGGACAAATGTTCAAAGCATTTTTCAACCCCCAAATGACACATCGCCTCATGATGCGTACGAATAACTTGTCCTTCCATCTCTGAAGGAACGTAAAACAAAAGTTTGTCCTTAACCTTGCGATAAATCAAACCATCTATCATTTCGTACAATGAGCTTTCAGACTTTTCCAGATCATTAACAATAAATTGTGATTATTTTCGGGTCCCTCCTCTGAGCGGCCGCGAGAACAAACTCAAAAGATTCATCGTCAACATAAAGAATATTAAACGATCTACTCAGGGCATCAACGTGAGCCATCAAGTTACCTTTGCGATGTTCGATATTATAGTCAAAGCTTTGAAGCTCTAGAGCCCAACGAGAAATGCGCGGATTAAGAGATTTTTTCTTTAGAGTCAAAGTTAGTGCTTGACAGTCAGTTACTATTTTAAACGGTATACCTAGCAGATAAATTCTAAACCGTCTTAAGGCGTAAATTATAGACAGAGTTTCCAACTCATAGCTATGAAATTTGCTCTCAGACTCTGTCGCACGCTTTGAAAAGTAGAAAACTGGATGGAATTTCTTATCATTTTGTTTTTGTAATAAAACTGCTCCGAAACCTGCACTACTTGCATCGCAATGGAGCTCCGTGGTGTTATGTGGACTATATATCGAAAGGACTGGAGATTCTGTAAGCCTTGTTTTCAACAAGGTGAAAGCTTCTTCTTCTTGAGCACCAAATACAAAGGGTGTCTCTTTTTTTAAAAGATCGTAGAGGGGCTTTGCAAGATTTGAGAAATTTGGTATAAACTTACGAAAGTAGGAACAAAGTCCAACATAGCTCTGAACTTCTTTTGTACTTCGTGGAATGGGGAAGTTTCTAATAGCATCAATACTTGAATCATTGGGCTTAATGCCACGATCACTTATCTTGTATCCCAAATATTGGATTTCCGTTTTCAAAAAAACGCATTTGTCGTATCTGAGATGCAAACCATTTAGGACTAGAATGTCAACAACCTCTTTCAATATATCAAGGTGTTCATCAATAGACTCCGTAGCAATCAGAATATCGTCCATAAAAGTTAAAATTTTATCTTTCGAAATTAAATCTTTAAAAATCTGCTTAATATATCTCTCAAAAACTGAGGGGCCATTTTTTAACCCAAAAGGCATTTTCATGAATTCAAATTGTCCAAGGGGTGTCGTAAATGACGTATATTTTATGGACTCTTCCTCCATTTGAACATGATGAAAACCATCTTTAAGGTCAAGAGTTGTAAAATACTTTTTGTCTTTAAGACGATCTATGTGGTCCTCAATAAGAGGTAAGGGGAAATTTTCCTTAAGAGTCAATTTATTCAATTCGCGATAATCAACACAGAGCCTTAGCTCCCCATTCTTCTTCTGCACAAGAACAATGGGCGACGCAAATGAGGAAGTCGATTCACGAATTATGCCCTTTTCTAATAAATTGTCTAAAATCTTTCGGAGTTCTATTTTATGCACATAGGGCAACCTTCTAGGCGGACAATGAAAAGGAATCTCTTTAGATAAATTTATTCGCATTTTAAAACCTTGACTGGAAATTTGACCATCATCTGAAGTCGAGAAAGTTGGTGTAATTATCCGAACAACACTTTGTTTAATCAACTCAGGTAAATTATCATTAATTTTAAAATCTTTTTTACTCACATCAAAATTCACGTCGATATTCATTATTTGAGATATATGTAAACATTTCATCATCACCTTCAATAATTTGCGCATCTTGTTGATTTGAAGCTGGAGAATCGCGAACTTCAGATGGTAAGTGGAGATCCCGATCAAATCCAATTAACACATTTTCCCTTTGTTGTTGTAACACCAAACCAGTTTTTCCCATAAAGTCTCTACCTAAAATTACAGGATAACTCATTGAAAAAAAAAAAAAATTGATAAAAAATAATACTGCTAATACTTCCCAGTACATCCAACGGGCTATTGTTAACTCCAACATAATTATGACTTCTCTTATCGAGCTTCGAAATCAAAAACGGTGGCACAAACTGGATCTGAACAAAACTGATGGGACTCCCCGAGTCCAATAGAGTCAGCAAAGAAGTTGATACCTCCATAAGGCCACTGATGAATCTAAAGCTTATGTTGTATTCGAATTTATTGCTAGGTGACTCTCTGCTCTTGATGCTCATGCTGGGCCTGACATCGCTGCAGCCATTGTTTGAAGTAAACAAGTTCACAGAAGTTTCCGCTCCAACTTTGGTGTCAACATTCATCACTCCATTCTTGGCCGTACAATTTGGTGATATATGACCAAGATTTCCACATTTATAGCATGTTACCTCTTTCTTCTCGCCAGGTTTTCGAACGTTTTTGCGACTAGAATTCACACTGCCATCAAATCGCTTAGGTGTAATATTGCGTGCATGCAGTTGATGTGGTGCACTTCTTGGACGGTTGTCGGAGTGATGATCGCGGCAGTTGGTCTTCAGTTTTTCATATTTCCTTAGCGCTGACTTCAGTTCCGTGACACTGTTGGCATTATACAGGATTGTCTTATTCACTTCTGAATCGGTGACGCCATGGATAATGAATTGTATTATGTCTTCTTCTTCAACGGAACTTTGGGCAGCGATTTCCTGCATCGAAAGAACATATTGTTGAAATGTCTCATCCCGACGTTTTCGTCTATTTTGAAGGTCACTGTAGACTTCGGCTTTGATCACATTTCTTTTGAATTCGTTGAGTAAAAGACTTCTTAGATCGTTCCAATTTTTTGGTACAGTTGTTCTGACAAATAGTTTTGCCGTACCTGACAATAGCCTTTTTCCATAGAGGAATTTGCTCCTTTCATCCAGGACTAGAATTTCAGAACATTCTTCAAACTGCTCAATCCAACGCTGTACAGGTAAGTTGTCATCCCCACTAAAAGCTGGTATTGAGTCTTCAATGTCCCTGAAACACGCGGTTGTGGATTTTGAACTAGATGACGTGTCATCAAACTGAAGCTCACGAAGTTGTCGTTTGAGTTTTGCGATTTCTTCCTTCTTTTTACAAATCCTTTGAAGTTTTATCAACTCCTCGTCCAGAGTTTCCTCGTCCGTATGCTGCTCTGCATCGTCGTCGGAATGCTCCTCGTCATTATTCTCTACAGACTCTGCGGCTCGTGCATGAATGCCGACGTCATGTATAATTTTTTGTAGATCATGTTCAGTGAAACCTTCAACTCCTTCCAACACACGGCGCTTCAGTTCAGCTTTGGAACCCTTCGTTTCCATTTGCAAAGTGTTTAACACAGCTTTAAGAACAACCACCGTTGCGGAATTCAAGAAAATATTCCACTCTTCGAACATTTGTTTTTTTTTTTTTATTTTCTAAGCAAAATTTATTAAATTTAATCAGGAAAAACTTTAACACGCGGTATCGATATCCCACTTCTGAAAAATTGTGGAGTTTATTTAACTTCAACAGAATAAAAAAGTCGCAACAACTTCGTTTCTCGATGGTTCTTTATTGAGTGCCAAAAATATTTCTTAAAAACTAACATTTCGTGTAAAGAACCTGGAATAGCGGATTCGCCATTTACAACTAGAAGAGTGGGGGAAGATCATTCGATTTAGCTGACCAATACCGATATAGTTATATATTTCCACTAAGTAAATAGAGAACGATTACAGTGGAAGCCGTAAAACGTGAACGGTATTGATTAAATAATTCTACACATCTCTGGCCATTACGGGGTTTGCTTCCATAAGTTCAACAATCTTTGAAAATGTATATTAATTGTTTATTGTTAACTTTATTAATAAAATTTTTCTTTGAATAATCTTCTTTTATTTTCACTAATTTCATATTTCACTCGACATTTGTTCGAATGTTTAGAAAGTTGGCTTGGTTTTCTTTGATAAAGTGAACTTTCTAATCTTTTGAAATACAAAATGCAAATTCTTCGAAATCAACTTACTTTCGCATGAAAGCGAATTTCAAAATAAGACTGAATATCGTTTGTAATATGTGTTAGCAAAATACTTTATTGACACTTTTCATTGTGTCAATAAAACTTTTGTCTATAATAATGAGTTTGATTCTACGAATCGAAAAGAGGTTTTGTTGGTCCATGAAGAATTAACAACTTTGGATTGTGAAAAATTGACGACTTTTCTTGTTTTGTAGAATAAATATTGTGGCACAATTAATTCATACATTTTGTCAAAGCAAATCTTTTGCATCTTAATGTCGATGAATTTTCGTTTATTACTGCTTGCTATAAATTAGTGAGTTGTAATTTTGATAATCCGAACATTTGAATTGTAAATCCTGCTATACAGAAGACACTTCTTGCGTGGAATGCGAAACTAGGCAATATTACATATTGGAAAGCTATTTCTAATTCACTTATGAGTAAGCTTTACCCCATTCTGCTATTCAATTAATCGAAACTAATATTCAATTTGCTTAAAATTAGTTTTTTTTAGATCTTTTATCTTTTCTATTCAAACGTTTACCCGAAAAAAGCGAAATACGGTTCAAATGTCGTCAGTGTGCACATTCCTACTGGTTCTCTAGACCACAAAATTTTACGTTTCACCGCGGTGATCGCAATTGTAATCGTGTCGGGTGAGGTCAATACGCATTTTTTATTTCAGTTTATCTAATATCGAAGTTTTAAGAACATTCATTATATCCAAAATGATTCAATTTAAATTAAAATAAATATTGTGGTGCAACAGCCCGAAGAGAACCAGAACCTAGTGACTTACAACTCTCAACCATTCCTGTGTGCGAGTTACTAGGAATGGAGGGGACCTACAATGTTCTGCCGATTTCGAACGGCTAATGAGCAGCACTTTTCATGACAAGAGATACTCTTGGAGGATTTGTCAATTTCTCGCAAGAACCAGTACACCCCTGAAAAAAACTTTTTTGCAGCGGCTGAGAATCGAACCCAAGACCGTCTGAATGACAGTCCAACGCACTAACCATTATGCCATTTATGCCATTTCAAATGAATTAATCTTTCTAATAAGAATTTCGAATTCAGGAATAGTTTATTATCTATTCATAAAATAGTAACAAACCATTTTATTTTAAGTTTAATTAATAACACATTTAAAATTAACTTATTAATTTAAAAAAAATAAAAACTTAATTTAACTACAATGACTTCTATTGTACTACTTAAATGATGAATTTGATGTAATAGTAAATAATTTACAAGTATGATTGTTTGTGTATCATACAACGATGCACATCTGTTATGCTCCTTATCATGTCCTGCAAATAAAATAAAAAGAAATACTAATATTGAATCAAAAGATAGTGATTTTTACAAACCTTGACCTCATAGATCTGCCACCTATTCCAGACAATGGTGGCCCTTTGTAATACTTGGACAAAGTTTTACTTTTCCGTGCAGGTCTAAAGTTTGTTCTAAAAAATACAAAAAGGCAGAAATTAAATTTAGACAGATCAATAACTAAACAAATGGCTAAAAGCTACGAGTATTTGAAGAAGATTTTCAATTGATTACATTAGAAATTATCATCGGATTGTATGTGGCTGGAAATAAACTTACGATCGGTGTTAAAGTTACTTATTCCAAAATTACAAATGCACACATTATACTTGGTTTTTGAGTGTTTTTTTGAAATCTTGAATACTTGTTGATCTTGATTTCTTGATCTGTCGGTGACAGAATTTCTAATGAAAGTAATGATGGATAAAACATTAATTTAACAATAATATAATACATATTGGCATTTTTACTTTTATAAAACAATTTTTTAATAGCGGTTTTATAGAGAAAATAACAATACATTTACGTACAATATAAGTATTTGAGGACTAAAGACCAATGAAAATTAATTAAGTATACAGTTAGGATAACCTTTGTTAATTGATAATAGATCGTTGAATTTTTCAACAACTGATTCAAATAGTAGACATTTTGTTTTAAAATACATATAAGGTTATAAGTGGGCAGTTGATTTTAAAATCTGACAATATTTTTTCTCGATACCTACATAAGGTGTTATTTTTTTCAGAGTAGTCTACGTTAAATAACCGAGCATTTGTTGAAAGAATTATTTAAAATGACCATATTGTCAGATCCGACAATCGTTTGTGGTAAGCTAAGCAACGAATATGCAGGCAGAGCTGCTAGTTCTATCGCAAAAACAACTACGCTTCTGTTCAACACATATAGTGAGAAAGATTTTTTACGGATAGTAAAATCAAAAGTCATAATCTCCTAGATGGAAAACTGGACGAGCTATAATTTCCACTATACAATAAAATTCAACCTATCTATCCAGTTAACTCAGCGAAAAAACTATCAACAACTTTGAACGCCTTCGTTTAGGCCACACTTTAACAACACTACAGTACCTTCTAACGAAAGAAAATCCTCCAACGAGTTCGAGCTGCACACAAACACTAGATATCCAACACCTCTAATATCAACATAACAAATTTAGATACAATAAGTATTACTATAACAGATCTTAATTTTAAATTATAATATATTACAGCGAGTCGAAAGCCCTTGCGGCTTGTAGCTCTGTAATCCTTTTTTTTTTTTTTATAATCGGCGCACACTCAAGGAGTTTTTTGTATACCCTTAATATGCCAGAGACACAGTGTGAGCATTAAGAAAAAAGGGACGGGTTAGAAAGGAGGTGTCGGTGTACATTGGTTTTGAATTCTTGAACATTGCAATGAGTGGAAAAGACAGAGCGTGGCAAGGAATTCCACATTCGCGTAGTACGGCTGAAGAATTGAGAATTTGTGTTGAAGATGATGTGTTACTCCTACTAGTGTTGTGGGTTAAGTGTTTGCACGAATCTATACTCAGAATGTGTTCGATACTGATTTGTGATTGACAGTTTGGGCAAGTAGGTGGAATTTCTTTTCTTAGCAGATGCTGGTGTGTAAGCTTGGTATGTCCTAGACGCAATCTGACGAATATAGTGTTCATCTGTTTGGAGGTGGTGGTGGGGTATATTGGTTTGGTTTTGTTG
The DNA here is from genome assembly GCA_911387755.1 of Chrysotoxum bicinctum. Classification (NCBI taxonomy): domain Eukaryota; kingdom Metazoa; phylum Arthropoda; class Insecta; order Diptera; family Syrphidae; genus Chrysotoxum; species Chrysotoxum bicinctum. The sequence continues at coordinate 92,904,540 of OU426987.1, forward strand.
GCATTTATAGCTTTATATCGATGCATGTAGTTGCTCCATTCGATAAGTGAAAGTTCTTTGACTTTATTTTGAACAACACGAGAATATCGAGATGTTCAGTTTCACTGATGCAAGTGTCACTCATTGATAGTGGCAAGGGGGGAATATCACGCTTTAACGATATAAGACAGCATTGAGTTTTCGAAGCATTAAATTCGACACGGTTTCTTATTCCCCATAGTACAATGCTGTTTAGGTCGTAATTTAATGAGCTTATCATATTTTGTCGTTGCAGTTCCACATCCGAAGAGGACGGATGTGAGTCTGAAAACGAGTATGAAAAGCTGAGAGTACTATCGTCAGCGAAACAATTAAAAAAAAAAAAAAAAAAAAAGAATTAGAAGAGACTTAACATTTGAAAGTACTTTGCTTCTATATAATACTATTGTCTTACCCCATTTTAATTATTGTTCAACTCTTTTGTATGGTTGTCAACAAGAAATAGTAAATCGGCTTCAATTATTGCAAAATAAAGCAATGCGAATGATATTGAGAGTGAATGTCTACACCCCAATAAGAGTGATGTTGGAAGTTTTAAATTGGATGAGTGTTAAACAGAGACTTAGATATAGCGCTATGTTATTAATATATAAAATGAAAAACAATATGGTTCCTGAATACTTAAAAGTTAATATTATCAACGTTGGAGAATTACAACCTTATAATTTACGCAACAGTGAAAATTTGAGGCCCAATAGGTGTAACAGAAGTAGCACCCAGGACTCAGTTATGTATATGGGAATAAATTCTTTTAATAGACTTCCAAGTGAATTGAAGAATGAGCTAAGTATAAATGTTTTTAAAAATAAACTTATTTTGTATATAAAAAATAGTGATTAATAATACATAGATGTTTTATTGTAAAGGTTTGTCTGACCTTATATATTGAGTATTTTAGAATCTAGAGCACACATCAGAGCCTAATCTCCTGCAATGTAGAGATAGGTACTCTTGGCGTAAGCTGAGATGGTTCCAGAAACTCTGTTATTATTATTAGAAGTTGTAGACAGGAGATCATTAATAAAAATGAGGAAGAGGGTCGGTGACAAAACGGAGCCCTGGGGCACACCAGCATTTATATTGTGGGTTTCAGACTTGAATCCGTCTAGTACAACTTGTATTGAACGGTTCGAAAGAAAATTTCTAATCCAAAGAAGTAGGGATTCGTCGATGCCGAAAGCACGCATTTTCGATAAAAGAGCAAGATGCCAGACTTTATCAAATGCCTTTGAAATATCAAGTGCAATAATCTTACTTTCTCCGAAACAATGAAAAGATTTGTTCCACTTTTCGGTTAGATAAACCATCAAATCACCAGTGGACCTATTGCTACGAAAGCCATACTGCCGGTCATTAAGAAGCTTTCGTTCTTCAAGATATTTCTTGAGCTGATAAGTAATCAGCGTTTCAATGACCTTAGAAAGAAGGGAAGTTAGTGCTATCGGTCGATAACTTGAGGGAGAAGAAGAGTCGCCTTTTTTTGGAATCGGCTGAACAAATGCTGTTTTCCAACTGCTCGGAACTGGAAAAGCTTACGCAGGGGTTTTGCTAGCGTGGAAGAACACCTCTTCAGAATAATAGCGGGGATACCATCCGGACCAGCGGATTTATGTATGTTAAGATCCTTCAAGACTCTTGCCACGGTACGAGTACGAAAGAAGATTTGTCCCATAGAATCATTAACGCGCTCAAAAATTGGGGGAGTCATGACACTAACCGGCAAGGTGGAATTTGCGGCGAACTGCCTTACAAACAAGTTAGCTTTATCAATAGAGCTAAAAAAAGAAGTGTAGTACTAACCTAGCAATTTAAGATTACTCTGTTAAGCTGTATTAATAAATAAAATAAATATATAAATCTTTATAAAACTAACAAAATAAATAATAACTCCACCTGAACCCAAGTTCATTGTTATTTTTTTAATGACAAAATCAAGCTGTTATAACTCTATTCGCTGTCTCTGCAGTACCATTACGAAAAGAGGCACTACAAAAAAAAGCCAATCGAATTTTGTGGTTCAATGAATTTAAGTTCTAAGAACACAGGATGCACGGATATTCTTCATCTTGAATATGTCATACCTAAGACCCTGTCAGCTCCATACCATTGGTATATTTTGGCATTTAACTCTGAAAATGCATTACACTCATTATAAATTGAGTCAATGAGAATTTGTTCTCTTTTTAACAAAGAGAACATATTCTGTAAAACGATATTTATCCTATTATTAATTTTGTTTCAAAACTGAGTGAGTTTTTTTATATTACTATGTACTCGTAGATTAGCAAAAAAGACGCCAATTATAGAAGTATCAAAAGAACGATTCAGTCCGATATAAACAGAATACAGTAGTCCTATAATGTGAATTTCTCTAAAATGTGAACCGCCAAAACTTTACATTGTCATCTCTATAATGTGAACTTCCGAAATGTTCGCATTTTAAAATGTGTATTTCATTTTGTGACAGTTTTTATATTTCTCTTTTTAGTTTTGCGTGCGATATAAAGAACTAAATTAACTGTTATTAGTCTAGACATATTTCAAGGTTTTCAATGCAGCTGTAGTCGAGAGAGCATCTCCTGCCAGTTGTGTAGGTACACTTTACATTGTTATGCTTTTTGTTATGATGCTTTTTGATCAGTTTGTATAATAGAACGTAAACAAAAAGTTAATCGATTTTTTTCGATAAAGAACTGAAAAAAATGAATCCTTCTAAAATCCGAAATCGCCTTGTTTTCTTTTTATTATAATTCACACGCGCTCAAGGTTTTAGAGAACCTTAATGTTAAACATAGCACAGGCGATTGGGAAATTAGCGGGGAAAGAAAGGAGGTTCAATGAACATTGGTCTGAATGTTTGCAAATTGAAATGGCAAGGGAAAATAGTGCCGGGTAAGTTATTCCATAATCGTGTTGTGCGACTAAAAAACAAATCTCCATTTTTGACGGTACGACCAAAATAAGGGACGAGAGTGAGCTGATGGGCATTCCTAGCGAAGCGGGTAACACGGCTAAACTGATAAAGGGGGGAATGCAACTGGCTACTTCGAGTGAACATTGTTAATGAAAGAAGCGATACAACAAGGAATTACATGAAACATTCCGACCGTGTTCAAGAGATAGGATTGAATCCATGATAGCTCTGTTTTCTATCAGTTTTAGCGCTCCGTTCTGAATTCTATACAATTAGTGGAGAGAAGTTTGTTCTGCGCCTGCTCAAAGATATCAGTTATACTAGAGTTTTTCACGTATAAACGCCTTATAAATGACAGCCAGATCAGAAGGGGTGAACAATTTCTTACATCTATATAGACCCCTAAGGGGGTCTCTAGAATGTAGAATGTGGTTATTCCAAGAAGATCGCCGTTGACACAATTGACATACATTCCGAGTACAGAGAGCTTTTCGGTTTCTTCGATGTAAGTGCCATTCAAGGACACAAAGGGTATATTTTGCTTCAACCACAAAAGACACCACTGATTTTGAGAAGGAGTATGAGAAGCTGAGAGTAGAGTCGTCGGCAAAACAATGAAGTCGATTAGAAGTTTTTGACAAGAGATCATTTATAAAAATGAGGAAGAGAATCGGAGACAGAACGGAGCCCTGGGGCACACCAGCATTTATTTTGTATAGATCAGACTTGAAACCGTCCAATACAACATGTATTGAACGATATAGAAGATAATTTCTAATCATACCAAACGCACGCATTTTCGATAAGAGAACCTGGTGCCAAACTCTTACTTTCTATTAAAATAATGTAAATATTTACTGTTCCACTCTTCGGTGAGATATGCTATCAGATCACCAGTGGAACGATTGCTGCGAAAGTTGTATTGCCGGTCATTAAGAAACTTTCGATCTTCTAGATATTTCTTGAGCTGATGATTTATCAAAAAATCCATGACCTTGGAAAGAAGGGATATAAGCGAAATTGGTCTATAAGAGGAGGGGTAGGAAGGATCTACTTTTTTAGGAACAGGCTGGACAAATGCTATTTTCTAGGGAAGATTCCAGGACAGTAGGAGCTTACGCAATGGTTTTGCCAACTATGAAGCACACCTTTCAGAAGAATGGGGTGTATACCATCAAGACCAGCGGATTTGTTTATACCGAGATCTCGAAGGGCTCTTGCTCTTTGGAAATATGCTTGTCCCGTTGAATTATTTACGTTCACATTATCGAGGGACTACTGTATTACGATTAACCTAAAATTAAATTATGATTTCAAATACTTTTTTAACAGAGTCGATAGTATGAGAGTGCTAGTGTTCTTCTTAACTATAGTACTAAAAGCATATTTATTAATAAAATAAATAAATACAAATCATTATTAAAGCTTCTTTGAAAAAGTTATACAAGTTTTTGAAGATATACTTTCCTAACAAGGGTTGTAGAAAATTGATTTTTTAACCTACTGGAATAATCGTAAAATTCTAAAAATCCGGATAAAACGTTTGAAAGTAAAAAGTCGAAAAAAGGACGTTTGATAAATAATCCTAAAACGAAAAAAAAAACTATTATTGCGTCAAACACTATCAGGAGAACAACTAAAATTACTCTTGCGGTTTAACACTTTGACAATTAGAGGTGAATTAATGTTAAGCAAACAAAAAAAATCCTTGAGCTACTCCCATACCTACAATTTGTTAACTGTTAACTTATCATTGCTAATATAAACTTTATCCTAGTCTTGTTCTTACAACGTCAAACAGACCTATGGGAAAAAGTAAAATATTAAAAACTTCATATCTACTTACGGAGTATCTTTTGCTGGTTCTTCCTCTTTTTGTGGGACTTTTCGCTTTGCTGAAGATCGGGTAGATTTTAGCATTTCCGATTTAAAGGCTGTTTTACTAGCAACGAAATTTCTTTGAGCTTTGCTGGCTGATTTTGATGTTTGTCCTTCATCAATAGATCTGTAGAATACAAATAAGAAATACATCACAGATACAAAAAACTAAAATAATAACCAAATCAAGTCTTACTCTATATCTTCTTTTTTAATTTCAATTTCTTCACTGTCTTCCGTTTTGATTTCAATCGCTGGCAATTCGAAGCTCGGTGTTTCTTTATCCTTTTCGTCAGATGGCTCAATTTCAGCTGGTTCAGGCTTTTTTGATGTTTTAATTGGTGATTCTTCCAGAACAACCGATTCCGTTGCCAATTTTGAAGAAGACTCTGGGTCTACAATATTTGTAGTTTGTTCTCCAGACGAATCCTCTACTTGTAATGGTTCCATTTCATCATCGCTTACGTCAAAGGTAGCAAGAATTCTGTACTCTTTTTTCTTTGTTTCAGGATGGGTAGTAGTTGTATTTTTCGCGGATTTTATTTTCACTGATACTGCTTCTTCGAGTTCCTGCTTTTCTGCTTTGTCACATTCATCTGCGCATTCCACAACAACAATCACTTCATCGTCCTCCTCCACCTCCACCTTCTTGTTCTTTTCATTTTCTTGATTTTTGACATCAGAATTACTCTGACAGATCGATTTAGACCTTTGAACTTTTGCTGCTTTTTTAAATTTTGATATTTTGCTATCGAAGTCCGAAGAAGGTTTAGAAGATTTTGGCACTTTCGTATCTTTTATCACAATTTTCGTTGTCGAATCGGCATCTGCCACTGTAGTATTTTTGGATATATTTACAAGTTTAGAGGGTTCCTTAACTTGGGCACTGCTTGAATTTTTTGGAAGAAGTTTAACTTTCTTAAGAGGTGGCAAATCATGCTTAAGTTTAACAAAACCATGTTCAGAGCGTACTTTTTCTGGTTTTAAGTATTCCTTGGAGCACTGAACCGATTTCATATATGTCAATGGGTTTGATAGTACAACGTGTGGAGGTTTTATTTGTGCTGGGGTTGAAGGAGGAGCCAGATCTTTGTTTTCTGTTGCTGTTAAATCTTTGCCAGTTTTGAGTTGTGAAATTGACGCACCAGGTGCATTATAAAATTCTGGCTTTTTCTTCACAGGATATGGTTCATCCACGTGGAATCCCTCGTCCACTATCATTATGTCATCTACCATTTCCACGTTTCTTGCGCAATTCAAACTTTGTTTTCGTTTACTTCGGTGCATACGCATCATAGCTTCCCGTTGACGGTTGAGCGTCGCCAGCATTACTTCGTTGCTATTAGAGTTATCTCCTGCACCAGGATACACAGCCGGATCAAGTTGAACCCCGAAGTTATGAACTTCTTCATTGGCCGAAGGTGTTTGCAATGATTGATCATCGTCACTTTCATCCGAAACCACTATAACTGTACTGCTATATCTTTGAAGTGCAGCATGAGTATTGCCAGACTTCTTTCGGATCACAGAACTGTTCATATGGCGTTTTGTTGGTCGTTGTTTTCGAATGGACGATTCTTTTTCGGCAGCAGGAACAGTAATAATTTGGACTGATGTCTCAGCTGGCAGTTTGTAAGACATGGTTGTTGGTGTTACTTCCATCGTTTCTGGAGGAATGGTTATGTGATATGTTTGTTGCTGCATCACAACTGGAAGCGGTGCTAAAAGTGGACCCAGAATTTGTATGAGATCTGTGTCTTGCAAAAGGTTGGGATCAACGATGATGTCGTTGAAATTAGTGTCCTTTAGGCGTTGTATTTGAATGTCAAGTGTTTGACTATTGTAAGGCCATTTCAAGGCTTTCAGAATCAACTTCAAGAGATCCACATCTTTAATAATACTGCCCAGTGGCATACCGTGTCCCATGACATGAGGATTTCCCGTCACTACAGGATGAATCTCAACATTTTGTGGTATTGTAGGACCCTCGGAAATATGCCTGAGAGGAGAAGTTGGGTTAATTTGAGGTCTCAGTGGCGGACATTTATTTTTGGGAGGATTTTCCAATGTTACCGTTGTGGTATTAGTTTGCGGTTGAGGAATTTGAACAATTTGATTAGCATCTAGGGTTATTGGAGTTACTTTCCTCTTTTTGGGCATTCGATGTACAATCGTAACTGGGACTTGAACATTTGGGCTGCTGGTCACAGCATTTCGACTTATGTGATCGGGGCTAAAAGCCATTCCCATGGAATCTCTCTTGCTTTGAGCTACTTGTAATTTTTTCTGTATATCCTTTGTCAAAGGATCTGACATCGAAACATCTACCACAACTTCTTCCGGTTTGCTTCCCAAATTCGTTGGTGATGATTTAATGATGACGCCACTTTTATAACTGTCTTGGATTGTTCCAACTGACTATATTTACATGTGACAAAAAAAATTACATAATTTTCATGATTGAAAAGATATTTGCATAAAACTTACTTCAGGAGATCTATGTCTAAGAAAATCTTTGAAAAGATTCTCGCTACGTTTGGCAATGACTTGTAGGAATTCAATGGCCATAAGTTTATCAAAGCATTTTTTGCATATTGTCTTCGGAAGTTGGTCATCTTCTGAAATCTAGAAGAAAAAATTGGCATGACCTTAGGAAAGCTAGTTGTTTAAAATGTATTAAGTGTAATGTTAAGAGATCAGTTTGATTTTTTGTTGTTTTTTTTTTTTAAGACAGGACTTGGCACAAATAAACACTGTTAATGTGAGGAAAACGTTTAAAAAAATATCCAGTTTCACTAGAACTACATGGCAGAGGAATTGAGTGGCATTTTTTTATATACTGAACTTGAATATGAGATTTAAGAACGTATGTAGAATCCCTGGCCATATTATTAGACGCACTGTAAATTTTAAGCAAAATCAAAAGCAATTACTGTTTTGAATATTTAACTGCAGTAAATTTGTCCTTTTTATATAATAACTGCTATAAATTAGACCATATTTGGACAAAGATGAAAATAACAGAATTCAAATATTTAGTATGTACAAATGTACATATGAGGGAAACATCTAATAAGAAAATAAAATGTTTCCAGAATGTGATCTTGCATCAGTCAGTCTCAGAGATAGCAAAATATAAAGGTATTTTTGTACCATCTATACAAATAGGGTAGCCGTTTTCTCACAAAATTGATCATTTTTTGAAAAATAGGGACACAATTCTGCTGGTTAAATTAAATTGTTTCTGATTATATCATCAGCACAACAAGTGAAAGTTTATTAATTATGAAACGGTTGTTTTTTGTATACAAGACATAGTTACAGCTAATATTTTTAGCTAAATATTTAACAGAAAACAATAATTTTACTATATTCCATGTTGCATATGAAGGGTCCAAAGAAAAAACGATTTTAATCCACCATTAAATGAAGAAATATGTTTGGAAGAATGGCAAAATACATATAATTTGGACTCGTGTGGGTTTGTGTTTCCAAAGTTGGGATAGATTTTATGTGCCCCTTTATGCTCTTTTTTTAATCTCAACTGATAATCATACTCAGTACTTGCATTAGGATACCAGCATTGTTTGTATAAATTACAGAAGGTAAAACATAAAGAGTCGATCTGTTCATATTTCTAACGTCCTAAGTTTTTAACTGTTTCATCGTTAGAAAAAAATTGATTTATGTACATATTTCAAACCCAATTATTCGCAAAGAAAGGATAAAAAAAGTTCAGTTTTACATTCTGAAGGCTTTTTCTCTCAGGTCTCTCGGTAGTTAACGTCCAAAAAGATATAGAACTGAAAATTTTCCGGTTTTCGTATTTTTACGTTAAATGTTAATAAATATACTCCACAAAGCCGAATCCTTTCCTCTAGTTAACTTCCCATAGCGAGTAATTGTAATCGGTCCGATTTGTCAAATTAGAATTTTTGACATTTCTCGACGTTTCAAGGTCCCTAGAGGCTATATCAATCATTTTTAGAGAGATGTATGTGTGTGTGTGTAAGTACGTTCGTACGTTCGTACGTCTGTACGTTCTGGTACCATTTTTCGTCGTCGATATCGCAAGAACGAGTAAAGATATCGACTTCAAATAAATTTTGTTTAATAGATAATAACTTCGAAAGAGGCCGAAAGGGCGTTTATTAAAAGTCAGTGAGTAGTTTTTTCACTAAAATGGTTTAAAAAAAGAGTAAAAATTTTGGTTAGTTTCAAATATCTCACGAAAAAATAATGCTATTGAATTCGAATAAAATTTAATGTACTCATTATGAGGTCATACAGATTTGGTATAAATTTGGAAAAAAATGAACATACCGTTATTTTTTTAAATAAAAAAAACTGAAAAAAAAAATTTTATAACCCAGATATTCTAAGAACGGAAAACAATTTGAAACTCAAAATAATTTTATTTTACGAAAAATAATGTGTTTGACAACTGGTGAAAATTTAAAAAAAAATCAGTTTACAGTTTTTTTTACAAAAAATAAAAAACTATATAAAATTCTATTGAAAATTGGTAAACATTGTTTTTCGACTCAAATTTCTCGAGAACTAGTAGTGATATTGACTTCTAATTTAGTTTATTTTATACATAGTATAATTTTGTACAATTGGAAAATGTTGACAAATATAGTTTTTTCTTAAACAAATGGGAAGTTATCAGTGTGGGTAGCACCCAGCCTCTTTTTTCTCTTTTAAATTGAAAGTTCATACATAAGAAACTCAAATATAGAAAACCTGTTCGTAATTATACACATTTTTTTATCTTGAATTGCGGCTTAGAATTTTCCAACAAAACGTTAGCTAGAATTATGGAAAGCGCCCAAATGATTTTTGAATATTCTGTCCTTCGAATTTCATTGCTGTTTTTAAATACAAATATATTCTAATTAATTAATGAACAATACTATCGGAAATGATTCTTAAGCATGTTCTAAGATAAAAATCGGGCCTATCTCCAATGTGGACATCACACACCGAGGAGTTAAGAAAAGGCTGACTTTGTTGTACCCTGACTCATGTTAACCCAAATAGATCTGTTAATAACTAATCGAAGAAAATCTAATTACTAAACCTGTTTCATTTTTCTTCCTCATGCTAATTAATGCTTTCAGGTCACTTTTCTCTAAAACAAATTTTTACGTCGAGTCTTCATTAAATCAAAAATACACATTAAAAATACATTAGCATTTTGGACTCTACAAAAAAATTGTGCTGCCATCCTCTAAAAAAGGCCATATCTCGATTTTTGTTGTTTTGTGATAAATGCGTTTTACTGGTTTTGATTTTCGCAACATCAAATTAAATGTTATTGAAAATTCTTGAAAATGATCTGTTGTTAAAAAAAAGTTTATTTTATTTTATGGTATTTATGATTTTTAGTTATTTTGTTTATTTGTTTGAGAAAATTGACTTGCGCCTTTTTGTTTAGTAGCTTTGGTCATTTGTTTAGCTTATGCTATGCATCTTTCTTGTTTTTATCTTTATTTTTGTTTTTAAAAAAGGGTAAGACTTTTTTCAACTTATGCAATTTTTTAGTGTCTTCACTAGGCAAAAAAGGCGCATCTCCATATCTTAGGTGTTATGAACAAATGAAATCGTAAGACACTACGCAAAAGAATATTTTTTTGTTTCCACACAAAAATAAGACACTGTTTTACGATTCCAATAATGCCTTAAACTCAATTTTTGATTTTTTGGCGCTTTATCCCTTTGTTCTTACGGCGGCAGTGTAGCTCTCCTGCATTCCTGCTGACGCGCTCACATGAATGATTAAGAGTTGTAAGTTTGTATATTTAAGGCTCGGTCAAACAGAACTCGTTTTTACGCCGCGTTCAAAAGCAGCGTGGTATTACATTGCATTGCAATACATGCCCCACATCACACTGAACGCGTTTTTGACGCCGCGTTGAATTCACCTTGGCGTTGCAACGCGGCGGTGAAACGCGACGTTGTTTGAAATTACAGATTATTTCTAACGCTGCGGCTGTCAAAGGAATTTTAAATTTGGCAAGATGGAAAAACTAATTAATTGGTGAGAAATTACCCATACCCATGTCTATACGATATGGGTGATAAATCATATAAAACACTGGCTTAAAAGCCGAAATTTGGGAGACAATAGAAATAGAATTGAATGAAAACGGTAAGTAAGTAACTCCATGAAGCTTTCAAATATTGCACCTGCTATACTATTGGCTCTTGCTGACCAATTGGGAGAATTTATGATTCCACCACTAGAGAGATTGACAACAATTGTGGAAGAAACTGTTGTCGATGATAAGGATCAACTAAACTTGGCTAATTTGAGTAAGTAATTGAGATTGAATCCCTAAAGATTGAGCATTTGGTGTTACTAGTTTGCGCTAAAATGTGCAAGTGAATCAACTCGTGAAGTTCTTCGAAGCAATTTTGCGACATTCGAAAGCACGAATAAAAGAGGTCTCCGTGTGACTCTAGCTACCCGCAGAGCCGGTGATATTCGCCAATTTCTTCTCTTTTTTTGTTAATTGGATGTACCCAAATTCTTTTTCTCTCACGGGAGTTTCGTAAAATAGCAAATTTGGAAACGCGTTCTGTTTGACCGAGCCTTTAAGCTTTCTACGAGCTATTTACATCTAATTTATTATTTGAAGCCTTGAAAGGATGAATGTGTTAAGCGACATTTTTAAAAATTTGAGTTACAAGCATTTAAAGTTTATTTACTATTACTTTTTTTACCAAAGTGGTTGCATATAACGCCTTCATCTTTGGCTAAATATGAATCTATAGGCGATAGAAGAGTACAGATGAGTTAGAAATTTAAGGTTCCATATAAAACTTTCATCTGTAAGAAAAAAGTCAAATTTCATAAAATTTCACTTAATACCTTCATCCTTTCAACGCTTCATTTATTTTATTTATTGCACAATTATCATGCTAACAAGGTCATCAATATGTAATCTTATTGTTTGAATAGTTTTCAAAAGTGTTAAAGCTTGAAATCATTCGTAATTTTCTGTGATTTTTACAGGATATTGTTGAAGCACTCGACGGTCAAGGTTAAAGCCACCATGGTTCTAATTAGACGAAATTCACGAAAAAAAAAAACAGAAAATCTTACCGCGGGAAATGAGCATTCCTCAATTATCTATATCTCTCGTAAGATCACAATACATTTTTGCCTCAAGGCATATAGATGACACTCTGAACAGTTATATTGAAGCAGAAAAAAATAAGAAAACATCGAAACAGTTCTGCTACAGAACGAAAGACAAAAACATCTATAGAACAGGCCAAAAAATGTGCCTCTCTTTATATCGTGGGATTATTGGCCAGATGGAAACTCAGACTTCAACCCAATACATTAGATGCTGCCGATGCCGGAGATATTTCCGATGTAATAGTCTCTTCTACTCCACACAGAAATATTGAGTCAATGAAGCGAACCCTTTTCCGTGCGGTGAAAATCAAGTGCGTGTAACGATTAATGATTGACTTAAGGCTAAAATAATTTCTTATGATGTCTTTTATGAATTCTAATCTTGCATATGCCCAATAAATATTATAAACATATTTCACAAAATGTTAGTACTTTCATTTGAGATTCATTTCATTTCATATTAATCCAAATATTTATGACTATACTAGGAAAATATAGATATGTTTTTAAGGGATTATAAAATCCTTAATATAAAGGGTGGTTAAATTTTAAGGGCCGATGTTGAATGTGAACCACACCTAAACGTCAAGTTTTTTTCTGTATTTCATTTGACATTTCTCAATTTCAGACTAACTCAATTTGAACAATCGAGCAACGCGTTAAAGTTATACTGCCTTATTATGAAAATGGGCGTTCAAATCAAAATGCATATCGTGCACTTCGTGATTTTTTCGGTCAATTTAATCGTCCTAATGTGCGTACAATCGGAAAAATCGTGCAAAAATTTGAGCAAACCGGGTCTGTAGGAGATGTGAAAATACCAGTGCATGCTCGTACAGCTTGTACTGCAGAAAATATTGCTGCTGTTCGCGATAGTGGGGCTGAAGAGCCGTCCACCTCAACTCGTCGTCGTGCCCAACAATTGCACCTCTCACGCTCGTCGTTGATGAACATTATGCATAAAGACTTGCATTTACACGCTTACAAGGTGCAATTGACTAAAGAACTAAAGCCTCTTGACCATTTCAAGCCTCGTCAATGGTCAGAATGGTGGCAAGAAATGGCAACAGTGGATGATCAATTTTCAAAGAAAATCATCTTTAGTGATGAGGCACATTTTCACCTCAGTGGATTCGTCAATAAGCAGAATTGTCGCATTTGGGCGAATGATAATCCAAAAGTGATTGTCGAAAAACAAATGAACCCGCAAAGAGTGACTGTTTGGTGCGGTTTATGGGCTGGCGGCATCATCGGGCCGTATTTTTTTTCCAAAGTGAGGCCTGTCAGGCAGTATTGTGAATGGTGTTCGCTATCGTGAGATGATAACGAATTTTGTATGGCCCGAATTGGAAGATACGCATGTGGACGATATGTGGTTTCAACAGGACGGTGTCATTTGCAACACAGCTAACGAAACGATGTCTCTTTTGCGCGACAAATTCAATGGCCGTGTTATCTCACGTGGTGGCGATGTCAATTGGCCGCCAAGATCATGTGATTTGACACCGTTGGGCTTCTTTCTTTGGGGTTATTTGAAAGAAAAGGTGTACGTCGATAAGCCATCGGATGGAGGTGTGCCGCCGAGGTCGCGGCGGCCATTTGGCCGATATTTTGTTCCATACATAATTGAACCATACCATATTATCACAATAAAAAGAAATGACAATAATTTCCTAAATAATTTGTGTTTTATTCAAAATCAACATCGGGCCTTCAAATTTAACCACCCTTTATAATGGTTAAGTCATTTTTAACGTGGCGTACATCTATTTTTAATGAGGAACGCCAAGTCGCGCAGTAGACTTGTTGTTCCGAGGAAATCGTTGATGTACTTCCAACACAATAGAAATCTGATACACATTAATTTGAATTAAAAACACATTTCAGCCATAGTGTAAACCTTAATCCTTAAAACTTTTTTTCGGGACTTTCAAAATAAAAATGGTCAATTAACATATGTATTTTCAAAATGAAAGTTTTTGGGAAATGAAAATGAATTATCGAGTGTTGCCGAACTTTTACTTCTATAAACGCTGCTTATGTACCTATGTCTTCTGCGGTTAGAACTTTGTTGCGAAATTATGCTTGACAAATAAACTGAACGCTAATGTTCCATTTAACAATCACCATGGCATTCTTTTAAAAATACCTATTTGAAAAAGCAAACGCACTTAATGAAATTTAGTTAGCTAGTTGTTTCGTTTAGAGTTGAGGCAAATAAGTGAAAGAAATGTAGGTACAAATGGATTTTATTTGTTAAATATTTTTCAAAAATATGTTTAGGTATAGTTTGTGAAACACAAATGCCCTTAAGAAAATCTCTTAATTTACGATAGGTATGTATAGGTAGGCATACGTAGGTAGTTAGATTTGTGATTGTAATTGTATTTTGATCAAATTGGGCACATCAATGCTGCTATCATAATAACGGTTTGTTTGTATACAAAATATTTGTATCTAAATCGAGTTTTTTTTCGCTAAGATTTTAAAGGTATTCGTGCGTCAACATATTTATCACTAAATTGAAATTCGCACACACATATTAGGCAGGCACTATAGTGGATAGGTACTTTATACTTCAAGTTTCAAATACTAAAGTAAAATCTATACTTGTTCCCCAAAACAGGCTTTGCAACTCTCATTGCAAAACAAAAATAACAAAACTGCATCGCATCAGACATACATATATGTATCAAGCAGCAAAACTGAAAAATAAGCAAAACAAAAACATTAATTTCTGTACATTGCTCCTTAAGCACCTACCAACAAAGGTATAGGTATCTGCCCACCAACTGTCTATTTGCAACATGCATATTTTCAACTCCCCCTGAGTGCACCAGTATTACCCCACAAAATTGGCGGCAAATTTTAAAATCAAAACAAACAGCATGCGATTGGGGTTGAAATGGTCAAAATACAAACCGTTCCCCGAACGACCCTCATGAACTTATGATATTTGGCATTGAACTTTAATGCTCGAGTTGAGTGTCGAGTGGTGTCCATCTCAATGCACATCCATATGCTTCCACTCCAACCCAACGTAAATGTGACGATGATGAACTGGGCAAAGCAAATACAATCAAAGAGAATATTCAAAATGCACTTTTTTCATTAGTAGAACTCGTTGATTCTCAGTTGTCAGTTGATTCTGGTTGTATAGAAGTACCTTTAGTAAGAGAGAAGTGCAGTGTTGCTGTTGAGGCAGCTAGAGCCTATTTATTATTATATTGCTTACGCGGTGCACGTTTCGTGTGTATAGACAACACATACGGATCTCTTATAATGTAATGAAAAACATATGTGTATGAGTATCAGGAACATCCACTTTTACACAAAAAAAGTATTTTTGGATTCACAGCACCTACTAAAACGTAAACCCCCTGCCGCCCCTGCACACTACACAAAAGAACCACGAACTGAATTAGGAAGAAAAATTTCAACTGGGTTACATATTCGAGCGCGCCACCCCCACAGCTACCGAAATAGGACAAAACAACGAGCACGAAAACGAACCCCTCCCAATAGAAACCTACAGGAATATCCCTGTTGTTATATAGGATATCCTTGTTCCTGGAACCCATACCGATTCGATTGCCAACATTCACCTTCTTTATGCCTATAAACATTAGGGATTAGAAAGATACTCCACCTCTGAGCTATACTCACTTCTAGGTGTAGAAACTTTTCCAGAATCGATTTCAAACCAATTTTTTTGAATATCCCGATGTAATGTTCCTCGGATTTTGTTCTTTTCATTTTGGAATTAGAAGTACACACACGACAATAATGTTTAATCGAATCTTCGCCAAAGTATTTTCTTTTAATTTTATTTTCCTCCATCATCGTCGTCGACGTATTTGTCGTCATGTTAAATCGTTTTTCTGTTTGTACGTAGAAGAGTGGAAAGTAATAATCAACTAAACTTAACACTTTTCGTTTACTGTTTGGTGCTTCATTATGAACATAAATAACTTTTGTACTTTAAAAATAGAAAAATCAAAATGTTTATTTTGTTTTTTTTTTGTTGTTAATTATTTTTCTCAATTTTTCTTTTCTGTTTTGCTTGGTGATGGCAGACTTTTCAACTTCGTTCTTGAGGAGATCACACAAAAAACTAACACGAGTTTTGTGGGAGCGCTCGGTTCGCTTGTGAAAACACACACGCACACAACTTTGTTCATGAAAAATTCAGATTCCGAAAACCCATATTTTATTAACACTCATACACAGTAATTCCACTTTCAGTATGACTTTTGCTGACAAAATAGATAGAAGAGGTTCTTTTTTTTGTGCTCTTTGAGGGAGTTTTTTTTTGCTGCTTGGCATTCTGAAATTGTTGTTTATGGGGATGTGTGCGTGATTTCTTGCGTGTGTTTGAAATTTGAATTTTAACATTTATATTTGATTTGGTGGATAAACAAAATACAAAACTTTTTGAGTTTTGTTTTGGTCAGCTACTGTTTTCGGTTAGACTTTGAAATTATTTAAAATAGAATTCTTTTATTTTAGGGGAAAAAGTTCTCGTAAGATGGTTTGACTTAAATTGCTGATTTGTTATTTTATCTTTTGGGTCCGTGTAGGTACATATGTACATATGTATTAGATCTGTTTGGTAGTGTAACATATGGTTGTAACTTGTAAGTTGTGTTGTAACAACTAGAGTGCGGAGTTAGATAAATGAGAGCATATTCAGCGGAATTTTAAGACTGTGTGCATGTTGGTCCTCTCAAATCAAATGAGTAGGTATAGGCACATACTTCGATACAAATTAAAGGAGAAATCATTTTGAAAATAAATTGGTGAGTAAAAATGTAATTAATTATGAAAGTGTGTGTGTGAATCTTATTGAGAATATGCATTTGGTTATTTTTTGTAACAGTATTGAGAGAACGAGAAAGATTTCTATTTTACGTTTTTAATAGAACGGTTAAGCATTTGCATGTGTAAGTATGTATATGCATGACTGTATTTTTCACTTGCGGTATAAAAATTTCAAAGCAAAATTGAAATGAATGAGATTTAATTCGTGCATGTATGCAATAACAGTTTTGCAAATAAATCACAACTTGTTATACACATGCGAACACAGAAATTGTAACGATATTTTTAAATGATTGGACGCCATCTACGCATACAAATTAAAATATATGAACTGGCAAGTCGAAACGACACCAAGCGGTGAAGGGCAAGTGCTTGTGGTGTTGCTATTGAATATTTTTTAGAAGTAAAATAGCGTTTTTTGAAAAAAGAAAACACATCTAACAAGAATAAAAAAATTAAAATTGTGTGTTGTAGGTATATTATAAATGTACATACCTATGTACAAATATTTAAAGATTGTATGTAGGTACTTTTTAGCCATAATTTATTATAGCCAATGATCAATATGGGTTACAAAATCAAAATAAGATATGGGCCATTGTGACAGTAGTTTTGCATACGCATCTCATATCTTTTTCCTTGTGTTTGTTTATTTTCAGAACTGTAGTCTTATTTCTATATAAACTAAATAGCCATCTTTCCGTCAGATTGCCAACAGATCCTTGGATCATGGAAGATAATCCTTTTAAAGATCAAAATCTAACCTTGTTCTAATGCATGTATAAGAACCTAAACAGTCTATAGTGATAGTCTTACCCCTATTTGCTATCAGTTTATCCTTATTATTTTATACATAATCCTTCTTTAGAAATATGTTATACCGTGTGTTACCTTTGCATACATACCTACCCTATAGTATTACCATGTTGTGTGGTTTTGTGGTACCAACGCTATCCTGGTGGTGGCGCTGAAATTAGCGTACGATTTTACAGTAGAGAGTAGGATAAGATACAAAACAAGTAGGTACATAGTAAAAAAGAGAATATTTTATTATTAAATTTAGCAGAGACAAATCTTACAAGTACTATCGCTATGCTTAAGATGTCGCCCCAATCGTTCGTCTTCATCAGAGATCAGAGTACTATAAGTTTTATGTAGGTATAAAGGTAATGTATAATCATTTTATATTAAACAATTACTCACATCCTTTTTATTTGAATAGGTATGGATATGGAGTATTGAGTATTTATAATGATCCAAGGCCGTGCACAACAAAATACTGTAATTGATGCTGTTATTTCAAGATTGAATTTCAAATAATTGTATATTATTGAAGTTACAAAAAGCCAATAATTTCTATGCTAATAATAAAAAGATTTAAATATAAAAGTAAATTATAAAACTGTACTCTTTTTTAATAAAAATAACTTATAATTCACTATTTTATATCTCATTTTTAAAAAGGAATCTTTTTTATTTGATTTGTGAGTTTTTATTATTTACATTGAAAAATCGTATACATTGTATATATACATATATATACATATATATACAATAGTACACAGATTTTAAGAAAAGGTAGCCTCGACCACTCATTTTTTTATGGGGCTACGCTTACATCGCTACGCTTACCAACAAGTCAGCGGCCGGCGTCGTTAGAGCCAAAATTGAACGAAAGATATCAGACGTCGAAATATGTGGCCGAGTCATCGAATATTGTGTGAAACTCAAAACAATAATACAATTTTCGAGATAACTTAAATTGTTTGCATTAATTAAAAAAAAGACGTGAGTGCCGGAACTCACGGTTAAGATGAGTAAACATCAACGTTCGTCCGAGTGCCGAATTTTTTTTATCGAACCTATCTAATAAGCATACAATGCAATCGTAACTAAAACTTATAATACTGTTGTGAACAGAGCTTTATACTGCTACAGCGCCATCTGTTGGGAAATTGCATATCTAATTTATGGAAGAAACAAAAAGCTCTTTTCCAATGTCAAATGTATTGCCCCTTATTCCAACCATCTAGAACATTCCAAGATGTGAACCTTCGAGAACAACTAACTTGAGTATATAAGGGAGTGCTCGCGGTGAGCACGGGACAGTTGATTTTTGATTACGGAAGTGTGCAAAACCCTGCTTATTGGATTGTGAAAAGTGTAAAACAAGTGTGATTTTAAACTGAATAAAGTATTTGAATTGATTATAATTGAGATTTATTGGTGTGATTTGGAAAGTAAAAATAAAGAAGAGATAGTAGAAAGAGTAATAAGTTTTATTTAACGAAGTGTGCGGAAAAAAAAATAATAATGAGCAAGTTGCTGAAAGAACTCAACTGTAATGAGCTGAAAAGTGAATTGGGCAAGCGAGAACTTTCTAGAGCAGGATCGAAAAATGAGCTTGTTCTGCGTTTTGGCCGAATATTTGAAACAACAAAATGAAGACCTGGATATTTTCATCTTTGAAGCTGACGCTGAGGAAGCAGACGTAAGTAAAAATGTAGATGCTCAAATATGATTAGTCTTCTGCTTCAACGTTTCGAAGAGCAACGAAATGAGCAGAAAAACGAACAAAAGAATGTTCTCGAACGTCTCGAAGAGCAACGAAATGAACAAAAGAAAGAACAGGAGAATGTACAAAGGAACGTTCTCGAATGCCTGGATAAACAGCATAGCGAACAAAAAGACCTTCTCGAAGAGCAGAGAAACATGCTAGAAGGCAAGCTTGTTAACATTGAGAAGAATGTATCTGCATTTGATGAACGTGTTTCATTGTTGGAGAATCAAGCCAAACGTGTTTCATTATTGGAGAATCAAGTCAACAACAAAATGGAGACGTTTTCAAAAGAGCTAGATCGCATTCGAAATATAAAGATTCGGGAAAGTTCTGGAGAAACCTTGAGGAAAAAGGAGATGCAACCTCCAACCTTTGATGGACAAACTTCTTGGTCTATATACAAGAAGCAATTCGAGGCAGCTTCTACAGCAAATGGCTGGGATGAGGCTGACAAGTGTTTAGCTCTAACCCTTGCTCTTAGAGGAGCAGCTGCTGAGTTATTGCTAACCATACCAGCAGATAAGAGCGGCGACTTTAATTACTTGGTTGAGGCTATAGACAAACGCTTTGGCAATAGCCATATGAAAGAAGTCTTCAAAGTACGACTCTATTCCAGAGTTCAGAAGAGGGGCGAAACTCTACAACAGCTACAAGCGGACATTGAAAGGCTTGTTCATCTTGCATATCCAGATGTTGGAGAAGAAATCCGTAACCAGTTTGCAGTCGAGGCATTTGTTCGCGCCGTTTCCGACATACATCTTCAAAGGGCCGTGCGAACTGCTGGAAAACGAACGCTTTCTGAAACATTAGCGTTTGCCTTGACAATGGAAGCAGCAGAGCAAGCTTCTCACGGAGTACATCGACTTAGAGAAGCCATCGTCGAAGAATGCTCATGCCGAAGAACTGATGTCCAAACAAACCAACGAAACGGACGTGCAAAGTGCTGGAATTGCAACAAGACTGGACATTTACAGCGTCAATGTCGATTACCACCAAGAAGAGCTTGTCAACATTGTGGACACGGAGTTTCAAATTCAGAACAAGGTAACAATAACACCAGTATTACTTCCCGAACAAGTTTCCCAACAGAGAAACAAGTAAGAACCAACTTCGAGGGGCAGAAGCTGGCTAGAAACACCATCCAGATTTCTCAGACCAAACGAAACAATAAAAGTCTGACTGCCGAGGCAACGTCAAATGGCAACAAACGCATGGTCGCCATCAACACACTGCGAATAATTGCTGACCCCATTTGTGGATGGAGCAATGAAGAAATAAGATCTGCTCAACAAGAAGACCCCGACATTGAACCTCTTCTGGCATGGAAGGAACATGAAGAAAAACCCGCATGGAATGACATTTCCCATAGGAGTCCAGTTTTAAAGGCCTATTGGGCACAATGGGACTCACTTCATGTGCGAGAAAACTGCAAGGAAAAATGATGCAATATAATGTTGGCTCACCTTTTGAAAGGATTAATCGACATCCACGAAAGTACTAGGACTAGAATGAGCGCTTACAGCGATCGAATGAAGACAAGGTACGACACAAGAGCAAACACGACAGGATTCCAAGTAGGAGATCGTGTATGGCTGTATAATCCACACCGTCAAAAGGGATTGTCGCCGAAACTTCAACAAAACTTGGAAGGCCCTTATACTGTCGTCACGAAAATCAATGATGTCGTTTACTGAATTCAAAGAGGGTTAAGAGGAAAGTTAAAAGTTGTGCATAGCGATCGACTGCACCGATACAGTGGCGAAGCTGGAGATAGAATTGTTCGGGACGAACAATCTTAAGAAGGGGGCAATGTTGTGAACAGAGCTTTATACTACTACAGCGCCATCTGTTGGGAAATTGCATATCTAATTTATGGAAGAAACAAAAAGCTCTTTTCCAATGTCAAATGTATTTCCCCTTATTCCAACCATCTAGAACATTCCAAGATGAGAACCTTCGAGAACAACTAACTTGAGTATATAAGGGAGTGCTCGCGGTGAGCACGGGACAGTTGATTTTTGATTACGGAAGTGTGCAAAACTCTGCTTATTGGATTGTGGAAAGTTTAAATAAGTGTGATTTTAAATTGAATAAAGTATTTGAATTGATTATAAATTGAGATTTATTGGTGTGATTTGGACAGTAAAAATAAAGAAGAGATACTAGAAAGAGTAATAAATTTTATTTAACGAACCTAGCAAAAATATTACAATACTATCAAGAAGACGAAAGATTGTGGCGACATCTTAAGGCTAGGGACGGCAACTGCTAGATTTGTCTTTGCTAAGTTTGATAATAAAATATTCTCATTTTTACTACTTGTTTTGTATGTTATCCTACTCTCCACTGTAAAAGCGTGCGCTTATTTCTACTCCACCACCAGGCTAGCGTTCACAATACAAAATCACGCTCCATGATAATACTATAGGTTATATATACAAAGCTACTGGTGGTCTCGAACAGCTACCTCAACTCGTTTAGGTACACCGCTTTTATATACATTATGTATCTTTTCTTCAGTGTAGGTACTTCGTAATTTTCAGGTAGAATTTTACAATTTTAAATTGTTTTGGTGGGAGCGAATTAGCTGGATTTCGTTAGGTTTAAAACAAAACCCATAAAATATCCAGTATATATGTACGTCCACCTTTCTTTTCTCATCAAGTAGATTACCAGAACTCGAAACTAAAATCTAATTCCTATTTGTTACTTGTTTCAGCCCGGGTTTTTCACGGGTTTATGATCCTTCTTTGGATGCTCCTTTAAAGTACGGCTCCACCTGATTCATTTGCTAGTCTTTCTGATTCACTGGCCGACTTATCGAACTGGTGACCTCAGACCTCGGCCATCTTGACCAACCGACAAAATTCGCCTTTACTAAAAGAAACAGTACACTCATCACTATCGTTATTCTATATAAGAACTTCCTTTTTCTTTAAAACTCACCCAAACAACAAACAAAATTATATTTTTTTTCTCTAAGCCAGCAATGCTCAAGATGGGTAGGCTTGATTTTACACAGCTTTACCAAAAAACACACTAGCAATTCTTAAATAAATTTTTCACACCAAACTATCTTAATTTACACTGGGTTTCAGCAACAATGTCGATTCTTGAAAGGTTCGGTTAACAATGACTAAGACGTTGGTGATGGTCGATACCGTATATCTATCATCTCTCGTGACCGTTGAACATCTTCTTTGTTACTGCCTGAAACCTTAGTGTTTTTTTCCGGAACGTAAAACGAAACTAACGCCAGAAGTTCTTCCGATTTAATATTGTAACTTAAAATGTCTTTGATAAAAATAACGCATTAAGATTGTCTACGACTCTTCAGAGTTTTCAAATCTAACAACGCACATCTTTAAAAATAATCAGGTAAATCAGTATAAGCAAAGATTATCGGGGATAAGGTTCTAAAGGCACGAAAAATCTAACATATTGCAAAATTTAGCTCCAGGTGGTTGTACTTATTTGCACCAATTTAAAAACATATCAATATCGTTTTGAAAGTTTATACTACGTTTTCACCAAGAGTACTCGTAAATCCGGGATTTAAGTGGATTTACCATTAATCTCTTTTAAATCTCGTAGATTTACCATACAAATATAAATCACCTCAAATGAATCAGAAGATTTGCAAAGCAAACAAACCTTATTTTGTAGAACTCATCTATGTAAACCCCACTTTCTTCATTGACAATCAACACAAAAAAGAAATATCTGTCAAACTTGCTGTTTTTACAAAATAAAAGAACTAATTATTTTAACTAACAAAACAACTTACAGAAAATGGTAGAAACAAAAAAATCACGCAAAAGCTGGGGCCCGGAAGACGAAAAGCTTTTAATGGAAGTGTGGGCTAGCATAATGTTTCTCAAGCACTGCTGCCGTTTTTTTCTATAAATATGGATTCTTCTATCCAACGCACCAATTATCCCTTTCATGACATTTTTCAGAATCAAATGGTGTGATAACCATAGTTTTAAAGTTGTAATACTCATTTTTATTGAAATTTTATTAAGGGCCCTATTATGACTCGCGAGTCGAACTTTCGACTAAAGGCGAACGTTTTGGCGAATTACTAGTTGGGTAGTATTACGACTGGCGAACTCCGACGTTCGCCTTTGAAAACAAAACTGCCAACATTAAAAAGTGAAAATGAAATGTCATTGAGTGTCATAAATGTCATTGAGTGTCATAAATAAATGTAAAGTGAAATTGAAGAAATTTTATTAAAGAATATTGTTTATTGGCAAAAACGATTAAATAAATTAAATATGCTTAGCAGTGTTGATTTGTTTTTTGAAGATGAAAATAAAAGAGAAGAAAGAATTATGATGTGTAGACTGAGGAGAAGTTTAAGAGATACTTCCAACCCACTTCAAATACCAGATAATTTGTAAGTAGAAAATCAGTAATTCTTTTGCAATTGAACAAATATTTTTTCATAGGTTTGTGTCATATTTTCGGCTTAACAAGCATGCATTTCAATATGTTTTAAACGAAATTATGTCAGGGTTTAAAACAATTCAAAGTTCTTCAATTCCGCCCATTTTAAAACTTGCATGCGCGCTACGATTTTTCAGTAGTGGAAGTTATCAAAATGGTATAGGAAATGACTTTGAGCTGGGTCTCTCCCAACCTACAGTTTCAGTAGTTTTAAGCGAAGTACTTGATTTACTTGAAGCTAGAATTTGCCCAGCTTGGATCAATGCAGATATGTCCGCCGCTGAAAAACAAGAAGCAAGAAATTACTTTTATCAAAGAGCAAGCTTACCCGGTATAGTTGGATGTGTAGACGGAACTCACATTGGAATCATCGCCCCTGCTCAGTTACAACATCAATATTTAAACAGAAAATGATTTTACAGCTTAAATGCGATGGTGGTAAAGTACCTACTTTGAATTTGAATCTTGCTGTTTAACTAAAACTTTTTCTTTTCAAGGCCTGTGACAATAATGGGACTATAAGGTTTATTGATTCCAGATATCCTGGTTCTACACATGACTCATTTGTGTGGAATCATAGTGAATTGAAGGATCTGTTGGAAAGGTGGTGGTTAAATGGAGAGCGGTCAAGGTATATATATATATTAGCGAATATTTATTGTTTTCTTTTAATCAAATATTCTTTATTTTTTAAAAATGCTAGGCGATTCAGGATATCCCCTGCTGCCTTTTTTGATAGTTCCATTTAGAAATGCCGCCTCAAACTCAAGAGAAGGATTGTTCAATAAAAGGCATGCAAAAGCCAGAAACATTATTGAAAGAACAATTGGCATTTTAAAAAGCCGATTCAGATCAGTTTTGAATGAGCGCAAGTTGCACTACAGTCCAAAGAAGGCTATTAAAATAGTAAACGTTTGTTGTGCACTACATAATATTTGTAGAAAGTACAACATTCCAGATCCAGAGGCAGTGGAAGAAGAAACCTTGCAATCCACCGAGGGTATAGATGAACCAATGGAATTGGTAACGGCAAATATATCGTCAGAAGGTACCCGAATCAGAAATGAAATATTATTTTCTCTTTAAGAATAACAATTGAAAAGATGTTTATATTTTCTTCATTTCTTAGTTTTTATTAATTTGTACTTTTTTCACTTACCTATTATACTTAAAATAAAAGCGTAAAACTTATAAAATAAAGATATAGATAACAAATAACAAATAAATAAAAATTCAATTTCAGTTCAAAAAAAAAAAAAAAAAAACGAATCCATATACATTTTGTTCAAAGCTGCATTCCATGTTCTATGGTTGGTATTGTAACTTGTACTCTAATTTCTTTAATTTTACTTCCAAGAGATCTTTATGTTGTTGGCTCTTCTCTAGATTCTCTCTCTCCTTCCGCTTTTCTTTTGCTTTTAATAAATCGAGATGTTCCTTTTTCAAATCGTAGTTCTTTCTCGAGTATCTTGCAATCTCCGAAAGAGATTTTTGCACGGAATCCGAAGCAACAAGAAGTTTCTCCTGTGTCTCCTGTGTTGGAGAAGTTTGAAACGCTCGTTCTCAATATTTACCTTGCTTTTAGGTCTTTCTTTTTCTTTTGTACCTTGCGAGGATGTCATTGCTGATGGCGAAACTACAACTTCGATATCTGCCCCAATTTCGTCTTGTTGTTGCAACAATTCAGGTGCATGTGTCCCAAATGTATTACCGGAAGGATCTACAGCCTGTTGTAGGCTAAGTAAATTATCAACAGCCTGTTCTAAAGAGGACAAAGATAGCTGTCGAGAAGGTCCTCCACCCGTTGCCACTATATCCTTTTTATTGGCCGCAATTTTCTTTTTTAATTTTAGCTTGTAGTCCAGCCAAACCTGTGAAAATGGTTTTTAACACCGCTCTGATATAATTTTGGTTTACCCACCTTATGCCACTCTTTTCCATCTCGTCTAGGAGGCCCTAAGGCGTTGAGCTCAAGCGAAAACAAATCCCAGTACTCCGCCTGATTTTTCTTGGAAGACCCAAACGTGTCCCGACACCCTTGGCAATGTCTGGGTTTGCCTCCATTATTTCAACCAACTTCGAGAATTGGTTGTTGTTTGTTCTTTTTATGCTATTCCAATAAAGATTACAATTATTTTTTGTTTAATATTTTTTTATAATTTATTTATGTTACTTTTGTCGATTTTCACTCATTTTTTCAAACATTTGCAACAAAAAAGCCCAACCACAACTTTGAATTTAAAAACAACTGCGATTTTGTTCAAAGTCACCAAGATTTACAGTTCGACCGATTCTGACAGATAAAGGCGAACGTTCGTTAGTGGTAATAGAGCCACAATTCAATTCGCCAAATTTTTGACATTTAAGGCGAACGTCAACTTGGCGAATCGCAAACAGTAATGCCAAATTGTCACATTCGCCAAATTTTTTAAGCGACTCGCAAGTCATAATAGGGCCCTAAACTCAGTGTTTATTGAAAATAAACTATTTTATTGCTTAGAAATTGTTTTTCCTGTTTATTATCCAATTGCAATTTTTTTTTACTCTTGTCCAAGTTGACAATTGAATGACAAGTCAGAGTAAAAACGTCAAATTAATCTCATTTTCTCTGGTGAAAACACTTCAAGATTTATTTTAAATCTCTAGCGGATTTACTCTTGGTGAAAACGTAAGATTAGATTTGTTTGATGTATGAAAAACAGAAGCGTTCACATTCGTGTAACATGTTGCTAAACATCTCTTCTTGTTAGAATTTGGACCATGGCGAACCAACTAAGAGCATAGATGAAATTTTAGATAAGGAAATTTAATTGAATTTTATATTGAAAGTCTGCTAAGTCTACCGCTATTGATTATAAAACTCATTTTGATACATTTTCTTACGATTTGCACAGCTCGAGAAGTTCTTGGTAAATGAAATCTGCTTTAAGCTTGACGAACATGCGTTCACATTCTCAAATATGCTTGGCATGCAGCTTAAATATCAAAACATTTTAAAATCCATCCAGCATGATTGACAAGCCACTAGCCAAACATGCCGTTCTTGGGAGGAAGTGACAAATCTTCCAAGAGTACCTACCTACCTGTCTCTTAATATGAAAGGTACTTCTCATCTTAGCCGTTCGGATTCGGCAGAAAATGGAGGTAAATACTTCAATTCTAGCTAATCACAAGTAGGGGTGTCCACTTAAGAAAAACATCGATGCTTGTATTCGATGTTAGACATCGGAAACCAGCATCGATGTCTTTCGATACATCGCTTAAAAACATCGATGTTTTTTCAACATCGAATACTTTATTTAATGATTTTTTACTTCAACAAATAGAAACTAACAATATGCGCTGGCAAAAGTATTAGCTGTTATTTTAAAATTCCAAAAAAAAATTGATCAGTTTAATTGTTTAATTGTTTTAGATTAGCGTAAAAAGGCAAATTTCGATTCACAAATCACACTGTAGATGAGTGAGAGCAAGAGCAAGAGCAAGTATATGAAGCAGTACATATACTACGTTTATATGGAGAATTGAATCAGAATTGAATCAGGATTAAGCTCCGTGTATACCTGGATCGGATTGAAATATGATTTCTCGATCCGATCCCACTAAACGAGCTGAATCGAATCGAAAATATGCTTGTATACCTGAATCGAGGGTTCGAAGAATCGAGTGTGTGTACAACAACAATTTAAAAGAGCCTGTTTAGATTGGGAAGATTGAGTACGGACTGGTGAGTACCATCGTGTTTACATTAAAAAAAAACTTTGAGGCGCCTCACGATGGTTTTTACGTGGAATTATTTGAATCAAAACATTTTTTTATCGTCATTAATAAATATTTATCAGGAAACTTGTTTGCTCTTTTGTCCAATTCGTCATTTTTTTCCTTAAAAAATTCACACGAACAAAATTAAATACTTTTATAGACAAACAGCTATTGTTTTCTTGAAAATTGACAAATTGAAATGGACAAAATGAAATAAAACGAAACGTTTCGGTTATGAAACAGTACTCACGAGTCCAGTTTTTATGTTTTCTTCATGCCTCACGAGACCTCTCACCCCGCACTTTTCTTGCCATCAAATTGCCGTGAGTCCGTACTCAATCTTCCCAATCTAAACAGGCTCAAAGAGATTGTCATTTCGATTCCATTTCAATTCGATCTCTCGATCCAGTGCCGCCATATACCTGGATCGAAATCTCAATTCGAATTCGATTCGATTCCTCAATCTACTCTTGTTACCGGGGTAACAGTTCAAGCGGAAAATGAAAGAGTAAACCGAAGAAACTACTCAAAGACAAAAAACCAAAGACAAAAAAGAGCTGATGCACACATTTTTGCAAAAGTATGCGTTATCTCGGTTGCTTAGTTGTCATTTCTACAAATTCGAAAAAGCCGATGCTCACATTTTTGAAAAAGTATGCGTAACCTCTATCGAAAGACAAACTTGTAAAAGAGCCGATTCTCATATTCACCGACCTGAATGAAATTAATAAAAAATAAGTCTATATGTTCTTTGTCATAGTTTTTCGATTTTTTTAAAAAAAACATCGATACATCGAATAGAAAATTTACTAGGCAAAACATCGGATCAATCCGATGTCTCGTATGGGAACATCGAATGGATTCGATACATCGATGTTTAGTGAATATCCCTAATCACAAGGGACTGGTTTAGTGTTGTAATTCGTAAGTCACTATACTCTGTTCAATTTATATTTGCAGCACAGGGAAGATAGGATATTTGCCTTTCAGTCTGACCATTATGGATTTCAATAAGCTATCTTTAATTTAAAGCTCTTACAGAATTGCCGTAGTGAGCATTAAAAATTGACGCAAATCTCTGAATAATATTTGCTACCAAAAGCTCGAAAAAGCTTAAATCCTGAAAGTTACATAGCACAAACCAAAGAAAATGCAATATGATTTTCTATCAACTTCGCAATGGTAACTCTGATTCAATGTTTTTTTTAATAAATACAATAAGGGTTGGATGCAAATTGGCGATCAGTCTCCTTTCACTTTCACCCATGGAGCAGATAGGTCATGGTGTGTTGTACGTGAGCTCAAAGAAGATTACACAACCAATTTTAATGTAACTCAGTGATTCTCTTTTTTAATTTTAGTGGCAATTTCTTAAGTTAAGGTGCCGTGCAAACAGCAGCAGGCACCAGTGTTTCTGAAAAAGCTCTCCTATAAGGCCTGTACTGCAAATATAAATTGAAAAGAGTATAGAGATCCTACGAGCCCTAGGCTTCTAATTTATTTATTGTATTGTTCAGATAGGTACATATACAAATACCTATTTGCCTTTTAAGATGTATGTATGTGTATTCAAAATACCCACGAGCGAAATGTCCACGATGGATATGGCACAATGGCACCACTGCTGTGCTGATGCTGAGTCTTGTGTTTTTTTCCTCTCCCAGTATTTATATATGTATGAATGTGTAATTGTGTATCCACACAAATAAACCAGATCAAATAGCTGAATATGCTCTTTAGACACTTCAGTAAATGAACACAAACCCATTCTGCGTTGTTTTCAATCTCAAACATATCCAAACGGAATATGTGCGGCTGTAGCTATGTAGGTATATCAAAATGAATTTATTCAACTAGTAAAAGTACTGTTTATACATGCTTGTGCACATTTAGCAACAGAAGCACAAAACGCATACAGAATAAGAAAGTAAAAACATAATACTTTGAAAGTAATAAATTCATTTTATCTAATGTTAACTTGTCATCTGCTTTGGATACGTTTTTAGGCAGAAAATGTAAATATAATTATGTACGAGTATGTATGTATATGCTGCACCAGTAAGTGTAGAAGGTAAGATATTTTTTTAAGTAAAATTAATTTGGAGCTATTAGGTAGGTACGAGTATCTATAAAATAACTAAAATATAATGTATGGAAGTAATCATGACAATAGGTGTGTTTTATTATCCAGGATCCGGATTTAGATTAACTTTTAACACGTATTACAAAATTGGAATCCCGTTCTCTATCTGGATCTATTTTTAAGATCCAACAATTAGTTCTTACTTTAGCGGGTAGATGGCTTTTATGATAAGGTAGTGTAAGCTACAGTGTAAAGAAAAAAGACAAGAAATAATTTAAAATTAACAAACCTAAGGAGAAAAAGAGACGGGCTTATAACACTGCTGTCACTAAGATCTGTATCGTTTTATTTTCAAGGGACGATCCAGATCCGGATCCAGATAGATTTGTGAATAATAAAATGCACCTAGTACGTAATACAAACCAGTATCTTCTTAAAGGCCTCGTCATATAAACGCGCATTGCTGAAGTGAGCAAATGTGTCCATGGGAAGATTTTTCTTCCACAAATTTAAAAATGATATTACTATATTATTTTTACGACGGCACTGTACGAGTAACAATACTGAGAGCAGCGTTTGTGTGTGTGACACTGACAACCAGGAATGAACAACCTGAGGACAATACAGTCAACCGACCTTTTAAATTTATTTTTTTTCGTCATGTAAATTTTATATAAAAATAATTAAACTTAAGTCACCCTATGAGCCAACAAATGTAAATTTTTATACATAATGTAGTATCTTATTAGTTGTAAGCCAAATTATAAATAGTATGTTCAATAAAACGAAATTGAAATTGAATTGTTTGTGTGTGTGCGATACAGCTCGTCTAATCGATTACACTGGGATACACACTTTGAATTTACGAGTGTAAAAGCTCGGAATGGACGATGAACAAAACTTTGTGGACTTTTACCAATCCTGGTTTTTTACAATCGTAGTTTTAAACCAAATCGAGGATTTCTAATATCATATCGTAAGGTTAATACTTTAACTTGCGATATTTGTACATACAGCTGCGAGCAGTAAAATAGTAGTGCCTGCTGGTAAAATGAATTTCGCTACATATTTCGAATCCTGTGTACCAGTGGTCTCCATTACGGTTACATTTATGAACAATTATATGTGACAGACCTGGCTATGCTTTTTCTGTCGTCAAATCAACACCGTTATTATTTACAGCTTATTTTATTTCGAAATTTGATTTTTCTTAGCGAGCAATAAAATAGTAGCAAAAGTAAAATTATTAAAAAAAAACATTATTTACAGTAAAATATTCGATTTTTTGTAGAAAAAAGTAAGTTTGTTTTAGTTTTTACGTATTATTTATGTATTAAGTAAAAAATTATGATTATGCATAATTTAGTGGGACGAAGCAAACATTGCAGCGAAGAAAAAAGAACATGGATTCAAAATCTTATAAATCAAGGCAAGACGTACAGGGAAGTTGAAAAACTCGTCGGATGTTTAGCCCCAATGATATGTAATGCAATCATTTACAAAAAAAGACGAAAAACGGGGCAAAAAGCGGATTCTTTCGGAGACGACCGTACGACAAGTCACAAGGTGCGCTAAAAATCGACCAACAATGTCAGCTGTGGAAATCCGCGACGAGTTAAACCTAACTTGTGGTGTTCATACGATAAAAAGACGACTACGGGAGCATAAATTAAATGCTCGCAGCCCACGCAAAGTGCGACTTCTGAAAAAATACCATGTGACCCGGCGTCTTCAGTTCGCCAAAGAACATCTCTCTTGGCCCATTGAGAAGTGGAGGAATGTATTGTGGACTGATGAATCCAAAATCATTCTATATGGAGGTAAAGGGTCTCGTCAGTATGTAAGGCATCCCCCTAATACACAATATGATCCCCGATACACCATAAAGACGGTTAAACATGGCGGATCAAGTATTATGGTTTGGGGTTGCTTCTCCTACAGAGGTGTAGACCCACATCCATAAAATTAATAATATAATGGACAAGCATGCATACGTAGGAATACTGCAGAACACTATGCTGCCTTTTACTGAGGAGGACATGCCGCTAAAATGGACGTTCCAACAAGATAACGACCGGAAACATACTAGTAAGTTGGCAAAGGAATGGTTTCGGGCCAATAGAATTGAGGTTATGGATTGGCCAGCTCAATCTCCTGACCTCAATCCCATTGAAAACCTGTGGGCAGATATTAAGAAAGCGGTATGGGATGCTAGGCCCAAAAAAACAACGAATTTTAGGCTATAGTTGAACATGCATGGCAGACTATACCACTGAAGAGATGCGAAGGCCTTGTAGATTCTATGAAAAAGCGTTGTATAGCTGTCATAAAAAATCATGGTCATGCTACTAAGTATTAAGTTTATTTATAAAAAAAAACTTTAAAATATAATTATTTTTTGAATAAAATACTTTTTACTATCATACTACTATTTTATTGCTCTTGAAAACTTTGTTGCATCATGTGTTAAAAAATAAAAAAAAATATTTGCGGCTTTATAAATCAGTTTGCATTTTTGTATGGACATAGTAGGGAAATGTACTCCTCTTTCGCAATGCAGTTAACGCTAAAAAACTTTTGTATTTCCACAAACTCAAAGATATTCAAAATGACAGTACCCACTACTATTTTACTGCTCGCAGCTGTATAAGGGCTGGGCCCAATACAAGTAGACCGAGAGCCCACAGCAATTTTTGGGTGTGATTGATAACAAAAAATAATAAGCATAATTAGGTAGGCCTTTTATAGTTATTTATAAATGTGAACGTCTTGCATACTCTAGTGGGCGCAATAGTGCATTATAGTGCATCAAGTATGCAGTTCTTTCCAAATTCTAAAAAATTGGGATACAAAATTTGCCATTAATTTAAAATGAACAGCTAAGTGCCCTGATTGCAAGTATCGAGGTCCAAGACATTTTGAAGGTGGCCTTCTTAGTGCAAGAAGTAGCCTATTCTTATCGCGTCTGGCAGGCAGAAGGCTGTCTGTAAAACGTCTTGGACCTCGATATTTTCAATCAGGGGGCTTAACTCTACATTTTGGCAAAGTTGTTATCACAATTATTTGGACTTGGAAAGAACTGCATACTTGATGCACTATTATGCACTATTGCTCCCACTAGAGTATGCAAGACTTTCACATTCGTAAATAACTATAAAAGGCCTACCTAATTATGCTAATTATTTTTTGTTATCAATCACACCCAAAAATTGCTGTGGGCTCTTAGTCTAAAGTTAATTTTTAAAAATGCAATAAAATGAACAAAATTAAATTTTTTCCATGTGTTAGGGCTTTATTTGTAAGAGCAAAAATTCCCAATAATTAAGGAACACAACGTCATTCAAGTGGCTGCCTCGGATCATTCTGTCAACCAAGTGAATAATCCGAGATCGACGACGAGAACTATGGGTGTTGTCCACTAGCGTACCAGTCTCTCGAACCTTTTGCACAAACTTGCGTACAGCAAGCGCGGTGGGTGCTTCATTTCGGCCATTTTTTTTTGTTTTTGATTTTCTCAAGAACGGTACAACCGATTTTGACCATTTTTGTATGCTAAAGCTCCCCAAAAGTTTGAATATTATTGTGTACTCAAATTTTGAATTTTTTTTTAAACTCTATTTCGAAAATATATGTTTCTTAATATAATCTAAAAGATGTGAGAAAAAAAATATTTTACCTAAAAATAACGGTTCCCACCGTACAAATTTAAAAAAAATGTTTTCGAAAATCGTATTTTTCCCGAAAATGGTTTCGAGAATTTTGATAATTTTTTTTTCTTTCTTTTTATTTTTACGATCTAATTTATTAAAATTAATTTTGAAATTAAAATATTACTGACTGTACCTACCATAGAACCATTTTTTTCGAATTTTGAATTTCTCATTATTGGCATAACGGATTTTAATGGAAATTTTTATAGAGAAGATTTAAAAAGTTTAAAAAACATAGCATGCCGAGACTTTAAGAAAAATATTTTTTAAATTTTTAAAAAAGGAAATCAATTTTTGGGAAATTCAATATCTCAAAAACGGCTCAATATTTATTTTGAAAACTAATTTCTAAAAATTTTACAGTCGTACTTGTATTGATTTTTCATCTTGTTGTATACTTTCCATCTATGTACTTACATACTTACATTTTTGAAAATTAGCCAACAAATACATAATATTTAAATTCACAAAATATTGAATTTAAAGGTGGAGCGTCCATATCTTTATTTACTTTGAAGGGAAAATTAAATGAGTTTAGGGAACCAATCAAAGAATTTCCATCTATTCGAACATCAAATTCGAAACGCATGTAGCATAAATCAATTCACTTCGCCATTCTACTGCACATTTTTCTCAAATTCATCTCAATTTCTCTTTATTTTGTGAGATACATACACAAATAACGAAAAATGCTTAAAATAGCTTACACATGCGTTGTTTTCATATGGGAGATTCCACTAAGGGTGGTTTTCTTTTTGTTTCCATTACAAATAAATGAGGCTATGAGTGCAATAGTGGCGTAACCCACTTTTTTTCAAAAATGAGTTTTTCATAAAAATGGATCTCTTAATATATCTATTTTAATACAAAAATAGTTTTATGCAGCTGTCTACACTCAAAACTAGATGGCACTCAAAAAGGTGTTATTGCATTTTATAATTTGATCATAGTTTGAGTGGCGTAACCTTCATACTTCTCTTAGAAGCTGTTTAGATTGTGACTGCTCACTCTACGCCCGCCATGAAATGAATGAAAAGAAATGAAATGAAAAGAAAGCTGAAAGCGTTAGGCAGGGGCTGAGGCAAGATTCGGAAATGGCTAAAGTATCTACCGTTACTTTGGTTTTAACTTTTGATCTCATGAAGACCCTTGCAACTCACTATATTAGGTACAAAAGACTACTTTGGACCTTTTGCTTCGGCATACATAATATGGGTACTGAAAAAGTTCAAATTTATATTTGGGATGAGTCCACAGCGTCAAGGGGGCTTCAAAAAATAGGATCTTGTCTTATGAATTATTTTAGGAACGTAGGAGAGTCTAAAAAAATTATTATGTATTCTGACCAATGTGGGGCCAAAATAGAAATACATATAAAACTTTCACTGCTGTGTTAATTTTTGGTATCCCATCCCGATTTTATGGTTGAAGAAATCGGCCATCAATTTTTAGTCAGTGGCCATTCCTATTTCCCATGTGACCAAGATTTTGGTATAATAGAAAAGATATCTTCGTCCCAGATGATTGTATTAACGTCATTTCTTTGGCCAGAAAGAGAAACCCATTTGAAATTGTGAAAATGACTTCATCTGATTTTTTTCCACAAAATCTCTCGAAGAAAATATCACAAATAGGAAATTGTCCATTTCAAATTCCAAGGTTGAATATGGCTTAAAATTCAGTGGTTACATTTCGAAAAAAGTAAACCATTTTTAATTTTTTTATAAATATTCTAATGAAATTGATGTTTTACTCGAAAAGGTAAATGTAAAAAAGAGACAATCCGTTAATATTAAAAAAAACTTCAACCAGCTTGAACAACCTAAAAAAACGATTACAAAAAAGAAAGACTTAATTGAACTGCTTCAATTTATACCACCAATCCATCACTTTTTTTTATTATAATTTAAAAACGTCAACAAGTGCTCCAATCGAAGTATTTGACGATTTATCATTAAAAAAACAAGTAAAAATGTACATTTAATTTTTTTGTTAAAATAAGAACTATGAGAGAAATAAAAAAAAATATAATAAGTTTGGCGTAACCTTTCTTTTTTCTTTATTTTTACAGAAAACCATGTATGCAATAGTGGCGTAACCCACTTTTTTTCCAAAATGAAGTTGAATTAAAAATAAAGCTTGTCCTACAAAATATGCCTTTTTTCAAACCGTTCC
Organism: Chrysotoxum bicinctum; assembly: GCA_911387755.1. NCBI lineage: Eukaryota > Metazoa > Arthropoda > Insecta > Diptera > Syrphidae > Chrysotoxum > Chrysotoxum bicinctum. The sequence continues at coordinate 92,940,084 of OU426987.1, forward strand.
ACGTTTTTAGATAAATCAAAAATGTCAAAGTAAAAATACAAAAATTTTTTAAAGAAAACCTGTTTCTTAAATCTCTCGTACCTCTAAAGTGAATTTTATGGGTTACGCCACTATTGCACTGACAGCCTCAAATAGAGTGCACATTTCAGGGGTGGCAATTTGTTACATGAGGTAGGGTCATCGTTTGTATCTAGCTTTCAAAAAAATAGTATAATCTCTGGAGCTATAGTAACAAATTTAAATGTTTTGTTGCAATTATTGCTTATTCTTATAGAGTTGGTTTGTTCATAAATAAAAAAAGATAATTGCGTTGATTTAACTTGCGATTAGGTACTAGGGGGCAAGTCCTGCATTTGAAGAAAAATCGATCTGGAGATTTTGATCAAAGTTGACATTACGATGACAGAGCTATGTACATATGTATGTGCTATATAATGAGCTCGGACTACATTTTGGTCCTTTAAATTTAAAATAATATTGTATATATGTAAAAATATTCCAAAAATATTTTTTGGATTTTTGAAAAAAAAATTCCAAATTTGCTGCAAGACCAATCTGCCGCCCAAACATTCTTCGTTGATTTCGTTGCCGCTGAACTTCTGTCAAATACAACTGAATATTGAAGCCCTTAGCGACAAGATGTTCCCAATTCAAACAAGCGGCAACGAATGAATTAGAGTTTTGGCTTTTCCGATATCCAAAAGTTGGTTTTATAATGTTTCGGCCGACTGGTCGTGCAGCAAATGCACATGCACGTTTGTCGATATTGTTGTGAACAGACCTTTATACTACTACAGCGCCATCTGTTGGAAAATTGCATAAATAATTTATGGAAGAAACAAAAAAAGCTCTCTTCCAATGTCAAATGTATTTCCCCTTATTCCAACCATCTAGAACATTCCAAGACAAGAACTTTCGAGAACAACTAATTTGAGTATATAAGGGAGTGTTCACGGTGAGCGAGACAGTTGACTTTTGATTACGGAAGTGTGCAAAACTCTGCTTATTGGATTGTGTTATTAAACAAGTGTGATTTAAATTGAATAAAAGTATTTGAGCTGATTATAAATTGAGATTTAGTGTTTTGAATTGGAAAGTGTAAATAAAGAAGAAATACTAAAAAGAGTGATAAGTTTTATTTAACGAACCCAGGAAAAATATTACATTGGTGTCAGAAAAGTGGAATAAAACTTATTGTGCAGTGAAGTGTGCGAAAAAAAAAAAAAAAATGAGCAAGTTATTGAAAGAGCTCAACTGTAATGAGCTCAAAAGTGAATTAGGCAAGCGAGAACTTTCTAGAGCAGGATCGAAAAATGAGCTTGTTCTGCGTTTGGCCGAATATTTAAAACAACAAAATGAAGACCCGGACATTTTCGTCTTTGAAGCTGACGCTGAGGAAGCAGACGTGAGTGGAAATGTAGATGTTTCAAATATGTTTAGTCTTCTGCTTGAACGTCTCGAAGAACAACGAAATGAACAAAAGAATGTTCTCGAACGTCTCGAAGATCAACGAAATGAACAAAAGAACGAACAAAAGAATGTTCTCGAACGTCTCGAAGAGCAACGAAATGAGCAGAAAAACGAACAAAAGAATGTTCTCGAACGTCTCGAAGAGCAACGAAATGAGCAGAAAAAACAGCATAGCGAACAAAAAGACCTTCTCGAAGAGCAGAGAAAAATGCTAGAAGGCAAGCTTGTTAACATCGAGAATAATGTATCTGCACTTGATGGACGTGTTTCATTGCTGGAGAATCAAGTCGACGAAGAACAACGAAATGAACAAAAGAATGTTCTCGAACGTCTCGAAGATCAACGAAATGAACAAAAGAACGAACAAAAGAATGTTCTCGAACGTCTCGAAGAGCAACGAAATGAGCAGAAAAACGAACAAAAGAATGTTCTCGAACGTCTCGAAGAGCAACGAAATGAGCAGAAAAAACAGCATAGCGAACAAAAAGACCTTCTCGAAGAGCAGAGAAAAATGCTAGAAGGCAAGCTTGTTAACATCGAGAATAATGTATCTGCACTTGATGGACGTGTTTCATTGCTGGAGAATCAAGTCGACAACAAAATGGAGACGTTTTCAAAAGTGTTAGATGAACGTGTTTCATTGCTAGTCGACAACAAAATAGAGACGTTTTCAAAAGAGTTGGACCGTGTTCGAAACATAAAGATTCGGGAAAGTTCTGGGGAAAATTTGAGAAAAAAAGAGATGAAACCTCCAACCTTTGATGGACAAACTTCTTGGTCTATATACAAGAAGCAATTCGATGCAGCTTCTACAGCAAATGGCTGGGATGAGGCTGACAAGTGTTTAGCTCTAACCCTTGCTCTTAGAGGAGCAGCTGCTGAGTTATTGCTAACCATACCAGCAGATAAGAGCGGCGACTTTTATTACTTGGTTGAGGCTATAGACAAACGCTTTGGTAATAGCCATATGAAAGAAGTCTTCAAAGTACGACTCTATTCCAGAGTTCAGAAGAGGGGCGAAACTCTACAACAGCTACAAGCGGACATTGAAAGGCTTGTTCATCTTGCATATCCAGATGTTGGAGAAGAAATCCGTAACCAGTTTGCAGTTGAGGCATTTGTTCGCGCCATTTCCGACATACATCTTCAAAGGGCCGTGCGAACTGCTGGAAAACGAACGCTTTCTGAAACATTAGCGTTTGCCTTGACAATGGAAGCAGCAGAGCAAGCTTCTCACGGAGTACATCGACTTAGAGAAGCCATCGTCGAAGAATGCTCATGCCGAAGAACTGATGTCCAAACAAACCAACGAAACGGACGTGCAAAGTGCTGGAATTGCAACAAGACTGGACATTTACAGCGTCAATGTCGATTACCACCAAGAAGAGCTTGTCAACATTGTGGACACGGAGTTTCAAACTCAGAACAAGGTAACAAGAACACCAGTGTTACTTCCCGAACAAGTTTCCCAACAGAGAAACGAGTAAGAACCAACTTCTGGTATCGATGGCCCCAGAAACACCATCCAGGTTTCTCAGACCAAACAAAACAATAGAAGTCTGACTATCGAGGCAACGTCAAATGGCAACAAACGCATGGTCGCCATCAACACTCTGCGAATAAGGGCTGACCCCATTTGTGGATGGAGCAATGAAGAAATAAGATCTGCTCAACAAGAAGACCCCGACATTGAACCTCTTCTCGCATGGAAAGAACATGAAGAAAAACCCGCATGGAATGACATTTCCTATAGGAGTCCAGTTTTAAAGGCCTATTGGGCACAATGGGACTCACTTCATGTGCAAGAAGGTGTTCTTCGGCGAAAATGGGAGTCCGCTGATGGTAAATCCTTTGTGATGCAGCTTGTGTTACCTCAATCGAAAATCAAAGAGGTTCTTCGAGAGATGCATGATGGACCTTCAGGAGGCCATTTGGGCGTCAACAAGACGTTAGAAAAAGTGAGACAACGATTCTACTGGTTGCATGCAAGAGACGACGTTGAAAAGTGGTGCCGAAATTGTGACGCTTGTGCTGCAACCAAAGGCCCTGGTAGGAAACTGCAAGGAAAAATGATGCAGTATAATGTTGGCTCACCGTTTGAAAGGATTGCTGTTGATGTGGCTGGCCCATTTCCGGAAACGAATGCTGGAAACAAATACATTCTGGTGGTAATGGATTACTTCAGCAAATGGCCTGAGGCATACGCTATCCCGAACCAAGAAGCCAAGACCGTGGCCGACCAGTTTGTGTCCAACTGGGTAAGCAGGTTCGGTGTGCCTATGGAGCTACATTCCGACCAAGGAAGGAACTTCGAGTCGAACATATTCCAAGAGGTCTGCGCGTTTCTTGACATTAAGAAAACAAGAACCATACCACTTCACCCTCAATCTGATGGAATGGTCGAGAGATTCAACAGGACCTTAAAAGAGCACCTCACTAAGGTCATAGGCGACTACCAAAGAAACTGGGATAGACACATACCACTATTTTTGATGGCCTATCGAAGTGCAGTACATAGCTCAACAGGACAAACACCATCTGAAATCCTGTTCGGAAAAATCATACGGCTGCCTAGTGAGATAAGGTTTGGGCACCCACCACAAGAGTCTCAGGAAACAGGGGATTACGTGAGTGACCTAAAAGAGAGGCTAATCGACATCCATGAAAGGACCAGGACTAGAATAAGCACTTACAGCGATCGAATGAAGACAAGGTACGACACAAGAGCAAACACGACAGGATTCCAAGTAGGAGATCGTGTATGGCTGTATAATCCACATCGTCAAAAGGGATTGTCGCCGAAGCTTCAACAAAACTGGGAAGGCCCTTATACTGTCGTCACGAAAATCAATGATGTCGTTTACCGAATTCAAAGAGTGTTAAGAGGAAAGTTAAAAGTTGTGCATAGCGATCGACTGCACCGATACAGTGGCGTAGCTGGAGATAGAATTGTTCGGGACGAACAATCTTAAGAAGGGGGCAATGTTGTGAACAGACCTTTATACTACTACAGCGCCATCTGTTGGAAAATTGCATAAATAATTTATGGAAGAAACAAAAAAAGCTCTCTTCCAATGTCAAATGTATTTCCCCTTATTCCAACCATCTAGAACATTCCAAGACAAGAACTTTCGAGAACAACTAATTTGAGTATATAAGGGAGTGTTCACGGTGAGCGAGACAGTTGACTTTTGATTACGGAAGTGTGCAAAACTCTGCTTATTGGATTGTGTTATTAAACAAGTGTGATTTAAATTGAATAAAAGTATTTGAGCTGATTATAAATTGAGATTTAGTGTTTTGAATTGGAAAGTGTAAATAAAGAAGAAATACTAAAAAGAGTGATAAGTTTTATTTAACGAACCCAGGAAAAATATTACAATATCTTCATTTTCACTACTCGGTTCACTCGTTCACTCGAACTTGTAATTTTGGAACCAACAAATGATTATATCAGCAAGCTTAATGAGCAAATTCAATTAAATCTGGTTTGTCAAACAGTAAGATACAAATCGATTGCCACAGAATAAACGAAGAACAACACGCCAAAAATTGCCACCGAACGCATTAAAATTGAAGGTTAGTGATGCATTATTGCAACTTAAACTCACTATAGCTGTGCAACGGAACTTGATTGACCACCAAAAAATCATCACCAAATTTAATTATTGTTAGCTTTAAAGACGAAGACGTATTGTTTCCATGCATACCGATGATTTTCAAGTATTTATCATTCCCATTCCAGCAAAGGGAATTGCGTCTTGCCGTTGCTATTACCATCAACACAGCACAAGGTCAATTGTTGACTATTGCTAGCTTGAATTTGCAAAATTCATGTTTTTCAAATGGACATTTGTTTTTAACTTGCTGCCGAATTTATTCGTTTTCATCCAAATAAAAAAAAAACATTGGCGCAAAATTTTAGTTGAGTTAGTACGATGTTAAAATATGAAACTTGGTTAAAACGACGATTTTGTAAATTTTATTCGATTTTTTATTAAAGTTAAAATCATCGAACACCATTTTCATCTTTTAGTATCGTGCTAACTTCATATAACTCTTTGACATTTACAAACATCGAAACAGGTCTGTTTACTTAGTTTTTTGCATGGATGCAAATAATGGCAGGTGTGTTCAGAAGCAGTTTATTAAGAAAAATATAGCCTTAGCACGATGTTTAAAATTAAGAAAGAGTTAGTAATCTACTTAAAAGTTGTTATCAAATTGATAAGTAGTATCGTATAAACAAATAAATAAATAAATTTGGTGGTGCAACAGCTCGGAGTGAACCAGGACCTAGTGACTTACAACTCTCAACCATTCCTGTGTGCGTGTTACCAGGAACGGAGGGGACCTACAATTTTCTGCCGATTCCGAACGGCTAATGAGCAGCACTTTCCAAGACAAGAGATACTCTTGGAGAATTTGTCAATTCCTCGCAAGAGGCAGTACACCCCTGAAAAAAACTTTCTTGCAGCGGCTGAGAATCGAACTCGAGACCTTTCGCATGACAGTCCAACGTACTAACCATTATGCCAAGGTATCGTACTTATATACCTAATTAATAGTCTGTTTAAAAATTTGCGCCTTTGTCTATCTGCTGGACTTATGATAATTTAATAAAAGAAATATAATTTTCCATTCCCACGTACATCTGTTTTTTTTCCTTAGACGTTGCAAAGTATTGTACCTATGTGACTTCGTCACATGACCCCCCATTTAGCAGAAGTAGTCTGGCTATAGATAAATTAGTTGTTTCCGTGCGAAGCCAGGTCAATAGTTTTTTTTTATAACCCTTCCTTTTCGACCTAACCAATACGCTTTAACCTTCTGTTGCATCTTATGCAAAGTTCCCTGTAACTGCAAACGTTTAAGCAAGTTTTTCGATTTTGTTCGATCCCATTGTTCTCTTTAATCCTCTCACTGCGATATCAAGCGTTCGTTGGCCAAGTGATTTGGTACAAGACAATACGTTCCGAAATCGAAGTAGGTAAATTTTGTTTAGCAACACAATATAGAGTGTTTGTTAGTTAGAAGAAAAAAAGGCAAAATGCGTTGCAGATAATCTAAACTGCATTTTTATATAATAATTTAATCTTGTGAAATAATATGAAAGTTATCTGTAATGGACTTTATAAATATTACATACATAGTTTGTATATATATTTTTAGATCAAAAATCTAGAGAATATTTATACGAAGCAAATGAATTTATTTCGGACAAGATTTTTAAACAACATAATAGTATAAAATATTGTTCGCAATAAATAATTAAACAGTGTGCAAAAAATTGTCCACTAGAATTTGTAGGCCCTCATTATGAATAGCGAATCGGAAGTTTTAGCTAATTCCCCTTTTGAAATACTTTAGCCGTTATAAAAACTTTCAAAATTTACAGAAGTAGTTTCTCCCAAAGCTATGCAATAAAAATTCAAATCTTTACTAAATGCTGCTTAATGTTAGTATACCAACTTAAACGTTTTTAACCGCCGCCGCCGCCGCGCCGCCGCCGAATCGTTGAATCGTTTGCAAACTATCTTCAGTTAAATTTAAAATTGCAGTACAGGGAAGATAGGATATTTGCCTTTCAGTCTGATCATTATGGATTTCAATAAGCTCTCTTTAATTTTAAGCTCTTACAGGGTTGCGTAGTGAGCATTAAAAAGTGCCTCAAATCTCACAACAATATCTATAGAGTAACCAACTATTTATTAATACACACACATGTGTATTAGAATGAAAAACAATGATGACATAAATAAATTGAATCTGTCTATCCGATGCTGACGAGTAGTTGCTGTTACTTATTTGTCCATTCAAGAATTATAGAACTTTCCAATTCACCAATTAAAAAAATCCATTTCCCACATCTTTGGCTCAATCATTTCTAAACGTGTTTGACACAACGAAGCCATTTTTCAGTATCAACCGTCATAAGTCATAATAAAAACTCTCTCTAAAAGATAATAGCCAACAATTGTATAACTGCATTTTATTTTTTAACTGTTTTTCCATACATAAAAAGAAAACCTAAAACATGAAACAAAAAAAAAAACAAGCGTCAACACCTTTTTCTCTAAAGTAGAAATATTTGCTATCAAAAGCTCTAAAAAGCTCAAATCCTAAAAGTTACATACTAAAAACGAAAGGAAATGCCATATGAATTGCCATCAAGTTCTCCACTTCATGGCAACTCTGATTCAAAGTGTTTTTTTTTTATTTTATTAAACACAATGAAAACAAGGGTCCAAATTGTCCCGGGGAGCAGATAGGTAATGATGAGCTCGAAAAAGATTACACAAACAATTTTAATGTAACTCAGTAACTCTGTTTCTTATTTCAGTGGCAATTTATTAAGTTAAGGTGCCATGCAAACAGCAGCAGGCACCAGGGTTTCTGAAAAAGCTCTCCCATAAGGCCTGTACTGTAAATATAAATTGAACAGAGTATAGATATGTATGTATACTCGTACTTATTGGTAAAAGGGAAACATTGATATGAAGTTGGAGCATTACTTGGAAATGTCCTGTAAATGGTGGTGCAGAAATACCTTTTCATATTAGATATGTCAAAGCTCCAAAAATTTGTTATGACTTTAAAAACTAAATAAGCATCTAATCATATAAATTAGATCTGAAGTTAAAGAAAAAGGTTTCTTAGACTTGAGAACGGATTCTTGGAGATTTGTGTTCAAAAAAGTTATGATATCAGTTTCTGATAGATTTCAAAAATATACTTTAGTGGAAGAATTTTGGATATTGGTATCACTCTCATATCAAGCTATTTACAATCGATGCAATCAAGAGTATTGTTTCAATTACGAATAAGGTAAGAGAAACAGAAGCGTAGTTCAGAAACATCCCAAAAGCCAATCGCAGTATGAGAAGCTAACAAATTAAGAACGGTTACAATTAAAAAAGAAGTTGTTTAGACTTATACTGGATCTCAAAATTTTGGAGCATTAGTTGGAGCAAAATCTATATCGATAAAGTCCCTTTCAGAATGAATAGGTTTTAAGCGGGCGAAAGTCATATTCCCGCTTGAGACTCTAACGAATATAAAACCAATACTCGCGTTTTGGTCTCTCAGACCGAAACATTTATAATAATGCTTTGTTTTCTCAAAAAATATTATCTATGGGAATGTCTCTTTGAAGTTTTTAGTAATTTCCTAATTTACTGGAGTATAAGCGTTCGTGCTGAGCGGACGTGTACTTTTTTTTGAGTGTACTCTGAGACCACGTGAGTACAAGTGTTACAATTTTGGGTAAGTAAAATTTTACTTGCGACTTATAGGCAAGTTATGCATTCGTGAAAAAATCTAACTCGAGATTTTGATCAAAGTTGGCATTACGATGATAGCGAAGACGAAAACAGTGGGTCTCGAATTTCTGTCTGTGTTTGTCTGTTCGACTACAGCCTAATTTTCGTGAAACTTGGTAGATATCGTTTCTCAATTTTTCCCCCCACACGTTTTTTTCTTGTTTTTTAAGACCAAAAATAACGGTACCTGTCATACGATAATTTTTTTTAGGGTTTTATAAATATTTTTTTTCTCAAAAACTGTCGCACAGATTTAAAAAAAAATTCAAAAAATATTATTAACATAAAGCTAGGTAATGGTTGAAAAAAAAAATCCAAAAAATGGTTATTTTTCGTACCACCCTTGGAACAATTGTTTGTCTTTGATTTTCTCAAAAATAGTACAAATAGTTTTGATCTTTTTTATGCTAAAGCTTGTGTTTTAAAATAAAAAAAAATATTTTTTTTCCAAAACTCAATATTTCGAAAGCCCCATGCTCGATTTTTTGTCTAACTTGATAAATAAAAGTTTCTTAATATTATCTACAAGATGTGAACAAAAAATAATTTTACCTTAAAATATAGTACCCACCATACAAATATTAAAAAATGATTTTCGAAAATCATATTTTTCTCGAAAATGGTTCCGAGAATTTTGATAAATTATTTTTTCTTTTGATTAATTCTCACGATCTTTAATTTAATAAAAAAATTTTGAAATTTTTTCGAATTTTGATTATTTGACTTGATTATCGGCATAACCGATGAAATTTTGTACAGGGAAACGTCTAAAAAGTTTAAGAAACATTGCATTTCAAGACTAAGAAAAATAGTTTTTGTTCTTGCTTAAACTAATATTTGTTTAAATTATATGGCATCCTGTGTTTAGCTCCAACTACTAAAGGAGTTGTTTTTCTCCAATAACATTAATATTTGAAATTCTTAGTCTTTTACATAAGAGCAAGTTCGTGCGACCAAGTCGTGCATTTTAAAAATGTGATGCTTTTTTAGTCAAAGGCTGAGGTAGCGTCAGCTTGTCCAGGGTCAGTCCGAAGAAAGCACAAAACTCGGTTTTTGAAAGTTCAGAACTCCAAATAATGTCCGACTTTATTCAGTTTTATCTTAATTCTAACTAACACTTTATTTCATATACTTCTACAATTGTATCAAATCCTTAAATAACTAACACGGTATTTCATATAGTTCACAAATTTTCATATACCTAAATAATTAACACGGTATTTCATATACAAGGGTGAGACGGTGGGATTAGATCCCTAGCCTTGACTGAAGCTATAGGCAGAACGCAGTGGGATTAGATCCCTAGCCTAAGGCAGCGACAAGACACGGTCAGACGGTAGGATTAAATCCTTAGCTTTGATTGAATTGTCTGGCAAAATCGGTAGTGAGATTAATCTCTAGCCTCGGCTCAAATCGCAGCAGGGTACAAACGGGGTAGGATTAAATCCTTAGCCTCAAACAAACGTTCGTGGCAAAACAAGGGGCGGCGGTGACAGAAGGTGGGATAACTTCCCTAGCCTTGACTGAAGCTATAGGCAAAACGCAGCAGGATTAGATCCCTAGCCTAAAGCAGCGACAAGACACGGTCAGACGGTAGGATTAAATCCTAAGCTTTGATTGAATTGCCTGGCAAAATCGGTAGTGAGATTAATCTCTAGCCTCGGCTCAAATCGCAGCGGGGTACAAACGGGGTAGGATTAATTCCTTAGCCTCAAACAAACGTTCGTGGCAAAACAAGGGGCGGCGGTGACAGAAGGTGGGATAACTTCTCTAGTCTTGACTGAAGCTATAGGCAAAACGCAGCAGGATTAGATCCCTAGCCTAAAGCAACAAAATTTTATCAAAATTCTCGGAGCCATTTTTTAGCATTTGTATGGTGAGTACCGTTATTTTAAGGTAAAATACAATTTTTACTTGCGACTTATAGGTACTATAAGGCAAGTTATGCATTCGTAAAAACTCGAGATTTCGATCAAAGTTGACATTACGATGATAGCGAAGACCAAAAAAGTGGGTCTCGCAATTCTGTCTGTCTGTCTGTCTGTCGGTTCGACTACAGCCCAAACGGCTCCGCCGATTTTCTTCAAACTTGGTAGATATGGGTTTTAATTTTTTCCCCCGGACGTTTTTTTCTGTTTTTTTTAAGACCAAAAATAACAGTACCTGCCATACGATTTTTTTTTCGAAATTTTATAAATATTTTTTTTTTCTCAAAAACTGTCGTATTTTTCTCGAAAACGGTTCCGAGAATTTTGCTAAATTTTTTTTTCTTTTGATCAATCTTTACGATCTATAATTTAATAAAACAAAATTGAAATCTAGATATTACTGACTATACCTACCATAGAACGATTTTTTTCGAATTTTGAATTACTCATTATCGGCATAACGGATTTTAACGAAATTGTTTAAAGAGAAGCTCCTAAAAAGTTTAAAAAACATTGCATTTAAAAACTTAAGAAAAAATATTTTTTCAATTTTTAGAAAAAAAACGTAATTTTTTTTTTGAAATTAGACTTTTATTCATACAATAATAAAAACTTAAGATTGGCGTACCAAAATTTTTTCTTAAAAATGTTTTAAAAATTTTGTACATAAAAGCTTATTTTTTTAAGGAACCACTACAACGACTTATAATTTTTGTTCCTGCATAAATTCATATTTGCATAGCATTCTGTTTTTATCTTTTACTACTAAAAGAATTCAAAAAATTCATTTTATTCTTATGAACATGAATAACATTCGTTTTTAAAATTCCTAGTCTATTACATAGGAGCAAGTTCGTGCGACCCAGTCGTGCATTTTATTTTTAACATCTTTTAGATTGTATTAAGAAAAAATTATTTATCAAGTTTAAAAAAAATCAAGCATGGGGTTTTCAAAATATTGAGTTGTGAAAAAAAATTTTTGAATTTTTTTAAGAACCAAAAAAAATTGTTTTGAAATTTGAATACACAATAATATTCAAACTTTTAGGGAGCTTTAGCATAAAAAATAATCAAAATCTTGAGAGCACGTTCGAATTGCAAGGGTAAGCTGATGAACATGCCTGTGGTATAAGTAACCTATTATTTATTTGTTTGTCAATTTATTATTTATTAAAATCATTCAATTATAAATTATTAAAAGAGAAACATCTTTTATTTAGTACATGATACTACATGGTGTCAGAATAAAAATATAATAAAAAATAAACAAAGAATTCAAATTCTATTTTCAGTTGCATTATTCAACCAATATATATATAAAAAATGTCACTCAAACCTCCAAAGCCCTTGATTATAAATAATGAATTCGATATGTCTCAGGAATGGAATGATTGGATAGAGATGTTCCGTATAAACTTTTGTGATCTCCATTAGGGTATATTACTTTCATTTAGGCCAACCGGAAAGCGATATTCACCTTTTTCTTAGACCTTGAATTTTCGACAGCTGTGTTTTCTGCTTTAGTCAAAATCTTTGTTATAAAGTACATGCTCAATTTCGAGGCAAACACAAGAAGTAGCTCTACTCCGTTTTCAATTTGTTACATATAGTCAGGTGTGGTTGATAAAAGATGGAATAACATGAGCACCATCTTGCATGTCATCTCCAAAAAATTTGCTTTTTGACGGAATTGCCACCTTTCTATTTGAACGACATTATATTTAAATCAAGCACCAGTGGCGTAACTATACCATCTGAGGCCCGTGGCAAATTTTTTGGATGGGGCCCTCCGGCGTCATAGTAAAAATAGTCATGTTAGAATTTTATTTTAATAAACCAATGATGTAAGTAGTTACCCAAAACTATTGATAATATTATGTGCATTTTAGTTAAATATTTAATAAGTTTTATTTTCAAGAGCATTTATTTATTTATTTAGCTTTCGAGCTTTCTGTTCCGCAAAAGTATCTATAACATCATCAAAGTATAAAGATTGGGTCATAGAATTTTCAAAAGACAGAATTAGCTAAGTAGCCTGTCTTGTGCTATAGAGTTTCTTAAATAGGTTTTTGTTAATTTTAGTTTCGAAAATGATCGTTCAGCACTAGCTGTAGTCACAGGAATTGTAACAAATAACATTAATGTAGTACATATTTCAGGAAAGCTGCACGCCATAAAATGATTCTTTATTATTAATAAATCAGCAAGTTCTCTAATACACCAAAACTTTTTTATTTCATCTCTGAAAATGGACCGAAAACTTAGAATTTCCCTGGAAAATGATTCAGATATGTCTATTTTATATATATATTAATAAATTCTATAGCTCTTTTTAATAAATCAGTGTCAGTTAAAATTTGCAAAGTAAAGTGAAAAATTCATACGTAAATCGATAGTTAATGGTACGGGTTGATTTAGTAAGCTGAAAATATGTTAAATAAAATGTATTATTATAAAAAAAAACAAAAATGTTTTACTTTTCGGCAGTTTAGTGCATTTAATAGGAAATTTCGTGATTTAAGAGAAATTTTTTTTACCCCCTATCACACCATTCAAATAGGCACGTTATATCCTCTTGCCCAAATGAAGTTTGTCAGCAAAATTTTCGGTTAAATCGTGAAATTTCCTATCGAATGAACTAAAATTCATCAAAATCCGCGATGACAATAAGACACATTTTTGCTTCTTTGTAATAATACATTTTGTTTATCTAACATATTTTCGGCTTACTAAGTCAATGCGTACTAAGTTGATTTTATTCATATAATTCTTAACTATCGATTTACGTATACATTTTTCAAATCCGCGATGACAGGACTTTCAGTGTCACTGGCTTCTAGCCTATTTGGTTAACAAAATGAGGGAATTCTCCGGCCGTCACTAGCTCGCCCGCGTCATCAATGTACCGCGACAAAAAATGAAGCAACCAATGTATGCGTTCCGAAAATCGACATCTTTTTGTTTTGAATGTGTTGAAATTTTAAAGAGTACCATAACCTAACACCCCCCCCCCCCCCCGCGACGAGTAATGACTAGCATGGCTACGTTGCTATGTAAAAATATCAAATATTTTGGCAAAAAGATCAAAGCTTTTCTTCAATGGCAATCCACATAAGTTAAGAACTAGTTCAAAAACTAAAATACTCTATTAAATAATACAAACTGAGTATTTTTAGACCAGTTTATACCAAAAACAAAAACATGTATATTAAGTGTTCTCGTTCGGTGTTAAGTGTTGTCACTTATTTTGACAAATTATTTTAAACAAATGTGAAGGCTATGAACAATAAACTACAAAGTGACATGAATACCCTTTCTTGTGTGTACTTACGATTTCAAATTGCATTCTCATGATTCAAGTGTAACTTTACGGTACATAATCCTCCAAATCTCCATGCGCCATACACACACTTAGTTAAACAATAGTGCAAACCTTATTGTCCCAAATTCCAGAGCCGTTTTGTTTGTCCAATCTTTCATTCATTCATTCAAAGCGTCACATGTCTAGTTTATCCTATTACCACCGGGGCTTTGTTCCTGAAATAGCGAATAATCCATGGAATGAAAGACATATCTATACCTATACCTATATTTCTTCCTTCTTAGGTTATAGAATAACTCGCACGATTCCCCAAAAAGAATAGCATACCTACCTTTGAGTTGTAGAGCGTTATGCACAGGCTCAGACATCGCCAGCGACGCACGGGGCAAGCGGCTAATTTCAATTACATATCACATTTCAAAGACCGTAAACTTCCAAATAGTTTGTGAGTCTGTTGTCCTAATGTCCTCGAAGCTGGCTGGTGGTGCTGGCCCACCCGTCCACCGCTGCCGTCTCCTACGGCATCATCATTGTTGTTGTCGACGTTCGCCAATTCAATTTAAGCCACGAAATTAACCCGATTTACTCGAGACCGCTTACTCATGCATGTTAAATGCAATAACAGTCATAGATGTGGATGTCGTTACAAAGGTTTTTTCAACCGTCTACGAGCCAGGGTGCCGGAGCGCCACAATTCATAGTGGGGAACCTCCAATTTTCCTGCTTTTAGTTTAAAAGTTAAATGTATGTAACGAGACCGCTTTGTGAGTTAGAAGTGTTTTGACTGCCTTTTCGAGCCTTGTCGACTTTTTGTCATATTTGGGCGAGGCAGTGAGGGGAGTTGGCTGGCCCATAGGAGGAGTTCTCTTGATGCAATGTGAATGTCCGTCCAATTGCTTGGATACCAAGGAATCGGAATGAATCGGATCGACAAACAGGCAGGGATTGTACACACAGTGTGAGTTCAAATGGATAGAATTGTGGTACGTTGCGCTACGCTGCCCCATTGGGATATGCCATGCCATGCTGTCGGGGCGGGCATAGCGGTATATGGCGCTGAAGTTGATGATGTTGAACCTTACCACCTCGAGACTGTGGTAATAAGCTGAAATTAAATTGTGTGTCTAAGCTGGGGCTTAGATTTGGTTTTTCGGATTTCTTGAACGGACAATCGGCAGCGGTAGTGAGCTTAATATATGTTCCGTAGGCTGATCCAAATTCGTGCAAACGTGACTGTGATATTTTATCAAACACATTTTCTTGTGATGTGATTCATATGGCAAAATAGTTATGTGGGGTATTTTTTTATGGTAGGTATGTTTTGTTAATGCATGAGCATTATGGTGACCATCATTCCTTTTTTTTCAAGCGGCTTTGTTTTATTGCTGAATTTTGAGAAATGAATATGTATCATTAATATTAAAGAAATTAGTGGAAAATCAAAATATGTTTTCACTAACATTTGCTATTAATTGGTAGTGAAGATTTTCTACGTGTTTTTGTTTTATAATATTTATTCATTAATCGGTGAAAAATATAGAAAATTGTGTAGTATTTTTGTCTATACTATTTGCATAAAGGTAAGTCTCAATATTCTAAATAAATTAAATCGAACTTGAATAAGGCGTCCTTTAATTTTTGTACTTAATTAAGTTTAGGATTAATATTAATTGGGTTATG
The DNA here is from genome assembly GCA_911387755.1 of Chrysotoxum bicinctum. Taxonomy (NCBI): domain Eukaryota; kingdom Metazoa; phylum Arthropoda; class Insecta; order Diptera; family Syrphidae; genus Chrysotoxum; species Chrysotoxum bicinctum. The sequence continues at coordinate 92,955,806 of OU426987.1, forward strand.
GATGTGGACTTTAGACAACCGGGGATTTGAGAATGGGACATCTTATGTTCATGTGTATAATATATTGCACGTTTCAATATTTTTAAATTATGTATATAAATAACTAAATATTAGTCTACAGTACCAGCTAAGAAATGAAAAAAGACCAAAAATAAATGACCAAATAGTTCTTCTTACTATCCGGCTGCCGAAATCGTCGGATTTGCACTAAAGAGAAGTCAGTTTCTAATGTGTAACGAAGCATTCCATGCTATAAGTGAATGACGCATTTAATAGAGAATTGGAACGTGAACGTGAATATGAACCAATCAGTTCAGACGAATGTACCCCTGTTAAACCCAAAACATTAATTAATCCAATTGATGATCGAAATGGTTGCTTATTTTTCTTGGATGCCCCTGGTGGAACAGGAAAGACATTACTCATGTCATGACATTGATTATGGGTCATATTCGTGCGAGATCCGGAATTGCGGTAGCAGTTGCTTCTTCTGGAATAGCGGCCACGTTGTTAGAAGGATTCCGTACGGCTCATTCAGCATTGAAATTGCCATTCAATCTTCAAACTACTGAACAACCGACATGTAACATTGCAAAACACTCTGCAATGGCAAGAGTTTTAGTAGCCTTAAAAATCATCGTCTGGGACGAATGCATAATGCTAACCACAAAGATAACAAATGGTTGAGCGAATGAGCAATTTTGGCGGCTAAGAATAAAGATGTGAATGACTTAAACTTTATAATTCAGAATGAAATCGTTGGTACTCTCCATTCATTCAAATCTATTGACTGTGTAACAAACGAATATGAAGCCACTGATTATCCAACTGAATTTTTGAACTCCTTATGCCGGTCGTCCACTATGAGCGCGATAAGTTCAACCAACTTCGTTCAACTTTTTATTCAAATCTTTCGTTGGATAAACGATTTTACATCCTCTTACACTAGTGCAACAACTTACGTAATTCACGTTGAGCAACTAAAGTTGAACAAAATGCGTTTGGAGCCCCGTACACATAATTGACCAACTTTCCCATATGTTGATGTACTTCGCACACCTTGTTGATCAACTCTTAAAACTTATTCCAGTGTTGAATAGCTCCGTACACCTAGTTCACCAACTTACTCAAATGTTGAATAACCTCGTACACTAGTTGATAAACTTGTTTGAGAAAAAAAAGTTTTTCGAGTTGATCAACTGCGTTTTCGATATGGTTGCTCAACCAGTTGATGAACGAGTTGATACCTTCGTACACTTAACCAAGGATCACTCGTTGGGGAACGCGTTGAACGCATCACGGTAAACAAAAAACTCAAACGTTAAACCTGAAATAATTTTGACTTCAGTTCGGTACATTAGGCAATAGCATTTTCGAGGAAATTTGAGACCAAGCCAATTCCCTGGCATCTCGATTTATATAAGAGGGGCTCTTAATGCTCATATATTGGGCTTTTCCTCAATTGCTGAAATCAATTGCAAAATTAATTTCGTAATCCACTCTGTTTTTTATCACCTTCCATGACGAAAAACCAAAATAAACTACAGTTTGCAAGTTGCAACAACTGCAAGTTCATGGCAACGCAATAGTTCAACCAAGTAGACACAATTCACTGCAACCAACGCAACGCAACACAATATTACGTCAAGAAATCCCAAAGAAAATTAAAAAGTTGATCAACGCGTTGAACAAATAATGTGTAACACATTATCTTGAAAATGTTGCTCAACGTGTTGATTGAACATTTTCAACGAGCAACCCGAGCTCGTACACTAGCCGTAAACTTGTTGCGCAATTCGTTGAGCAACGGCCAACAACTAGATCCAACCCGTTGGTTGAAGAGAATTGAAGGCACCGTACATTACATGCGGTCTCCACAAGCGATGAATCCAGAGCATGCTTTAAAGCATGCGTTCATTATCGCAAGTAGAGGCCGCCATCGCAGCTATATTTACATCGCTTGCGATAGAAAGTATGCTCTCATCGCATACCATTCATCGCTCGCTTTATCGCAAGGAGAACTGTCATATTATTCTGGCGTACCCAAATTTAATTTAACTGAGTTCTAGTTTTGCGTGCGGAGAAAGCTTTTGCTTGGGGTTAACGTTTTTCTAACAAAATTAAAAAAAAATCTGATTTGAAATTGTCCATAGAACTCATTTATATCCATTAAAATTATTCACTATACTAAAAAAGTATGCGATAAAATGCCCAGCCACAAAAATCTGACAGTTCTTCTGCTCTCTGCTTTCTGCTTTGGCTGTTGCGATTTCGATGGATTTATCGCTAGTGGAGACGGCGTGTTAGAGTTGAATGCGTTGAATTCGAAATTTGTGCGTTGATCGCCTAGTGGACGATCGGCATTAGATGTGTCTGGTTTACCAACGCACAATTTACAACTGAAGGCGGCCTCGGTAGTCATAATGCTTCCAAATCTAAACCAACCAAAACTTTGCAATGGAACGCGCTTGGTGATAAGAGAACTTATGAGTAGTGTGATTTACGTGACGATACCAAAGGAAAATTTAAAGACGAGTTAGTTCTCATTGCGTGGATTCCAATGATTCCAACGGATATGTCTTTTAAGTTTAAACGAATTCAGTTTCCGATTCATCTTGCCTTCGCCGCCCGTGACGAATAACAAATCACAAGGCCAATCACTGCTTGTGGTCTCAACTTAGAAAATCCATGTTTTTTCTCATGGTTAGTTGTACGTGGCATGTTCACGTGTGCAAATCATCCGCTTTACTTGTTCTTGCGCCTGATAAAAAACAAAAAAAAACAATGTCGTATATCACTTCGTCTTATAGATATTATTTGCTTCAAGACTAACGGTATGCTTGGGCGTCGCGTCGTCTTCGCCAGAACTGAGCCGATTAAATCAAACCTAGGTTAAAGAATGAAAGCATTATGTTTGTATGTGTACCGCTTCAATGGATGAACGCAATGGAGTACTGCAACTGGAACTTGAAAAGCTTGGATTGCTTTCAAAAATTATTGTACTTAATATTTCTCTTGTGAATAAAATGCTGTTGTTCAAATTTCTAACATTTGGGTCAGCTGATTCAATTTTTTTTGCGAATTTATTAAACAAAGTCACAATGGAGAAATCAATTGAACAATCCGACAGTTTTTGATAACTTTCTAACAAACATCTAAAAATGCACAACACTCAAGACCAGCATAAAACAAGATTGGTTTTGTTGTATACAGACGAACGTCCGGGGTAATCGTTCAAGTTTTTCCGGCCCGAAATCAGCCGATGATTCGGTTTCAGTATGTAAGAATTGCTACAAGTTGAGCCTGGGCCAAATTACCGCTTCAGTGACCAAGTCGGTCCCATCAGTGATCGAATGAAAGTGTCAAATCAGAGCAATCGATTGCTCGATGATGTAAGCGGTTATGCCAAACTCACATAATTTAGTCACGTATTACTCGAAAACTGATGCGTTAATTAAGCCCCGCATATCCCAATAATTTAATTTTCTGAAAATAGAGTGCCCTGCTTAACCAGCTGCTCCTGCTGCTCCAGAACTAGATTAACGAAATTACATGATAGCTCACCTCCTTGCAGAAACCCTGTGCATGTTTGGAATAGTTCGGAGAAGTTATGCCGAAGTTGTACATATCATTGTATATGTTCCAACGTCACCCTACTAAGTTGGATCAGTTTTCCCAGAATTCAAAATTCAGCCGACGTCATATACAACTCTCATGATTTGATCAATCTGCTGACCAAGAAGCCCTGCGCCCTGGTTGTTTTTAAGTTTACCTCTTTTGCTTTTTTACCCTATATATCGCTCTTCATGGTACCCACTTACTGGCTGTTGCAAAATGCTGCTGGAAAATATCTTCTATTCCAATTCTTCGGTAACCAAGTTAACCTGACAGTTTCGAAGGATCTGCGTTCCGGTCTGCCTTTAAAACAGCAGTCAATTTCTTGACTTTAGCTTATGAAACATACCTACTGAGGATGTTGTTTTAATGAGGAAAAGTTTCGGTCTCCTTTGTCTTGAGAACCTATCCACTACCTCTTTTTTCTACTCTCGATACGCTTTTCCATTTGTTCGATATACTTCTCTCGTTGCAGTTTGTTCTACTTCCTCTTCATATTAAAAAGTCTTCGAATCCAATTGACTCACTCGAAATGGTCACCGTATTTTTGGGTGGCTTGGCAACCTACTTTGTGCAGACCTACATATAAGAATGGTTCGCATGTAATTGTTATGTGAAGTTATGCAATGAGGGCAATATTCACAGAGGGGTTGGTTCGCATGGTCTTGGAATGCAGTTTTGTTTTTTTGTTTAACTTACAATTCGACCGATCAGTCAAATCAAAAGCAAGGATCATTCGCTTTTTACGTTTCACATTATTATACCAAACATGGGAAGTAAGGAATGGGATTGGTTGTGGGCTTATTTAATTAAAAAAGTGTATTGTATCAAAGATACTAAAAAAAAGCTGCAATTTTCATTTAATTCTAACTTTCTGAAGGAATACTAATTTGTTCAAATGATATAGATCATAGATGCAGTGGTTCTAACAAAGCTATCAGTCCTTGGAAACCACCTCTAATTGTTTTAAAAAAATGTTTCCCTTTTACGGATAGAAACTGACCTTGTAATTGGAATGATTACAGAAGGACTGTGTGTTGTCGCTGTCCAAACGTTCTAATTACTTTAAGTTATTTTAACTTCAATTTTTTTTTAATGTATTAGCTGTTAGAATAGGTATAGGTAATAATGTAGCTGTAACTATAGCCGTTAAATTCTTTAAGTTAAATGGTAAAAAAATATCATGCTTTACAATGTAAAGCTGTAGCTGTGGCAAGAAAAGTATGGTTATAGCAAAAAGAGAGTCGACATTATTTTTCTACTACAAGGCATAATACAATTTCTTACATTCATGGGGAATTTCAATTGTATTTATTTTGAACTGAAATTAAAAAAAAAAAGATATTTTATTTGATTTGGAAAATCAAAATTCGGTAAATGTAATTTTGATAAAAAAGTTTGATTAAAGCCTTGTTTATAGTCAGCGTGTAACTTATGTAAGGATATCAAAATTACTGAAGTGAAAATCAATAGGGTTTTAATGGAAAATCTGAGAGTAGTTCACCCAATAAATTAATCAGCAATTACATGCAGAAAAATCATCATCATCACCATCGGCTCGACAACCGGGTTCCGGTCCTGGCCTCTTTCAACAAGTCTCTCCACCTATCCCGGTCTCTAGCCGATGCCATCCAGTTGCGCACCCCAAGGCTTCGGGCGTCCTGGTCTACGCCATCTCTCCAGCGCAAGCATGGTCTACCACGCTATCGTCTACCAAAGAATGTACCACAAAGAACTTTCCGAGCAGGTTCCTCTTCGCTCATGCGAGCTAGGTGCCCTGCCGACCGGAGTCTACCGAGCTTAATTTTTGTCACGATATCTGCTTCAAGGTAGATTGCGTACAGTTCATGATTGTACCGTCTCCGGAATCGTCCTTCCTCACATATGGGGCCAACAATTCTCCTTAAGACTTTTCTCTCGAACGCAGCTAAGAGGTCGGAGTGCCTTTTGCTAAGCACCCAAGTCTCGGATCCATATGTGAGTACTGGCAGGACCATGGTCCTGTACAGCAGCAGTTTTGAAGTTATGGTGAGATTTCTGGATTTGAAAAGCTTTGACAGACTATAGTAGGCTCTGTTGGATTTGAGAAGCCGCCCGCGTATTTCTTCTTCTATATTGTTATCGACTGCTACTATTGACCCAAGGTATTTAAAGGATTGCACCACTTCAAATTCGTGCTCCGCTACCTTGACTGTTTGACCAACTATTCCTCTCGCATTCGACGCCACCATGTACTTTGTTTTACCTTCACTTATGTGCAGCCCCAGATTTTGTGCCGCCTGCTCGATCTGGATGACGGAATCGTGTACAGCTTGTTCGGTTCTTCCGATGATGTCAATGTCGTCTGCGTAAGCTAGTAACTGGCTGGACCTGTTGACGATGGTCCCTCTTGTTGCCGTGCCAGAGTCACGGATTGCTTTCTCCAACGCCAGGTTGAAGAGGAGGCAGGCCAAACCGTCCCCTTGTCGGAGTCCATTAAAGATTTTGATTGGTCTGGATAGCAATCCGGCTATTTTTACTTGGCTTGTTACGTTGGTCATGATCAACCTACATAGTCGTGTCAATTTATTTGGGATGCCGAATTCTCTCATGGCTTTGTAAAGTTCTACCCTGGCTATGCTATCATAGGCGGCCTTAAAGTCTATAAACAGATGGTATGTTGGGATGTTAAATTCTAGACATTTTTCCATCGCCTGCCTAAGGGTAAAGATCTGATCAGTTGTTGATTTGCCTGGAATGAAACCACAATGATATTGTCCGATGACGGTTTTAGCGTATGGGGTTATCCGATCTTGTAGAATAGAGGAGAGTATCTTATAGGCGGTACTCAACAACGTGATACCTCTATAATTGCTGCACGTTGTGACATCTCCCTTCTTATGTATGTGGCATATTAAACCTTTTCGCCAGTCTTCTGGCATTTCTTCCTGCTCCCATACGTGTACTATAATATCATGAATTGCTTGACGTAAGGCTGGCCCGCCGTAATGAAATAATTCAGCTAGTATGCCATCGGCTCCCGGGGATTTATTCTGTTTAAGCCGGCCTATAGCCTTCTCAACCTCTTCTATGCTTGGTGGCGGCAACATAGGGTATTCTTCTTGAAGAAGTGGAGCCTCCACTTCTGTAATGAGCTGACCATTTAGCAATTCATTAAAGTACACTTCCCATTCCTCCAGTATACTTTCAGGATCGGTGATCAGATTTCCCTCTCCGTCCTTGCAGTATGTGCAGCTTGGTGTGTACTGCGTCATGTTTCGGACGGATTGGTAGAACTTCCGCGCCTAGTGCGGACCTCGCTCTCGGCTATTTTCTATTTCACAGATTAGGTTCTTCTCCCAGGCTGATTTTTTTTGTCTGTGTAGCCGTTTTTCTATTCTTCTGAGCTCTTTATATTCCTCTTCGCGTGCCCGCGTTCTAAGAGATTGTTGCATTGCTCGGTATGCTTGCATTCATCATCAAACCAGTCGTTCCGATTTTTAACTGCTGCCTAAGATGGAGTTGGCAGTACTAATGACAGTATTTTTAAGACGTGTCCACTTCTCATTTACGCCCAGCATACTGGCTCCAGGACTTACTCTCCCTAAATCAAGTGTGTCTAGGGCGAGTCCTAATCCTAACGCATTACCAAAGGTGTTACTGGTGTTTTCATTGCGAAGAGCAGGCGTGTTGATTCGAACCTGATCGGCGGATGCAATGCGTCTTCGCAAGGCAATTCGCCCTCGGAAAACCATACCAACAAGATAGTGATCCGAGTCGCTATTGGCACCTCGGTACGTTCGTACCGTCATCAAGTTCGAGTAGTGGCGACGGTCTATAAACACGTGGTCTATTTGGTTACGAGTGACTACATCAGGTGATACCCAGGTGGCTTTGTAGATATCTTTACGCGGGAACCTGGTACTCGCAACGACCATGTTTTTCGATGCTGCCAATTCTAAGACTCGAAGTCCATTGTCATTAGTGTTCTCATGCAAACTATGGGGGCCTACGTAATGCCTGAATACCGGCTCCCGACCTATTTTTGCGTTCAAATCCCCAAGGATGATTTTAACATCATACCTTGGACAGGCATTGAGGGCCCTCTCGACTTGTTCGTAGTAAGTCTCTTTTTCTTCATCTGAGGACTCCTCCGTAGGTCCGTGAACGTTAATGAGGCTGATGTTCGTAAATTTGCCTCGCACGCGAAGGGTGCATAGCCTTTCGCTTATAGCGTTAAAGCCGATGATAGTAGACTTCATTTTTTCGCTGACTAGGAAGCCTACCCCGAGCACATGGTGTTTTGTATGACAGCTGTAGAATACGTCATATTCTTTCTTCTGTAAAACACCATTCCCTGTCCATCTGATTTCTTGGAGAGTTGTTATGTCAGCTTTATATTTTGACAGGGCATCGGCTAGCTGCTGAGCAGCTCGAGCTCTATAGAGCGATCGTACGTTCCATAAGAAAATTCGTAAATCGTTTTTCCGTTTTCCTTGCGTAGGTTGTCGTCGTGTGATCAGTCCGTTTCCGAGGCTTGTTGTCGGTCTCGAAATTCTTTTAGTTTTACAGGACAGGGAATTAACCTGTCGCCAACCTGAGGAGCCAGCCTGATCATATTAGCCAAACCTTTTTTAAAAGGCTTGTTTCTAGCGGCCGCCGCGGAGAGGCTATGATCACACTTCCACCAGTCCCGAATAGTTACGGCACGTGCATGTTTTCGTATGCTATATGTTATTCCCTCTATTCGTCTGATGGCTGACCGCCATGCAGAAAAATGGTCGGTTAAAAACAACGTAAAACTGGTGTAAAATTAAACTGGTGAGACTGCTAATATTCAAAATTGCACGGTTAAAATTAATTAATTAGCTCATTTTATTAATAAATCTGATTGATTCCTATAAGGAATTGAAAATTTTAACCCATTAACTTAGTAAAATCAAATAAATCTGATAAATTGTTTAAGCCTAAATACTCGTTTGGCTTTAACATAATTACCATTAGTTTAATTTAACCAAGAACATTGTTTAAAACTATTGTGATTGAATGCTTTAAAAGTAAACAATCTTATAAATTGGTTAGCTTCTCCATTAATATAACTTAGTTTTTTCGATTAAACTAACATTCTTATTTGTTTATTTTAAAAAATTTCATTTAACCGAGTTAACTATACGTTAGAAAAATTCTCTCGGTTAGATTTTATTTTTCTGCGTGTACATACAAGAATGGGTCAATAAGTCTCTGAAAAATTAAATAAAAACATTCTCATCAGCATAAAAACATTTAATATGTAGTGTAATGGACACTATCGAACAATTTGAAGTATGGAAAGTTGCCAAAAGCGCAATTCGGCTTAAAGAAATGAACTTTTGGAAGCACAGTAGTTATGGTCATGGGTCAATACTGCATAGGTATGACACAGTGGCAGGGCTTAATGTGACGACTGACTACTTACCACCCAAAATAGATTTTAACAAACAATTCTCTACTACAATACCCCAAAGGCAGGGATGGGAATCCAACTCACTAATTAGTGAACAAGGTATCTCCTTCTACACCGATGGGTCAAAAATGGAAGAGGGAACAGGAGCTGGGGTGTTCTGTGAAGCTCTAAATATTAAAGAATCATTAAAACTCCCAGATGAGTGTAGTGTCTTTCAGGCTGAGATCTATGCTATTGAAAAGGCGGCAGAATTGGTACGCACGAAAGAATTGAACTCGTCTGAGATCACATTTTTCGTGGACAGCCAAGCTGCCATCAATGCCTTAGCTAGTGAGACTATAAGATCCAAGTCAGTAACAAAATGTCGAGACATGCTGAACAATATTTGTAACACTAACCAAGTCAACCTCTGCTGGGTTCCCGGACATAGTAATATAGAAGGGAATGAAATAGCAGATGAACTGGCAAGGAAAGGATCACTATCAAATAAAAACAGCAGTAGCCATTTAAATTTAGAACCAAAAATCCCGATTGGAGTGATTAAAAGGAAAATAGACCTAATAACGAAAGAGCAAATCAACAACTCCTGGTCCTCCAGGGACGACTGTGTTATCTCGTTATATCTTATCGCTGAGTAAAAAGAACATCAGAATCCTGATAGGTGTACTAACGGGTCACTGCGCCATTGGCACAATGGCCACTAGAATGGATGCATTTGCACCCGATTTCTGTAGGAGCTGCCAGGATGTCGAGGAGACTGAAACCATTAAACACTTGCTCTGTGACTGTCCGAACCTCCAAACAAATCGCCTTCGCTACTTCGGAAACAGGTTTGTTGGAGAACTAGACGATCTAACGCAGGTCTCAATGGCAAATATGAGAAAATTCATTGTAAGCTCAGGCTGGTTCGAAAATGAACCAGTCTACATAAGGAATTAGTTAGGAGCATCTCTGCTTTTATTAATAGGGGATCACAATGGACCAATAGGCCCCCGTGTACGCTTACGCAACAGCCCTTGGGCTGTGCACACCCCTCCTAACCTAACCTAACCTAGGAACTAATTAATTTGAACTATTGAACGAATGCATTAATTCCTTAGTTCAGTTCAAGTAGAATTTTTTAACATAAAATCATACTTTAGCCTCCACGTAATGGTCGCCTCGCCTAATAAACATCCAGTTTTAACAATCCCAAATAAATGTAAACTTACCGAGTCTTAATAAAATCTCACAAATCACAATAAGAATATAAAGGGTATTCATAAAAACGCGGAAAACCCGAGTAAACCTCAGAAATTAGATAATCTTATCTCCACAGAAACGAGCTGTCAAAATTTGTATGGGAAAACTTTGTGCAAAGCTGATAAAATTATCTCACAAATTTGATGCGGAAGGAGAAGAAATAAACCTGATAAACTAAGAAATTCTCAAAACTTTAAGAAATGGCTTAAGATCATTTTTTCGTGACTGAATGATTGGTTACTGTCTTTGTATATATAACCTATGATATAATCATGGAGCGTGATTTTGTGTTGCGAACTCTAGCCTGGTGGTGGCGCTGAAATTAGCGCTAGATTTTACAGTGGGAATAGGATAAGATACAAAACAAGTAGTAAAAAGGGGAATATTTTATTATTAAATTTAGCAGAGACAAATCTAGGAAGTAGGTACTGTCCCTGTACTTAAGATGTCGCCATAATCTTTTTTCTTCTTGATAGTGCTATAATTTCTATATACAGACACAGAGGTAATATCGAATAAATGAACTTTTAGCTACAATCGATATTTCACATTGCTAGTCCACATTAGTCTCCTTTTAGTTTGATATACTTCATCCAACGCCAACGTAAGGTTTGAGGCCCTCAAAATAATACGACTTTCCGGGACTCTCAAAATAAGCATTTGTTTCAACGATGACCTTTTAAATCGACCAATTTCTCTTACAGCCGAGCCATTTCTTTATGTTTGAAAACAAAGATAGTTACAGGGTTTTTTTTTTTTTATAATTAGCACACAAGCAAAGGGTTATGAATACCCTTATAATGTTATAATAACACAGCGCGAGCAGTTAGGAAATGAGATGGTGATTTAAAAGGAGATGCCGATGCACATTGGTTTTAAATGCTTGTACATCACAATGAGGGGGGGAAATCGAGTGGGGTATAGTGTTCCACTTTCTAGTAGTACGGCTAAAGAATGAATCTCTGTATTTTACAATACGCCCGAAATTAGGCTCAAGGGTAAACTGATGGGCATTCTTAGCAAGACGAGTGTTACGGCAAAATTGTTCCGAGGGAGGAATGCGACTGGCTATTTCATTTGAACATTGTTTATAGAAGAAGCGATAAAACAAAGTTAGACAAGAGACATTACGACGGTGTTCCAGAGAAACAAAAGTTTCCGTAATAGACCTGTCTTCAATTAGTCTAAGGGCACTGTTTTGTATTCTGTCTAAGAGGTACAAGTGAGTTTTAGGAGCACCTGCCCAGATATGGGAGTTATACTTAAGCTTAGGCCGAATGTATGCCTTATAAATTGTAGCCAGATCAGAAGGGTAAAAAACTGCTTGCATCTTCTGAGGAAACCTAAGCATTTCGCTGCATTTTTCGCAACATCAAATATGTGATCATGCCACAAAAAATGGTCTGTAATAGACACACCAAGAACGGAAAGCTTTTCGGTTTCCTCGATGCAAGTGCCATTCATGGATAATGGCAGGGGTGGAATATTTCGCTTGACAGACAGGAGACAGCTTTGGGTTTTCGAAGCATTAAATTCCACGCGGTTTCTAATACCCCATTCTACAATGCTGTCTAGGTCGGAATTTAATGAACTAATCATTATGCTGCCGTTGCAGAGCCACTTCCGAAGATGAAGGTTGTGGATCTGGAAACGAATATGAAAAGCTGAGGGTACTGTCATCAGCAAAACAATGTAGTGGATTAGAAGATACAGACAAGAGATCATTGATGAAGATAAGGAAGAGAGTCGGAGACAAAACAGAGCCTTGGGGCACACCAGCATTTATTTTGGGAATATCAGACTTAAAACCGTCCAAAACAACACGAATTGACTGGCCTGAAAGGTAATTTCTAATCGAACGAAGTAGACATTCATCGATGCCAAATGCACGCATTTTCGATAAGAGAGCTTCATGCCAAACTCTATCAAATGCTTTATAAATATCTTTTTGGTGAGATATGCCATCAGATCACCTGTAGACCTGTTGCTACGAAAGCCGTACTGCGTCATTAAGAAGCTTTCGTTCTTCAAGATATTTCTTAAGCTGATTATTAACCATGACTTTGGAAAGAAGGGACGTAAGTGCAATTGGTCGGTAATTTGTGGGTGAGGAGGATTCGCCTTTTTTAGGGACTGGCTGGACAAATGCTGTTTTCCATCCACTCGGAAAGAGTAAAGAGGAATAGGATATATAGAAAAGCTTACGCAATGGTTTTGCCAGCGTAGAAGAACACCTCTTCAGAACAATAGGGGATATACCGTCTGGACCAGCAGATTTGTGTATTTCAAGATCTCTTAAGACTCTTGCAACTGCACGAGTGCGAAAGAAGATTCGTCCCATAAAACCATTTATGCTCTCAAGAACAGGAGGAGTCATAACACTATGTGGCAGAGTCGAATTTGCAGAAAACAGGGCTGCAAGCAAATTTGCCTTTCCTTGTGAGCTAGTCACAGGAGTGTTATTGTGAACGAGTGTTGGAACCGACGAACAGCGGGAATTTCTAATATTTTTTACAAATGACCAAAAATTTTTACTACCTTTGGGACATTGTAGTATTTTTAGCCGTGTTTTTTGATCATGTAAAAACTTGGTTCGTTTGATATGGGCATTGCAAGCGTTCCGCGCCTTACACCCTTGCGTCTTTTTTTATGAAGTCGAGGGCTTGCAGCAACGATCCCTAAAGAATTCAGCACCTAGAATAAAAAATTCGCCGTGATGAGACTGTCATTGAACCAAGCCCTTCATCTCTAAACCTTGAACTCTTTTTTTATAAATAAAATATGAAAATATTACTGTACACCCATTACACATATCTAAAGCTATATGGTTTGACTACCTTGCTTAAATTCTTTCAAATATCTCGTTTTTTTTTTGTGTCATAAGGTATGCTAACCAATTTTTCGTAAGCCTTGCACATTAAAAACTTGCTAAGAAAATTTGAATTTGAACTAGTTCCAGATGGCAAGAATTATAAACCTTAATTACAAATTTCCCTTTTTAAACCACTTTTAAATTGAAGTACCTTGTTAAACTACTCGTACAATGAAACCTGCGATTATAAAACTAATAACAATTGGGCGATTCCATTATAGCGGGTGCAACATTTAGACTCATTTGAAGTACATTTAATAATAAAATAAGCAAAATATTTAATGACATTATTACTTGAAGGGATACATTTTCACCTATTTATATTTAATCCATTTAGAATTCTAAAATATAATAAATAATTTGGCAGAAGAATGGTTTCAAAGTGCGATCGCGGGTGCAACAGAATCGGCCCGACTTTTCTAGATCATAGTACAAAAAACACAAATTCTGTTAATTGTGAAACATTTATCATGCTATTCTTACATATATTGAACGACGTTGATTCAATTAAATAAATAAATAAAAATAAAGATAGAAAACAAAAGTAAGCAACGAAATATTAACTTTTAAATCAATCGCGGGTGCAACATCAAATTATCGCGGGTGCAACGCGTCTAACTTAAATTAGTAAACTGATTTAAAAACTGGAAAAAATATAAAATAAGGCACATATGTAACAAGTCAGTACCCTTCTCTATTAATTATAATTTTGTTTTTTTCAAATACTTCAATATTTTTTCGAAAATACATATATGTATGTTAGAAGTACTCCATCTTCATCGATATCGGTTAAGGATAACCCCACATAACGATATTGTGATATTGGAGCCTACCTGGTGCAAGAACGTACAAACCTGCGCAAATAACTTTTGGAAATACTGCTGCTGTAAGAACAGAACGGTATCTTAGAGCATGGATCTACTGGTAATATAGGGGGCTCAAAGACCCTGTTGGAGATTTAGAATTTAATGCTTCGTCTTCTGACTCAATAAAAACGTCGAAAACTTAACTTCACGAATGCTCATGGTCATTGTACTTTTCTCGATTCTTAACTTCCGACTTAATCGATTTCATACCCGGCACTTGTCTGCTAATATTATCCCTTTTATAGAAATAACCTGTCATCCTTCAGTTTTTTAGACATTGCTTTGGTGGAACCAGTTTTTTTTTTTAAATAATTTTTTTACCACTTCAACTACGTTAGTGGGACTCCTTGGGCGATTACGTTTCACTTGTGTGACTTTTTCAGGCTACAGGGACTGATGTAATGAGTGTCTGCCTTTTTTTGTGTTGCCTGCATTTTTTCGTTTTGTCTGATTCTGGTCAGAATTTTAAAATTTGTATCTGCCCTAATTTTCTCTTTCAATACATCTCTCCACATTAAATCAAGAGTCCTTTTTCTGCATGAAGCTCAGCATATTTGTTAATTTTTTGTCAATTTTCTGTAAAGCAGGCTCTTTTTCTTATTTCACTTCCATTTAACCATATATTTTTATACAAAAAAGAACAAAATATTATATTACATAGTTAAAAAAAACGTGAACAGCAGAAATTATTATTCAAAGCATATTTTATCAATAAAATACAATAAATCACGTTATAATGTTAGTAGTCAATAAGTTGCACCCGCGATCTTAATATTGGGATCGCGGGTGCAACCAATTTAAATCAACGTTTTTTTTCGTTCAACGTACAATATATTCCTAATAACGACTGATTTAATTTTAGTTTTGTTTTCTTCTTACTTTTAGAAAGTTTCAAAACGCTAGCACTTTATTTCTGCCAAAAAAGTAAACTTTTATATCTTTTATATCGCGGGTGCAACAACTTACAATGGCTTTTTGCAATCAATAATGCTAAAAATATAATAACAAATTCGTACATGTTTTTATGCAAACGATTAAATCGCATGTTGCTTTATACGTCTATTGAGTAAAGCATAACTCAAAACTGTCGGAAATAGCTATTTTGAACTTATGTTACCAGTTATAATAATTGCAGTTCGTATCGACTTCGTATGATAATGTTGCCAAGCGCAAACAAAAATGTTCTCTATAACTTAGGTCTCAGTTTTTGTTTTAATTATTAAATATAGTATTTCTACTTTGAATATTTATCAAAAAAAGTAAAAAATATTGTAATTCAAAAATTGGTGTCAAAAATTGTCTACAGCGGAATCACCCAATTGTCACCTCTAGCTTCTTGCAGTCTAATCGTAAAATACTATACTTTCACAACTATATACTGAATGAACATTTATGTGGTTACACTTTTACATAAAAACGCACAGTCTTAAATAATTTGACATTGTTTTAAGCAGAAAGTCTAGTATAATATTTAATATGGTTTAAATTTCTATGTTTTCACTCTTTGAGCATTTAAACTAGTTTGGTATTTTATTGTTGGTTTATTATTGCGCATGAGATTTTTCGTGTAATCTTTGTATATACCTACATTATGTACGTGTACATGTACATTCTATCGTACTATTTTGGAACGTGTTTTTGTAGTATTGCATATTTACTACTATATATACTCACCGGCACGGAAACAAGAACACTTTTGATTTTTGCTGTAACCTGCTCTTAAATATTTTTTGTTATACTCTGTCCAATAAAAATATGCAGTGTGGGCAAGATAGGACGTTTGCCTCGCATTCTGGCTACAGTGAATTGCATAAATCTATCCTTCATTAAAGCTCTCACAGGGTTATCGTAGTGTTGATTTTAAATGGACCCTTTTTTTAAAGCTCTAAAATCAAAAGCACCTCAACAGAAACCCAAGGAAAAAAAAAAAACTGAACAAGTTACGAAATGAACAAGGGTAACTCTGAACGCACATCAATATTTGATGGGGGTTGAAATTGAATATAGCACCAACAGCCATAGGCCACAGCAATTCAGTGCACATGCACACTCAGATGTGCAGTCAATAGGACGTCGGGCCTGCGTCAGATGCAATCGAAAATTTATGGGCGCACAAACACTTTTTTATGGAGGAGTTCTTTCAATTTAGTATGGTGCAAAAATATAGAACGCTACTGATTTTGAAAAAGCTCTCCCATAAGACGTGTACTGCATATTTTTATTGGACAGATTATAATGATTTAATTATAATTAGGTTAGTTATGCATATTTTTATTGTTTTAAATACTTTTAAGAGATTTAAGAGGATTCAAGGTTTTAATTTCTTTTTAATAATGTGAGTTTAAAATTTTACTTTTTCTCCGAAACTAAAGCTTAAATTAAAAACAGTATACAAATAAGGATCACGTGTATTTTTTTAGTTTTTGACATGCGTCAGTATCTTGTGTTTCCTCCTCTCACCCTAATTATAAATTCCATTCTATCTGGCATACTATGAATTTTTTTAATTTGCGATAAGCTCCTCAAAGCGGCGAGCGTAGCATTCCGGAGCTCATTAATTGTTTGTGGGCGGTGGGATGCGCATCTTATCTTTCTTTTGAGCATGTGATTTAAGTCCAGACAACAAGCGGACCACTACAATTTTTGAATATCAGTGGCTTTAGTATCCATTTACGCATGTGGTCTCGCACTATCTTGCATTAACATGAACGGATCATATCCGATGAACCCCTTAATTAATAATTTCTAGCAAATCGAAGTCGGGCTACTCGATGTTGTTTGAGCAACTTAGGAACCCGAGCTGGCCTACGAGCTTTTAAATTGGCTTCCTCCCATGCATCTTCTTATCGTACGCTCGCTTAAGTTGACTTATCTTGTGAATCTTTGAAGCTGCTGTCGGATCTCAACGGCCGGCCGTGAGAAAGCGGTTTCTTAAATTTTTTAGCAAAATAAATTGGTCATACCGAGCCAATGTGCACCTTACTTCTCCACTGCCTAGTCGACGATGGTGGCTACCTTGAAACCTTTTCAACGCTTACTGCATGGATGAACTTCGGTACTTCAAGCGCGGGTGCCAGTTCACGGTGTGTCAGTCCTTGACTGATAAAAGCTTCAGCTCTAGCTATCTTTGCTGGCTTAAAAGCATTTTTATCCTTATAAAATATACTTAAGCCTTCAAAAAATCTCCAAAGTGGAGCTGTATATCCCAAACAGTACGTTTTTTGAAAAGAAGTTTTGGCCGAAAGAAGCATCTACCGAGCTTGCTGTACGCAAGTTTGTCCTAAAAGTTCCTGAGACTGGCTATGCTAGTGAACAACAATCATGGCCCTCGTCGTGGTACGGTGCGCACAGACGAGAATGTGGCTACTTTAGCCGTGAGTGTGAGACTCAATTCAACAGCTCAACATTTCAAGCATTAGTCTGAGTAGAATTCTTCACAAAGATCTTGGATTATTCGCTTACAATGTCCCATTGTCTCAGCAATTGAAGACGCACCATCCGCTTGAACGACGTTGACGTTGCGTTCAATAATTAATGGGAATGTTTGTAAGGCTATAATAAATTGAAAACATTTAATTTTGTTAATTTTATTGTATTTTCAAAAAAGACAAAAAAGACGCCTTATACCAGGCGTAATTTGGTGCCAAAACTTGACAAGCGCATTGTAAAATGGACCGAACAAATGTTATAAAAATTTCCCCGACCCTCTTTAGCCAACCCAGAATTGAATTGGCTCTTTTAGTTGTGGAGTTGATGTGTTTTACGATTTCAAGCTTTCAGTCGCAGAAAACGGCACACGAAAATGTCCTGATGGAGGACATGATATACCAAGGCATTACAGTAAGTATTATCTATTTACATTATGATAATTTTTGCTTAACTTTTACCTTTTTAAGGCTCTTTACCTTAATGAATTGAACGAGATATTTGGCGTTAAACAATTATGTCCAACATGCACACAATTCATTTGGGACGAAAAAACAACAGAGGAACAACCATCCACTTCTACTTTTGCCGTGAGAACTATCTCCCCAACTATCGCTCAAGAGACAAAAACTTCGCAAGAACTATTGACTTTGAAGACCTTGATGAAGAAGAAATTCAAATGAGACCTATTACTTCGATGACTCCGATGAGCTTTAAGACATCCCCAAGATCATCATCAACGAGAATCTTACACCAAAGTATAAATATTTCTAAAGCTCCCAAACGGAAAACAGCCAAAGAAAAATACTTTGAAGAAAAGCTTAAATAAAAAAAAGAAGCTTCAAACGTGGAACAGGCACAGAGAGCAGATTTTTGAAATCTATTCAGGAAGGATTAAAAGAAAAATGAAACAAGGAAGCTGAATATAACAAAATAAGACTCAAAATAATGAAATATATTCAAAATAGCTTGGCAAAGTGAAGTGAAAAAGAAAAAATTGTTTTCTAATAGCAATCGATAAAATCGATCGATTGCGCTCAGCATTACCAAAGCATAAAGTATAAATCCTTACCGCAATCTACCTATATGTATACTATCTTACTTCCATATTTTTAATGGATACTGTCTTGTTTCTTTATATGTATGTATTGTAATACATACATACATACATACCTATACTTACCCCTTATTTAATTAAAAAGTTATTTTTTTTTTTTTTTATTTATAACTCCTTTTTTAAAACAGGAATTTAATAAAAAGTCATAATCTACAGCGATAAATAGAAGTTGTGTTCCAATTTAAAGTGCTTAGTACTATTTTAATAAATAGAATTTTTAAAAGTTGCCAACCGTTTTTAAATTTATACATAGAATTTAACGTTTGTTTTTGAATTTGTTGACATTTGTTAGAAAATAATTGTCAAGTAGCTGAAACCATCACTATTCTAAATAATATTTGTTCAAGTAATTAAATAAAGTTTCACGCTTATTTATTACAGGATCTGTTGAGTTATCAGCATCAAAAGGAACAACTTTAATTTTATCCCCATCTTCTAAAGTTTCGTTGTGTAAGTCAACGTGAGTTATGCAAGACACATGCATCAATCACAATTATCGTTGTAATTGTCCTTAAATTGGTTTGCTCTGTAAATTCTAATAATCTACGAAATCGACCTTCAAGAAGTCCAAACGTGTTCGACAACCATTCTTGTTGATCAATGGATGTAATTCAACTTTTTACGTGCTTCGGTCAGGTTTCCATTGTCCTTGAATGGTGGAACTAGCCAACTTTTTAAAGGATAAGCAGAATCATCTAGAATAAACACTTCATTGGAGAATAATTCGGCGAAGCTAGTTTGTTTGTACTCTAGAGTACAAATCGGATCTTCGAAGAACCCGGCTGTCATGAAGAGAACCTGGTTCTCCACATGAAATATCAATGAAGCGCTTATTTACATCAACAACTGCTGGCAGAACTAAGCTGTAATTTTGCTTCCTATCGAAATAACATTCCTTGTTCAAAGTTGGAGCTTGTATGGGTACAGTCTATTGCTTCTATTATTTCACATAATTCCCCTATTTTTCTTCGAATTTCCATTTAATCTCATCAACGAATGCACCTTCAGGCCATTTGACGTACTCCTGGCTAATTGAGATTAGCCACGAAGTAACGCGGTGCACAATTAGATACTCATGCTGAAGATTCCGTCACTCCAAATAAATTTCCCAACTGCCTAAAAGTAAAGGTGTTACTAACATACCATAATACTCGTAGACGTATATGGATTTTCTGCTGCCAATCCTACATCTGACACCACCAGAAACATTTGCCAAAAATTCTGATTGTGAATATCTTGCTGAAATTAAAATACAGAATATATGTACCTATTTATATTACCCATCTAAAAACTCAAACTAATTTCGGGTTTTTCAATAAGAGCACTACAAAAATTTTTTTAAATAAAACAAAAACGGTTTTGGATATCAATGAAATTCTTTATTCCTGTGAAAGTACCTTCGATGCCATTATGTATGGAACTCGATTTCTTTTGCATGGCCACCACGGGCTCACTTGCAGAAGTCCAGACGCTGAACCCAATTTTCGACGGTTTTCAAGCATAAATCGGCCGATAATGCTGCAATTTCACGTTCGATATTCGTACGAAGTTCATCAATCGTCGCTGGCTTGTTGGTATAGACCATAGACTTGACGTAGCCCCACAGGAAATAGTCTAACGGCGTCAAATCGCACGACCGAGGCGGCCAAGCGACTGGAACATTTCGTGAGATAACACGTTCTCCAAACTTGGTTTCCAATAAATTGATTGTTACATTCGCTGTGTGGCTTGTGGTGCCGTGGTGTTGGAACCACATGTCCTCCAAGTCCATATCATCCAATTGGGGCCAAAATTGATTATCACGGAAGAAGTACGGCCCAATGACGCCGCCGCCGGCCCATAAACCACACCAAACCGTAATTGTTTCGGGATGCAATGATGACTAATGGAGTACGTGTGGATCGCTGCCTGACCAATACGGCATATTTTGTTTATTGACGAAGCCATTCAGTCAGAAATGAGCCTCATCGCTGAAGATGATTTTTCGATGACAATCCGAATCATTTTCAAGTTGTTGCTCAGCCCAATTCACGAACATACGACGCTTCTGGTGGTCAAGCGGCTTCAGTTCTGGCGTCAATTTAATCCTGTAAGGATGTAGGCCAAGATCTTTTCGCAAAATTCGCCACAACGACGTCACAGAGATGCCCAACGCTTGAGAACGACGTGTGAGAGACACATTTGGGCTTTCTGCAACTTCTTTGTCTCACTGGCACGGGAACATTTTGTACTGTGCCTGTGGATTCAAATTTTTCCACTAGACGCTCAATTGTTGATCTGCTAGGACGATTATGACGACCATAAATTGGACGTAGCGCTCTTAACGTTGAGGCCACCGACTCTGGATTTCGGTAGTAAATTTTAATAATTTCGACTCGTTGTTGGGTCGTATATCTTTCCATCATGAAATGGCAAACCTTACTGAAGAGAAATGTCAAAAGAGCGCCAAGAAATATGGCGTCGTTTGCTGTCCCTGTCGCTCTACTTTTGTAGCGTCCCTGTTGAAAAACCCCATAGATATTTAATCTAAACCTAAAGAGGCTGTAGCCTCATATGTGATTTGAAATCACTATCACTATTATCAAATTGGTCAACGGTATCAACAAATTTGGTACACTTCGAATGCTCTACCATTTCAAAATCCGATTCTTGTTCGGAACCTGGTGTAACACAGTAGGCACTGCGGACAAAATATCCTCAATTTCTTGCTTATCCTGCTGATGCCGTACGCTATCATTTGATTCCTCTTCTAATAAAAATGCAAACATCTAAAACTTTATATTAGTTTTTAGTAAGGCATTTAATTTTCAATTAGATAATTGATTACTATTCGTTCTTTTAAAACGTCAAGAATTTTCAATCCGATCGAAAATCAAAGCACACTCAATCCGCAAGAGAAGTTTTTCAAAACACATAGAAAACATTAGGATTTTATAGCCGATCGGAATTCAGAACAGGGGTGATTGTTTCCTAAAGTGAAAAAGAAGATAATGCGATTTTATGAGATATTGGTCGTTAACTTGTTCGTTTTTATTTATTTATTAAAAATTAATTAAGAATTATTTTTCTTCATTGACTGTGTTTTTGGGTCAAGAGAATTAAAACCTCTTCTATTTATGGATTCACAATCAGATTATATTTAAAAAAAAGAGGCTGGGTGCGACCCACACTGCACTGATAACTTCCCATTTGTGGTCTTGAAAACTTTATACATATTTAGATAAAAACATATTGTGGTGTTTTCTTCAATTTTACCATAGCTATTAATGGAATTTGAATATGTGGGACTTGGGTACAACTGAACAACCTTAATCATATACGTATGTACAGTAGTACATACATTCTTCTAAAAACTAAGTTGATAGTAAAATTATAAAATTATGTATTATATTATAGAAATTACTTTATTATTTCGGTTCCAAACATTTTAATTGAAACAAATTTAAAAACGAAATATTCAAATATAAACGATATGGTTTGGTTATTGATGGAAGGGTACTTACAAAATATATCCGCTCTAAAACTAGATATATGTCAAATATAAACCATTTGTTAGAAATTGTATTATGTAAAAAATTAAATAATGGCAAAGTCAATGTCATTGCTCGTTCTCAAGATATTCTAGTCGAAAAACAAATATTACCACTTTTTAGTAGATTTTTTTTTATATTTTTGTTAAAACTGTCAATTCGATACTTGTCAAAATTTAACCATATGTTAATAATTGTATTATGTCGATACCTTCCCATAAGAATGTACTAAGCGACACTTTCTTCGAAAATGACTTTTTGATGAGGAAATATACTATATGTTAAGGGCCACGTTTTGGCTTAGGTTTCGCCAACCTATTATGCATGAAAAGGAAACTAGAGTACAAATAAAAAAATTTATCAACTGCCATGTTTTCTCATTAAAATAATGTTGCCCCCTGAAATTTGTATTATCCGCCAAAAAAATTATGCTAAGCGACATTAATAAAGATCTCATTGTCGTGAGCAACAAAAAATTTTGTTAGATGTCACTTAGTTTACCCAAAATTGTCTCTTAGCACACTATGATTCAACTAGAACTTTCTTCGTTTTTTTCGTTTCCTGAACAATTTTAGAAATGTCGCTTAGTATACATTCTTCCGGAAAGGTATCGATGTATAAAACAACATACTTTAGAAGGCACTATCGGTGTAAATTCCCAAGAAATTCGACTTGAAATACAATTTTAACTAGTTTTCACTAGAATTTTTAATAGTTTTTTTATTTAAAAAAAAACTATTAATTCAATAATTGTCAACATTTTACCAATTGTACAAAATTATACTATGTATAAAATAAACTAAATTAGAAGTCAATATCACTACTAGTTCTCGAGAAATTTGAGTCGAAAAACAATTTTTACCAATTTTCAATAAAATTTTATATAGTTTTTTATTTTTTGTAAAAAAACTGTAAACTGATTTTTTTTGAAATTTTCACCAGTTGTCAAACACATTATTTTTCGTAAAATAAAATTATTTTGAGTTTCAAATTGTTTTCCGTTCTTAGAATATCTGGGTTATGAAATTTTTTTTTTCAGTTTTTTTTATTTAAAAAAATAACGGTATGTTCAGTTTTTTCGAAATTCATACCAAATCTGTATGACCTTATAATGAGTACATTAAATTTTATTTGAAATCAATAGCATTATTTTTTCGTGAGATATTTGAAACTAACCAAAATTTTTACTTTTTCTTAAACCGTTATAGTGAAAAAACTACTCACTGAATTTTAATAAACGCCCTTTCACTTCTTTCGAAGTTATTATCTATTAAACAAAATTTATTTGAAGTCGATATCTTTACTCATTCTAGAGATATCGGCACAAATAATGACAGGTGTGTTAGGTGTGTTCAGAAGCAGTTTAGTAAAAAAAATATAGCCTTAGCACGATGTTTAAAATTAAGAAAGAGTTAGTAATCTACTTAAAAGTTTTTATCAAATTGATAAGTAGTATCGTACTTATACCTAATTTTTGTTTTGTTCAAAATTTTGCGCCTTTGTCTATCTGCTGGACTTATGATAATTTAGAAGATTAAAGAAATATAATTTCTCATTTGTCTTAAATACATCTGTTTTTTTTTTTTCCTTAGACTTTGCAAAGTAAAATATATAAATATCTACTAAGACTTCCCCATTTACCAGAAGTCGTCAGGCTATAGATGAATTAGTTGTTTCCGTACGAAGCCAGGGCTCGGTCGCTAGTTTTTTTTTGGTAACCTTCCTTTTTCGGCCTAACCAACACGCTTTGACTTTCTGTTGAATCTTATGGAAAGCTCCCTGTAACTGCAAACGTTTAGCAAGATATTCGATTTTGCTCGAACCCATTGTTCTCTTTAATCCTCTCACTGCGATATCAAGCGTTCGTTGGCCAAGTGATTTGGTTCAAGATAATACGTTCCGAAATCCAAGTAGGTAAATTTTTGAGAAGCTTAAAAGGTGCGTATGCATTTAATTTTGAGGTTGTCTGGGCTTGTATACCCTTTGATTTTTTAAATTTAAAATAAACATTTCTGAACTTGTATTCCAAAACAACAACAAAAAGTAATATTTAAAATAATTTTTGTTGATAAAGGTTTAAGAAAGAAATGCTGCTCTAAATACTTTCTAATTTATTAATTTAACGGATTCTTTTCTGATTATTCAAACACTGCGTAAATGCCTATATATTTCCAACATGGATGCTCATCTCATACTCATTATCCTCTTACCTCTATGGTCGAATTTTTCATAAGAATGTCATATAAAGATTTGTTTAACAACACAATATCAAGTGTTTGTTGATTAGAAAATAAAATGCACGACTGGATCGCACGAACTTGCTCTTATGTAAAAGTACTTTGGAATTTAAGATACATTTTATAAATAGAAAATATGGATTTAATGAGATAATAATGTTCAAATGCATAAAATTGCAGTCTGGTTTCTGGAAAAGTATGAATTTATGCAAATAAACTTTAAAAAATCGTTTTTTATTAAATACATTTTTTATATAAGAAATTTCTCTAAAATTTTTCAAGAAAAAAATGTGGGATGCGAATTTTAAGTGTTTAATAATATTGGTTTTAGGAAATAATTTCAAAAAATAATCGTTCATAGGTTTTGAAGATATTGATTTAAAATTTTTTTTTTTTTTGTTTTAAACCCAATAAATATTTTTTCGAATATTTTTATATACAATATTATTTTAAACTTAAGGGGACTCCTGCTAAAAATCGTTAGAGCCGTTTTCGAGATAAATAAGATTTTGCATTACGGGTGTATGGGGTTTTGGAGCTAAAAAAAAAATTTCAATTTCTCCTCTAGGGAATCACCGAAGACTCTTAACTACCGAGTTTGAAGAAAATACCTCCGTAGTTTAGGCTGTAGTTCGAGGTACAGACATACAGACATACAGACAGACAGACGGAATTGTCGGACCCACTTTTTTTGTCTTCGCTATCATCGTAATGTCAACTTTGATCAAAATCTCGAGTTCGATTTTTTTTCCAAATGCAGAACTTGCCCTATAGTACCTATATCGCAAGTAAAAACATAAAATGAGCGCCGTGGCGCGATGGATGTGTGCTCGCCTGTCAACCTCATGATGACAGGTTCGATCCCTGCCGTCGTCTATGTCGTCTTTAATTCCATTTAAACCTTCTAAAAATTGTCATCAATGGGTTGCTGGTTTACTCATTACATGTTGTTCAGGCATAACACTAACAACATGTAATTGAGTTAAACTAGTATGCCCAACAAGGATGAACACGAATAAAATAATGTGAATTATAAGCGACATGAAATAAGACACGGCATTTCTCCGCTTTAGCTCAGCCGCCATCCCTGGAGATAAAAATAACTGAGACAACCACCAACAGTCTCAGAACATCGTGCCACACATCTTTCCTACCCTTCTTTCACTTCATTAACTTCACGCCCGCGCTGTGTTGAAACATTTAAAGGGTAATCATAATCCCTTGAGCGCGAGTAGATTATAAAAAAAAAAAAAAAAAAAAAAACAAAGCAAATTTCTTAATATCATAGTATGCCACAAGCATCATCGATTTTTAAAACAGGAGTCATTGTATATCCAGTGCAGATCACAGCCTTTCAATCCGGAAAAACCGCAACAACAATTACACTATGAAACCATCTACTTCGATCTTCCATCTACTGCTTAAAATGCTTTTCAATCCTTAAATAATATTTGTTTGAATTTTACAGCTAAAGTTTGTTTCGCTGAAAATTTGGTTATTTGAAAAAAACTAAATATAAAGTTTTCAAGACCACAAATGGGAAGTTATCAGTGTGGGTCGCACCCAGCCTCTTTTTGCATTTTATATAATGATTGTATTGCATAATTATTTTTAACTATTATGAATTTTTCAGGGTCACCCCACCCACTAACTTTTTAATATTTTAATTATTTGAAGTGACATTCAACTCTATTTCTTAAATGTCTTGAAAATAACGAATGTCACAACCTTTCTTATACTTTTTTAATATGTTATTAATTCTTTTTTGAAATATCTGAAAACTGTTATGAAATTATAAGAAAAAAACATTCTAATCTAAAAATCTAATCTAGTTTATTCAATAAAAAAGCATGATTCACAGTTTCATTTGAGGTCTAAGAAGACAGCGTTTGAGGTCTAAGAAGACAGCGACAACACAATTTTTATTATCAATTTCACTTTTCCAATCGCTAATTATATAATTAACGCAGGTTTCACATAAATGGTTTGAGCGAAATCCTGACTGGTGTAAACTTATAATGTTATTGTTGTTAAGATGCTTTTGAAGTTGGATCATTGCAATTTTTTCGATTATTTTTTCATATAATGGGTGCATATTTATGGGTCGGTAATCAATACATTTGACTGAGTTAGAAACTTTCTTTTTAGGAACAATAAGCGATTCCTTCTAGGAACTATTTATTATACGTGTATCTACAGGACCAACGATTTCGATACAGTCTCTCAACATTTTTACATTCATAAAATTATAGTCATAATTTTGGTTTATCACAGTAAGGGTATTAATAATATCGATAGAATTTACTTCAGTAAACTTAAATTCTATATTGCACACTTCTAAACTAATATATTCAGAAAATATCACATCATTGCTCAATTCATTCACACTTTTAATGAAAAAGTTATTAAGTTTTTCAGCTATTATTAGTTTCATTATCACAGTTCTCAAATTGCACTTTAGTTATTTCATCTTTGTTTGTTTTTAGCACATATCTTTTTAATTGTCGCCACATATCTTTTTGATTATTTAAGTTGTTAATTTTGTCCGATATAAATTTTGATTTAGCACTTTCAATTTGATGTTTTTAATAGTTTCTGTATTGATGATATGCTTGCCAATCATTTGATTTAACTTTTAAGGTTTTCGCGGTTGTTGGGCATAATAAATAAGTTTTTTTT
This sequence comes from Chrysotoxum bicinctum, assembly GCA_911387755.1. Classification (NCBI taxonomy): domain Eukaryota; kingdom Metazoa; phylum Arthropoda; class Insecta; order Diptera; family Syrphidae; genus Chrysotoxum; species Chrysotoxum bicinctum. Next base: position 92,982,812 of record OU426987.1, read on the forward strand.
TCGGATTATCCGCATTATTTGAAATTTAATATGAGTGCAATTTAGGACTCACCCCGAACGTTTCGCATCAAATTGCATTGAGCGTGGTCACCGGGAAACTGCTGTTAAAATGTTATTTATTAGCTTGGCTCCGCAGGTTGTAGCGGTGCGTAGACGGTTCTATTTCTTGATTTTGTTGTTGTTGAGATGCAGGTTGTTGGGAGCAGACGACGCTCACTACATCGCAGGGTGTTATAATCTTAATTTGGGATGCCCATGTGGTATCGATAATAGGATCCCATGCGCGAGAGAGTTTAAAAGTGTCGTCACCATTAAAATTTTGATGGCGCTTGATTTTAATCGCCTTACGTACCAAACGTGGGATGTAATGCTTTTCCTGAGCTAAAACCTTTGCTTGGTCAAAATAAATCGAATAAGGTTCGTCTGGATTGTCCAAGATATGCTCACAAATTGCCGACTTTTCCCGCTGTTTTTTACTTACAGCACTAATGTGCTCTTTTAGACGAGTAGCAATACTTCTTTGCGTTTGTCCAACATAAGAAGAACCACAGCTACAAGGGACTCCATATACGGCGGGGGTTTCGAGAGCGAATTGATTTGGTGACAACAGATAGTTTTTTACCTTTTTTGGTGGTATAGATATGGATTTTATTCCATATCTTACCAACTCTATCCGTCACACCCTTGACGTATGGTAAGAAAGCTTTTTTGTCTGAAATACTCTCGTCCCTTTCCTGTGACACAAATGGCTTCCAAGTTCTTTGCTTTTTTGAATAGCCATTAGCTATCAGAACGTTGTCAACAAGACCCAACTCAGCCGTCAGATGGTCATTGTCGCATATTTTATGAGCGCGCTGAAATAGTGTCGAGACAACAGATCTTAAATTTGCCGAGTGATGGTGGGAAGTAGCATGTAATGTAAGTATCTGTTTGTGTGTGTTTCTTTGCGATGTACTGTGTGCCCCAAAGTTCCATCCATTCGTCTTGTCACTTTTACATCCAAAAATGCAATGGAATTATGTTTTTCTTTTTCCATCGTAAACCTGATTTTTGGATGTTGTGAGTTTAGATGTTCCAAGAAACTCCCAATAATAGAATAGATCATTTTGATGAATTAGAAAATACAGCTGTTTTATAAAAATTTATTTTTATAGTTTTTACTCTTTTTAATTCACTATTGTTAATTGTACCATTTACCATCTCAATAGGGGCAACCCGAGTAACTACCATGCTATCAATTACTTTTTTTTATTTCAATTGCAAATTTTTCACTTAAAACTGTTATTGCAATTGTGCGGATATTCGGGGTCAAAATTATTGAAAAACTGTTTCAATCCAAGCTCACTAATGAAACGTTCTTTATTGCAGTACTAACTTGATAGTCTTGTTTAGTTTAGTTTGTTTTGTGCATTTAATTGAAATTTTTAAATCCTCATAGTCACTTATTTTGAGATTATGATCGACACTAGCACTACAGATACATATATTTCGACAATATTTCGTAAATCCATTCATGTGCGTAACTAATTAGATAACGAGGCATTTGGCTCGTCCTCAATAGAAATGGCGGGCGGTGTCGGTTCGACTACAGCCTAAACGGCTAGGCCGATTTTCTTTAAACTTGGTAGATATGGGTTTTGATTTTTCCCCCCACACGTTTTTTTCTTTTTTTTTTTAAGACCAAAAATAACGGTACCTACCATACGATTTTTTTTCGAAATTTTATAAATATTTTTTTTTTCTCAAAAACTGCTGCACAGATTTAAAAAATGAAAACACAAAAAAAATTCATTTAGTTAAAGCTAGGTAATGGTTGAAAAAATTTTTCCGAAAAATGGTTATTGAGGGTACCCCCCACGGAACTATTTTTTTGTTTTTGATTTTCTCAAGAACGGTACAACCGATTTTGATCATTTTTTTTTTGCGAAGACTCTTCAAAAATTTAAAAAGAAAAAATTTTTTGGATTTAAAAAAAAAATCAAAATTTTTTTTTCAAAACTCAATATTTTGAAAACCCCATGCTAGATTTTTTTTAAACTTGATAAATAAAAGTTTCTTAATATAATCTACAAGATGTGAGAAAAAAATCATTTTACCTTAAAATAAAGGTACCCACCATACAAATGTTAAAAAATTTAAAAAAATGGTTTTTAAAAATCGTATTTTTCTCGAAAACGGCACCTAGAATTTTGATAATTTTTTTTCTTTCAATTAATTTTTATAATCTTTAATTTATTAAAAACAAATTTGAAATTAAGATATTACAGCTTGTACCTACCATAAAACCATTTTTTCAAATTTTGAATTTCTCATTATCCATATAGCGGTTCTTAATGAAATTTTTTATAGAGAAGCTTCTAAAAAGTCTAAAACACATTGCATTTCAAAACTTTAAAATATATTTTTTTTTGAATTTTTGAAAAAACAAATCTATTTTTTTCTTTTTTTGAAAATTCAATATCTCAGAAACGGCTCAATATTTTTTTTTTTAATTTAATTTATTTTTAATTCGAAAAATAATAAAAACTTTAAATTGGCGTACCAAAATTTTTTCTTAAATTTTTTTTAAAAATTTGTATATAAAAGCTTTTTTTTAAGAAACCACTAAAACGACTTATGATTTTTGTTCTTGCATAAATTCGTATTTGCATAGCATTCTGTTTTCGTCTCTTACTTTAAAAGAAATTAAAAAATTAAGTTTATCCTTGTGAACAGTTTTCTTTAATAACATTCGATTTTAAAATTCCTAGTCTATTACATAGGAGCAAGTTCGTGCGACCCAGTCGTGCATTTTATTTAATTAGTCATCGTCATAGTACAAATTCGTAAATCAGCCAGTATTAGTTGATTGTTTCACAATGCGAAGACGCCTTAGAATATGGAGCATAAGGTTTTATATACGGAAGACGGAAGCAGATTGCTCTGCATCTTCTCTGGTGGGTTAGATGGAATTCCCACCTTCATCGTCAGGAGAAAATTAAACTTAAGTTCTAGAACCTTGATATAATCTTTCGATTTTCCGATCATTGGGAGATGTTTCAGCCCTGATTATTAACAATTTGTTTGAATTTTTTTCTTTCCGGAGTATACGAATAATTCAGCTGGTTGCCGTAATATTCATATTCAAATATATTGGTGCTAGTTGATCCCAGTTTTGAGGATCGTGGCTTTTTCAAATAAACACAACCTTTTTACTCCTTTCCGGATTTTTCTGACTCCTTTTCTTAATGACTTCTTGGTAAAGGTTAGCCTTTGAAATTGCTTTATGATGTTAGATTTCATGTGCTATGAACACTTCTATTAAGTTTTTGCAGTTTCCTCTATTTATATATTATTATTTAGCAATTTTGACATGTTTGTTGTAAATTTTCTTACCTTTTTCATATAGGAAGTGCCTAGTTGCTTCCAGCACAAGTTTTGCGTCTTCCATACAATTGGCGATTATAAGATGGTTGTTGGTGTATGCGAGTCAGTAGATGTCGTGTTTGCCTGATTTTTATTCAAGTGCGAGCGTTTAGTCTAATATTTTGAGATTCCGAGTCTCTCGATTTCACCTCTTTGCTTTGGTATTTATGAGGACATTGTCATTCAGTTTTGACTTCGGCTCCTTGAAGGCTGTTGTGAATATACGTATAATTGATAGCATTGAGGTTATTAATGGAATAGATCGCTTTAAAGCTCTTATTAGATGTGGAACTGAGCAGAATTCTATCCTTATTTCTAGGGCTATTATGCAGATTGCTGGGCATTTAGTCCAGCTGCGTTCTATAATTTAATTACTGTGTATAAGTGATTCAATAGGCAAAACAATGATTGCTTAAGTTAATATGGTTTCTTCCGATAGAGTTCTGCAGACGACAAGCTATTACTTTGAGGTATAGTGGGACAATTATCGTCGGGATAACCCGTTACTGGGTGGAAAACTGTAGTGTTGAGACGAAAACTGTCAGTTATTGGGGTGTTATGTTCCCAAGATTGTGTTGACAAAAATTAGATAAAGTGTTGCTTTACATATTCTGCCGATGAGGAGTGCAGATTTGCCCAGAGCATTTCTAGTGGAAGTTTTGATAAAGGGAACTCCATATGCTTTCATCTTCGGTTTTTAAATCTGAGATGTGTCACAGCTCGATGGGATTAGTGGGATTAGTGGCTTACTATTATTTTGAATCTGCATCTGCAGATTGAAGGTTTTGTCGGAATGTTTGAACTCAAACTCAAAATATTGTCGTCTTCTCTTGTTCCTTAAGAGTAGGAGGCTAAGTGGTCAAGGAAGTGTGTAGGATTACTCGACTTAAGTTCTGCTTCGGCTTCTTCGTGCTCTCCAGCTCGCCGTCGGTCCAGCTTTCATGCTGTTCTCCTCTCAACTTGGAGCTTTGAATTTTATCCATATGCATATGAATAGAAACATAATTTTATAATTTTTCTGCAGTATCTAGGTTGGTAATGCTTATTTCCTCTTTCAGTGAGATTCCGTCCGTTCACAAAGGGAAATATAAAAGAACCTCTTAAAGTTGCGTGGCCGGACTAGAACCTGCAAGGATGGTCGAGGTAAAAAATCATTAATTCAGTCTGTATAACTGCACTGCTAAATAGAATTCGTCTGTATATTGTTTTATAGACCAACCCTTCTCCCGATCTCGAAGATCTGAATATATGTAGCTTTTTATATCTAAAGGATAAAGCTGCTGAATTTCATGATTTTGCTGTTGAAACTGACGGATTAAGTGCCGAGCTCATTTACAATAAGGTCAGAGGAGAGCATAACGTGTTAGTTCTACATATATTAATATGATTTTAGGTTATAAAAGCCCATCAGAAACAAAATATTCACATTCCAGTACATCTAGGAAAAATAAACCAGAAACTTCAAATAGACACATGGTTGGCAAATAATTCCTCGATACGTTCGATGTCTAAAATGGGTTTAGAGAAGGCATGAATAGTCATGCGACTCCTTTAACGTCGTTTTTGAAATAATTTGACAAAAATCTCCCAACCATCGCTTAAAAGTGCATTTACAGTGAACATTGGAAAACGTGAACTAGTTAAAACCGAGGGCGTTCATGTTTTTGAGATTGTTCATGTTTTGGAATGTAACATTTCATGACTTAAATTGTATTCCTACCGTATTGTTTTACTATTTCTCTTAAAATAAAACACATTTTCTTCCATTTTATCTTTTTTTTTCGCTTGAATTCATGAAAAAATATTACATATTTACACACTATTACGGCTCCTTAACAAAATAATAGGTTTATTTAACAAAAAAATCTGTAATTTTTTTCTGTTGTATTTTACCCAACATTTGCGCAACTGCATTTTCTCTTAGGCGTCTCAGTACGTTTATGTCGCTTTGGTCAACGCCTTCGCCTGCACACCATTCCAAAGCCTTATTAAAAATTTTAACTGCTTCAGTTGCGCTTACTCTTGAAACATCTTCTTTGTCATTGTCAACAACAACATAGGCATCGTCTTCTTCCTCCTGTTCATCTTCATGATTCTGAGATGGATCAAATTCAAAATTGTCTTCATTCCATTCCTCAACAACTGATAACGGATAGTCGATCTGCAGTTAAATTTAAAGCTGCTATGTAATTTATTAAAGTTTAATCAAATCTATAACAAACCTGAGGATTCAGACTTTGAAGAAGTAGTATTGTAGATGTTATCAATGGCTTAAGTTCTGAGTTCCACTTTTCCATCAAAATACTCAATGGAATATTATCCTCGTCATCCTCCTTAACTAGAAACTAACTAGAAAACTAAGAACATTGGCCCAGCACTTAGCTAAAGTCTCTGCGCTGACTCTATCTTATGAGTCTGCTAAGAGAATAACAGCTTCTTTCAAAGTCAGCCGTTTCATGCACTCAATAATATTAAGGTCCTTTGCTGCAATAGATGCTAGCAAACTGTTTCTGTAGTAAAGCTTAGTTATTTTTATTGCATTCTGATCCATAGGTTGGATCAGCGGAGTTACATTAGGCGGCATGAACATGACGATTATATTCCCATCTTCCGATTTTATTTACTTTCACTAGGATGAGATGGTGCGTTATTTAATAATAGAAGAGCCTTTTGTGGCAAGTTTTTTTGACTCAGAAAAGCCTTAACCTAAAAATATGTAAGTCCATTTAAGAAAACATTTATGTATCAATTGGTAAAGTAAAATGTTTACCTGTCGTACAAAGGACTGATGGAACCACTCCATGAAAATTGAAGTAGTCATCCAAGACGATTTGGAGCTTTTGTATTCGGTCGGACAAGTAAAGTTTTTGAAGCAGCGTGGGTTCTTCGCCTTTCCTATAACCAACAACTGAAGCCTGTGTGTACCTGAAGCATTTGCGCAACACAGGAAAGTAACTCTCTGCTTCTCTGTCTTTGCACCTGGAGCAGATTTTTCTAATGTTGAAACATATGTTTTGTCTGGCAAAAGCTTCCAGAACAAGCCAGACTCATCTGCATTGTATAATTGATCTTTACACAGTCCCATTTCTTCAATTTTTTCTTTTAGTTTTAATTTAAATGGATTAACTAAAAGAGGCTGTGATGATAGCTTCTCACCAGTTATTTTAAGAAGTCTAATTCCATATCGTTTTTTAAGCCACTTAACCATCCACCACTTGGCAAAAAACCACCTTCATTTTCCTTAATTTTTGAATGTAAATCTTTAGCTTTTTCTTTAAGCATTAGTCCGCTTACAGGCCAATTTTTATTTCGCATTCGAATGAACCACTTGTAAAGAAATTTTTCCATTTTTGGCAGCTCTGATGACCGTAATGTCTTTCTTTTTTCGGGTCCAGAGTATGTATTACTAACACACTTAAAAATTAAATCTTTTTTCTTTTTAATACTACATACATATTGTTCACTTTGCGACACCGTATTTTTTTGATAAATTTGTCACGCTTACTCCTTTTTTTAACCTTTCCAAAGTTTCAGCTTTTTCGTTTAAATTTAAAAACTTCACTTTCTTTGAACACATTTTTAAATAGAAAATAAGACTTTGAAAACAAAACAAAACTGAATAAGGGATGATAGCAACACGTTCACGCACGTATGGTACCAAATACATACATACATACATACTAGGTACGCATTGTCAATATTATGGGATCCCCCGAATACTACGCATTGTCAATATTATGGGGTTCCCCGAAGTTTTAAAAATTAATTCAGTGCATTTTGATGTAAAAATGTTGGAAAAATATCTGTTCACGTTTTAGAGCTTTTCGATTTGTTCACGTTTTAGAGCAGTCAATGTAAAAAATACAGTGTTCACGTTTTGGGGTAGTTCACATTTTGGGGGGTTCACGTTTTCCAATGTTCACTGTATTTACTCGCCGACCATATTGATCGAATATACGAGTATGATGTTTAATTGCAGATAATTACCTACACGAACAAAAATTATTAAAAAAACGTAACTTGTCCAAGCAAAACATCTCATGATAAATTTCTTCTTTGCATTTGTTCCAGGATTTTTGAAAGGCTTTTGAAACCAAAATGAAATTCGATATTTAACATCTCCAATATTGGTAGTATTTTCCTAAAATTCTTTGTTCATTAACGAACGATCTTCTTAGGACACATTAGTCTTGAACTGACACTTTGAAATTCTTTAACTGCATTGGATGTATGTACATACGAGTATGTACATATATCGCTTGTACAGTGCTTGTACATACATCAAGTCTTTCCGTTCTGTGTACTTATCAACGAATCTTGGGCGTTTGGAGAAAGAATATACTGAACTGAAATTCTGGTTCCCCCAGATGTGCTCCGTTAAATTCGAAAACCATCTCGAAAAAAAGTATGATTTGCTGCTTCTCTAACCACTTTCTACAAATTTTGTTGATCTTAAACTTAAACTTTAAAACTCGGCCATAACTGAGGAGAACTTTAAGAATACATAAACGGAGAAGTTAAGGTTTTCTAGGCAGAAGTGTATAAGAATCTTAACATTTTTTAGTAGTTTTTCTGAAATATTCTAGCCAAGTTTATTTTTCATTATAGGTTTATAGGTAAACAAATTCAAATTTAAGATGAAAAACAAGCTAAACCTATGTAAAACCAGCTTTGATATTTTTAAAAAGCTATAACTTTTACTTTACCATACCAGCGCTGAATTCCAACGAAGAATAACTTCCCGATTGCTGCTTCTTTGTGCTAAAAAAGGAATTAAGTAACAAAGCGCCACCTTAATTGGGCTGTGTTTTTTTTTTATAATTATACATTAAAAATGCAGGTTCTTTAATTTTAATCACTCTTATATACATGTTTTTTTATATATTTTACTATCAAACTTCTCTGCGAAGGGTTAAAGATGCTCTGTGCTCTACCTCGTTTTTTAATAACTGATAAAGTGAGTAAATTCCAATCCATCCATAGCCGATCAAAACTTTTTGGATACAGAATGTGTTAAGACTTTTTAATGATTGGAAAAGTGTGTTTTGTACTTACGCGTGGGTAAAAGTATGTATATTAAAACACCAACCAAAAGATAAGGTTCACCTATAAGATTCCATATGAGCATAATTAAAGCAATTGGTGTTACGATAACAACGTGAAAGGCGTGCACAACCAGCCATGGTAGAAGCAAGATATCCGATCTCTAAGGCAGTAAATACAATTAAAAATCTATTTTTTTTTAACATTAATTTTGCAAATTACTAACATTTTTTACTGCTAATATCAGTAAATAGCCAGTGCCCACACCAAAATTTGTATACCAAACTAAAGCTTCTAACTTCGCTTGTGACATGCATACTACAGCAGTGATGATTGAGTAGACAATGGTGAACCAGCCAAAAGCAATTGTTCCACTTGGTAGACTCGTACAAGAAAATTTTTCAATGGTGTACATTTTTCCAGGAATCCAATAAACTTTAATATACAAACACAGAGATAATTGTTTGTGTATGTGTACGTATTTTTTTAAATGCAGAATATTTACCTTTTGAAACGAATAAGAGCGATAAGTGTCAGGCCAAACTCACAGCGATTGCAGAAGTTTTTTCTAAAACATGTTAAGAGAAAAAAGACAAAAAATAACGGTAAAATATGTTAAAAAATGGCAAAATGTTATTAGAGAAAACTGTTCATAAATATAAAATTAATTTTTTAAACTATTTTAGTAGTACATAGTAGTAGATAAAAAAAGAATGACATTATTATGATTTCTTAAGAAAATATGAATTTATGCTAGAACAAAAATTATAAGTTATTGTAGAGCAAATTTTGGTACGCCAAAACTTATTGTACGAATATAAATTAATTTTCAAAAAAAAAATTTACCCTTTTTGATATCGAACTTTTTTAAAAAAACTTGTTTCTAACATAAAAAAAAATTATTTTATTTGAAGTTTTGAAATGCAATGTTTTTAGAAGCTTCTCTATAAAAAATTTAATTAAAATCCGATGTTCCGATAGTGAGAAATTCAAAATTGCAAAACAAGGTTCTATGACAGGTACAGTCAGTAAAAATTATAGATCGTAAAAATTTATCGAAAGTAACAAAACTTTATCAACATTCTAGACGCCGTTTTTGAGGAAAATACGATTTTACGATAACCATTTCTTAAAATGTGTGTAGATTGTATTAAAAAACTTTTAATTGTCAAGTTTTAAGAAAATCGAGCATGAGGAAAATTTAAATACACAATACTATCCAAACTTTTAGAAAGTTAAAGCATAAAAATAATGATCAAAATCGGTTGTACCAAATCGATGATATGAAAATGAAACATCAAACATTAAAGACGTGTTTTGCCCAGCGCATTTTCAAATAAAACTGTCTTACATTAAAAGTTTCCAAAGTGGTTAAAAATCAATAGCTTAATTTAATACGGAGTTGTTTTGTCTGAGTTTGGTATTTTTGGTCGCGAATATCATTTATTAAGCTTCGCCTACAACTGCAACTTTCTGCTCATGAAACCAACTTAATAATGGAAATGCAAAAACAATTTAAATGCCAAAAAGAAACACTCATCAAACAAATTGTCCAGTATTGAAAGATCACTTATTAATAAAATAAATGATGAAATTACGGGGATTCAAACTGAAATACAAAATTTCAACTCACGACTTCAAACAATGGAGGGCGAACATAACATAATTAAAAATGAAAATCACCCTATAGGAGTTGAAATAAAAGAACTCAAACAAATACTTTCAGCCGTCAATTATGAATTAGAAGCCGTCAAATCAAAATTGTTTGAAGATGAAAAAAACAATGAATACGTTCGGAAATACAGTCAGTCTCAGTCATATTCGTACAGAAAGGCGGTATTTATTAGAGTGGTATAAAAAAAATTCGTTTGATTAAAATAAAATTTTTAAATGTAGATATTCTTATGTTGAACACATCATATTCTTTAGAATTGCATACAAAAAAAAAATGTTTTTCTCTTAACAATCAAAACTCAGTCCAAATAAGAGTAACAAGTAAAAATAACACCAACACTCATATTCGTACACAATGCGTCCTGGTCTGAAACACTGTGGATAATTGGACTTATTTTTCTAAAAGTAAAAAAGTAGCGTAGTAGCATTGTGAATCTGTTCAGTTAATTGTTTGCAATTTTTGTTTCTAAATTTTCAAAAATGGGAAGAAAATAAAAGAAACAAGCTTTGAACTGCAAAATTTGATTAAAACCTACCACAAAAAGGGAAAATCATTCGGAAATAGGCGCAATCGTTAATAAAAGACGGTCCACTATACAATACGCAATAAAACGATACAAAGAAAAAACCGAATTGAAACCAAGCCAAGGAACCTGGATAGAAAAATCTTGAACAATGCTGACGAAAGGTTTATTTTGCGGGAAATAAAAAAAAATCCTAAGTGCTCCAAAGTTGGCAAAGTTGTAAAATCTGATCTCAATAAACAAATGAGTCCCGAAACCGTTCGCCGGGTGATCAGAAAAAATGGATTCAATGGAAGGATTGCTCCAAAATAGCCCTGGATCTGGGAAGTAAACCGAAAGAAGCGATTGGATTTCGCGAAAAAGTACACAAATGAAACGATTGATCGATTGAAACAGGTAATTTTTACCGATGAGAGTAAGTTTAATCTGTTCGGATCGGATGGCCGCCAGAAAGTTTGGAGAAACCCAAACACAGAGCTTAATCCAAAGCACCTAGTACCAACAGTGAAACACGCTGGAGGCACTGTAGGGGTGTTTTTTTTTGCAGCAGTAGTGGGAAATTTGGAGATAATTGAGGGTATAATAGACCAGGATGTAATCGATATCCTTAAAAAAAATCTTAAGGAAAATGCTATTCGACTTGGTATAGATAACAACTTTTTGTTCTACCAAGACAATGATCCCAAAGACACTGCCTTAAAAGCGGGTACCTGGTACTGTCCCAAAGTGATGCAAACACCTCCACAGTCACCAGATATAAATCCAATAGAGAATCTTTGGGATCATTTGGACATGAAAATAAGGAAATTCCAAATTACAAGCAAAAGAGAGTTGGAACACAGTCTAATTCAAGAATGGCATGCAATCGAACCGGATTACACCCTGAAGTTAGTCCAATCAATGCCAAAAAGACTTAATGAACTCAAGTAAGGGATATGCCATAAACTTTTAAAAAATATGTTTTAATGATATTTTGTAAAAAAAAAAACTTTAAAATCATACATTGTACGAATACGGATGTGTACCTGAATATTATTATAATTTGTTAAAGGAATTATTTTTTTCCTTATTACCACGAATAAAATAATTTTGTTTTGTTTTTAAGAAGCTTGATTGTTACTTAAACCAAATAAATTTTGTATTTTAATTAGAGTTATTTATTTCACTTCTTTCACTATAGTTCAATTAAAAAGTCGAGGTGTACGAATATGACTGAGACTGACTGTAGTACTTCTGCAAAATAAACTTGAAAAAACAAGGAAAAAAAATAGGTATATTTGAACAGATGCAGTACTTTACAATATTCCAACCGACCATCCAAATGTGCGATCAATTTTTAACCACCTGTCACCTGTGTTTATCAATAAATCTCATGGCACCGACACTTAAAGATATACATACATACAGTGGCTCCCACGACTAATCGGACATAAAAAAGGCAAATGGAGAATGGGGGTGTATGAATTTACCTCATATTTATTAAATAGAAACCCTTAAGTTTGATTTGTACTAATAAAATCTTATTTAATATAAAAAAATTAAAAAATGTAAGCAAAAAACTAAAACAAGTCAGATATTCCGCCTCTCACACATAACCGGACACTTGTTATTGATGCACTGTAGAGTGCTCACTAACAGTACTTTTCCCGTCAATTTGTGTTAGGCTGAAGTATTCCTTTTTCGCTACTCATTATCAGTTTGTTTTTTTTGAAAAGTTTTTCGCTAAACCTTAAAATGGCTCCCAAAGGCAAACAAACATCGGTTGAAATAAGAAAATTAGTTATAACGCATATAGTCAGGATGGAAAATCAGTTCGTGAAATAGCCAAAATTGTCAAACGGAGCCATTCAACAGTTCAAGACATAATTTCACGTTACAAAAACCAAAATAGGATCATTAATGTAAGCAGGATAGGACAGGGGAAAAAGTTGACTACATACGAGGAAAAGCTACTTCTTCGGGAAGTCAATGAAAATCCTTTCTTATCTTCGGAATCTCTGAAGGTTTTTTTTGAAGGAGATCAGGAATAACGAAGTGAGCAACAAGATTTTAATGGACGCGTGGCTCGAAAGAAACCATTTATGAGTGAACAAAATAGAAAAGAAAGGCTTAAATTTGCTAGGGAACATTTGACTAAGGATTCTTCGTTCTGGAATATGGTAAAATTTCTTAAATTTGTATTGTTTGTGTACGGTTAGGTATTATAACATCATAAAATAGGTTTTGTTCACGGATGAGAGCAAATTTAACTTGAAAGGATCAGACGGACGAAAGTTTGTGTGGAGAAAAGCAAACGAAGAATTTTCCCATAAACATACAAGGGCAACTGTGAAACATGGCGGTGAGTCGGACATGGTCATGTATGTCGAGTTCTGGTGTTGGAAACTTTATTGAAGGTAAAATGGACCAAAAGGGTTACATCAACATTTAGAACCCAGTGTCAGCAAGCTGGGAATACAAGACAATTTTATCTTCTATCAAGACAACGACCCCAAACATACATACATCTTACGCAGCAAGGTCGTGGTTGTTGTATAACTGCCGCAAAGTGCTTAAAACACCTGCACAGTCTCCCGACCTAAATGTAATTGAGCATATTTGGGACGTCGCGTCGAGTCGCTCAAAAAATGTTTAAAAATATTCAAGAGCTTAAGACCGATCTTCAAGAAGAATGGTAAAAAATGCCCGCAGAAGTTTGTTCAAAACTGGTAGCTTCGATGCCTCGACGCCTTGAGGCGGTCAAAAGTCAAAAGGATACGCCACAAAGTATTAAATACAATGTGTCCGATTATTTGTGTGTCATGAAATTATGGAGTTGTTTTAGTTTTTTGTTAATTGTTTTTCAATAGTTTAGTTATTTAAAATGTTGTTTTAGTTTATTTAAAATAAATATGAGTTATCTTATAATAAAATATGATGTTTAATTTTCACACCACCCATACATTTTCTTAGAGAAATTGCACTTTTAAAGTTCTTCTTTTCAATGTCCGATTAGTCGTGAGAGCCACTCTATATTCCGCAGTAAACGAAGAGGAATATCGAACATCAGTCCGATTATATTTAAATTTCATTCACCACAAGAAAGAAACTTTCTTCTACGAAAAATATCCGAGTGCCGAAAAACAAATAAAAGACAATTTATTAAATCTTCATGACGTAGGAGTAGATTCTGATGTGCAGATTTACATACGTGAATGTTTATCAACAAATTCTGTATACGCTGCACTAAAACTAAAAACGAATAATGCGAGAAACAGATTAACACAGCAACTTCAACAGCAACTTTAACAGCAACGAAAACTTCAACATCAAAAGTCTTGTGAAATAGATTACAACGTGAACAGCGTTTTTGACAGCATATATAATCAAAATAGTTTCAAATGCGAAATGAATTTGCCGTACATTATGTATAAAATTATTATGATAAAAATTAACGTAAATTGCATCAATGTATACGACTTGCAATTTGTCGTACTAAAATTAATTTGTTTTTAGTAATTTAGTAATTTTCAAAACCAAAATAAATAGACAAAACAAAGAGATGGTTCTCACATTTTCATTTGAGTGTTGATAATACTGACAAATTTTACCTTAAAAGTTGGTAGCATTTGCACAGCGACAGCAAATTTAGGGTTTAGGTCTAACGTTGATGTCGATGTCGAAGTTGCTGTGTTAATGTAATCAAAGCCATTTAAAACCACTGGCTCTAAAAAGAGTGACGCGGTTGTCAAAGTTGCTATTGAAGTTGCTGTGCCAATCTGTTTCTCGCATAAAGTCATAACGACAGTGTTTACTTTTCGAGGTTCTGTTATCTGCTTACTTCAAACGTCAAGCAAATGAGGAAGCCACCAACGGACCAAAGTACACAACATAGAAAGCTTACCAGCGGAGAATATTAAAAACATCGAAATATCCACAGCATTGCCAGGAGTTGCCGAAACCACATAGAACTGATGTCGATAATGTAGTCAGTTTATTTGAATACGTAAGAACATTTTATGTTTTTCGTAATCATTAATCAATTTACAAATTGTTTTAAAAACTTAACTTACTGATAATATTTTTCTCAACTAATTATTCTATATAATCAAAATTAGCTAATTATTTTATTATAATTCTAAATATGCTTTTCATTTCCTTATTATTTTTTTTAATATGCAGCAAACGTGTAGGAAAAGAGTCTATTGATGATAACTTAAAATTTACCTTTAAAATAATGATTCCCCTACTTCTTTCTCGTACATTCCTCCATTCATTAAATTATTATTATGATGTCGGATAAATCTAATGTATGTAAATATTTCACATTTCAACAACGAGCGAATTATCAAAGGGCACGGTAGTGCCCAGCCAAGTTCTGGCACTACACCCTTTTTACAGGAACAAATTATCCTATCTTTAGTACAAATGAAGTCAGAAACTTAAAATTCCGAATATTTGCTGAACTAGTCAGGCACAGGCGCCTCACCAATTTCAATTTCAATTTTTCAATTTTCTAGCATACGCGGTTCCTGAGATATAAGGCCTCAAAAATCACAAAAACCGTATCTGACTGACTCACTGACTGACTGACTGATTGACAGATCATCAAAATTATGGAGAATTTTTTAATTTTGCACAACGGTGGTCTTGTTAGCAAGCAGAGGAAAAATCGAAAATTTTAGGTTTTCCATTCAGGGGGCGTGGTATCCGCCCACTTTCTCCGAATTGGTGTTGGTCGAATGGAGCACTTCCGACCAGCGTTGCCGCCAAAAAAAAATTTTTGTGCCACACTATTTGAAAAAACGTGAAATTTGTGACATTTTCGTGTCATATGAAAAAAAAAATCAAGTTATTCTTTCAAAATAAATTTTAATTAAATACTTTTACAAACAAATAACAAACAAGAAATCAAAATTAAATGAACATTCCTTCGTCAATATTGTTTTTTAATTAGTACAACTTAACGTAGAACGTTTTTGAATCTTCAAGAAAAATACTTTCGGCTAGTCCAATCTCAAAAATTTTCTTATTCCGCCAAAAAGAACATATTTCTCGCACTCTAATAGATGAGAAAATTCTGATACCAAAGTATTGAAGTGTGGAAAAATACTTAGTATGTTTGGATTATTTTTTATAAAGGTTGGGTCAATTATCTTAAACGCATTTTGGTAAAATAATGAAAAAAACGTGCCTTATTAAAAGTTTTCGTGCCACCGTGCCACGAGAAAATTTCCGTGTCAAAATGGCACGATCGTGCCACATCGGCAACGCTGCTTCCGACTGCTGTAAAACGATGAAATTTGGTAAAGTGGTAGGGCTTAAATTGCATACAAAGAAAAAATATAAAATTTGAGGTTTTCCATTCAGGGGCGTGGTAGCCGCCCACTTCCTCAGAACTGATGTAAATTATTTGGGGGTGGCCGTGGCGCGATGGTTGTGAGCTCGCCTGTCAACCTCATGATCACAGGTTCGATCCCTGCTGTCGTTTATGTCTTCTTAATTCCATTAAAAAACTTTATAAAGTTGTCATCAATGGGTTGCTGGTTTGCTCATTGCGTGTTGTTCAGGCATAACACTAACAACATGTGATTGAGCAAAACTAGTATGCCCATCAAATATGAAAAACGAATAAAATAATGCGAATTATAAGGGACATAAAAATAAGACACAGCATTTTCTCCGCAGTAGTTCAGCCGCCATCCCCGGAGATAAAAATCTGAGACAACCACCTTCAGTCTCAGAACATCGTGCCACACATCTTTCCTATCCTTCTTTCTCTTCCTTAACTTCACGCCCGCGCTGTGTTGATACATTTAAAGGGTAATCAAAATCCCTTGAGCGCGTGTAGATTATAAAAAAAAAAAAAAAAAAAAAAATAACGGGTGATTTTTTTGAGGTTAGGATTTTCATGCATTAGTATTTGACAGATCACGCGGGATTTCAGACATGGTGTCAAAGAGAAAGATGCTCAGTATGCTTTGACATTTCATCATGAATAGACTTACTAACGAGCAACGCTTGCAAATCATTGAATTTTATTACCAAAATCAGTGTTCGGTTCGAAATGTGTTTCGCGCTTTACGTCCGATTTATGGTCTACATAATCGACCAAGTGAGCAAACAATTAATGCGATTGTGACCAAGTTTCGCACTCAGTTTACTTTATTGGACATTAAACCAACCACACGAATGCGTACAGTGCGTACAGAAGAGAATATTGCGTCTGTTTCTGAGAGTGTTGCTGAAGACCGTGAAATGTCGATTCGTCGCCGTTCGCAGCAATTGGGTTTGTGTTATTCGACCACATGGAAGATTTTACGCAAAGATCTTGGTGTAAAACCGTATAAAATACAGCTCGTGCAAGAACTGAAGCCGAACGATCTGCCACAACGTCGAATTTTCAGTGAATGGGCCCTAGAAAAGTTGGCAGAAAATCCGCTTTTTTATCGACAAATTTTGTTCAGCGATGAGGCTCATTTCTGGTTGAATGGCTACGTAAATAAGCAAAATTGCCGCATTTGGAGTGAAGAGCAACCAGAAGCCGTTCAAGAACTGCCCATGCATCCCGAAAAATGCACTGTTTGGTGTGGTTTGTACGCTGGTGGAATCATTGGACCGTATTTTTTCAAAGATGCTGTTGGACGCAACGTTACGGTGAATGGCGATCGCTATCGTTCAATGCTAACAAACTTTTTGTTGCCAAAAATGGAAGAACTGAACTTGGTTGACATGTGGTTTCAACAAGATGGCGCTACATGCCACACAGCTCGCGATTCTATGGCCATTTTGAGGGAAAACTTCGGAGAACAATTCATCTCAAGGAATGGACCGGTAAGTTGGCCACCAAGATCATGCGATTTGACGCCTTTAGACTATTTTTTGTGGGGCTACGTCAAGTCTAAAGTCTACACAAATAAGCCAGCAACTATTCCAGCTTTGGAAGACAACATTTCCGAAGAAATTCGGGCTATTCCGGCCGAAATGCTCGAAAAAGTTACCCAAAATTGGACTTTCCGAATGGACCACCTAAGACGCAGCCGCGGTCAACATTTAAATGAAATTATCTTCAAAAAGTAAATGTCATGGACCAATCTAACGTTTCAAATAAAGAATCGATGAGATTTTGCAAATTTTATGCGTTTTTTTTTTTTTAAAAGTTCTCAAGCTCTTAAAAAATCACCCGTTATATGGCACACTTCCGATAGCCGTAGAAGAATGAAATTTGATAAAACGGTAGGGCTCGAATTGCATATAAAGGACCAAAAATAAAAATTGAGGTTTTCCATTCAAGGGGCGTGGTATTCGCTCACTTTCTCCGAATTTGTGTTGGTTGAATGGAGCACTTCCGACTTCTGTAAAACGATGAAATTTGATAAAGTGGTAGAGCTTATATTGCATACAAAGAAAAAAATATAAAGTTTGAGGTTTTCTATTCAGGGGCGTGGTACCCGCCCACTTTCTCAGAAGTGATGTAAATTATATATGGCACACTGACTAAAATTTGATGGGTTCACTAGTCAAGTTTTTAAAACCTTTCGAATTGGGCATAAAAAAACTTGCCAAGTAAGCCAATCAAATTTTAGTCAGTAATCATGAAATAATAAAATGTCTTTATTACATTGTAGCTGTTTCAATATTATTCTACTTTAAATATTCGCTATTAAACCTTCATGAAGTAAGAACTTGGCGTACTTTTAGATCTCAGTACTTTTCGCGGCTGACTTGTTACACAAAGGTTTTTGTATAGAATAACTTGGCTCTTTTTTTAACATTTATGTTTTGGTCTGATTAACATTACTAAAACAATGTTAAAAGTTAGTTTCCCAAAATCAAGGATTCCAAATATGCCATATTAATGCCCAAAGTCTTTATAGGAAGATTTATGAGTTTCGAGAAATATTTGAAGGTTCAGAGCTCAGAGGTTAATGTTATATGTGTGTCTATCTGCACCCGGTTTTTCTAGGCATGACCTCATACATCTTGCCTTTGATTTTTCTGAACCCAAAGTGAATAAACGTTTCCAATATCGGGATTTTAAAAACATAAACATAAACGTCGTACGTCGATGCTCTTCAGTCAGACATTCTAGCTATCCGATGGGACGAGATATACTTAATAATATATCCTGATGAACAAGTTGATTTGTTACAGCGTAATTTGGTTCACTGGAGTTTGATTCATCTCTTTAACCAACCTTAAATGTTTCTTTTCATTTTGAATGTGTTACTCGAGAAGATTTAGCGGAAAGCTTTATTAAATCGCAATGGGTTTTGATGGAGTACATCCTTCATTTGTGAACGCAATACTTCCTCTTATTCTTCCATATATTACCCATGTTGTCAAGACAATTCTTACAATACACATTTTTCCTTCACAGTGGAAAGTTTCTAAATTGTTCCTGTCCCAAAAAAACTGCAGCAAAAAAGATTTTCGGGCGATATCCATTTTGACCTTCCTCTTAAAAGTGGTTAAAAGAATTGTACACAAACAGATTTCCCTTTTCCTTAGTACTAATTATCTATGTAACATGGCCAAAACTTCTAAAGAAATTGCTATGGTAAAATACCGGATTTGAAGAAGATTTAGGGCAAACCTCACTAAAACTCTATTAAGTGATCGGTGAAAACGTAGTAAGTGTTTTGATTTATGAAAAAGTGAATTAATTTATAAAGGGAGACAGCCTCGCAAGTAAACGACGAAACAAAAAGAGATTAACAAAGTGAACAACAAAACCAAAGATTAGATACACCATGTCACAAAAGTCTACACACGATTTAAAATTTTATTGTTTTTTTTTATTAAAGCAGTTTTCAACATAAGATTTTTTAATTAAAATATTTCACATTTTTCATAAGATTTTTAAATTAAAATATTTCACATTTCTTATAAATAACAAAAAAAAAAAATAAAAATAACATAAAGTTGTTTAAAACTGGAAGTCTGAAATAGAAGAAGATTATACGAGTCTGTTTTTAGTATTCACAAAATTCTACATACGGTGTTGCTCGGTAATGAATTTGTAGTTATCAGTAACGTGTTGGGCCACCATTTGCTTTTATTACCTCTCCTAGTCGTGATGGCATAGAAAGAGATAGTTTGAGTAACTTCAGGTGACATTTCAGCCCTTTCTTCAGCTAAAATACTTTTGAGCATTGGAATATATGTTGCGGTCCTTTCTCTAAGCTTCTGCTTAAGCTGGGCCCATAAATTCTCAACAGCATTAAGGTCAGGCGATTGTGGGGGATGTTCAAGTTTTGATCGAACATGGTAAGGCAGCCACTCTCTGACGAGAAACGAGTTATGCTTGGGGTCGATGTCTTGCATAAATATATAATTGGACTCAAGGTCAGGTTTCCGCATGCTCCTCATTAATATTTGGTTTTAAAATATTAAGATATTTATACCGATCCATTATCCCGTCTATGAAGTGCAACTCTCCAACTCCTTTCGCCGCCATGCATCCCCATATCATAACAGACCCGACCCCCATGTTTAACAGTAGGAGAAATGTTTTTCATGTCGAGCTCTGTATTTGGTTTTCGCCATACTTTTGGCCTTCCATCTCGCCCAAAAACATTGGGCCTTGCCGTACCAACAATCAAATTAAGAGACGACTTGAATATTTGAGCGAAATGGACCATTATTTAAAGAGCTCTATAAAGTTAACCATACATGTTATGAACTTAATATTTGTGTGAACTCTAAATTATGAACCATTTATTGTACGGCACCTAAAAAATAAAATGCAGCATATATGGTCAGTTATATAGAGTCCATTAAATAATGCTTCATTTCGCTTAAATATTAAAGTCGTCTTTAAATTTACTCGTCAGTAAATATCACTCATTCCCAGAATGCTGGATCGGTAAATATTAGAATACTTAATAATGCATAAAGTGTAGATATACAAAAAAAAACTTTCTCTTATTTCAACAAAATGATCAAAAAATTTCGCATCGTATGTAGACTTTTGTGACATGGTATAAGTACCTAACTATAATAGTAGTCTTGTATTCTCTTACTCATTCAGGGTTTTCCCACATTTGAACAAATCTCGTTTCCGCTGGCATACATAATAGGTATGTAGAATTACGGGAACAATCAACTATCTATGCGTCTCAACTAAAAGAATTTTATTTGTATCTCTTGTCTGTCTTGTCGTAATCGCTGTTAATATTAAGGTTCCTAACTAACCTTGTCGAACTCGTACATAGATGAAATGAAATCTGAAGTCATTCTCTATTATTAATACCGAACTAACAAATATTGAAATACAAATCAACGATAACAAACATGAACTTTCCGATTGGAAAAACAAACTTGCTAGCCTCGGTGACAACAAGTCTACGAAATGCTTCATACTTCACAAAACTTTTTTAAAAACGAATTACAGGTGATGCTCTTCTCTTCTTTGGTATTCTGCCTGCACTTACACACTCGTGAAGAGAATTCTTAATATACCTACATAATATGTATGTTTAATCTCTTAAATCATGATTTAGAGATCAAACCACTTGCATTACAGCATATCTTTCACACTTTTCCGAGAATCAAAATAAATAACAACACAAACATATGTAGGTATCTATTACATTGTAAAATTCAAATCGGCGGGCGATACCGACAGCCGCTTGTATGAAAATAACTTTGTACTCACGTCAACAACCAAATTCCGAAAATAAAAATAAACACTACTTTCATAAAAGAACGTAAACATCTACATTTTATTTCCACGAGTGCTTTAAGCTTTACAAATAACAAACATTTATTGCTGCGGACTCGGTTCAATTAAATAAAAAACAATACACAGAACTACATCAGCTTTCGCCTACGACTCGACTTACACAATAACACAATAATTGGAGTTTCGAGGTCTCATAGTCTCCATCTGTGTGAAACGTCAGATGTTTTATGAGAAAGCTGTTCGTAGTATTCGTAACATCGAAAACATTTATGGAACTGCCAGCCTCACAGATTTAAAATCGATTGGAATATCGGTACTTCGAATTCCAGCGCTTGTCAAACGTTTAATTTAATGTTGTTTACTTTTCTTCAATTTGGCAAATATTTTTCTGAGATTTGCAGAAATTTTGAATGCTCACTACGGTAATCCTGTAAGAGCTTTAAATTAAAGATAGCTCATTGAAATCCATAATGGTCAGACTGAAAGGCAAATATCTTATCTTACCTGTACTGCAAATATAAATTGAACAGAGTATAGTTTGTTGTATTTACTAAGTAATGACTTCCGATTAACTGGTATAACAATTTAATACCAATATTTATTTTATTTGCTTTCATTTTTGTGTGTTCCTTGTCTAAGTGAACACCTAAGTACTTGATATAGGTGACCCATGACAGTTATTTATATTTAAGTAACGGCTGGGTTAAAAAACAATCCATTCTTTTTCTTGTAAAAAAGATAGCTTGACTCATTCTAGCATTTATTTTACATAATTCGCCAATGTTTATAATATTCAAAAATAAGGGCCAAGGCATTTTGAATATTGCTTATTGTTATTATACTCGTAGGATTTTCTTTGGAAGAGTATATCCCAAAGTTATCAGCGTACATACCAAAATCACAACTTTGTATGCCTAGGAAGTCCGCTGTAAAAATATTGAATAAAATAGGAGATAAAATTGATCCTTGTGTTTGTCCGTAAACTTGTCAGATATTTATTTTTATTATTTTAAGGTTCATTAAAAAAAAAGTAAAACGGTATGTTTATTACACATTTTCTAAAGAAAATTGAGCCCAAAGTAAAAAAATTTGCATGGGCAGGAAAAACGGAACATGCTAGAACCTGGATATCTCAAAACCGAGAGAGGAATAAATTTGCTTAAACTTAATTACAAAGGCTGGTATTTCTTCTAAAAATAAAGGTGTAAATGAAGTTTCTACTGTCGGCACTAACAGGGCAATTACCGTAAACATGGGTCATGGTACACCAAAGTAAGCCTTTTCTTAAATCCCCGATAGAATGATATAAGAATTGGAGATAGGCACTTACTGTATAATGATTTTTTTCTTAGAATATACTTAAGAATCACGACCTAAAATATTATGCACGAATTAAGGAACACCCTGTATAGCTCTTGCAATGCAAGTCAGAGAACCTATTTTTACTTTTGATACGTGGTTTTCTTATTTAATGTTTAATTTCAATTTTAAAGTTATGAAAATCAGCTGACAGAGAACTGAAATAAGTAAGTCATTTTTTTAATCAAAATGGCTAAACAAACTTAACAAGTAAAAGTTATTAATGATTTCTGAAGTTCTTTTAAAAAATCAAAGCACAAAGTAATTATAATTTACTTTTGAATAATTTAAGGGATGTGTTGGAAAAGCATTCAACATTGTGCACATACATAGGTATAGAGTTTGATTTAGAATTAATGCTTGATACAGGCCGACTTCTATTTTAGTTTAGTAAAAATAAAGGAAGATACTATTTTAGTGTTTTTATTTCCATATAAGAAAATTCGTTTTCTTTCGAGTAGCGAAAAATTAAATTTTTAAAAAAACTTCACTTTGCTTATGTTATTAAATCTTTTTTGATATGTTTCATTAAAAAAATAATATGTCAAAATCTTTATTAGACGAAAGACAGAATTTCTGTCACAAGACTGCCAAAATAAGAAGCAAATGATATGTATACTTGTATATCAAAAAAAAATTACCAAGATTATCTATCCTTCCTTTCACTCCTTTATGATTTACAAAATGGTGGTGGCACATTATTAGTTTTGTTTGGTAACTTGATATACTCGTACCTAAGTATGTATATCAAAAATTTTCAACATTTGTTTTCAAATCTATTGAAAAAATTTATTGGATAGAAAACTATCATGGGAAAAACTGACAATCGATAAAATTATCATGTGAGAAAACTGTCATGCTAGAAAACTTTCATATGAGAAAATTACCGAGCGAAAAATCAGCAGGAACTATTGAAAGATAGTAGTAAAGTACCGTGCGAATAATATGTCATCCGATAATGCAATCAGAAACAGTATTAAGAAATAGTACAAAGTTGTAAGTTGTAAGCAAATCAACAACTGATCAGATCTTTACCCTTAGGCAGGCGATGGAAAAATGTCTAGAATTTAACATCCCAACATACCATCTGTTTATAGACTTTAAGGCCGCCTATAGCATAGCCAGGGTAGAACTTTACAAAGCCATGAGAGAATTCGGCATCCCAAATAAATCGACACGACTATGTAGGTTGACCATGACCAACGTAACAAGCCAAGTAAAAATAGCCGGATTGCTATCCAGACCAATCAACATCTTTAATGGACTCCGACAAGCGGACGGTTTGGCCTGCCTCCTCTTCAACCTGGCGTTGGAGAAAGCAATCCGTGACTCTGGCACGGCAACACGAGGGACCATCGTCAACAGGTCCAGCCAGTTACTGGCTTACGCAGACGACATCGACATCATCGGAAGAACCGAACAAGCTGTACACGATTCCTTCATCCAGATCGAGCAGGCGGCACAAAATCTGGGGCTGCACATTAGTGAAGGTAAAACAAAGTACATGGTGGCGTCGAATGCCAGAGGAACAGTTGGTCAAACAATCAAGGTAGCGGAGCATGAATTTGAAGTGGTGCATTCCTTTAAATACCTTGGGTCAATAGTAGCAGCCGATAACAATATAGAAGAAGAAATACGCGGGCGGCTTCTCAAATCCAACAGAGCCTACTATGGTCTGTCAAAGCTCACCATATTTTCAAAACTGCTGCTGTACAGGACCATGGTCCTGCCAGTACTCACATATGAATCCGAGACTTAGGTGCTTAGCAAAAGGCACTCCAACCTCTTAGCTGCGTTCGAGAGAAAAGTCTTAGAATTGTTGGCCCCATATGTGAGGAAGGACGATTCCGGAGACGGTACAATCATGAGCTGTACGCAATCTACCTAGAAGCAGATATCGTGACAAAAATTAAGCTCGGTAGACTCCGGTGGGCAGGGCATCTAGCTCGCATGAGCGAAGAGGAACCTGCTCGGAAAGTTCTTTGTGGTACATTCTTTGGTAGACGACAGCGTGGTAGGCCATGCTTGCGCTAGAGAGATGGCGTAGACCAGGACGCCCGAAGCCTTGGGGTGCACAACTGGATGGCGTCGGAGACCGGGATAGGTGGAAAGACTTGTTGAAAGAGGCAAGGACCGGAACCCGGTTTTCGAGCCGATGTTGATGACAAAGTTGTAAGCAGTAGCAGAATATTGTAGTATAGTAGTACGAAAAATTTATTAAACGAAAAACTATCATGCGAGGAAGTTATAATGTAAGAAAACTATCGTCTGGAAAAGCAATAAAACGAGAAAGTTGTGGAGTAGTCCAAAATAGTAATTATAACAGTACGAGAAAACTATCATGCGATAAGACTTTCATTTGAAAAAACTATCATTCGAGAAAATATAATGTGAGAAAACTATCCTGCGAGAAACTATGATGCGAAGAAACTAGCATTGTGAATTGTGAGTAAATGATCGAGCTGTTGCTTCACCAAATTAATTTATTTTTATCGTCTTGTGATGATGATCTTCATCTTCATAGCCGAGAGAAGAATGATGTGACTCTGAACCTATAAGAAGTTGTGGTTGTATATTCATAATATACAAGTATTGACAATTGAAACATCAGAGAGGCTTTTCATTATTTTATAACAATAAGGTCTTCATACAGAAAGCTTTCTGCAAATTGCATAATGCCAAAAACCAATTTCTAAAGGGTTTATTTGTACACACATTTAGCGTGGAAAAGGTTTCCGAAGGAATCTGTATGCATCTAAATGATCAGGCATTTAATTTCAGAATAGGCCATGAAAAGAAAAAAAGACTGAAGGCCAAAAACTTTACTCCTTTTCAAAATGGTGTCAGAGGTGCACTTTTACTCTACTTTTACTTTTTGACTAATCAAAGGGCAATCAAACTTATAATTTCAATCATAAAATGGGAAAAGTAAATTTTTGCAAAACAAAAGTCTGTTAACCGATCTACTGCAGCTTATATAACTCTAGATCGAAAGAGCTTAATGCTTTTACTTTTGATAAATTCAGATATCTGTGAATGACGCGTTACAGTTCAGAGTTGACTATTGAAAGGCTATCATTGTGTTTGGACAGATCCAAATAAAAACAAATTGATTTTGCTTACCAATGGATATAAATAACCCCATTAGTCAAAATGCAAATGACCGATATATATGAATATACCTTATCTATTATTTTAATATTAATTGATATACATATAATAAGAGGAAGATTGACCTTTTACGTTATTATTTTTTAATAAGATGTTAAGGCGAGGATAACCTCACATTTCAAATATTTGACATTTGTCTGTACTTGACAAACTACGAGTATCACCACACCAACTGGAATGTGTGCTAAGCGTGCGTCACTTTTTTCTGCTGATAATGTTGTCAGTCAGTTAGAGTGACAACGCTGTCACAAAAAAGGTGGAGTAAAGATAAATGCGTCAATGAGGGTTTGCCATTAGCAAAAGAAAAAACCATTTAGCCTCCAATAAACAACTAATAGGGGTATCATCTGCCTGAAAATATTTTGATATTTAAAAAAAATAGTTTGGCCTTTGGATTAAAGAAAGATTGTTAATGATGGAAAATATATTGGATGGGTGCAGCGTTATAAGAAGAAGTTAATTAATAACTTTAGGATTTATGTATCTGAACTCGAGGTAAACTCCCAATGATTAGGTATATTTAAAGGTTCATTGTTTTAACCTCTCTTAAGGTAAGTTTTTCCTTGTTCAACAAGCTTTAGATGACAAGCCTTAAATAAAAAAAAGAAAATTGCTTTTTTCTGATAATAAAAATCTATTGTGACATGTTTTTGTTTTAGTGAATAAATGTGCCAGAAAGGAAACGACTGGTAGCCTAAATTTACCAAAGGATCGAAATTTATTTTAATTTATAAAAAACAATCAAAAAGTAATTAATAATTAGAACTTATCGCATGATTAATGGAATACTGACCTAACTCGAAAAGACGATTTTTGGGAAGTTGCAAGAAAAGATCTTCCTATGAGGATTTGTCCTACTTGTTGACGGATACAATTAAAACTAATTCATGAATTAATCATCAATACTGGTATTCTTAAAGTATGATAAACTATCCATGATATCTGAGACTTGCAAAAGCCTGTATTTGTACGTAATTCAATTTTGACCTATCTCCTAATGGGTCAGTATTCCATTAGGCATGCATTATGTATTTATTATTTTAGATTGTAAGATTAAAGACAACTATGTAGTACATACATACAACATCTCTGCTGTTTAGAAGAACGCCGAATTTCTTCTAGGCATGTTTGCAGACACTTGATGGAATCCGTCGTTTCTACTATGATTGGTGGTTGGTAGGGTGTGTCACTTTTGTATGGCCGCAAAAAAGTACTCTTATTTTTGAATGTAATAGTGTTCAAAAGTTGTATTAGTGTCTGAGGTTTAAGAACATGTAAAAAAAAATAAGATATGGTTCGTCTTTGGCTCGCTCAAATCGGTTGAAGTTGAAAAAAAAAATTAATTTACAGTAAATTTTTTTTTTTTCGGATATTAAAAAAAAACTTAACAAAATACAGAAAGAATTTTTGTCTTTACAAAAAGATATACCACGATATTGTAGGTGGTTCCGTTGATTTTTAAGAATTTTTTTTTGTAAAAAAAAAAAAACGATTTTACATACAAAAAATGATTGTTCAATTTAAACAAATATAAGCTTAAAAGTATTTCCTTGCAATTATCTTTGACTTGAAAGCCTAAAAATATTTTATATAATTTTTTTGTATCCACACGGTGCAATTTAAAACAACACATATTTAAAAAATCTCGAAAAATCAATTTTTTTTGGATTTCATCCTATTTTTGAGGGAGCCAAAGATATTAATTAAAATGAAAATTGTAAACGCAGGATTTAATTTTGATAAGCAATGCAACTTTTAAAAGCTATTACATTTGAAAATACCATAGTTGAGCACTTTGACACACCCTAGTGGTTGGTCGAAAAAGCTTTTAGCCGTGTGGTGACCAGAATTACCGTATGGATGTAACGCACTGTTAAAATATACCATGCTTGTGCAAAGT
This sequence comes from Chrysotoxum bicinctum, assembly GCA_911387755.1. Lineage (NCBI taxonomy): Eukaryota > Metazoa > Arthropoda > Insecta > Diptera > Syrphidae > Chrysotoxum > Chrysotoxum bicinctum. The sequence continues at coordinate 93,010,554 of OU426987.1, forward strand.
TATCGTTGTTGACTTCCAAATTAATAAGGTACTCCTCTTTAAACACAATTTTAAATAAGTTAATATTTCATGAAATTGAATTTAATTTTAGTTTTGGTGAGGGCATCACCACCATTTATTAGACTTAATACAGCTAATTCTTAATCTAACTTAAATATAGCTCTTATTTTATAAACCAAGAATTGGAGTGAGTTGCGAGGGTGATGAAGAGTCGGGGCGAACACTACACCATGGTAACGGTGCATAATTTTTACTTGTGATATAGGTACTATAGGGCAAGTTCTGCATTTGGAAAAAAATCGAACTCGAGATTTTGATCAAAGTTGACATTTTTTCTTCAAACTTGGTAATTAAGGGGGTTCGGTGATTCCCTAGAGGGGAGATTGAAATTTTTTTTAGCTCTAAAATTAACGGTACCCCCCCATACACCCGTAATGCAAAATCTTATTTATCTTTAAAACGGCTGTTACGATTTTGATAAATAAAAAATAGGTGTAATATTATGGACACAGACTACATTCTGGTTAAACAAAATTTTGGGGCAAAATGTTATTAACGGGACCTGTCATAGAACCATTTTTTTAAATTTGTAATTTCTCATAAACGGCGATTTTAACCAAAAATTTTCAGCTGGAGCCCCATTAAGTTTAACATAATATTGTATACATATAAAAATATTCGAAAAAGTATTTTTTGGGATTTTTGAAAAAAAAAATTCAGTTTTTTTTTTTGAAAAATCAATACGTTTAAAACGTATGAACGATTATTTTTTGAAATTATTTCCTAAAATCTATGCTTCTAAATACTTAAAATTAGCATCCCAAATTTTGTTCTCGAAAAATCTTAAAAAACTTTGTTACATAAAAAAATACTTTAATAATAAAACGATTTTTAAACTTTGTTTGCATAAGTTCATACTTTTCCGGAAATCAGACGGCAATGCCATGCATTTGAACATTTTTATCTCACTAAATCCATGTTTTATATTTTTATAAAATGTATTTAAAATTGCAAAGTACTTTTACATAACAGCTCGTGCGATCCAGTCGTACATTTTATTTCATTTGAATTTACCTTATTGTGGTAAAAGTCGAACAAGTTTATGGAACAACAAATCCTCCAAAGCATGCGTTAAAGTTCTTTGGAGCCATATGAGGTACGATAGAAGATATAAGAGACGAGGATTTTTAGATTACGGGAATAAGTGTTGAGAAATTTTATTATTTAATGATTACTGACTAAAATTTGATGGGTTCACTAGTCAAGTTTTTGAAAACTTTCGAATTGGGCATACAAAAAACTTGCCAAGTAAGCCCATCAAATTTTAGTCAGTAATCATTAAATAATAAAATTTCTCTATTACATTGTAGCTGTTTCAATATTACTCTACTTTAAATATTCGGTATTAAACCTTTATGAAGTGAGAACTTGGCGTACTTTTAGATCTCAGTACTTTTCACGGCTGGCTTGTTACACAAAGGTTTTTGTATAGAAGAACTTGGCTCTTTTTTTAACATTTATGTTTTTGGTCTGATCTCACTCCTTTTTGCAAAGATTTTAATATTTTGATATGTCAAAATCTCGAAAGATACGGGAAGATAGAAGGGTGTACTCAACTTAGTTTAAAGCTTCCTATTTCTTTTGGTATATTTTGTTTTTGTCATTTGAAATTTCTACCCCGACAGCTGGTGCTATTCAAGAGCTACGGCAAAACAAGAATAAGGGCGCAACTATCTTCAAAATAGCCGCTCAAAGAAGAAGAAATGCCCAGGAGATTTGTTCGCCAAAGTTCATTAACAATGCTCAAGGCCAACTACTTGTGGAAGACAACGAAATTCTTCACAGGTGGCGACAGTATTGTGACGGACTTCTAAACGAACAATTTCCAAGGCTATACTTTCCAATAGCTTCACCTAACTTAAGCGAAGTATCCGACGTCACAGTCGAAGAAGTTAGTGAGGCGGTAAAATACTCCAAAAAGGGAAAAGCTGTTGGCCCAGACGAAATACCCTCAGAGTTTTGGAAAAAGATGGGAGACATCGGGTTTAGATGGCTCATGATTCTTGTCTCCAAACTTATACGAGGTGATCGCATGCCTAATCAATGGAGGGAAAGTTACCTTCTTCCAATTTATAAAGGAAAGGGTGATACTCGAAGCTGTGATAATTACCGTTCGATTAAGCTGATGTCACACACTATGAAGATCGTTGAGCGAGTCTTGGGTAGCCGACTGCGAAAAATAATTAGGCTATCTGATGACCAGTGCGGGTTTGTCGGTGGTAAGTCAACCACGGATGCAATCCAGAGTATAAGAATAATTATGGAAAAGCATCGGGATTCTTTGGAGGATTTGCATGTCATATTGGTTGATTTTGAAAAAGCATTCGATCGGCAACCACGAGATCTAATATGGGTGGCCCTCAGGCAACGAGGAGTGCCAGAAACCTATGTGCGGATAATTATGGACATGTATGATGGAGCAGTTACTAAAGTAAGATGCGCAGCTGGAGTCACCGAAGAATTCGAAATCACAGTAGGTGTACACCAGGGAAGTGTCTTGAGTCCCCTGCTCTTTATTACAGTTTTTGATTACCTGCTTGAAGGCAATGTGATGGATCCAAAAGTACATCAGTTATTCTTTGCTGACGATGGAGCCATCATAAGTGAAGACCCGATATCCCTACAACGAGCCCTTGACGTATGGGTGGATGTTCTAGAAGGAAGTGGGTACCGCATAAGCGCGAAAAAGACAGAATACCTATGCTGCCCATTTTCTGATCCACACAGGCCTATTCCAGACATTTATTTGAATGGAGTAGTGCTTCCCAAGTGTGAAAAGTTTAAATATCTGGGGTCTATGATAAATAACGAAGCTACTTGTGATGACGATATCAATCATCGCGTAAGCGTAGGGTGGATGAAGTGGCGGGAAAATTCTGCTATCTTCTGTGACCGAAAAATGCCCCCTAAGCTGAAAGGAAAGCTCTACACTTAAGTTGTGCGTCCAGCACTCACATACGGTTCACAATGTTGGACAATGTACAAAAAGTATGAGAGTAAGCTAACGGCAGCTGAGATGAAGATGCTTCGTATGACAGCAGGAGTTACAAAGCTTGATCGAATTAGAAGTACGAAGATCCGAGGAAGCCTTCATGTTAAGAATACCATTTCCCAAAAAATTGAACACGACCGACTAAGTTGGTATTGCCATGTTCAAAGGAGAGATCCTGAGAACCCCATCAAAAAGGCAATATCATACAACGTTCCAATTCGGAATAAAAAGAAAGGTAGGCCTAAACACTCCTGGTACAAACAAATGCAAAAACACCAGCATTCAGTTGGCCTCAGAAATGGAACAATACAAAACCGGGAGGCTTGCCGCCGATTTCTGAGGTCAACCCGGCGAACCCCACAGGCGGATCACTAGTGTGAAGCAGATACGTGGGAGAGTTATGATCCCCTCGACATCGAGATCATAACAGCGCCGAAACAAAGGAAGAAGAAGATTTTGTTTTTGTCATTGGTTGTTTTGATTTGCGCTTCAATTATTTCTTCTTGTCCTGACAAGATACCTAACACTAACATACCTAACTTAATTACGGTAATCAGAAGTGCTCCATATAAATTAAACATTTTCCCAGAAAGTGGGTGGATACCACGCCCCCCGAATGGAAAACCCCAATTTTTATTTTTGGTCCTTTATATGCAATTCGAGCACTACCGTTCTACCAAATTTCATTGTTCTACTGCAATCGGAAGCGCGCCATGTATAATTTACATCAGTTCTGGGGAAGTGGGCGGATACCACGCCCCTGAATGGAAAACTTCAAATTTTATATTTTTTCCTTTGTATGCAATTTAAGTCCTACCACTTTACCAAATTTCATCGTTTTACAGCAGTCGGAAGTGCTCCATTCAACCAACACCAATTCGGAGAAAGTGGGCGGATACCACACCCCCTGAATGGAAAACCTCAATTTTTATTTTTGGTCCTTTATATGCGATTTAACTCCCACCGGTTTACCAAATTTCATCATTTTACAGCAGTCGGAAGTGCTCCATTGAACCAACACCAATTCGGAGAAAGTGGGCGGATAGCACGCCCCCTGAATGGAAAACCTCAAATTTTTTCCTCTACTTGCATGACAAGACCTACCGTTGTGCAAAATTACCAGATTCTACGATGTCGGAAAGTGCTCCATAATTTTGATGATCTGTCAGTCAGTGAGTCAGTCAGATACGGTTTTTGTGATTTTTGAGGCCTTATATCTCAGGAAAAGCTTATAATAGAAAACTGAAATTTGGTGAGGTGCTTGACTAGCTTAGCAAATATTCGGAATTTCAAGTTTCTGACTTCATTGGTACTGAAGATAGGGAGGGGTCAAAAGTCGGCTGAGTAAAAAGGGTGTAGTGCCAGAACTTGGCTGGGCACTACCGTGCCCTTTGATGAATCAATAGAATGTCGCTTATTACTATTTGTTCTTGCAGCGTATTCAAGCTTGCTTGCGATACGGAGGCGAAATCAAAGAGTTCTTCCAAGACACACAACCAAAAGCAAAACGTAGATGCTCTCGATTCTGAATTAATGAATTTGTTAAAAAGGGGACCATACTTGACAGGCGTATTCAAGAAGTGGGCGAACAAAGGTTTTGTATAAATATCGGGTCACGTAAGGGTCAGAGAATTCCTTGAACCATCGTTTCACAAAGCTGAGCTTGCTTTGAGAATGATTTCGACAGTATGTATGTGTTAGAAAGTTAAGTTCTCACATAAAACACCAAGATCACGAATTGAATTAGCTGTGAATAAGGATTGATAATCAAGAAGGTAGAGACAGTGAGGAGATTGGATAGGTTTTCGAGAAAAAGTGTATGAATGGCATTTGGCAATATTTAGCTCTAATCAATTTTTAAAAATCATATGACGAGGAAAGGTTCTATAAAAACTAAGTAATGTTGGCGAAGAGTGGGATATGGGAATATTTGATGATGATCATTGCAAAAGGTTGATCCATATCGAACTTTGTAGTAACTGTTTTTCAGGTAAGAAGAAATTCATCTTAACGAGATAGATTCAAGCCCAAGTGTAGACAGTTTTAATAAGAATAAGCTTATGTATGTAAAATTCTGCTAAAGGCCTTACTGAATCGGTTGAGACAAAGCCGACTTTTGAGAAATATGGCGATGATACTATCTGCACCAGGAATGAACTCATCACTAAGTTGACTTAGTTAATTTTCGATTAGAATTGGATCAATGGTATGAGGAAGAAGAAAACCTAGTGAGAAATTTGATAAAAATTGAAATAATTATAATTAAAGGAGTTATCAGTAAAAGATTGTTTAAAAAAATGTTTGTGGTTTGTTTGATATTTCTTTATTAAAAATGCGAGAGAGATAAAGGGTTACCATCGGATTTTCGTTGAAAGTTCACAAAGAAGGATTTTTGGTCTTTAGTAAGGGTACTTTGTGCTGGGATTAGATAGCGTTTATAGAGGGAGTTGTAAAGCTTTTTATAGGAAGATAAGTACCAAGATAATTAGAGTCGTAAGTTGGAGAACGAAGGAAATTTGGCAAAAACAATGTAATTAGCATAGTTCCCAGCGAACGTTGGAGGAATTATCGCAGGAAGTCATATTTCACGGGAATAGCATATCTTACAGCACTGCTCAAGGTAAGATAAGATTAGATTCCCACATAGGTTTTGAAATTGTATCTTCCTTCATTTGTACTGTTTTACTTAACTCCATAAACATCTAAAATATATAACTTATACAAAACTTTGTATGAAAAGCTAATTCCCAAAACACTATAAAAGATTTCCTTAAGTTTTCTTCAACCTCTTTTTCGTCTTCATGAGAACCTTGATTTTGTATCATGTAGCTTATATTTTTATTTTTTTATTTATTTATATTTCGTGATTGCTTAACAACTGTAAGATACAATATCTTATAAGATAGTTATAAGCTAATTTTACAAAATTGAACAAAATAGATTAAATTAGTATATTTAAAGGAATTCAAAAATAAATTCAAAAATTTATTTAATATTTAAGATTTCAATTACATACATTCATAAATTTACAGAAAAATAAGATTTTAAGTCTTTTTTGATTCTATAGTAGCGTTTTGACTTTCTTTTATATTTCGTGGTAAAGAGTTCCAAAGACGGACGCAATTAACAAAAAATTGACGCTCAGATGTTAAGAATGACCAGTGAGGGACAATTAATTGACGAGATCTATGCGAGGTTGCAAGTCTAATTTTTTCGAAACAGTACTGTGGTTGGCGTGTAAGGAGTATATCCGTAAGCAAAATCAAACATCGAAGTTGAAGGTATTTTTCAAGAGGCATATCCAGCAGACGCATGGCGAAACCAGATATCCTGTCGTACCTACGTAACCCGTATACATAGCGCACCGTGGAATTAAATGCGACATTGAGTTTTCGCTTGCTAATATAATTACAGTTACAGTAAATTTCACAACCATATTTCAAAATAGGAATTACTAAGGTTTTAGCAAGGAGTAAACGTGTTTGAACTGGTGTAAAAGCCTGAGTTGCCCATAAAGTACGAAGTACACCATAAACTTTGCCGACAAGTCCATTTATATGGTTATCCCAAGTTAAAAAGCGGTTGAAAGTTATATCTACCGAGATTTTTGGCGGTTTCAAAGTATTCGATTGGAGCTTTGCTCAAAACAATCGATGGGAAATAAGCGAGGTCAAGTTGCTTTCTTGATATTACCAGGAATTTAGATTTTTTAGGATTTAAAATAAGACCATTTGACTCAGACCAAAATACAACTTTCTCTAAATCTTCATTTACACAATAAGCTCCATGCTCAATTAAACCAAGAGGGCAACTAAAGTACAGTTGAACATCGTCAACATATAAATGGGAGGAACAGTTAGCAATCAAAGATGGAAGTTCATTAACATAAACTGAAAATAAAAGGGGACCAAGAATGGAACCCTGAGGGACACCAATAACATTCGGCAGGAAATCCGACAAAGTGTCCCCAATTTGTACTGCTTGTTTTCTATTTGTCAAGTAAGAAAAAATTAATTTAGTTGCTCCAGATGAAAAATTGAAATTTTGCATAAGTTTTTGACATAAATTAACGTGATTGACAGTATCAAAAGCCTTTGAAAAGTCGAGCAAAACCAAAAATGCTACTTCATCTTTATCCAGTGCTTGCCTTAAATCATCAGTCACTTTTAATAGTGCTGTGATGCAACTATGTTTCTTACGAAAACCTGATTGTTTAGTAGTAATCATTGAGTTGGCCGTAAAATAAACATTTATTTGTCTTTGTGGTATCCTTTCAAAGACTTTAGACAAAAAAGGCAAAACAGATATAGGTCTAAAATCATCTCCTTTTGCATTTTTGGGAAGTGGTATGATTTTTGCCACCTTCCATATATCCGGATAAACTCCAGACATTAATATGCTATTAAAAGCAAAAGTAATGTAAGGCAACACAATCGGCAGAATTAGAAACAAAAAGGAGGGGTGAATAATATTATCTAGCCCGGTTGCCTTTGACTTTATAGACAGCAAACTTTCGACAACATCGGCACTATTAACTGCGGAAAATCTAAAACCATGGACATCACGGTTGCTCTGATTGATAAATGGAAGGAAGGTTTCGGCGCTGAGCGATGTGACTTCTATCAGTGGAACAGAAACGAATGTTTTATTGAGGGTGTTACCATCAATATCCTGGTCCAATGGTCCAATTCTTGACTTACCGATACCAATTTTGTGTAGATTTTTCCACAACTGACGTCCACTTAATGATGCACTAAGCTGATGAGAGAAATGTTCGGATTTGGCTGAGCGTATTTCAGCAACAACTTCATTTCGAAGAGAACAATGTGCAAGACGCAACTAATTCAATCGGTACAGTTTCCAGATGTTAGAAGCTTCATCTCTTAGATGCATTAAATGTCTTATTCGATTTTCGATGGTTAAACCAGGGTTTATTATTAAGTTTAAGAATTTTGGTTTTTATGGGAACGTGAGTGTCGAAAAGATATGTGATACCTTGGGTTAAATAATGTATCTGATCATTTGGTGACGGCATATGAAATATTGTGTCCCAGTTCAGACATCGTAAATGCTCTTCTAGTTGCTGAACATTGATATTATGAAAATCACGATACCTATGTTATATATATTAGGCTAAATCTAAGAGTTAAAAATATTATTGAAAATGCAGGCGCCGAAAGCTGATCATAAAAATCAACGTCCTTGAGGTCACTTACAAAATATAAGTCCAGCAATGTTGCATCTCTTCCAAAATAATGGGTTGGTGTCCTTATTGTATTAACTGGTCTTAAATTGTAAGTACGCATATTTTCTGTCAGAACATTAGGGTTTAAAAGGTTGCAATTAAAATCTCCACAGAGAACAATATTAGAGGAGCCTAAAGATATTTCTTCTAATACAATTAACAGGGGTGAAAAATCAATGAACCTATTAGGCCTATAAACAGCGCCTAGAAGTAAGGTACAATCATTACCTATTATATCGACGAACAAATACTCAATACTACTATTAGGCTGAGATGAAAGTTTTATTTTACAATTTTATAGTCCTCTTAACGTAAATTGCCACACCTCCCCCAACACGATCCTTTCGATTTAAGCGAAAAACACTATAACTTTCTACGCAACAAACCTCATCACTCAACTCGTCCCTGAGCCAAGTTTCCGTTACACAAATAACATCTACATCAGAATCAACAAAAGTATCACGAAATTCATCTATTTTCAAAAGCAAGCTTTGTGCATTGAGGTGACAAACCCGTAGTCCGCATTTCTGTTTTTTGTTTTGAAATTTCCTTCTAACATATTTAAGTGCCTTATGATATACATCTAGTTACTAATATTTGTTTGAAGATTCAATACATTTGATAAATCAATATAAAAGCAAGCATTTATTAAATTCAAATGTGAATTCAAGTTCAGCTATTGGGCAGGATTCTAACTAATGGTACTCTTTAAGTCAATTGCACTTTATACAGAAACGGATCGATTATTTTCAATGTTCAGCGCCACAATTTCGGCGCGTTTTTTTTTTTTTTTTTTTTTTTTTTGTGGAATAAAGGTGCGTGAATCTGCTTAGGTTGCAACAAGGCACTTTTAAAAATAATTTTTAGAAAAATATAAACGCCGTTCCCTAATACAACTCCCTTACTTGTTTGAGCTGACAAAAATCCATGTCATTCCTTAGGCAACAATAAAATCTATGATATATAATAATAATCTATGAATAATAATAATTAAAACCGTTTTAATAAAAATTAATGTTGACATATGCCTTTTCACAACATTTTTAATAAAAATAAAAATAAATAAATAAAATTAAAATAAATCTAAATAACGAGAAGTGTGCATGCAAACTTTAATTTAAATGTATTAAGTCAATAGTGAAAAAGTCGAAAATAAAAAAAAAAATCCGTGCTAGGTACTGTCTTAATGAAGAGGCAAATAAAGTAATGTTATCAAAATTCTTGTAGCCGTTCTCGACAAATAACATTTTTCATGAGCAATATTTTTCTAAAGCTTTTAGATTGTGTTAAAACCCTTATCAACGGTGCCAAATTTAAAACAAATTAATGATCAGGTTTTAAAATTTTGAACTTACAAACACTTTTTTTTAAGTGTTTTTTTTTCAAATAAACAAACATTTATGAAGACTAAGTTCGATTAAGAATCTCTAGGAGAACAAAAAATTGATCAAAATCAGTTGCGCCAAATTTTAGTCGAATTAGTACGATCTAAAAACTGTTCTGTTATGATACTTGGTTTAAAATACAATTTTGCAAATCTTAATCGAAAATAGCATCATACTTTCCTTACCCTTTTATGAAAGTTAAGATCATCGAATACCTGTTTTATTTTTAAGTGTCGTTTACAAACGTCAAAACAGGCCTGTTTACTTAGGCTAAGAGCAGACGGCATATAAAAGCCGCAAATGTTTGTGGTCCCGACGTCATTTTTACGTCATCATTTGCGACTATTGACGCTTATCATCTGAACACTCTTTTGGGACATTCCACAAATGCACGCAAATGGTTTGAAGGCGATGTGCGACGGCGAGATCGCACATAAATGTGCGGCGTTTTTGCGTATCGTCGGAACACCCTGGCACATTTTTTGTGACAGTTTGCGTGCATTTGAAAGCATGTTCGACCGTCCCATTCGTTTGCGATGACACGAAAACAAGACCACGCAAATCTGCATATTTCCAGTAGTGATTGTGAAGTTGTTGTCATAACATAGATGTTCAATTTCAAGAAAAAATAAAGAAGTTAAAAAGAAATGAGCGAATCAGCACAAATTGATATCGAGGAGCCTCGGCAAAGTTACATCCGCCACATAAGAAAATCTGAATCTGGTAGTCGAATAGTGCAGTACAATTGGATGACTAACGAAGTTATATCTCTGATTACTGCTGTGGAGAAGCCACCGCTGCGCTGTGGCGTCGGCACGCCACTCACCAGGACTTACTATATTACCCTCGGCATTGTATTGGTCAAGCGATGTGTTAGGTGCGTATTTCAATTTATTTGTGGAAATTAAGTAGTTTTGAAGTACACAACAGGCCAACGTCGATTTTGTGGTTTTTTGAGCATTCAAATGGATTGGTTTCCGAAGGACTCGAAACCGGGCCGACAAAATGCTAAAGACATTCTCAATGATACGTCGTGCACGACCCAAACGATAATTAAAGACCCTCTGTACCATTGTCAAACCACGTTGTCCATACGGCTTCATTATATTTGACCGCATAGCAAAGGCATCGTCCGTAACGAGAACATACGGAACGGAAGTCTCTCTTCCAGGCAGTGCTTGAGGTTGTGGCAAATGCAATTGACTTGTAGCCACGCATGGCCAAAACTGAAACTGTTGAAAACGCCACCATCCGAATGCCTTCCATTGCGACCGACAACGACATCTACATACAATAATTTGTATTCCGCGTCTGCCACTCCCATCAACACAATAATATGCGTTCCTATACGAAACAAGAATTAATTGTCATTTAAAAGTTTTTAAATCTAGTAATACCTTTGTAGTTAAAAAATACGCTGCCAGCATTCGGTGGTGCAACCATCACAACATGCTTGCCATCTACTGCCCCGATGCAGTTGGGAAACTGCCATATCTGATTAAATTCCTCTGCTAATGCTTTCCATTCATTTACACTTTTCGGTGTTTGTTCAAAAAATTAGTATTAACTTGATTGTTTACTTAAAATTAAGTTATGGTACAAATACTCACTTTCAAATAATCCTTTGAAAGAGCTTCGTAAAATGCGTCAAGCACTTCTGGGATTATTGTTGAAATTGTGTTTACTGGAATGCGGAAAAGGTATTGCACAAACCTGAAATTGTCGCCCGTAGCCAAGAAGCGAAGTGTCAATATAAGTCGGTCAGAAGCGGAAATGCTTGGTCGCATATTTGTGTTAGCTTTTTCTATTCTAGGCTTTGACAAGCTAAGCAAATGATCAAATTGATCGGCAGTTTCGTACGAAACCGTGGTACAATTGTGGTGCACTCCCACGCAGTTCCATTAACAATTTCGCGCAGAATCCTTCCGTTTGGCGATGCAGAAGCCAGTCCTTTGTCCACACACTGCGCACCCGTAAGTGCTCCACATTAGATTCTTCGCGACTTTTTTTAACTGCATCTTCTTCAATATCTAATGCTAAAACAGCAATAGCAGCCCTCTTTCTTTACGACATTTCAATTAATTTCTGCACTTTATTAAATAATTCACATATGTACGTTCGCCAACAATCACAAACTATGAGCAAAACACAATATTAAACTATCTATTAAATTATCGCAAACCTGCATATGATCACAAATGGTTGTTGTGCGGATTTTTCCGCTTATCGTGTGAACACGTCACACATTGATCGCAAAATTTCCGCACTCATTTGCGTACACTTGATGTGCAAACGCATACAAATGTGCGGCTTTTGGGACAGATTCTGCACATCGCCATCGTCTGAACACCCTTTTATGCGAGATTGCGTTCACTGATTTACGTATAGCATTTGCTCAGCTTTTTAAACTTTTTACGTGACGTCAGCACCGCAAACGTATGCGACTTTTTATATGCCGTGTGCTCTAAGCTTAAGTTTGTTTGCATGAACTGTCATTACCTTAGGTGTCTTCAGAAGCAATTTATTAGGAAGATTGCTTTAGTACGATACTAGTTAGAAAATGTTTAAAATTAAGAATAAGTAAACTACTAACATGGATGGCTTGCGGAAATTTCTTTTTTGTCAAAAAAAAAAAAAAAAAAAATTACATGACGAACACCTTTATTTTTGGTTTATTTCCATTCTTGTTTTTTTTCGCATTCCAAAAAATATTGGTAAGTAGATATGGTTAGGAAGTTGTATCAATGTATTCTTTTATTATTGTTGTTTAACAAACATTCAAATGAGCCACCCAATTCGTCATAGATAATTCATAATTCTTCCGATTTCACATTCGATTCATCACACCTTTTATCCTTTCCCAATTTCTTGTGATACACTTGTAATTGCTTAGTGATCGATTTATAATCAAAAAAACACAAAATAATTTCGGTTAACACTTGTTCTTTCATAACACCCAAGAGTTTTGATTGAACTTTTTGTATTTTCGCCTAGAGGTAACCAAAATACCAAAATATGATTTTTTTTTTTGTAAAGTGGATCAACTTTAAGATCTCTTTACGAAAATTCCTAATAAAGCAGAAGTTTACCGTCCCACCCAAATGTGAACACCATCTTCGAGTGCTAGCTTATTCAATGGAAGATCTACTTTTACTTTATGTTTTTGTTACAAGTTTCGTGCCATATTGTTACCAATAAAAATTATTCGAATTTGCTCAATTCAATTTTTTTTATGATCGAAAATATGTTAGTTTTATTATTCCCGCATTATGAAATATGCCCTGCCAATAATGGAATTTTTTACTAGCTCTATGGGGCAAGTATTGGTTTCGTAAAAAGGAAAGGACTGGACTGAAAAAAAGTGTGTTAATAAGAAACCGCTGGATTTTACGGGTTAGTTTTTGAAAACTGGTGAACGAATTGAACCGAATTTGAATCCAGAAGTGGAAGGTTATAATTCTAGAAAAAAAAGAAAATACAAATTAATTATTTTACCAAGCCATTCTGTTTAGTTGCAATAATTTGCTGCAGATTACGAGTCCTATGGTGAAGATTGTGTGGTTTAGACTGCGCGTACAGTGATTCGACAAGGCAATGTGATACGAGTAACGCTTGTGTGTGAGAAAAATATTTACATTTATTCCTATATACGAGCGCACAGTGAAGCGATATTTCTCGCATGCCTATCGCAAGTATCTCGCTCACAAACTCTTCTTACAACTTTTTCAAGCGAGTTTGTGCAATAATTATAAAGCTTGGTGGCATTAATTATAAAGTAATTAACAATACAACCGCACCAAATCGCTTTTACTATGCGCACTATGTCGCATTCAATTATTGCATCTCGAATCGCTTACAACAGCTATTTCTTGACAATTATCCTCCTATTAATAAACGACAAAACTTCTTTAGTTTAATTCTTTTATTCCGCAAACAAAAATAACATGGATGATGGAAGCAAAAATGTTTTATTTGGTCTCTTAAAAGACCTATCAAATAACCGAAAAACCGTTTTCATAATTTAAAACCTACGTATATGAAATATAATGCACGACTCGATCCCACGAACTTGCTCTAATATAAAATACCAAAAGTTTCAAAAATGAATGTTACTAGAGAAAAATTAATTTTTTAAATGACTGAAACAACTCCGTTAGTATTTGGAGCTTAAAACAGGATACCATAGGATTTCTAAACCAAGTATACGTTCATGCAAGAACAAAAATTATTAGTCGATTTAGCGGTTTCTTAAAAATTAAGCTTTTAAAAACAAAATTCTTGAAACATCTTTAAGACAAAAGGCTTTATTAACGTATGAATAAAAAAACAAATTTCCAAAAAAACTACTGACCCAATTTTGAGATATCGAATTTTCAAAAAAAAAAATAACTTTTTAGAAGCTTCTCTTTAAAAAAATTTCATTAATATCCGTTATAGCGATAATGAGAATTTAAAAATACGAAAGTTTATATTTGTGAGGTACAGTCAGTAATATCTTAATTTTATAGAATTATAGATCGTAAAAAATTAATCGAAAGAATAAAAATGTTATATAAATTCTAGGCGCCCGTTTTCGTTAAAACTACGATTTTCGAAAACCATTTTTTAATGTACCGTTACTTTAAGATAAAATACATTTTTTTTAAATCATCTTGGTTGTATTAAAAAACTTTAACCTCAAACTTAAAAAAAATTGAGCATGGGGTTTTCGAAAACAAATTTTGAGTTTTTTTTTTAATTCAAAAAAATTGAAAATTTGAACACACAATCCTATCCTACTTTTGGGAAGCCTTGGCATTTTTCCTAATTTTTCTTTTCAACCATTATACCAGCTTTAACCAATTTTGATTTTTTTTTTAAATCTGTCGAACAGTTTTTGAGATACCAATCGTCATTTGGCTGCTTTGGAGTCTTTTGCTTGAATTCTTTTTCATAGAATGTAAAAGACTACATTACATTATATTACATTTTACACTACTCCGTAGCTAAATCTACGAAGTAGAAACACAGAAAAGCACTGGCAACTGAGGCCATCGGCTTTAGACAATACAACAGAGAGAGACACACAGATAGAAAGAACAACAGAAGAAACACATGTCAACAGCACACGGTTGGTATTTGAACGGTCCCCCATTCAAGTACTAACCGCGCGCATTGATGCTTGATTTCGCTGATCGATGGGAAGCGATGCTTTCATCAAAGCCAAGGCCGTTGACATGTAAAAGACTTTTAAAACACTTCCAAGAATGCTACCAGTCAAAAAGTATTGCATTCTTTTAACTTCAAGTCTTTTGACTGCTCTTAACGATTTTATTACTAAAGACTTCAAAATTTTTGTTTAAAGTTAAGTACTAACATGAAGTCAAAATATTGAAAAAATAAGTCTTTTTCATCATTTTACTGCAATACAAAAAAGAATGCATTCTTTTACAGCTCTGATACCTACCCACCTACAGTGGTGGACAAGAATTTAGCACATTAATAAAAGAAAAAATTAAACTATATTTACAAAATTTGTTTCTATTTCAGTATATCGTCTCAATCGACAAGCCGGCTGTGTTTTTATTTGCTCTTTCTCTAAATTATTTTCTAAACATGAATTCTAAATGCAATAAATGCTTAAAAGTCATTTCCGATGTGTTTTTTCTGTCGTGTGGCTTATGTGGCAAAAATTCACACTTGGAGTGTTATAATACTATGAAAAAAGACATAAACAATATAAAATCAAATCAGAATTTATTCTTCAAATGTGATAAGTGCATAAATATTCCAATTAAACTGTGCCTTGATAAATTGAGAGATCTCTCAATGTTATTACTGGAGACCCCTTCTAAAAGTTCTGTTTCTCAGAGCGCAACTACAAAATGCTCTCTTGATACTAGTCGACAAATTCGTGACTCAACTCGATCTCAGAGAATTTCAAATGTTATTATTGAAAAAAACAAACGGATTACCAATATAACTAAGAAAAATGTTGCTCTCAGGGGAACATCTACACCCGAAAATCGCAATTCGTTAAAAAATAACGTTCCCATAAATTCTCCTTCTTTCACTCGTTCTTCTCTTACACCTACGTCAACAAAACTTTCATCAACATCTAATGCAGCCATTTCCAATAAGACCAAAACCATATCCCCTGTCACCTCATCGATTGCCGTTAATAACAATAATCAAATTAATGCGCCTGATGCAATTTCTATTCATGACAGTGTTGTTGTAAATGTTGTTCCTGTTGATTATGAAAACATTGATGCCAATGGTGAAAACAACGATGATGCTGAACAATCATATCATGACATTGGTGTTGCTGTTGTTGGTGAAAACAATGGTGTTGTTAATGTCGAATATGCACATGCTGCTGAGACTGTGTCAAGTGTAGCTATTCAAAATGTTGTTGATGCTGAAGTTGTGAGGAAAAATGAGGCTGATGGTAAAATTAATAAACATAAACATAAACAGCTGATAGGCAGCGATGTTCAAGCCGCTGAAGCTCTTCCATCTGTACCTAGGATGCGTTTTATTCATGTCTCTCGACTTAAAAATACAGTAAGTGAAAACAATCTCAAGGAATTCGTTGCACAAAAACTAAATTTACCAGCAACAAACGTTATGTGTACGAAACTAGTTAAAAAAGATGTGGTCGTTTCACAACTTCATTTTATCAACTTTAAAATTGGTGTACCATCTGGATTCTTTAATGCTGCGCTTCAACATTCTATGTGGCCAGTTGGCGTTATAATAAAGCCGTTTTTAAATCGTTCAAAAAACGATTTAGGACAAGAGCAAGACATAGTGAAATTATAATGAAACCATCTTCTTTATCGTATAATGAAAAATTATTCTCTGTGTATTACCATAATGTTGGAGGTATGAGAACAAAATCACATGATTTTTTAATTGCTTGTGTCGACTGTCCGTATGATGTTATTGCTCTTACTGAGACTTGGCTGAACGAACATTTTCTAAGCAGTGAATATTTCACTTCCGATTTCAACGTTTTTCGAAAGGATCGTTCTTTGGATCAGACTGGCCTGTGCAGAGGAGGTGGAGTTTTATTAGCTATTAGCTCAACTTTTACAAGTAGAGAAATAAAATTATCTAATGATTCTGGTAATATTGAACAGATTTGTGTTTGTGTAGATTTACCTATTCAATCTTTTAAAATTATTAAATTATATATTTTTAATTCATATATTCCACCCTTATCCCAAAATTCAATATATGAATCTCATATTAAAAATATTACGGATATTGTTAATAATATTATGGATGAAGATTGCTATTTTGTAGTTATAGGTGATTTTAACTTACCCAATATAAAATGGATATTTTCAAATGATGAAAAGAAAATGTTTCCTTATAATGTAACGAAAGATTATGAATATAATGTAATTGATAACTTAACTGCTTTAAATATGTATCAAGTAAATAATATCTCAAATGCAATAGGTCGTATTTTAGATTTAATTTTTATTGATAATAACCTTGAGGTTCAATGTGAAGAAGCACGTTTTAAATTGTTAAATAATAGCATTCATCATAATGCAATTGAAATTAATTTTAACTTTTCTGTTTTAATTGAGTCAAAACAAAATAATATTTCTCAAATGTATGATTTTAAAAATGCTGATTACGCTTCTATGCAAACTTATCTTGATATGATTGATTGGCAGAATATGTTTGTCTGTAAAAATACTGAGCAAGCGTATACTTTGCTACGGGACATTTTGAATTCAATGATTTCCTCTCACGTTCCCTTAAAAAAACTTAGAAATTCTAAAAAACCTATTTGGTTTACTAAAAGCTTATCTAGACTAAAAAATGTCATGAATAAATTAAATAAAAAGAATAAAAGTTCAAATAAGTTTCATGAACAATTCAAACAAATAAGAAAGGAGTACGAATTTTTAAAGAAATTTACTTAAAATCAATACATTTGTTCTCTGGAATTGAAAATTAAAAATAATCCAAAGAGTTTTTGGTCTTACTTAAATACAAAGAGAAATTCAGTTGGGATTCCATCTAGCGTTTCTTACAATAGTAAATCTTCTGATGACATTAAAGTTATTTGCAATAGTTTTGCATCATTTTTTCAATCAAACTTCATCGATCTTAAATTAGACTATGGTAACATTTTAAACACAAATTCTTGTGTTGATGTTGGGAACCTAATTTTATCTGTAAACGACGTTTTGCAAGTATTATCATCTCTTGAAAATAACTATTCGGTTTCACCAGATAATATTCCACCGATTCTCTTAAAAACTTTTTGTAATAACCTTGCAGTTCCACTTTGTTTTCTATTCAACCTGTCTTTAAGTCAAGGTGTTTTTTTAGATACTTGGAAATACTCCATAATCACTCCCCTCCATAAATCTGGGTCAAAAGGATCTGTTGAAAATTATAGACCCATTGCAAAATTGCAATTAATCCCCAAAGTTTTCGAAGCTGTGGTGAAAAATAAATTATACAACATTGTTCATAATCATATTTCTGAACACCAACATGGTTTCTTGAGAGGAAGATCTACAACTACTAATTTAGCAATATTTTCTAACTACTGTTTAACCCATATGGATTCACATTCACAAGTAGACACTATATACACAGATTTTTCGAAGGCATTTGACCGTGTTCAACATTGTGTCCTTTTGAAGAAACTTGAGTTGTTTGGCTTTCATTCTTCTCTCCTTAAGTGGATAAAAAGTTATTTAGTAGGTAGAAAGCAAATTGTAAAAATCGGTAATGTGTTTTCTAAAGAAATATTTAACTTTTCAGGTGTTCCTCAAGGAAGTCATCTTGGACCGCTGCTTTTTAATATTTTTATAAATGACTTACCATTTCATTTATACTATTCTAAATGTCTTTTATTTGCTGATGATTTAAAAATTTTCAGCAGCATTAATTCAATTCATGATGCAAATAAGGTTCAAACTGATTTAAACAGTATTATCGATTGGTGCAAGCTTAATGGGCTGTACTTTAACAACACAAAATGTAGCGTAGTTACGTTTTCCCGAAATCAAAATCCCTGGTGTTTTGATTACAAACTCGAGAACGATATATTACAGAGATTTGATATACAAAAAGATCTGGGGGTTATATTTGACTCCAAAATGAATTTTTCTTGTCATATAGATCATGTTATTTCAAAAGCAAATTCCATGTTGGGTTTCTTAATTCGAAATTCAAAGAATTTCGAAGATCCATATACATTAAAAACTCTTTATTCTAGTCTAGTTAGACCGCAGCTGGAGTATTGCAGCGTTATATGGAATCCCTACACACAATCTAGCATTTATCGCTTAGAAAAAGTTCAAAAGAGATTCACTAGATTTGCTCTACGAAAAATCTTTCGAAATGTAAGTGTTCCATCCTATGAAGCCAGATGTATACTTATTGATTTAAAACCTCTTGTTTTGAGAAGAAAATTAAATTCAGTACTTTTTGCTTTTGATGTCTTGAATTGCGTCATAGATTGTCCGGTTTTGTTATCAATGTTTAATATTTATGCACCTTCTCGTTCTTTGCGTCCGAGAAATGGAAATTTGTTAAATGTTCCATATCACAGTACTACCTACGCTCGCCAAAATCCTGTCACTAGAGCTAGCATAGATTTTAACGAAAATTATGATTTTGGTATTGATTTTAATTTAAATAGATCTCAAATTAAAAATACTTTAGTTAATTTACTGTAATATTATTGATTGTTATAGATTTTTATATTATCCTTAAATGTAGTCTAAGTAATGTTTTGTAACTTTAAAGACGAATAAATAAATAAATAATTAAAATTAAATATTTTCAATTTTATGTTATTTACATTATTTACGCATATAAGTATATTTTTCCAAAATACAATCTTATATATTTTTTATCTGAAACATAGACATGAAAAAATAAGAGAAAACAAATTTTTCTGTCGGGACATGAATTCAGCACATTTCAATAAAATTGCTTAGTTATGTTACTTACCGTTACTAAAACTATATTTTCTTTAATATTTTGTTGGAAATCCTTTGTTCTTTAATACTGAATTGAGTCTTCTTGGCAAGCTCTCGACTAAGGCCTCACAGCATTGCTTAGGTATTGAATACCAAGCATTCTGTATCTTTTGCCACAAATCTGTTAAATTTTTCGGTTTTTGTTTTTCAATGTGTTGCTCAACGTCATTCCACAAATTTTCGATCGGGTTCAGATCGGGTGATTCAGCAGGCCACTTTAAAACATTCACTCTATTGACCTCTAAGGCACTTTTCACTAGTTTTGAAATGTGCTTAGGTTCATTATCGTGCATGAAGCGCCATAAAATTATCATCTTCGGCATATGGTATCATATGGTTCAAGATAATATCTTTGTACAGGTGCTGGTCCATTTTGGAGTCTATCTTCACTATTGGACCAACACCGTGCCAAGAAAAGGCAGCCCAAACCATCACGTTTCCACCATCGTGCTTCACCGTCTTAATGGTGTATTTTGGATCATGTTCCTTGTTTTGTGGACGCCACACATATTTTTTTCCATCTGTTTCGAATCGACAGAACTTTGATTCATTGCTCCAAATTACATTTTTCCAGAAATTTAGTGGTTTGCCTAGATGTAATTTTTAAATTATATTTTAATATAATACATTAAGAAGATATAAAATTACCTCGTAAATAATTTTGTTCTCTTAAAAACCCACACATTAAAACAAAAATAACCAAAATTTGTACACGTGCTAAATTAATGTCCAACCAAAAACAATGCAAATGACACATTATCAACGATTTTTTCACTATGTAATTGGATTGCATATGAAAATGTGCAGTTTTGTTTTCTCTGATTTGTTGTCATTATATTAGTTCAAAATGTACCGTTGCTTGTAACAAAACAAGAGAGAAAACTAAAAATATGGTAGCACCCATCTCATGGCCGATTTCATAAACAAACACTAAAAACACTTTTATCAAAAATCCTCTTAAATTTTATCAGGCTCTTAAAAATTTTTAGTTTCACCAATCTATAAAAGGGACATTTTGGGGAAATTTTTGTTAAAATTGAGTTCTCTTCACATCCCTGGGAAAAATAAATTGTTTTTTCTTTCTAAAAAGCGAAATGTATGAGAAGAAATGAGAAAGCGTTATGTGTTCAAACAAATGCCAAGAAATGAAATGAACCACATTTTGAAGTCATAGGTATAATGTACTAGTATTTCTGTGAACCGGGAATATTCTTGCTCAGCGAATAACTTTGTGTTGCCCTTTATTATTGGATGAAGACGATCAATACTTTTTTGCGAAATAAAGAAACAAATCATTTAAATATTTAGTATTAACCTATTCATTTTGTATCTTCAAAAATTGAACACTACTTAACAAAACAATAATTTCAGCTGCTAGGTTGTTGTTATCTACATCTGTGATGACATTTCAATGACACTTTTAAAATTTAATGAGCCAAAAATGGGCATTTAGTTTTTAAGGGTGTTTACAAGCTTGTTTAATTTAAAAACGCTTGGTGAAACCAAAACATCTCATTTTAAGGTTTAGAAGCCTGTTAAATGTTTAAAAGTCCTTCGTGAAATCGGGCATCAGTGTGCTAAATTTGTGCCCACCACTGTATATGTCGCAAGTCAAAATGGATGAGCCCAGAGAAGACAGAGAAATGTTTAAGAACTTGACGGAAAAAATTAAATACAGCCAGGTTCCAAAAATTGAGTGAAATAAAAATGAATTTCCAAATCGATTGAATTTGTTTTCAGTGTTCTACATTACACTCGTTTTCGTGATTTCGAAGTCACTTTAAGTGAAATTGAAAACAGCTGTCATTTGTCACTTCTCAATTGACAAATACAAAACCATTTTGTTTGTGAGGTTCTTTGACTTCTATTACAATTTTATGCGAATATTTTGATAAAAGTATTTCTATAAAATATTTTAATGAAATGAGTGCTTTATTGCTTGCAGTGGCATTACAACGTACCAGGCGTGAATATGCAGAAGAAAAATTGTTGGGAGATTATTCAAACCCATTAGCAATTGATGAAGCTGCGTATGTGGTTAAAAGATTGGCATCATATTACCGACTTGATAAACTTGCCTTTCTATTAGTGCCTCCAAACTTAAAACTTTCATTCCTGAAGGAAATGTCCAATGATCAGATGGAAAAGATTTTCATATCGGTCTTCATCGAAGTACTGTGTCAAAGATTTTGATTTGGAGAATAAAATTTGTCCAAGTTGAATACAACTTGAAAAGACCAATGAAGAGGAATGAAAATCTAAGCTTAATTTTTTGAAAAAAAAATTAATATTCTTTGAGTCATAAGATGATAATTATCTGAACAGATCATGCCACGAGATTGATCTTAAAGCATTTTTTTTTCTTAAAAATTAAATCGCCTTTCTTTTTGATGCTTAAATTTTTGCATATACGAGTAGAATTCAGCTCGAGGGAGTAAATATCATGACAAAGATTATTATCTAATGAAATAATTCTTTAAATCCTTCGGAATAAAATAAATTTTAAAATGGTGGTCTAAAGATTTCGTGTTCTTTTGATTTTGACAGTGTCCAAGTAAAGTTCTGGTTAAGTTATCTGACGCTTAAATTAAATGACACAGTGTCATAAATCCGAAAACAAAAAGTCCACAATAACCTTGTGTCTTAGGTGGGGCATGTGTTAAACCACAAATTAATATTCTTGCTCTGTTGACTAATAACCCAGCGTCATATTTTGGATAGACATTCAGAACCTCACTTATCGTGAAATAAGCCCTTAAACAATTATATTATATAAATGCATCTTCTTTGATAAATCAGAGCAAGCACGTGCGACTTGTTCGTGCATTTCTCTTTTTTGTTCGTTACATAGTTGTTTGAAAATGTTTTTGATCAAACAATGGAAATAAAAACGAGGGCGCGAAATTGTCGATGGCTTTGGGGCGATAAATCGATCAAAATTCGATTACAATGAATCCAAAGTGCGATGAAAGGGAAGGCGAATAATTTTTTTTTTTTTTTTTATTTTACTTTGTTTAAGATCGCGGTGCATTTCCTCATCGAGCCAATTGGCCATGGTAATCATAAGTAAACGAAATAAAAAGCTTTATGGGTTAAGATAGATAACTTTTATAATTTATATAAATTTGAAGTTCCAATTGAAAGAAGGCGTCAGGTGCCGCCCAGTCATTGTCAATAAAAATGTATGTACTTGAGTTGAGAAAAAAAATCAGGGGTGTTGGTCTTTTAATTTAATATTGGTCTTAAATCTTTTTGTTTGTATTTATTGAAAGAAAAAGTCTTCAGATGTAGAGCTGTTACCTGAGGTTATTTATTTTGGCTGATGGCAATACTTACTTATTTCTCAGTTGCTATGTACAAGTACATACATATAATTTACCTTGAAGTTTGAAAAATTAAAACTTTATTTTTGATATGTTTGTGAATTTGTCTCCATGTTGTATATATTTATTTGAATTTTTGTAAAGAAAAACGTTTTGATTTTGTTAAAACAATTTTAAATATTTTATTTTTAAATTTTACAACATTTATTTATTAAATATATAGAAGCGACGCGTTTCGTTTTTGAGTTCGATTATTATTATGGCCTATATCAAGCTTCTCAAATTACAAAAATTAAATAAAGTATCTCAACTTTCTTAGCGGGCTCCCGACTTATTAAGAACATCTGCCTGAGATACAACAGCTTTGTATAATCTAAGATCTAACGATGTCGACTGCGCTGCTTCAAGTTATCCAGACTCCAGTTTTGGACGCGAGTAATCGCTTTTTGCAGTAGATTGGGTAAGAAATTGTAGTATAACAAAATCTTTCGTAGTAGAATATTATAATTTCATTCTTTTAAATAATTTTAAAGAATATCAATAATTTTTTTGTAATAAAACAAAATAAGAGAAAGTGTTTGGTTCAAAAGCATTTTTTAATTTGGTTTTAATTAAATTCATCAAGCAGTTTCATCGGCAGTAAAACGTTAAAGAAAGCAGATTTGGGAGGTGTCGGCCATGTTGTTATTGATACCAAATTATCATGGCAAGTTACACATTGAATAGCACGTCTAAATGATGAAACTTTATTATTAAAACGAGTGTTCTTACTGTAAAAGTTGTGCGTATTGCGCCCATTTTACGAAAGATGTGGTCTCTTCAACGATTCCTATACTAAGATTATCTGCAAAATAAGAACGAAGTTTTTTCACTATATAATAAGTCTTATTATGAGTTTCGCCCGGAAAATATTTTGCAGTAAGCATGTTTGTTCCCCCGAAATTTTTCAAGAAATAATTAATTGCGCCCGAATAAAATTTCACTCGAACTGCTAGAGATTCACAAGTGACATTGAAGGCATCATTCCAGTCCTTTGGAGTTGAGAGAACTATTGTAGGTAATAATGAATAAAAGTTTTATATTATTATATTTGCTGGATGTTTCTTACCACAAAAAAAAAAAATCACAATTTCAACCATCGTCAAACTTGCCGCTTGTTTGGGTTTTTTAGTCGAGGGTCGATATCAAAAAGGAGTTGATAAAGACTTTACGCTTCGCCCGGAAGTTCTGAGTATTTTACAAGAGATGATTTGCTCATTGTTGATTATTTGGAGAGCTCCGAATAAGGATCGTAAAATCACTCAAGAGATTCATAGCCTGGTACAGGCTACCAGGTATTGTAGGATGCATCGATGGAACACACGTGAATATGATTTCATCTGCTGCTAAAAAGCATCTATTTTATAGTAGGAAAGGAAAATGTAGCATAAATGCCTTGTTGTAAGTTTCATTTGGTAAATTATTACTTTATAAAATGATTGAGAAGTGTTAATGTAGATATCTTCTAGGTAAGATTTAACATCCTACAGAACACCTGAGACTGGTTTCCATCAAGCAAGATTCAATGAAGTGCTTTCACACTGCTAAAACATAATTAAAATAGATGGAAATGCATGAATTTGCATTTAATATAAAAGTGAATTAGCTTCTCCTGATTAACAACTAACTGAGGTACAAAAAGTTGCCAATTTATAAAATATCCAGGCAAGTTCTAGTTATCTGACTACTTTTTTAAGCTTTTTTAATTTAAAACCAATAAATTTATTAAATTCATTTAAAATTTAATAAAATTAAGTTTAAAATTACCAGACTTTTAGTTTAAATAGAATAAAAATTAAAAAAATCAATATAGTGAACAAATCAAATTACTTTTTCTTAATTTGATTTGTTTATAAAGGAGAAGACTGCCTAAAAACCGCTATACCTCCTTTATACAGTTTGCATTTCATTGTTGTGGTCTTTCGTTAATGGTAATGGGTATCATAAAGCAATTTTTGCATTTAAAAAAAAATCAAAGTTGACATTAAAAAACAGACCCTGTTTTTTAATGTCAACTCAATTCCGTTTGTGTGCCTATATTGGTGTACCTCGACCTGCAGCCTTAAGCCATGACAAGCACGTGCAAATGTATTAGTGAAAAAATCACACGTATCTCATTCACTGCCCTCACGATTTGACACTAATTTTTATGCAGTAGCTCCTTTGAATTTGAAAAATATTGTATTTAAGCAATTATTTTTTTAAATAATTTTTTTAAATGTATATTATTAACATCCCAATTTTTTTCGAAAAATTTTAAAGAATTTTCTTATATAAAAATTAATTTAATAATAAAAAGATTTTTTAAATTGTTATTCTTGCATAAATATATACATACGAGTATGTATTTGCTTATGGCATTCTGTTTTTACCTACAACTAATAAGAAAATTGTTTAACCATTTTAAAAATAACCGTATGCTTCCGTACATTTTCCACTAATAACATTATTTTTTTTTAATTCTAAGTATCCTAAACATAAGAGCAAGTTCGTGCATTTTATTTAGTTAAGTTTAGTGAATTTTGCCAAAATAAAACAACAAAGGTTAAAAAAATAAAAAAGATTACATACTTCATAAAAGAAAGTAAAATAAAATATTTACATGATTTAGTCTAACATTTTTTGTTATAAATAAAAGAAAAAAATATTAGAATGTCCATTATAGGGGCAAAGTTTTAAAAAGAGTTATTAAAAAACTTAAGAAAAAATTATATAATATTATGAAGAGAATTCAACCACCAATTATTGCATATTTTTGTTTATTACTTATAGGTACAACCTTTGTATATAAAACTTATAATACTATCATAAAGACAAAAGATTGTGGCGACATCTTAAGGCTAGGGACTGCAATTACTAGATTTGTCTTTGTTAAATTTAATAATAAAATATTCTCGTTTTTACTATGTACTTGTTTTGTATGTTATCCTAATCACGCTCCATATATATACAAAGGTACAACTTTACTAAGGCAAGTTATGCATTCGTAAAAAATAAAATGCACGACTGGATCGCACGAACTTGCTCTTATGTAATAGTACTTTGGAATTTAAGATACATTTTATAAATAGAAAATATGGATTTAATGAGATAATAATGTTCAAATGCATAAAATTGCAGTCTGGTTTCTGGAAAAGTATGAATTTATGCAAATAAACTTTAAAAAATCGTTTTTTATTAAATACATTTTTTATATAAGAAATTTCTCTAAAATTTTTCAAGAAAAAAATGTGTGATGCGAATTTTAAGTATTAAATAATATTGATTTTAGGAAATAATTTCAAAACATTATCGTTCATAGGTTTTGAAGATATTGATTTAAATTTTTTTCTTTTTTAAACCCAACAAATATTTTTTCGAATATTTTTATATAAAATATTATTTTAAATTTAATGGGGCTCCTGGTGAAAATTTTTGGCTAAAATAGTTAGAGCCGTTAATGAGAAAGTCGAAAATAAAAAAAAACGGGTCTATGGCAGGTACCCCTAATAACATTTTGCCCCAAAATTTTTTTTGACCAAAATGTAGCTTATGTTCATAATACCACACCTAATTTTTTTATCAAAATCGGTAGAGCCGTTTTCGAGATAAATAAGATTTTGCATTACGGGTGTATGGGGGTACCTTTAGTTTTGAAGCTAAAAAAAAAATTCAATTTCTCCTCACCGAAGACCCTTAACTACCGAGATTGAAAGAAATAGGTCCAATGGTTTAGGCTGTAGTGAGAGGTACAGACATACAGACACACTGAAACATGTTTTTTGTGTACTAAATTTTTCTTAAAATTTTTATAAAAAAAATTGATATGCAAATTGTTAGTATTTAATAAAATACATTTTAAAACGTAATTTTAAAAATTTAATCGTTTATCGGTTTTCAAGATATTGAATTTCGAAAAAAAAAATTGTATTATTTTTTTTAAAATCCAAAAACTATTTTTTCGAAAAAATTTTCAGTTCATATTTTTTCAAATGCAAAGCAGCTCCTGCATAAAAATTTTGGTTAAAATCGTTAGAGCCGTTGATAAAAATTCCAAAATCAAACAAACCGTTCTATGACAGGTACCCCTAATAACATTTCCCCCCAAATTTTTTTTTGACCAAAATATAGTCCATGTCCATAATATCGCACCTAATTTTTTTTTATCAAAATCGTTAGAGCCGTTTTCGAGATAAATAAGATTTTGCATTACGGGTGTATGGGGGGTACCGTTAGTTTTGGAGCTAAAAAAAAAATTTCAATTTTTCCTCTAGGGAATCACCGAAGACCCTTAACTACCGAGTTTGAAGAAAATACCTCCAGTAGTTTAGGCTGTAGTTGGAGGTACAGATATACAGACATACAGACAGACAGACGGAATTGTCGGACCCACTTTTTTCGTCTTCGCTATCATCGTAATGTCAACTTTGAGTTCTCGAGTTCGATTTTTTTTCCAAATGCAGAACTTGCCCTATAGTACCTATATCGCAAGTAAATAGGAACTCGAGATTTTGATCAAAGTTTTTTATCTAAAAATAACGGTACCACTATAGAAATAAGAAGTGTTAAAAAATGGTTTCGAAATTCGTATTTTTTTCGAAAAAGGGCACGTAGAATTTTGATATTATTTTTTCGTTTCAATTAATTTTTAACGAATTTAAAAAAAAAAAACATTGTATTTCAAAACTTAAAAGAAATTTTTGAATTAAAAAAAAAATCTATTTTTTTTGGAAAATTCGATAACTCAAAAGCGGCTCAGTTTTTTTTTTTTTGGAAGTTTATTTTTCATTCGTACAATAATAAAAACTTTAAGGTTGCGTACAAAAATTTGTTCTTAGAAATTTTTTACGTCGCTAAAAACGTTGCTAAGTGTTTAGGTTTTCTCCACGAATGCAAGAAGTTTTTTATCCCTTCTGATCTGGCTGTAATCTATAAATTAAAATTATACACCATTTACCAAAGGGCTTTTATACATTTTTGTAAAGCGTTCCCGTCAAATCTTTTATTAACGTTTTGAAACAACATCATTCAGAAGTTATTTGCACCCTCTGAACAACAAAGGCAAGCCATTTACAAATAATAAAAAGAAGTAGGGACCATGATGACTACCTTGGGATAGTACTCCAGATGTGACATAAATTTTACGAGAAATGACATCACAAATTCTGACACACTGAGTTCGATTTGAAAAATAACATTCAATCCACTTTAACAAGTTTCCATGTATGGTAACCTAACTTAATCGAAAGCTAAAGATTTGTTTTATAATCGTTAGAGTTATTGGAGCCCTATTTTTACCATTTTTTAAGTTGTTTAATAGAGAAGTGTCAAAAAAACTTAAATTAATATGTGACAGCAATGTCACTCGTGAAAAATATTTTGAATACTTTTAGAAATCTATGGTCTTTTAATATATCTCAGGGCGTGCTGCACGTAAATGGATCCATAAAAATATGCGTCACTTTAACTTCCTTCAACTAAAACCTATAAAAAGGTTAAAAACGTCAAGGATATTATGTAGGTAAATGGCTACTTTCAAAAACTCTTATCTTCCCCAACAATATTTTTTCAATAAATCACTCAAATTGTTCACGATGCTATCTTTCATGTCTCATTTTTTCGCATGCAACTCTTGTACTGAAAATCTTAACGAAACAAAAAATTGGTAATTGATTTCGAGCAGACTATGCGAACAAAGTGATTTCCATTTGCAGCTCTTATCGTTGTCGGGAATCAAAATTAATACATTTTCCGTTCGAAAGCATTAGGTCACAATATTTATTGATTAGCCGCACACTGCATGTTGCATTCTACACGCCATAAAATTGATGCTGCCAACGGGGTTAGGCAGCGCGCGACGCTACAGACGGAGGCTGGCTCTATGAAAAATAGTTCAATAAGATTCACTGACTCTACACTTCTTCACCGAGTTAAATTTTCGACCAAATTTAAATGAACAATTACCAATATTCACCAGAGTATCTTTGGATTCCTATTGACTCGTGTCACCATTGCAACACTATCTGGGAGGAGTGTATGAGCAATATGGACATGGTGGACCAATATACCATTCTCTAAAGCTGGTGGCACGATTTTTTGTGCTCCAACTTATGTGAAACCCAAACGACCGACCTTACGACGAGTTGCTGCCTAGAGGTGATCTTAAAAAGAAGCTGGCCAAGCGACAGCTGGACGCAATTCATTTCATGAGATTTTGTTTTTTCATTCCAGATTACAAAAAACGATAAGATTAACTACTTTTGTAATTGGGAGTTCACATTTTGTGTACCTACCTTCTAGCTACAATGCTGTCGTACAGAAGGAACGCAGTTGTTACTTCATTTCTAAAAAAAAAAAACAAAAAAAATAGTTGATACACCTTTGAAATGGTTGTAATGACTTCGATTATGTAATAATTGTGATGTCAGATAATTTGTCCAGTGCAAATAGATAAACTTTTTTAGCTAATGGAATTTTGTTGAAGTTGAATGGTTTTCGGAACAAGCTACCACAGATCTAAATCGGGACGTAAGCTTTGACTTTCTTCGCCCTAGGGGTGGAATTTAATCGCATTTCGTGTTGCATTCCATTGCAGTCTTTCAAACAATCATAAAGTATGTAACAAACCAAGATTTAAAAGTCGTAAGATAATCATGAGTCAAATTGACACACACATTTTCACACATTTATTTTGCAAACTATTTCCCTCTGAAAAAAAGTCTAATAGGTTTAAAATTTTACTTATGGTTAAAAGAAACAACGTTTACATTTTTTCGGGCTTTATCATTTTTAATTACATATTACCAAAAAGAAATCAATAACAAAAACAATTAAATTTACATAATTCATCATTAATCACAAAATTCTAACAAAAGTACGTGTTTTTGACTCAAAACTGGTAAGACCTTGTTCAAAAAATCGATCCACTCACCGCCCGCCGTTGAAACTAAGTCGGTGCTTAGATGAAATGGATAGAAAAAATATCTTTAATATTCAAGAGGTCTTCAAAATCTCAATTTGATATTTGTAAAGAATTTTAAAGAATGACCTTGGCGTGAAGCTCTCTTATCGAAAAGTAGTGCATTTGGTATTGATGAATCGCTCAATACAAAATGTGGCAGTTTTAGGTCTGAAATTCCAAGGCTCCAATACAGCACTTGGATATAATCGAAAAGAAGCTTTAAAATGATAGGTTATGATCTATAAGTGAAACATTTTAATCTCTCGAGGACCGCTGCAATGTTTCTTGTATTTCATTTACCGTTTTTATTTTACAGTTTTTTTATAATAATT
Organism: Chrysotoxum bicinctum; assembly: GCA_911387755.1. Classification (NCBI taxonomy): domain Eukaryota; kingdom Metazoa; phylum Arthropoda; class Insecta; order Diptera; family Syrphidae; genus Chrysotoxum; species Chrysotoxum bicinctum. Next base: position 93,040,874 of record OU426987.1, read on the forward strand.
CCTGTGAAATAGTCTGTTGCATTCCTTCCCTAAAACATTTTAATCGCGCTTCAGGGAAAACCCATCGGTTAACGCCTGAGCCTAACTTCGGACGTTCACTTAAATTCAGATATGTATTCTTCCTTTAGCCACACTGAATGAATGTGGAATGATTTAAAAGATCAACTTTCTGATTCAGTTTTTTCATTTCATGACCTTTTTTTTATTTTCGGTTAACTGAGAACCATTTAGAAAATCTTTCAATTCAGTTCATAGATTTGAAAAAAAAAGAGTAGATCGACTCTTGAACAGAATATAAGCATTATACCCTGGGAAAATATTTATTCAATGAATTCTTCCAAAGTATTTTGAATGAAAACATATCAAATATTTATAACACACAGGCCCCACTAAAGAAAAAAAATTATTCCGAAAATGATTTATTCAAAAGTCGAATAAATCGTTCTGTGGTAGGTACAGTCAGTAATATCTTGATTTCAAATTTTTTTTATCAAATTATAAAATTCTTATATGAATTATAGAATTTGAATACCTAATAATCGGTCGTATCATTACCATTAACCATTACCTAGCTTTAACTAAATGAAATTAAAAAAAAAAAATATTTATAAAATTTCGAAAAAATTTGTATTATTAAAAAAAATCGTCTTTAAAAAAAAATAAAAAACAATTGGAGGAAAAAATTTTCCATAAACTTGGTAGATATCGCAAGTTTAACGAAAATCGGCCAACTTTGATCAAAATCTCGAGTTCGATTTTTTTACGAATGCATAACTTGCATTGGGATGTCCTGGGTAAACCGGGACGTCTGGCAACGCTACCTAGCTTACGAAAGAAGTAAAGGATTTTATGAATCAACGCGATCATGAGTTTTCGGGTAGAAGAGATGAATACAGCTTATAAAGTTTTGCGAAAGAGGATTGTGCAAGAAATTAGAGTTGCAAAAACACTTTTCTAATCCAATCACCTCAATGTGTGCTCAGATGGTCATAAGCTGTGGAGAAATCTCCGGGAGCATGAAATCGGAAAGCAACGTACTATATTACAAAAAAAAATCGACGGTGATAAGTTGTATCGTAAGTTTTTATCTTCTTCCAGCATCGCTCCATCGATTGATTTAGTCTTCTCCTGAATTTTTAACTGCGTTTTCAGATTCATATTTTTACTTGCGACTTATAGGTACTATAAGGCAAGTTATGCATTCGTAAAAAAATCGAATTCGAGATTTTGATCAAAGTTGACATTACGATGATAGCGAAGACTAAAAAAGTGGGTCTGGCAATTCTGTCTGTCTGTCTGTCGCTGCGACTACAGCCTCAACGGCTCGGCCGATTTTCTTTAAACTTGGTAGATATGGGTTTTGATTCTTTACCCCCACACGTTTTTTTCTTTTTTTTTAAGACCAAAAATAACGGCACCTGCCATACGAATTTTTTTCGAAATTTTATAAATATTTTTTTTTTCTCAAAAACTGCTGAACAGATTTAAAAAATAGAAACACAAAAAAATTTCATGTAGTTAAAGCTAGTTAATGCTTGAAAAAAATTTTCCGAAAAATGGTTATTGAGAGTACCCCCCCATTGAACCCTTTTTTTTGTTTCTGATTTTCTCAAAAACTGTACCACCGATTTTGATCATTTTTTTTTTGCGAAGGCTCTCCAAAAAATTAAATAGAATTTTCAAAAAAAATTTCTTGGATTTTAAAAAAAAACTTCAAATTTTTTTTTTTAAACTCAATATTTCGAAAACCCCATGCTTGATTTTTTTTAAACTTGATAAATAAAAGTTTCTCAATATAATCTAGAAGATGTGATAAAAAAAATTTCATTTTACCTTAAAATAAAGGTACCCACCATACAAATGTTAAAAAATTTAAAAAAATCGTTTTCAAAAATCGTATTTTTCTCGAAAACGGCACCTAGAATTTTGATAAATTTTGTTTTCTTTCAATTAATTTTTATGATCTTTAATTTACTGAAAAACAAAATTTTGAAATTAAGATATTACAGCTTGTAACTACCATAGAGCCATTTTTTTCGAATTTTGAATTTCTCATTATCCACATGACGGTTCTTAATGAAATTTTTTATAGAGAAGCTTCCAAATTGCATTTCAAAACTTTAAAATAAATATTTTTTGAATTTTTGAAAAAAAAATCTATTTTTTTCTTTTTTTGAAAATTCGATATCTCAGAAACGGCTCAATATTTTTTTTTAATTTAATTTTTATTCGAACAATAATAAAAACTTTAAATTGGCGTACCAAAATTTTTTCCTAAAAATCTTTTAAAAATTTTGTAAATAAAACTTTTTTTAAGAAACCACTAAAACAACTTATAATTTTTGTTTTTGCATAAATTCATATTGGCATAGCATTCCGTTTTCGTCACTTACTATTAAAAAAATTTAAAAAATTAATTTTATCCTTATGAACAGTTTTCTCTAATAACATTCGTTTTTAAAATTCCTAGTCTATTACATAGGAGCAAGTTCGTGCGACCCAGTCGTGCATTTTATTTTTTCTCATGTGGAGTGTGGTGATAGCTTAAATGTTTTAGAAATATTTCTTTAGATAAATTCTTACATATCAGGTGTGGATAAAATTAATCCCATCTTCAAACAGACATTGTTCATACCATTTATTACTCACGTTTTCAACGTTATAATCACAACTAGAGTTTTTTTCCATACCAGTGGAAACTCGCTAAGATAACCCCAATAGCAAAAAACTCACTACGAACTAAGCTTCGACCAATTTCAATCTTACCCTTTTTATCTAAAGCCTGTGAACGAATCATGCAAAAACAACTTAACGATTCTAGTATGCGCAACAACTTCTTAGTAAGCATTGAATCTGGGTTTCGCACCAAGCCACAGTTGTACAACAGCACTTATAAAAGTCATCGAATACATTAGAGAAAAAATTGACTATAACTGTGTTTCCTTTTTGGTACCTACTTCTTGAATTCTCTAAAGCTTTCGATTATGGTTAACCATACTGTTCTTTTGAGGAAGTTACACTTTGAGTTTAACCTTTCACCACAAGCCAGTAAATTAATTGAAAATCAAAGTTCCGAATTCCTACTAACTAAACGAGGTGTTTCTCAGGGATCTATCTTGGCTCCCCTTTTATTTCTTGTTGTATATTAATAAAATAGCTTCCATCATACCAAATGTATCTAAGCATTTTTATGCCGATGATTTACAAATATAAAAGTTGTCCCTTATAGAAAATTACATATGTACAATAAACGAGGAAGTTGAACATATTTCTACATAGGCACTTAACAATAGTTTAACCCTTAACCCTACAAAATGTAATTATCTCGTAATATCCAAAAAGTAATTAGATTTATCTTGCTTTCCACCGATACGCTTAAATTCTATCCCTCTAGAATTTACAACTAACTCAAGAAACCTAGGCATGGTGTACAATAGAACACTTACATGGAGCGATCAAGTAAATTTTTGTGTAGAGAAAACTTATAGAGTTTCTCATTGAAAATAAAAATGGTTCTTGCCAAGACCCTATAGTCACCTAGTACTTACGTATGGATGCGAATGCGAAATATACAAAAATTGTGATTCTGTGAGCAAGAAAATGCCTGTGGCCTTAGAAAATGCGATCATGTCTCTTATCTGTCTATTAACCTCCTAAATATGTCGTTTGAAGATTCTATCGTGAAGACAAGACAGCCAGCATATTTATACAAAATATTCTGATTTCCAGCATCAAAAAGATCATAGAGCACAACAGTTTCAAAGTATATTGAGATTTTTCTTTCTTAGTTAAAGCAACTAACTTCTTTTAAATTTTATTTTTCTTTCCTATCTTCACATTATTTCAACATTCTTTCTACTCGTAACTTTATATTTAATTTCCTTTTTTTTATTTCTTTTATTTTTTTAATTATAATATTTATTATAATACATATATTCGAATTTTTTAAATTCATAAGTTAGCTTATAAGATTAATCTTATTGTGTTAGTATGTATTTACACGAAATAAACTAAACTAAACTAAGCCCAATATTCTTCTGTACTCTTTTATTACATAAATCACAAATTTGCTGCAGTTCATAATAAAGTTAAGGAGTAGTACCCCATGGTGTAATTAATTCGATTTTCTCAGCCGCTGCCACTTAAAAATACAAAAAATCATCTTTCAGGGTTAGTAACTCTTGGGAGGAAGTGACAAATCCCTCACGGATATCTCTTGTCATGAAAAAGTTCTTCTCATTTAAGCCGTTCGGAAAAATGTAGGCCATCTCCATTCATGTTAACACGACCACAGGGATGGTTCAGAGTTATAAGTCAATTGGTTCTTTACTTTGATTTATTTTTTAATTTTTTTTTTTTTAATTTTAAGTTCAAGGTTTCCACTCTAGTTCTCAATATTATACTGATAACTTCGGCAGAAAAATTTCTGTGAAAATATAGTTAGCATCTGAGGTGAGTTTTTGAAATAACTGTAGAACGTGGACTTCATCTTCTGCGTGTATAGTTTTAACCTTATTTGCTCCGCTAAACTGAAAAAGCAACCGTTTCCTAGGGTAGTTCTTTATCGAATCTGTAATATGTATTAATTCCGAGTTAGATGAACTTCAACTACTTCGAAGTTGTTCCTATACAGCGACGTTTTTTCTTTGTCGGTTGACAGATGTTTGTTTTCCTAATTCACTGCAAGACCAATGAGGGTCGCCTGATCTTCAATCGCTTCAAAGATCCACTCGGCAACTAAATGCTCATTTTCCGGGAAGCCTTCCTATAGTTGGAAAGCAATAGAGAGAATATATCTCAAGTCAAACCGAGAAGACCTGAAGATAGCTTCAATCAGCTTCTGATCAGGACAAAGAATTGAATGGGCAATCAATATCTTTCAAATTCTTAAATCACTAGGTGTGGGGTGGATGCTATTTTCCCAACCCTTTTACAAAAAGCGAGGAAGGAATCAATGCCTCATGCTATTAGCATTCTTCGTTGTTGTATTGCACTTGCATATATACCAAATCTATGGAGAAAGTGCTAGTCAGCTTTATTCCATAAATTAGGAAAAACGAAACAACACATCCAAAGTCATGCAGACCAAAAAGTTTACAATTTTCTTTATCTTAGACTCTGGAGAAGATAATTAACTTCCTAAGATCGGTAGTATTAATTAGAATACCTCGCAACTAACACCAGCATGCTTATAGGGCGGGCGGATCTACTGATACTGCCCTTTTTGACCTTATAAATACTATACAAATAGCCATATATTTTAAGGAAACGGTTCTATAAGTCTATTTAGACTTCGAGGGTGCCTTCGGAATAACGAGTCCGTACCACAAAGCACGTGAAAGAAAATGCGTATCCATCACTATGCTATGAAATGCTAGGCACAAAAGCAGCGGAAGCATAAACAGGACAAACTGTTCAGAGAATCATTAATTCATTATAACAAGAGGCTTTTGTCAGGGAGGGGTACTATTCCCCTCGAAGTAGAGTCTAGTTGTTGATTGAAGTCTTACTTCTCAAAGCATACGATGCTTCTGTTTCGTTGATGGTGGCGTTATTATAACTATTTGAAGAAATTCTCTGTAATATAATCCAAAGAAACCTGACAATTACTTGCAAATGGTGTCTTTCATTCACGGTGGCCGTGGCGCGATGGTTGTGTGCTCGCCTGTCAATCTCAATATAACAGGTTCGATTCCTGCCGTCGTCTATGTCCTCTTTAATTCCATTAAAAACCTTCTATAAATTGTCATCAATGGGATGCTGGTTTACTCATTACATGTTGTTTAGGCATAACACTAACAACATGTGATTGAGTTAAAACTAGTATGCCCAACAAGGATGAAAAACGAATAAAATAATGCGAATTATAAGGGGCACATAAATAATACACGGCAATTCTCCTCTTTAGTTTAGCCGCCATCCCTGGAGATAAAAATATCTGAGACAACCACCTTCAGTCTCAGAACATCGTGCCACACATCTTTCCTATCCTTCTTTCTCTTCAGTAACTTCACGCCCACGCTGTGTTGAAACATTTGAAGGGTATTCATATTCCCTTGAGCGTGAGTAAATTATAAAAAAAAAAAAAAACCTCACAAAGTCAACAATCATACCATATATACCAAAACCCGACTTCTGTCACACATAAAACCTATTATTTTTTAGCCTTAATCGACACTAAGAAGGAGGTAAAATATCTATGAATTACTGTAGATAGCGAACTCCTCTGGAATAAATACTTCGAAATAACTTTCGACAGAGCCAGAAATCAAATGGTATACTGATGGATGGAAAACGTCTCAAGGCTTATGTGCAATGACATCCGTAACAGGCTCTGAGCCTTATAATGCAATAGGAGATATTGTGATAAGATCCATAATGCCATAAGATCAAAAATATAGACAGAACGTTTAACATCCTCTATCGGATTAAGTAGGAACAACCTTAGAATAATTATGGGTTTTCTCACTGCAAATTGAGAAGACACCTCGGCATTTTTGGCCTGACCATTGCCACTTACGGATTCTGTAATGTTCACGAGGAAACACAGCACCACATACTAAGTATCGGGTTTTTCAATAAGAGCGCTATAAAAGTTTTTTTAAATAAAACAAAAACGGTTTTGGATATATCAATGAAATTCTTTATTCCTGTGAAAGTACGTTTGATGCCATTATGTATGGAACTCGATTTCTTTTGCATGGCCACCACGGACACGCTTGCAGAAGTTCAGACGCTGAACCCAATTTTCGACGGTTTTCAAGCATAAATCGGCCGATACTGCTGCAATTTCACGTTCGATATTCGTACGAAGTTCATCAATCGTCGCTGGCAGGTTGGCATAGACCATAGGCTTGACGTAGCCCCACAGGAAATAGTCTAACGGCGTCAAATCGCACGACCGAGGCGGCCAAGCGACTGGACCATTTCGTGAAATAACACGTTCTCCAAACTTGGTTTCCAATAAATTGATTGTGACATTCGCTGTGTGGCTTGCGGCGCCGCACTATGGGACCAAATGCTGCAAACCATCTCAAAAATCCATAACTTTTTCGTTTCTCAATATTTTTTAAATAAATTATTTTTTTTTTTTTTGATAAAATAAAATAACAAATTTGTAGATTTTGTTTAATTTATATGGGAAAAATTTGTTGGAGCAAGAATTATTGCAACAATTTGGATGAAATTTGTACAGTTTTCTTCTTTTACCGGTGAAAACATTTGAAAGTAGTTTTTGTAAAATCCGCCCACTACCACGCCCATATTTTTTTGATTTTTGTTATTTTCTTATTTTTAGTGAACAGAAAGCCTAAAATTTGTTTTTGAGGTTTTTTTTAAATTTAAGACATCGCATTTATATTTTTTCCGCCCACTTTCCCGCCTACTTTCACTCCCCTTTTTTTATTTTCAGCTTAAAGTTCATTAAAAGCAGGCATTTTTTAAATTAAGTTTTATATGTAGAAGTGAATTTATGAAAAGTGTTATTTTTTTTAAGTAAAATCCGTGTACTGCCACGCCCCTTTTTGATTATGATAGTTTTTTGCCCTTAAGACAAAAAAAAACAAAAAAAAGGAATTCAAAAGTACACCTTATTATTAGGTATATTAATTAATGTCTAACCCCCAGTTTCACAGTGAGAGTTTAAACTCAAGTTCTGCTGAACCTGAGCTGGAGTTTAAATTTGAAGTTCAACTCGTCCGGTTTCACAGTCTAATCTGAACTTCAGTTGATTGAACGTAGTTTAAGTAAATTGCTTTCTCTTTCTATCTGAATCAAAGTAAAAACAATCAACGAAAGTTTGCTTTGTTTTAGTTGTGACCTGTGACAGGAAAACAAATTAAAATATGAAAATAAATTTTATTTTCAAATGTTCGAAGGGATTTTTGATCTGAGGTTTAAACGACAGAATAGTATCGTTTAACTTAAACTATACAGAATGAACTCTGTTCAAGGATTAAATGAAACTGTGAAACCAAATTTGTTGTTGAACTGAAGTTTAAACCAAAAGTGGGGTTTAAACTCTCACTGTGAAACTGGGGGTAAAAGTTCTTTAGCCTCGTCAAAATATTCTTTGGTATCATTTTTTGTTCTTGGTTTTCCCAGACTAGATATACAAGGATCAGATGTATATATAATGAAGTGTGTAGAACATCTTCGTTTGTAGCTGAGCTTGAACATTTCCTCGCAAATAAATTCTCTCATTTCGATTTTATTTTTTAATTTAATCCGTATCCTTTAAACGCTTTATTGAGAATAAGAGCTTAGTAATCATCTCATTACATTATCTATGAATTTTGACTCTTGATTGATTAATGCAACAACAACAATTTGGCTGTCCCATGCCAACTCTATTACCTTTTAGAGTCTTTTCGTTTGGTTTTGGTATTGCTTACGATTCAGTTTCCATATTGTATGCAGTTCTATTCTAAGTGAAATGTTAACTTTTTGTCTTCTTATGTTTTGTGTTATTTATATGTACCTACATTTGTATTATATGCAACATACCCCACACACCCCCTCCCACCCCCAAGTGCTTGGCATTTATTTTTATTTAATTATGATTTTTTTTTAATATAAATATGAGTAAGGAAGGTTAAAATTGGAAAACAAATATTTTATTCTAAAAATAAAATTTTCAATTTTAATAATATTGGAAATAACTGATAAAAACTTATAAGTTTTGTGGAAACATAGTCACTTATATGATGTTTATGAAAATGTGTTGCACATGTTTTAACCGTTATTTTTTTGAATTTTTGACAAAAAATAACATTTTTTTTTTAATTTTGAGCTAAAAGTAATAAGATAATGGTCTCAGACTTTTTGGAATACACATTTATGTGCATCAATAAAGGTACCACATTTTTGCCAAATTTTAATTTTTTTCATCACTTAACAATAAAGTTATAAGAAAACGAATTTTTATTCTAAAAACTTATTTTTCTTTCTCATCATACGTTTTTTCTTCTTAAACAAAAATGCATGAAAATGCGAAAGTTTTTATTTTTTCTTCCAAATTTAGAATATTTTTGGAATGCTAAACAGCCATTAACTAAACGGAGGCAGCCGGAGCTAACAGAGAAAACTTCAACTGAAAACAAAAAAATGAAAAAGATACTGCACCTTACTCATTTTTTTTTATTAATTTACTGGTGAACTTAATTAAAAAAAATATAACTGTTTTGTAAAGAAGAGGGCTTGGGCTTTTTAAAAAGGTATAATACTTATACATTCTGTCCAGAAAAATACGAAATAATTGACTTCAAACTCTCACTTCTAATAATTCTAAAAAATAAAAATATCGAAATGTCATTTTTAACGGTAATTTTAGGTACCTAGAACAAAAGTAAGATACAAAAAATTTACTGTGTTTGAAAGAACCCTATTTCTAGTATATAATCCCATCATTAGATTTTTTAAATTACGAAATTCACCAAAACCATTTTTGAGATGGATTTCATCATTTGGTCCCATAGTGCGCCGCACAGTGGGGCCAAGGCGGACAAAACTCGATTTTGCAAAAGTGCTGATTTCGATAAGCTGATTCATGTTTATCACAGTAAATTAGCCAGAGAATTTGGGAACACTAAGGATTTGGGCCAAAACTGAAGTCTTAACACCTAAAAAGACGCTCAAAGTCGAAATATTTGAAATAGTGTGAGAATTTGATTTGACTTTCCTAGGGTGTTACGTCTATTCGGGATGAACTAAAAATGGGATTGTTTTTTGTTTGCTTATTTGGGATGTCTAGTAATACAATACAGTGGTCAAACTCGGCAAAAAAAAATTGAGTGAATTACGGCAGCACAAAATAAGACTCAGTCCACAGTAATGGAAAGTTTTAGTCATATAAAAAAAGCTCCACGTTCCTCTGCTCTGAGATAGCTATTTTCTCGATGTAGACATGTCCAAGTTTACATTCAAACAAAATTTAGCTGCAAATACCTGCAAATCCGCACAGTGAGCAGGTTTAAAGTTACGAAATCTTGCAAAAAAATCATTTTTTTTTCACTTCTGTTTCCTTAAAAGGAATATTTGTATTGTATGTTATCTGTATAATCTTTATTTAATAATTAGGAAAAATATACTCGTACAATAATAACTTACAGCTGGCAATATATGATAACAATATTGAATAAATTAGTGATTTTTTTTTATTTAAAAAGCAAAAACCAGAGTTAAATGTTACATCAATAAGAATTACCTAGGTGTAAAATGGGCGAATTTATATACATTTTTAATGACTTAGAATTAATATAAATTTAACTCTTTGTTTTCTTTTTTTTCACATACATACTTATGGTTCTATTTAGTAACGTATACTTCTTTCCAAAAACCTCTTTTTCAAAATTGAGAAAAATGTCTTAAAAATGTTGCGCGTTGTTTTTTGGTTCTGCTTTGAAGTTTGCCCATTATTTTATGCAAGTTTCAGTAGTAAACACTTAACATATAACGTGTTGCTGGTTTAATGCATTCATTGACTATGCGTTTGTAAATAAACACTTGTCAGCTTTTAATGGTTACATTATTTTTATGATTTACCACAACATAAAAATTTACTTCTTTGGATACACTCAATTTCGCTATAATAAACACGAAACCCTGAATTTTCATAATTTTTATCCGATAATAAGTATAACATCGCTTCTTTCCATTATCTTTCTAAAAAAACTTAACGTATAAGCCGACACATACATACATAATGATTCCATGAATCAAGCATTTTATTTGCTTTTTTCGCGAAAATATATTTTTCAAGTTACTTAAAATTTAACTTTTTAACTTTGGAATTTAGATAAAATTTTGTGTGGGCGTGTCATTGGGTGGAAACATTTTGTTTTCATTTCTCAGGTTAACCTTTATAAAATTTGAAAAATTTATTTAAATCAGTTACGTGGTTCCGATTTTATCGCACTAAAAAGACCGCCTTCATATAAAACAAGTAAATACTACAAAAAAGTAAAAAAAATAGTAAAAAACGCCAAAAAGAGGGTGTGGAAAATTTGAATGGCCAACTTACTTGAAAAAGAGCACCATCTTTACTTCAAACAAAACCTAGATTTTTATCAATTTTGAGTTTTTTTTTTAGTGGGCGTGGCAGTGGGTGTAAAATTTTTGTGGAGCTTTCTTTCCAAAACTACTTTCATTTCTGAAAATTTCATCCAAATTGGTTAAGTGGTTCGGTTTTTATGGACTTTTGTCCGCTCTCCCATACAAGTCGCCCCACTGTGCGCCGTCCTGTTGGAACCACATGTCCTCCAAGTCCATATCATCCAATTGGGGCCAAAAATATTCGGGTATCATTGAACGGTAGCGATCCCAATTCACAGTAACGTGCCGGTCTTGATCATCACGGAAGAAGTACGGTCCGATGACGCCGCCGCCGGCCCATAAACCACACCAAACCGTATTTTTTTTCGGGATGCAATGCTCTTAACGTTGATGCCACTGACTCCGAATTTCGGTAGTAAATTTTAAATATTTCGACTCGTTATTGGCTTGTATATCTTTTCATCATAAAATGGCAAACCTTACTGAAGAGAAATGTCAAAAGAGCGTCAAGAAATATGGCGTCGTTTGCTGTCCCTGTCGCTCTACTTTTGTAGCGTCCTGTTGAAAAAACCTTTATATGTGATGCACTCCTACATCAAATTCAAAGCTATATCAGACGTCACCAGAAAGAAAAGAGTGAACTACATTCTTAGAAAATACTCATATGCTTAAGTTTCCCAATGAATTCAATTGACAAATATTCCTACCCTTCACTGTCTTATTAACTACAAAAGATCTACTTTCCCCACTTAGTTCTGAACTGAAAGAGTCCATATCTATCACATCTTTGTTGTTCGTAAGATTCTCAAGAACTCAACCGGATTTGGTCATTATTGTTCGATTGCAACTTGCAACGCCCAAGGCTTTCCTTACTCAAAATAAATAGTACATTCTTGACATAAGGTCTAGTACTGATGGCGGTGATATTGGTAAATGGATTTGCCACAATTTAATAAAGCCGACACTGCCACCAATCATCTGGCTATTAAACCAACCTCAACCCAGTCGAATGGCCTTTCCAATTTAAGTTTTCCTTCTTGTTTGTTGCTAAGTGGAAAAAAACATTCCAGCTGCAGGTTTTATAAATATAAGCCATAGTTGTTATGGTTCTCAGTGTTTCTGAGCCGGTTTTTATTAAATGCAAACCAATAAAGCCCAGAGTGTCATAGAGGGCGGAATTATTTAATAAATTTTACTCAATCTCAATTGTAGGTATATATCCGGAAATTAAATTATTTTACTTGAACTGGATTTCTGTTCACTAAGGTACGAGTATCATAGCGTGCGTTACATTTTATTATTAATTTTATATAGATATGTATGACTTGGCTATAATAAGGCCGGAGTGAATGGATATAACTAGTTTTCAATTATTTAATTGAAATTTATTAATAATTACGAGTTAAATGTTTTCTTTGTTTTGCATTTTATTCTGGGGAGTTTTTTAAGGTCTTATACTGAACTGACATAGGCAACTGACATCCTGTTAGGCTAACAACAGCTATAGTTAATCGAAAATTTATTGTGGTTTAGACATTAATTAATACAATATCCTTTTGAGACACGGATCAATCGATCATAGTCTTATTTGATTGTGGTGATTGACAGGATTGATTTTATTGATCGACAGTCAACATTCAGGCTCAAGTTCCATGTTATTTTTATTATAATTGATTTTAGTGAAACTTCTTTGGCAATGGAAAAGTTGTTTTGAAAGACTTAATTTAAGTCACGTAATGTTCTGCTTTATGATAAAGCTACTCGTAAGTTTCTAGTCTATAAGAACATTTAAAACATTTTATTAATATGCGCGTATTCGCGCAGCTTGCTTTCTTGTTAAAACCATTTCCAATTTAAATATTGTATGCTATAAAAACATGAAGAAAATATTCTAACCATACACGAAAATAGTTCCTAAAATAGTTAAAACAAAATTATTGTGTGATCCAAAAATGCAGTCCGTCTGATTTCTGGAACAAACAGGAAATTGTGAAAACTGAAATGTATCTTAACCAGTGTTGCCGAGTCAAAAAAAAAAATTTCATGATTTTTTATCAAGAGATTTCTAAAAAATCATGAGATTGCCTCAGCTCTTAGAATAATCTCTTTTACAATGATTCACAATTTAAAAAAAAAGTAAAAAAATACACTATGACATTCCAGTTCATTTTATTAAGCATTAAAAATAACATTTAATTATACGAGTATTTTATTTTTTACTTACATAATAAAAGAATATTTTCATGGCAGGTGTACAAATTTGACGTTGGTTTAATAATATATACCAGAGATCGAAAATAACTGTTGACTTTTGTTAAATCAGAAACATGTCTTTGAATAGAAAAAATCCCTACAAAAATTAGATTTAACTAGCGTACCCATACGGGAACTCTCGCAAGCAAATGTTTCAAAGTGAAGTTATTAGTATTCAAAATTATAATCATATGTCTCAAATTTTCTGTAAATCGTTTTTCAAGTGTTGCAAAGCTTCATCAACAATTGTCGCAACCGATCGCCTTTTATAAACTATAAAGTTAAATTTTTGGTCAAAAATTAATTTTTAGTATGCAAAAACTTATTATTTTTTGGCATTTGTATGCCTTGAAAACGAAAATTTCCGCTCTAGTGGTTTTCCAACAAATTGGCTAGCCCACGAGACAAAATATTCCGCACGGTTCATCCCTGGCTTAGCTCATCCTAAGACTGGTCATAAAGTAAGCAAGAACTCATCACAATATACCGAGAAACTAATTTATCGAAAGTAATGGGTTGTGTTTCGATTAATTCGTTCAAGTAAGCAAAAAACAAATTATTTTCCAAGTATTTCATATTTTTACTTTAAGAAAAATACAGTTCGCATAGTCTTCAGACTATCTTGGACACCTCATTTATTAAAATGTGTTCACTGTGAGAGTCGGAAAAGGGAGACGTACTCACGAAATAATATATGTACAGCTGTGGTCAAAATAATAGTAGTGAACATTTTGACACAACAAAAACTAAAATAAATTAACCTACTAGCTTTAAAGAAATAAATAGTCATCTGATTTTCAAATTAATGTTTTTTAGGCTTCTAATTTCAGGAAAAAATCATTTTCAAATTCAATAAATTAGTTGGTAATTTCAAATCCATCCAAGTCATATAGAAAAATAGCGGTCAAAAAAATACTAGCGCATTCAAAATTCACCTTTAAATATTACAAAAAGGAAAGTTTATTTATTTATTTATTTACCATCTTTCAAGTTAACAAACTTTATAAAGATTACAAAAGAGCTTAAATTAAGTATTGACAATCTTACACATTTAATAAATAAATAATATAGTAATAATTACAATAAATTTAATATATTTTTCTTAATTTCATTTCTATTAATATTAAAATCAATGGCAAAATCAACTTCATTAAAATTTAAACAGGCATTGGTAATTGGATTGTGCTTAGCGTAACTTGTACTATGGAATGGAACATGAAAAAAATCACCATTTCTTGGTCGTAAACAGCGGGTAGGAACGTATATACTGAACATAGATAACAAAACCGGGCAATTTATGTTAGAATTAATTACATCGTAAGCAAAAAGAATCGAATTTAACTTTCTTCTTGAACGAGAGGTTTAAGGTCAATAAGAATGCTTCTGCTTTCATAACATGGAACGTTTAAATTTCCATAAATCTTTCGTAACGCAAACCTAGTGAATTTTTTTTGAACTTTTTCAATCCGTCCTATATTTGACTGTGTGTAAGGATTCCATATAACACTGCAGTATTCCAACAACGGTCTAACAATACTGATGTAAAGGGTTTTAAGTGTATACGGATCTTCAAAACATTTAGAGTTTCGAATAACAAATCCTAACATAGCATTGGCTCTTGAAATTATATGGTCTATATGGAGAGAAAAATTAATTTTAGAGTCAAATACTACTCCAAGATCTTTCTGATTTTCACATCTCTGTAGAGAATCATTACCAAGTTTGTATTCGAAATGCAAGGGATTTCGAATTTTTGTAAATGTTACAACACTACATTTGTTAACATTGAAATTAAGTCCGTTTAAATTGCTCCATTGATGAATTTGATCTAAATCCGCTTGAACTTTACCTGCATCAGATAAAGATTCAATGCAACTAAAAATTTTAAAATCATCAGCATACAAAAGACATTTTGAAAATGAAAGTAGATTTGGCAAATCATTTATAAAAATAATGAATAGTAATGGGCCAAGATGGCTGCCTTGAGGAACACCTGAATGATTTAATATTTCATTTGACAAAACGTTACCAATTTTGACAATTTGTTTTCTACCAACTAAGTAACTCCTTATCCAACTCAGAAGAGAGGAGTGAAAACCAAACCTTTCAAGTTTTCTTATTAAAACATTATGTTGAACACGATCAAAAGCTTTGGATAAGTCAGTATAGATAGTGTCAATTTGTAGGTGCTTTTCCATGTTATTTAGACAATAGTTAGTAAAAATACTCAAATTCGTCGCTGTCGATCTACCACTCATAAATCCATGTTGAAAATCTGATATATGGTTTTGCACTAAATTATACAATTTATTTTTAACTATTGCTTCAAAGACTTTAGGGATCAGCTGAAGCTTAGCAATGGGTCTATAGTTTTCTACTAAGCCCTTTGATCCAGATTTATGTAATGGAGTGATGAACGAATATTTCCACTCATCTAAAAATACACCTTGGTCTAAGGACATGTTAAAGATAAAGCAGAGCGGCGCTACAAGGTTGAATCTGCAATTTTTTAAAAGAGCTGATGGTATATTGTCCGGCGCAACCGAAAAATTATTTTCAAGAGAGGATAAATAAGTTAGTAAGTCACATTCTGATAAATATAAATTACCAACATCGATGGAAGATTTATAGTCAACGAAATTATCACACTTTAAATTGAAATCGATAAAATTGGATTGGAAAAACGATGCAAAACTATTGCAGATAACATTAATGTTATCGGAGGAGATGCCATTGTAAGCGATGTTGGATGGAATCCCAAGCGATTTTCTTTTCGCATTCAAAAAAGACCAAAAACATTTTGGATTTGTTTTAATATTAGATTCTAGAGAACACATGTATTGCTTATAAGTAAATTTCCTCAGAAATTCATATTCTTTTCTTATTTGCTTAAAATGATTATGAAAAGAGACACAAACCTTGCTCTTTTTTTGGAATTTAATCATTACATTTCTTAGCCTAGATAGGCTCTTATTGAACCAAGGCGGCTTTTTCGAATTTTTAAATAGTTTCTTAGGTACGCAATCCGAAATCATAGATTCCAAGATGTTCTGTAACATAGTAAAAGCTATCTGCACATTTGAACAATTAAAGATAGGTTGCCAATCAATACATTCTAAATAACTATTCATTGCACTATAATTAGCATTTTTGAAATCATATTTTGGTACATTATTACAAAGCGACTTAAATTCATTTAAAACAGATAAGTTAAATTTAATTTCAAGCGATTTGTGATGTATGCTATTTTCTAGTAATTTAAAACTTGCTTCATTTAAATAAGCTTCTAGACCACTATCGACAAAAACCAAATCCAAAATACGATCAATAGAATTCAAAATATTATTAATTTGATACATATTCAAAGATGTAATGCTATCAATTAAACTTAGTTCAAAATCTTTGGTAATATTACAAGGAAACATTCTTTTTTCTTCATTTGAAAACAACCATTTAACATTTGGCAGATTAAAATCTCCAACAACAACAAAATAACAATTTTCGTCGATAGTATCGAAAATATTGGTTATATTTTTAACATGAGCTTCATAAATTTCAAAATTTGATAAAGGTGGTATGTAAGACACAAAAAAGTAAACATGAATTATATTAAAAGATGGTCGAATAGGTATATCTACGCATACACAAATTTGTTCAATATTTCCCGAAACATTAGATAAAATAATTTCCTTACTTGTATATTCAGATTTTATAGCAAATAAAACACCACCACCTCTTACTAGCCTAGATTGTTCACAAGAACGATCTTTGCGAAATACATTGAAGTTTGTGTTGAAATATTCACTGGTTAGAAAGTTCTTGTTTAACCATGTTTCGGTAAGAGCAATAGCATCATATGAACAGTCAGTAGCAGCAATAATGAATTCATGAGACTTCGTTCTCATACCTCCAGCATTATGATAATACATAGAGAAACAATCGTCACAGATAGAATTTAATCTATCTATTTGTCCACTGTTCTCAGAATTGGGTCCGACTCGTTTTTTGGACGAGTTATAAATGCTTTGACTTGAACTCCTATTGGCCAAAATGATTTTTGCAGAACATCGTTATAAAAACTGACGGGAAGTCCAATTTTGAAATTAATAAAGTTAATAGACAATTTCTACCAGAAGTGATAGTTGAGTGTTTTAAACTTAAATTAATATTTAGTTGCATGTCCCTTCTTAGAAATAATAGCAGCGCATCGGGCGATGCATCGAATTAATAAAATTTTCACATCTTTCTATAGATATGGAATTCCAAGACTACTGTATAGCTTCCCAAGGGCTGTGTTAGTAATTGGCTCACAACTAGCAACATACTTCTTGACATCGCGCCAAAGATTTTCTATAGGGTTGAGGTCTGGGGACTGCACAGGCACATTAACCCTCTTTTCTTGGAACCACTGCTTCGTAAGTTTACTTGTGTGCTTGGGGTCGTTGTCTTGATGAAAGACCCATTTCAGTAGCATTTCATCTTCAGCATATGGCAACATAACTTCCTCCATGATCTTCACATAAAGATGCTGATCCATAATGCCTGCAATCCGGTATATGGGACCAACACCATGGAAGGAAAAACATGCTCAAACCATTATGCTGGATCCTCCATGTTTAATTGTCTTGGCTGTGAAGCGTATATTATATTCTGTGCTTGGAGGCCTTCTTACATATTAACGAGATCCCTTTCCACCATATAACCATAGCTGGGCACCGTTAACAAACAGTTAACTTCGTTAATCGTTAATCCGCTACTAAAAAAGTTAGCTTCGTTAAACGTTAATTTCGGAAGAATTAACGCAAGTTAACGTTAATCGTTAAGTCGTTAACATGTGATAAAAATTGCATTTTTTTATATTTTTTTACTCTGAGCACCGGCGCTAAGTAATGCGGGTCGTCCACAAGGCGATCAACGCACAAATTTCGAATTCAACGCATTCAACTCTAAGGTACTGTGCCTTCAATTCTGTTCAACCGACGGGTTGGATCCAGTGCCGGATTAAGCCAGCGCGGGGCCTGTAGCAAATTCTATCAAGGGGCCCTTAGACTGTTTTAGGTTAGGCACATATCAAGTTTATGGTATTAAATAAAACAAAACTGTTACAAACAAACTTTTCTTGATTTAATTTGGGAAAATTTATAAATAATGCTGTTGATATCGACTTCTCGGAGTAAATCATGTTCAATATTCATTAAAGTGAGGAGATTAAGACGTTGTTGGCTCATCGTGTTCCTCAATTCATTTTTATCACGTTTAATTGTTGAGAAAGATCGTTCACCACTGCAGTTGGTGATCATGAGAGACAAATAAATGCGCAAAGCAATTTCAACGTTCGGGAAACAAGATTGTAAAGAATTATTTATCAACAGCTTGTAAACCTGCATTTCCAGAGCCTCATAATTCCTGCTGTCAATAATACCAGCCACATCAGAACTGAGCATTGAAGCGAATTGCACTAATTCGTTGCCCAGACTGTGCTTTTTTAGGAATAGTTTATCTCATAGTGTTAAACCAGTGAGCTCTTTAGCTGATCTAGGTATCACGTATCACTGATCACTGCATGACTAGCTTACATTTTTTAAATCTTGTTGCTGACAAAGAAACAGTTATAGAAGATGCTGAAGTTAAGAAAATTGATTTTGACAGACTAAATTTGCTTTTACGTTTTGAATTCTGGGATGTTGTCTATAATGAGAATAATCCTTCTCTTGCGTATGATAAATTTATTAAAAAATTAGGTTCTTATCTTGATAGTTGTACAAAAAGATCGATGAAAAAGAATAGGTCTAAACATTTGAAAGAATGGATGACAGGATATATTTTAGATAAAATAAACATAAAAAACAAGCTTCGTAAAAAATGTAAAATGTATCCAAATAATACTCAACTAAAAATAGATTATAAAATAGCATGCAAAAAAATTTTAAAAGAAGTAAAAAAATGTAAGGAAAATTATTATTTATCTGAACTCGAAAAAAACAAGGGTAATATTAAAGGTGAATGGAATGTTGTAAGCAAAATTTTAAATCGTGGTCCAAAATCTGAAAAACCATTAATAATAGAAGATGATAATATAAGAATTACAGATAGTACTGAAATAGCTAATCGCTTCAATAATTTTTCCATTTCTATAGCTGAAAATGTTTCGACAGAGGTTTTTAGCAATAGAAATGTCGATTTTCTTACTGAAGGTTTAGTTAATGATACTATTTTTTCAGAAAGTCTTTTTTATGCTCCTATATGTCCCGGTGAACTGCTTTTCATCATACAAAAATTAAAAAAATCTAGTTCTGTTATCAATGATAATTGCTCCAGTATAATCTTTAAACAAATTGCTTATAACATTGTGGATGTTCTTGCACATATTTTTAATAAAAGTGTGTACGGTGGTGTTTTTCCAAATTTGCTTAAAATTGCTGAGGTAATTCCTCTTCACAAAAAGTCTAACACTTGCATTATGAATAATTATAGACCAATTTCTTTATTACCTGTTTGTTCAAAAAATTTTGAAAAGGCGATGAAAAGAAGAATTTTGGAATTTTTAAATAAAAATAATTTCTTTAGTGATGCCCAATTCGGATTTCGAGCTCAAAAATCAACTGAAGATGCGTTGCTAAAATTTTGTAGTGAAATTTATGAAAACTTGAATAATAATTTATTTACAGCTGGACTCTTCATTGATTTAACTAAGGCTTTTGACTTAGTAGACCATAGTATTCTTTTGAAAAAATTACATAATGCAGGAATGCGTGGATTCATCTATAATTGGTTAGATTCCTATCTATCTAATAGAAAGCAACTAGTTAGAATAGATGGTAGCTTGAGCAATTTATCTGGTATAAGGATAGGCGTTCCGCAAGGTTCAGTTTTGGGTCCCTTGCTTTTTCGGATTTTCATCAATTCTATTTTCAGCCAGAGTTTCAAAGGAAGAATTACTGCATTTGCTGATGATAAGGCCTTCTCTTATGGTTGTAGATCCCTGCTTAACTTAATTTCTGACATTAACTATGATTTGGACATATTAAGACGCTGGTTTGCAGCTAATAAAATGGTATTGAGCAATAAAACTAAAATAATGTATTTTAGCTTATCAGGGTTGATTGCGATATCTTTTATCATTCTTCTGATTGCAAAAAATTCAGTGTAAACAATTCTAATAGTTTTTTTTCTAATGAGTCTTGTTCACCTCACTGCTTTCAGATTGAGTTTGTAACGACCTTTAAATACCTTGGGGTCTTACTTGATAGTAAAATGAATTGGTCTGATCATACTCACTCTCTAAAAAATTACTTGTTATGTTGTTCTATGGTATGGTTATGATTTACTATGGTATTGTTCATTCTAAAATTCAGTATGGAATAACTTGTTGGGGGGGTTCTTATCAAAACAAGATTTATCCTCTTCTTATTCTTCAAAAACATGTTGTAAGAATCATTTGTAAAAAAAATCGCTTTCATAATAGTTTCATTTTGTTTCAGGACTTAAAAGTTCTTCCTCTACGACATCTGTACTACTTTAAAGTTTTAAAGTTATTTTTTATGAGAAGTGGATATCTTTCAACGAGAAATAATCCACGACATAATTTACGAGTGAATACGTTGAATTTAGTTAACGTCCCTTCTTATAATAGAACACATTTTCGAAGATTTTTTACAATTGTTGCTCCCTCAGTTTTTAACAAATTGTCTTTCTCCGTTAGAAGTCTTAGAGTTTTGTCTTCTTTTCTACAAAATGTTAAATCATGGCTTTTTGGATACGATGATGTTCAAATTGAAAATTTATTATCCTTAATTACTTAATATAATAAAATAAAAAAAAAAATTAAACCTTCCCTTCTTTTTTTCCTCCTTCTATTCACCTTGCACACAACTATGTTGATTTATTTTATTTTGATGGGCATTCGCCACTAGCTCTAGCTTTAAGCTTGGCTAAAGAGTGTCTCTTAATTAGTTTTTACGGGTACATACAACGTTGTTATTCGGAAGATCACTATTTTATAATTTATTTTTGAAATTTGTTTTATATTTTGCATTGTTAATATTATTTTTTCTTAATTCTAATATGTTAATTTTTTTAATGTACCTACCAAAAAATGAATTATTAATAAAACTTAAACTTAAACTTGTTCTCCAAATCATCTGCGTAAGCACTTACTATGGTTGCAGATTTTTAATTTCTTCTGGTGGAAGAGATTTTATATGAAGGTTTTTATAATACAAATTCTATATACTACTGAAATAAATCAGCCAGGTAGAAGACTTAGCACTATTAATGGACTTGTTGAATTATTGATTCAAAATAGCCTTTATGGCTTTTAGTCCACAAAAATTGGCGTTTCGTCCGGGTGATCGCACATGGACTCATCAGTTGGCTGTGAGGATCTTGTCAATACGCAATTTTTATTGAATTCAGTTCATCTCACATTGATTTTTTGACAAAAATCCAATGTGAACTATATCCAACCAAGATTAAAATTGTAATCATTAACGTTGAAATATTTTGCTATTTTCAACAAATTCAACAAATCCATTAATAGTGCTAAGTCTTCTAATAGGCTGATTTTTTTTTTAGTAGTATCTATATAGAATTTGTATTATAAAAACCTTCATATAGAATCAATGCTCGGCCACGGGCAAAATATTCAAACGTTAATGATTATAATTTTAATCTTGGTTGGATATAGTTCACATTGGATTTTTGTCAAAAAATCGATGTAAGATGAACTGAATTCAATAAAAATTGCGTATTGACAAGGTCCTCACAGCCAACTGATGAGTCCATGTGCGATCACCCGGACGAAACGCCAGTTTTTGTGGACTAAACGCCAAAAAAGCTATTTTGAATCAGGAAGAGATTTTAGCTCTCGGAATATTCCGAAAATTCCAGCAATTTTATGATAACTGTTCATATACGTTTACCTAAAGCAGTGAGTACGTTATCAATGGTGACAATAAATACCTGAATTTCATACCGTTGTCTAATTTCCGTTTGGTGCGGTGCGAAACATGATTTTTGGTAAGACCAGCAGATAGAAAAATAAAATTTTAGTTGATCATTTTGATGCAAATATTTTCTTCTTAGTAATTGTGACTAAATCTAATATGTAAATAATACTTTTTTATGGTCAGAAAAGGTTGGTGCGCGGGGCCCCCAAATGCGCGGGGCCCGTAGCATTTGCTACTCTTGCTTCATGGCTAATCCGGCACTGGTTGGATCTAGTTGTTGGCCGTTGCTCAACGAATTGCTCAACAAGTGTACGGGTAGTGTTCGAGCTCGTGTTGCTCCTTGAAAATGTTCGATCAACACGTTGAGCAAAATTTTCAAGATAACGTGTTGCACATTATTTGATCAACGCGTTGATCAACTTTTTAATTTTCTTTGGGATTTCTTGACGTAAATGTGTCTACTTGGTTGAACTATTGCGTTGCCACGAACTTGCAGTTGTTGCAACTTGCAACGTGTAGTTTATTTTGGTTTTTCGTCATGGAAGGTGATAAAAAAACAGAGTGGACCACGGAATTAATTTGGCAATTGATTTCAGCAATTGAGGAAAAGCCCAATATATGGGACATTAAGAGCCCCTCTTATAAAAATCGAGATGCCAGGGAATTGGCTCGGTCTCAAATTTCCTCGAAAATGCAATTGCCTAAACTTTGAATTCGAATTCACGGGCGCGGTGGGATAAATCGATTTTAATTTCTCATATATTTCATTGAAAAAACAATTTTCTTCGCGACTCAAGAAAAAATCATCTATCCAGAATCGTCTTGGCTGTTTTTTCTTCCTTTGTCGTTCATTTCCTAATATTATAAATGCGGCAGCCACTTTTTTTTCTTAGAGGAAATCATACTCATACGGAACAAATTTAAAAATATTTTAAAGCGAAGGCGTGCGTCGACAATAAATGTATGTACCGAACTGAAGTCAAAATTATTTCAGGTTTGACGTTTGAGTTTTTTGTTTATCGTGGTGCGTTCAACGCGTTCCCCAACGAGTGATCCTTGGTTAATTGTTCGAAGGTATGTATCAACTCGTTCATCAACTGGTTGAGCAACAATATCGAAAACGCAGTTGATCAACTCGAAAACAAATTTTTTCTGTCAAAATCGAACAAGTTTATCAACTAGTATACGAGGTTATTCAACATTTGAGTAAGTTGGTCAACTAGGTGTACGGAGCTATTCAACACTGGAATAAGTTTTAAGAGTTAATCAACTAGGTGTGCGGGGTTAATCAACATATAGGAAAGTTGGTCAATTATGTCTACGGGGTTCCAAACGTATTTTGTTCAACTTTAGTTGCTCAACGTGAATTACGTAAGTTGCTGCACTAGTGCAAGAGGTTGTAAATTCGTTTATCCAACGAAAGAGTTGAATAAAAAGTTGAACGAAGTTGGTTGAACTTATCGCGCACATAGTGGACGACCGGCAAAATGAAATGATCAAACGAAACGAATTTCTTCGCAATTTTCTCACTTTCACGCGCCGTCAAAATATAATACGTACCTAGCTGTTTTTGTTTCACCCGCGGCACGCGCCGCACTGCACTTGTCTCATACTTGTCTGAACCTGTTTTTCGCACCGCGTTATAAATAGTAGGCATTGGATTAACGATTAACGGACCAAACGTTGATTAACGGATTTAACGTGTCCGTTAACATTTTTAAAAGTTAACTTAAAAGTTAATCCGTTAATCAAAATTTTAACTTTGTTAATTAACGATTAACGGATTAACGAGTTAATGCCCAGCTATGCATATAACACAATCTTGGACTCGTCTGACCACAGAATATTCCTCCACAAAAACATGAAAATTCAGTGACTTACCAATTATTTTATTTAGATTACGTTTATTTTGACCGCCACTGTATATATACTCGTATGATAAATAAATTTAATCCCACAATTATTGCTAAGTAAAGATTGAATAAGTGCTGATGACAATACTGTCCCGATAAGTGTGTACTGACTACGATTTAGTTTCATCAAAAAATTCGAATATAGTTGAATATAGTTTGTTATCGGATCCAACACGCAAATAAAATTTTAAACTTTTTAAAATAATTATTTTTGCGATACTAAGTTAAAACCCTACTCACAAGTTTTGGAGCCAACAAAAACTGTATTTCTCCTCTATGAAAACATTTTCAATTTTTATTAGTAGCTTATTGTTTCAATGTGTTTTTTTGGTTCATTTGCCAATAGTTTATCTTTTGAAGTTTTCAGCAATAGTAATTTTGTTTGTGTTGATGGTGGAATAAATAGTGACAGTTTCTTATGTGAGAGCTTGTTCTTTGATCCTATAACTTTTGAATTGCTTAGCATAATTAAATCGCTTAACAATTCTAACACAGTAACGTCGCGTCGTATTGAAGAATATTGCTTTCAACATGGTCGATGTTTTTGCCCATATTTTCAACAAATGTGTCTATGGTGTAATCTTTCCAAGCGAAAGTAAAATTTCTGTCGCTATACCTCTTCATAAAAGGTCTTGTACTACAGATATCAACAACTACAGACCGATTTTCCTTTTACATGGCTATTCTAAAATCTTCGAGAAAACTTATAAAAGAAGAATTTTAAATTTTTTCAAACAGCAATAATTTTTTTAGTTATTGTCAATTTTGTTTTCGTGCTATATTAAACATATTAATCTATGTACTGCGGGGCTCTTCATTGATTTAACCAAGGCATTTGACCTGCATAGTTGACCATAATACCTATTGTACTTGATAAATTTTACAATGCGTGGTTTTATTATGTTTGCCTCCTATTTAACTAACCGGAAACAAATGGTTAAAACAAATGAAATAATAGTGTTCTCTTTCTCTGTAATACAACTCAGGGCTCAGTTTGAGACCGACTGCTTTTCCTGATTATATTGCATAAAATGATTTAAAGTAATAAGACGAAGGCAATGCCCTTCAATTTGACAGGTTCCTCTGTCCAGTGTGATTGTGACATTTTTTATCATTCTGAATGTTGCAAATTTTGTTTAAATAGGATTATGGGTTTTTCTAATAACAGTCTAATTACTTTTTCTCCAGATGTGTCTTGTTCTAAATTTAGCTTTAAGATTGATTTTGTACATTCGTTTAAATTTTGGGGTGTAGGGTTTGAACATACGGATTCACTAAAAAAAATAATTGCTGTGCTGTTCTAGATAATTTTATAACCTTAGTCTTTATTGTTTTAAACGGGTATTAGTTTCGGTATATTACGGTATTGTCCAATCTAAGTTTCAATAAGGGTTGACTTGTTAGGGTGGATCCTTCTTTAATAATTTTAAGCCACTTATTATTTCACAAAAGCATATTGTTCGTATTATTTGCAATAAGACTCGCAGACATTCCAATTTGTTTTTAGTTCGAGATTTGAAAGTGTTTCCGTCAACATATATAAAGCCGATTTCAAACTTTGGGGGAATGATTGATCGAAAATTAACAATTTCAATTCTAGTATACTTTTGAAGGGAAACATTCCCCGTAGTTAACTCAGTAAGCAATTTTTATAAGCTAATAAATGTATCAGCTTCATATAAAACTGTCACTATTAAATCCGAAATTCATTTTTCACGTTTGCTTTCAGGACTTCAAAGCACCCCCACCACCCTCACCAATCGCCGCACCTAAGCTCCATATAACATTTATAAGATCATTTTGACCGCAAAAGGACTATCAAGAACAGAGATGGCCATATAAGGCTTTCCTTGAAGAACTGTCGTGAATATCTTCCGATGTTAGAAAGAACATTCTTGCTTCCATGTCACGCCGACTAAAAGATTTTATGTAGTCAAATGAAATACTGAGTTTTTACTTTAGGTACTGTATTTATAAATAGTGTTAAGATATAAAGATGTTTACTTACTTTTGACACGTAAAATATGGAGTATTTTTGGTTTGTATTAGAAAAAATGCATTAGTTCTTTTTTTTTTGAATTTTCATTTTGGTTTTGATTTATTGCTAATAAATAAAGCTTTTATTTTGTATTCAATTTTTGTTTATTTTTTGTTTTCAATTCCATGCAACTAAAGAAATCATTTACGTAGGTGTTTACTCTTGACACTCACAGTATATACATACATATGTAAATATTTGATTGATTTGTCGAGGATGATGCTTCTCTAAAACAAGAGATATATCGGATTCCAAAAGAGACAAAACACACTGAAAAGAAGTTTTATTAAGTCCATAGTTACTTACAAATCTTAAAAAAAGTTTTTTTCTGTAAGTGTAAGTGTAAAATTAAGGTTAAGATTTCTTAAATATTTACGATTCATCTGACATGTCCCTAACGTCCATTGTTATTTTACGTACATATGTTAATTCGTTCATTTCGATTGCCAGAATCCCGAGTTTGATTGGGTATCTAACAAAAATATGAATGTGACATTTGATTAAGACCGATATTCGAAAGATTCGACACAAATGGTAGGTAACGTAGCACTTTGACGTTTAACAGAATTTCGACGACGAGCGAACGTCATACCCAGAGGCGTATTTAGGGATTTGGCGCCCCGGGCTGATAATTTTTGCCGCCTCTTAGAACAATGAAAATAAAGTAATAAAAAATAATAATACAAAAACACAAAATGCATAATAATTGATGTTTTCATTTTTTTTTTCTGTGTGTATATTGTTTACAAAATTCATTAACAATAGATTCGTTATCTAAATTTTTTATCAGTTCAGCTTCAATATTTAATAAAGCTAAACTATTATGGCTAAAACAGATGTGCAGCAAGTCTGCACGCAGCGATGCATGCAGCGCTGCAGCCAGAACACATGTGAATACTTCCTAACTTTAATGATGCCTAGTTCTGTTAAAACAAAAATGACATCTGCCAAATTTTCATTCTTTTTGTTTGCTTAAATTGTTTTGTACTTAAAGTTTTATAAGTTTATTTTAAATTAAATGGATATTTCAACAAACAAGGACAAAATTTTGATTTTGATTGCCGTGTATGAGAAATACCTCAAGTTTTTAAATGAATATAATTTGTTCCAGATCAAAACTTCAAGGCCGTGGACTAATTTAATTAATCAGAAAATGAAAGAGAATTGCACCTATACTTTCAAAAATTGTTCCTGGTGATAAGTAGGAAAAGCAAAAGAAGATACAAAGCACAAATGAAAAACAAAACTATACTAGACATGTAGTTTCCCTCGCGTTGATGTTGCTATGTATAGCTGAAGAAAATGTCCTTAGTTGGATACAATTTACCTATCCCAAACAGGAACTGGTGAGCAGTAACAATCTTTCATCTGTCTGAAAATAAACAAAAATACGAGTCGGAGACAAAACAAATTCTTTTCACTTCTTGTTCATTGTACGGATTTGTTTTGTCATAAATGAATTTGTTTTATTTTTTCTTCCATTATTGTATCAATATCAAGTTTTCCACCAAAGACAAAAACAAACTTTTTTTTGCAAATATGACAGACAATGTCAACAATCTGTCAATATCAGTGATGCCAAATAGCAATTATTTGGAAATTTTTGTTTTACAATTATGGCTGCAATGAAACTAGGCAGCAAATTTAGGAATAGAGACATCGTGCAACGCAGCGCTGCATGCAGACTTTCAATGATTCTGCTCCCATAAGAACCTGTGTAATTAAATTTCGCTGCAGGGAAAATGCTGCACATGTGTTTAAGCCATTAAGGCGTTCTTCGCTAATGCGAGACCTTAAACAGGGGCCAAATTACCGCATCAGTTATCGAGTACTTAATACGTGACTGAATTATGTAGGTTTGGCATTACCGCTTACGTCATCGAGCAATCGATTACCCTAATTTGACGTTTTCATTCGATCACTGATGGGACTCACTCTCTCGGTCACTAAAGTGGTAATTTGGCCCCAGGTTTTTATTCGTTTCAATACGGAAAACGATCTTTCTGCACTACAATTTGTCACTGCAGTGCACAAGTATATTCTTAAAGAAACCGCAACATATGGAAATGCTTCCTTCAATTCTTTTTCTCTTATATGAAGGTTAAGCTGCCTTAAACTCATATTTTCAGTGTTGTTTTGCTCAAGAAAATGTTTAAGTAAGACACACTCTTCTTGAAAATCTTCCATAAGATCAACCGGGTATAATTTCTGAAAGAGTGATTGCCTTTTTTTCGAATTGCTTCTTCACTCATGTGATCAAGCTTATATAAAAAAATAAAACCATTTGTTAATGCTTCATAGGAGGAATTTCTTCTCTTCAGCGCACTCAATAATTGGTCGCAAATATGAATGAATGTATTTATTTTGAAATTTTCACGAACACAAAAAAAAACCTCCCCTTCGCGACACTCATCATATCGTTTTTTCTCCTTGACTATTCTTTTTTGATCAATTTTGTAATTTTCAGAGGTTTTGCTTTTTCCTAACTCTTCAAAAACATCACATTCTTGTTTTTCTCTCATAAACAGTTTGTTTAAATTGCCTTGTGCAAAAAACTAAGTAAACAGACCTTTTTTAACATCTAAAAGTATAAAAGAGGCATATAAAGTTAGCACGATACTAAAAAGATAAAATAGGTATTCGAATATTTTAGCTTTAGTAATATGTTAGAGATAGCATGATGCTAAATCTGATTAAAATTAGCAAAATCGTCTTTTTAACCTATTATGCTAAAAAAGTTTTAACATCGTACTAATTCGACTAAAATTTTGCGCCAATAGATTTTAAAATAATACATATCTTTTTATTTATCCATCATTATTAACTATTGTACAAAAAAAATCATTATATTGTTTCATAAGTCGTTCAAAACTATTGACGAAGGGTATTTGTATAAATGGATACGAGTCAGCCAAATCTAAAAAAGATGGGGCATGATTTGCTAGGTATATACAAAGAATACAATTTTGTGTGTGACCTTATATCTAAAATCCGGCTTGATGGATTTTAATAATTTTTTTTTTAATAAAAATGCTCTTTGTACATGGTTTTTCTAGCCCATTTTTTTTAGAGCTACATAGCACCAAGTGTTTTTTTTTTTTTTTGATAATGTTTTCGTTTCATTGGCATTTGTTCCAAAGAATAGGTACATGTCTGTAAATATTTTTATTATGAATTTTCATTATAAAAAATCGTTTATAAAAAATAAGAAGAGTAAATGGTGAAAAAAGTGAGTGACATGTTACAGTGAACTCTCTCACAGCCGGACACTCACGGCGACGGCACTGAAAAAATTTTCATGTTTGAAAAACTCAAAAAATCGCATTTTTTTAAATCTTTGTCTTTTTTGTTTATCCTTCAAAAATATTGTAAATTAGACAATATTGTAAGGGGTGGCTTGCCCTCTTTTGCTTGTATGTTTTGAAAGTTCAATCGCTTCAAAAAATATTATTAATTGGCCAATTGCTAGGGGTCACTTGCGTCCTTCAAAAAAATATTATAAATTAGCTTGCACCGCGCCGCCCCTAGCAGCCTTTCTGCCCCGGGCTGTAGCCCTTTTAGCCCTAGGGTAAATACCCCTTTGGTCATACCATGAAATGAATCGAACATTTGTTTACCGCTTTAGTAGAATAGGACTCATAATTCTTTTGCACTTACACCTTTGTTTTTAACATAAATTGTTTATAAATGGTCATCTCATTACTATTATTCAACCTTTGAAAAATGTACTTGTAAATTTGGATATTTTTTTTTTTATTAGAAACACTGCTTTATTCTTTCGCAGATTAAGTTATGTTTTGTATATTTATTTGTATGGCATTAAAATATTTTTCGCAATTTTCTTTTGTTTCTTATTGTCAAATTATTTATTTGTTCAGATAGTTCAGTATTAATTTTCTGGTGTGCCCCATGGTTCAGTGTTATCTCCAACATTATTTCTAATTTTTATAAATGATCTCCTGTCTGAAACTGCCAACCCACTAAACTGATTCGCTGATGACAGCACCTTTAGTTTTCATACTCCTTTCCTGACTCACCTCCCTCTGTATCGAATGTCGAGTTGTTACGATTACGATTTTAACAGTATTGCTATATGGGGTACTAATAATCGTGTGGAATTTAATTTAATGCTTTCAAAGCTGTCTTCAGTCGTTAAAGCCTTTGTCATTATACTTAATGAAACCTGTATTGACGAAACTGAAAACCTTTCGATTCTTGATAGGTATGTGCGTTACTGAACATACATATTTATAAAGCATACATGCGCCCAAAACTAGAGTATAACTCCCATATTTGATCAGACACATCCAAAAAATCACTGCACCTAATGGATAGAATTCAGAATAGAGCTTTAAAGCGACAGATCGACGACATAAACAAATGTTTTGTTGGAACACCATCGAAATGTCTCTTGATTATCACTGTCTTATCGTTACTTCTTTAGACGTTGCTTTGTTTAAATGGCCAGTTGCATTCCTGCCCTTAAGCAGTTTCAACATAATACCCACTCTGCTAGGAATGCTTATCAAAATACATGAGTCTAACTGCGGACGTACTGTCTTCAACTTACAGAGATTCTTTTTTTTAGCCATACCACACAAATGTGGACTTCCTTCCCATTTCAAAATCCAGACGTTTAGAACAAATGTACATCATTTTCTCCTACTGAATTTTCCCTCTATTTCCTAAATGCTCGCAATGTGTTAAAACATTTTAAGGGTAGTCATAACCCCTTGAGAGCGTATCAATTATAAAAGAAATTTAATTAATCGTTTTCTATCTCTTAACTTGAATAAAACAAACTGTGAGTGAGATATCACTGAATTTTTGTATTTATGTACGAGTATTTAGAAGGCCCATATACTCGTACTTATTATGTATGTCATTGTGTATATAATATAACATCATTCAAATTTCTGCCACGGATTGGATGGATAAAGCGCATATCATCGTTGACGGTGATGACCTGCCAACGTCTTCGTCAAAGCAGAGAAGTAAGGGCTGATGATACCGCCAGCAAAAAATCGACACCAACCGGTGAATTTCCCGAATCATGTCGAATTCGTGATTTTTTTACTTAAAAAAAAAATAAAGATTTGCACATGTTGCGCAAAGCTATAGCTGGGCATGTTTATTTTGGCAAGACAGAATAAATAATGACAGCCCGTATGACAGATATAGTTTCAGCAATATGGTCGTAATCAATTGTCAAAATTTGAACATTCTTATCGGAAAACCCTTTATATATCTAGTAATACATAAATGTACAATGCACATATGTACATATATTCAGAATCAAAGTTGGTAGTTTATCCTGCTGACTTCATTTTTCTCATCCTCATTTGACTAGTTAAGATTTTGTAATCTTACAATGTTTCTTTTTTCGACAAAAAATATTATTATACTCGTATACATATATGTATATTTTTTTAAAGAAAAAGCTTATATGTGTGATAATGTATTCAGGGCGTACGTAGGTTTGGAATTCAAGGTTCTAACACATTTCCCACACATTTTTTTAAACTTAGAATACAGTCAATACCTTGTTTACAAATAGTTTTTAATTTAAAATGTAAATACCAATTAGAAACCAGAAATTGCAATCAAAAATTCGAGTTATGCAGTAAATGCTGCAATAACCCATTCAAACTGTATCACTTGTTAATCAAACACTAAATATTTATAAATTTAAATATTTACCGACCGAGAACAAATTAGACTCGCATTACTCTGTCTGCGATAAATCAAAATTATTATCGAACACACAAATAAAGGTAAGATAGTTGCTACAACTAGCGAGCACTCAACTCAGAGAGTGCTTTAGTTGCTAGTTGCCAGTTAAACAGACAGAGACACGTCTGAAACTCCAAAGGCAATCCCAAATGTTAATTTGCGTGTTTTGTATCTTTGAATCTTATGACAGAAAGTTTAAGTCTTGTTTTGAAAATACATACAAAATTTAGCAAAAAAAACCTGTTCGAGTATGTCGCTAGAGCACTGGGTCTCTAGATACACCCTTCTGGAAATCACATGGTTTCCAAAACACACTGCTCGATGTCAACCACCTATTCAGATCGACTTGAGTAATTAAACAAGGCGAACCAGTATTATCAGCATATTTTTTTATTTTTGCAAGCCTTCGGTGGAATAAAAGTACAACTTTCGTAAAAACTAGAGCTTTTTAAAATGTGAGTGCATATGCTTAGATACTCGTATGTAGTTACATTTAGGTAAGTCATGCTCAAATTTTCATAAAAAAGGTGAATTTCACCTACATAAAAAGGTGTTTTATGTTTTGAGGTTTGAGCTAAAAAAAAGAGAAAGAAAAGAACTAAATAAAAATAGAAAAAGTATTTCGAACAAAACAGCAGATAATTTGTTTTGCTATTCAGTTCCACTTATTAATAAACTTATTCATCTGTTAACTTGTAATTCTTTTCACTGAATATGTAATAGCATGTGATATATGTATGATAACTTTAACTCGTTTAATTCTATTTTCAATGAATAGCTAATTTCTTAACACACACATGTTTACATATTATTTGATCCAATTGCTTACTACTATGCAGTAGTATAAGCATATTTTTATGCAATATATGAAGCGTTATAAGATTAGATGTCCATCACAATATGTATCGCAGTTTGCGAAATCAAGTGGTTAGCAAAATACGATCTGCCAAAATTCAACTTTACAGTAGAGACTTAGATCCCTCAATGAATAGTCGTCAACTATGGAAAAACTTGAAGCAAATCGGTTTAGGAAAAGAAAATGTGAATTGGGAAATGAATATTATTAATGTCGATTCGTTAAATCATGACTTTGTTACGTTACCCTTTCCAACTCTTTCTAGTAATTCCTTAAACTTACCTGGGCCTTTAAATGAGTATTCTACAGATGATCGCTTTGAATTTACTTGTGTGGATAGTACTGACATAGTGGAAAGTATTTTGTCAGTTAAATCCAATGCTATTGGGATTGATGGAATTCATCCTATCTTTGTTAAGTTAATATTACCGGTGATTGTGCCCTACATACAGAGACGTATTTAAGGATTTGGCGCCCCGGGCTGATAAATTTTGCCGCCCTTAAGAACAACGAAAATAAAGTAATAAAAAATAATAAAAAAAAAAAACAAAAAATGCATAATATTTGATGTTTTCAATTTTTTTTTGTGTGTATATTCATTACAAAATTCATTAACAATAGATTCGTTATCTAAATTTCTTGTCAGTTCAGAATCTATATTTAATAAAGCTAAACTATTAAGGCGCTAGTGCGAGACATTAAATACGTTTTTATTCGTTTCAATACGGAAAACGATCTTTCTGCACTACAATTCGTCACTACAGTAGAGCTGTGTCAACCAGTATCTATTCGATTTTTTCGATGCGATCATCGAAAAGTATTGATGACCGAAATCACAAATTTTTATTTTTATCGATCCCAATCTCAATCATTTAGATGATTCTCGTTTCTCGATTTTCTATTTCAATCTCAATCATTTCAATGAGTCTCGATCTTTAATATCAGTTAACTCGATTAACCATGATTTAATCGATTCGATTTGGTGTTATTTGAGGTATCAGGGGTGGAATCGCGTAAGGTGATAGTTGATTGTCAATGTTTGATTGTCATTTTGAATATAGCTTTCTCTATCATATCAAAAAAGAAATATAGAGAGAGAGCGATTGTCAAAACGACAATCAATTAATTTAGTGATCACTTTAGTCTTACGCAATACGGGCCCAGGATCTGGTATGTTTACTGTGGGAATTGAACTAGTAATGAGACTTATCGAATAAAAACTTTCGACTTACATATGCGATAGTATCTAAAAGTTAATTTATTCGATAGTACCAAGTCATTCAGTTGCTATTAGTCCTAAAATTGATCTTTTAAGGGGCAACATATGAAATTTCTTTATCTTGAATTTTTTGACGCTTTTTAATCAATGGACATAGTAGCCATCATTCGATGTCATTTGGCAATTTATGGTTTACAATATAGAGTATTTTGTGAAAGTCTCAACTCAATCTTATCATCGAAATCGAAATGAAAATCGAATCGGAACAGTATTGAACCATTTGAGTGAAATGAAAATGATCGATCGATTCAAATGATCGAATCATTTTCGTTACCGATTGTTCAACGATTCGATCATTTGAAATGAATGATTTACACAGCTCTACACTGCAGTGCACAAGTATATTCATAAAGCAACCTCAGCATATAAAAATGCTTCCTCCAATTCTTTTTCTCTTATATGAAGGTTAAGCTGCCTTAAACTCATATTTTGAGAGTTGTTTTGCTCCGAAAAATGTTTAAGTAAGACACACTCTTCTTGAAAATCTTCCCCAAGATCAACCGGGTATAATTTCTGAAGAGAGTAATAAAACCATTTGTTTTTGCTTCATAGCATGAATTTCTTCTCTTCAGCGCACTCAATAATTGGTCGCAAATAGGAATGAAAGTATTTATTTTGAAATTTTCACGACCACAAAAAAGAACCTCCCTACGCGACACTCATCATCTCGTTTTTTCCTCTTGGCGATTCTTTTTTTGGTCCATTTTGTAATTTTCAGAGGTTTTGCTTTTTCCCATCTTTTCAAAAACATCAAAGCATTCTCGTTTTTCTCTCACAAACGATATGAGTGCCTCGTAGAGCCTGGAGCTGAACACAGTTTGTATCAACACCTTGAATTTTTTTGATACAATATTGAATTGCTTGAGTATAGAACCCTAAAATTAAGGCAATATTTCTGTCTCAAGGGACTTCAATTGGGACAATTGAGCATGATACTAAGAAGATAAAATAGGTATTTGACGATTTTAACTTTAGTAAAATGTTAGAGATAGCATTATGCTATTAAATGATAAAAATATACTAAAATAGTTTTTACATCGTACTAATTCGACTAAAATTTTGCGTCAATAGTTTTTAAAATAATACCTATCCTTTTATTTATCCATCATTATAAACTATTGTACAAAAAACAATCATTATATTGTTTCTTAAGTCGTTCAAAACTATTGACGAAGGGAAGGGCATTTGTATATAGGGACACGAGTCAGCCAAAACTAAAAAAAAATGAGGCATGATTTGCTAGGTATATAAAGATTAAAAATTTGTGCGTGACCTTATATCTAGAATCCGGGTTGATGGATTTTTATATATATCAAATATGAGAAGCTGAGGGTACTGTCATCAGCAAAACAATTTAATGGATTAGAAGTTTCAGATTTAAAGCCGTTCGAAAGGTAGTTTCTAATCCATCGAAGAAGAAACTCATCAATACCAAATGCACGCATTTTCGATAAGAGATTTGTGCCATAGAATCATTAACGATCACTATATGAGCAAACAGATTGAAACAACTATGATTACGCTAAATACAACGGCAGGTGCTTCCGTGTTTGAAGACAGTCGTTCCCAAATACTTGAATGAGTAATTTGTTTCTGCTAAATCGAACTTTTTGGTCATTTTCGCCTACGTTTCGTAGGATTTTCCTGACTTTCTCAGGAGTTGTTTTAGGTTAAATACATTTCAGAAGAATTTAAGAAAATGTTTCTTGCAGTGCTAATATTATAAAACATTTCTGAAAAGTTTTTTGAACAATATTTCCTGATATGTTTCTTTTGTTTAGACAAAACATAATATGTCTGTCTCAACTAAATATTTCGTTAAAAAATACTAAATATTGAATTAATTTTCCATGACTTTTATTTCAAATAAATAAATTTTACTTAATTCTAATTTCTTTGCCCGAAGGTCCTCTATCAGTAAAAAATATTAATATTTAAGTAAAAATTAAATCAAGCGGGACGATATCTGGACGCTTTCTTGGACTATTATGACAAATTGGGGAAATACAAAGTGAGTTTTTCATGAAATTTGTATTAATACATATTTTAAGATAAAAGAATTAGATACAAATTTTCTGGTAAAATTCCACTTCTTCCGAACATGCTCATGAAGGAAATTTAAAGAAAAATCTCAGTCGACTTGGGCTTGTATCTGTCTCAACCGAAGCATACCATCAGCTCTTATATCATTCTGTGTTACAATTTGTTATGAATGCGTTGAATCTATCGATGGTAATTGCACCAAAAAATAATATTGACCGAACTTGCCCATGGCTAGCTCAGCTCTAGCTAATTTTGGCTTCGCTGAATAGCTCAATACCACTCTACCAGCTGTGCATGCTACTTACATATTGTATCTATTTCTGATGCAACATTGTAAGCCCATCGGCGTTTTTTTGGTGGTGGCCAGTCGAGCTGTGGCGAGTGATAGCGACACGACTTTAAGGAAGCTATTCAACCAATCGTGCAGCTATACTCGCATTATAAAAATGCTGCCCAATTCATGAATGACAGTGGCAGCGCAGCCGCAACGATGTCAGCCCGGGCAGCAATAAGCGTATTTAATTAGAGCATTATATTATATAGCTATAGCTATAGAATAGATGATGTGATGCAATGTTACACATTTTTATTTTTGATTTAAGCTCGTCGAAACTTTGCGCAGCTACACAATTTTTTGATTAAAGAAAAACTTCAACTCGAAGAATTAATAAACAACGTAGCACCGCACCGCGTCAACAACGGTCTTCAAGTTGTAATCGAATTAGTTGAGCCTCATGAGGTTGGCAATCCAGCTTAATGGCTTTTCAAAGGTCGGCCTTCTGTCAGTCTCTGTGTAGGTATAGATAGGTATAGGGTTCCCAGACTAGGATCAGTCGTGTGTGGTATCGGGGATAATGAACGCCAGTTGATTAATTGGTCTGACAATACCTTTCGCGGGCTCGTATAGCGGGTTGATTAAGAAATTACCACTTCGGCTTGCGTCTGCAATGATCGATCTTCGTTTGTATAATGATAATAAGACTGGTTCGGTAAAAGGAAAATTTGTAGGTAGGAAACACTTATCATTTGAGAGCTTCATTATTTATACTTTTAGTGCAAGGACTTTGTTTAAAAATCAGCCTTATGTATGTCCTTCAACTTCGTTAAGTGAGACTTAAGAAACAAGTCAATTGGGAAGAAGAAAATGGTCCTGGTGGATGCCACAGATGAAAAATAATTGATCTTTAATTGAAATAAATTACTTTGCCTTTTTGGGGGATGCGATGGGATGGCGAAAATAACCTTCTCACTTGACAGAACAAACAAATGCATTTGTAATATTTACGTTCTTCAAGCCCGAGGTCACTTTTGTTCTTCGTTATTTGGAAATATTTTATATTTGAAAGCGAAAAGAATAATTGAATCACCAATTGGAAGAAGGGAATAAATCCATCTGGTCTAATTGTTGGGGAAACGCATAAAACTGAATTATTTCTTATTATGTGACTGTTCTAAGACGCTTTTTTAAAATCACCTATATTTCTATAAGAAAAACCGGGTTTTTGATTCTTTCTTCGGCCTAACAGATGGGTCTAGGTATAGAGATGACATTTGCATCAGATGTCATTTTTGGAAATTTTGGCACTTATTCCCTTCTTCCAATTGGTGATTCAATTGGGAGTGTCACAACTGTAGCGGACCAACTCATACACATTTTTTTTCCAAAACTACTGCTAAATAAAATGCACGACTAGATCGGACGTATTTGCTCTTATGTAAAAGAATATCTTGGAATTTATTTTATTATTAAATTATTTTTTTATGTAACAAATTTATTTAAAATTTTCAAGAAAAAAATTTCGGATGCCGAACTTGTATTTAGTAATGAAGATTTTAGGAATTAATTTCAAAAACTAATCCTGCACACGTTTTTAACATAAAAAAAAATTGGAATTAATACTGATTTTTTTTGTTGAAAATTTGAATACTCAGTCTGGAAGAAGAACGGCGGTAAGTTCAATTTTTATTGCATTGTTTCGTATAATTTATTTTGTATTTTGTTTTTCAGATCATACTTATGCCGATTACCACTATTTGGAGGAAGAATGGTGCAACGTGGTTGTAGGGGACAAAATGTATTTCCAGAAGAAATAATACATAGGTAAGTCTATGCGAAACTCGTCAGCCATTGTTCGTTTAAAAGAAAAGCATTATGTATTATATTGGCGGTCAGCCATCAGACGAATAGGGGGAACAACATGTAGCAAACGAAAACATGCACGTGCCGTAACTATTCGGGACTGGTGGAAGTGTGATCATAGCCTCTCCGCGGCGGCCGCTAGAAACAAGCTTTTTAAAAAAGGTTTGGCTAATATGATCAGGCTGGTTCCTCAGGTTGGCGACAGGTTAATTCCCTGTCCCGTAAAACTAAAAGAATTTCGAGACCGACAACAAGCCTCGGAAACGGACTGATCACACGACGACAACCTACGCAAAGAAAACGGAAAAACGATTTACGAATTTTCTTATCGAACGTACGATCGCTCTATAGAGCTCGAGCTGCTCAGCAGCTAGCCGATGCCCTGTCAAAATATAAAGCTGACGTAACAGCTCTCCAAGAAATCACATGGACAGGGAATGGTGTTTTACAGAAGAAAGAATATGACATATACTATAGCTGTCATACAAAACACCATGTGCTCGGGGTTGGCTTCCTAGTCAGCGAAAAAATGAAGTCTACTATCATTGGCTTCAACGCTATAAGCGAAAGGCTATGTACCCTTCGCGTGCGAGGCTATGTACCATTCGCGTGCGAGGCAAATTTACGAACATCAGCCTCATTAACGTTCACGGACCTACGGACGAGTCCTCAGACGAAGAAAAAGAGACTTACTACGAACAAGTCGTCAATGCCTGTCCAAGGTATGATGTTAAAATCATCCTTGGGGATTTGAACGCAAAAATAGTTCGGGAGCCGCAATTCAGGCATTACGCAGGCAGCCATAGTTTGCATGAGAACACTAATGACAATGAACTTCGAGTCTTAGAATTGGCAGCATCGAAAAACATGGTCGTTGCGAGTACCAGGTTCCCGCGTAAAGATATCTACAAAGCCTCCTGGGTATCACCTGATGGAGTCACTCGTAACCAAATAGACCCCGTGTTGATAGACCGTCGCCACTATACTCGAACTTGATGACGGTACGAACGTACCGAGGTGCCAATAGCGACTCGGATCACTATCTTCTTGGTATGGTTTTCCGAGGGCGGATTGCCTTGCGAAGACGCATTGCATCCGCCGATCAGGTTCGAATCAACACGCCTGCCCTGCGCAATGAAAACACCAGTAACACCTTTGGAAATGCGTTAGGATTAGGACTCGCCCTAGACACACTTGATTTAGGGAGAGTAAGTCCTGGAGCCAGTGTGCTGGACGTAAATGAGAAGTGGACACGTCTTAAAAATACTGTCATTAGTACTGCCAACTCCATCTTAGGCAGCAGTCGTAAAAATCGGAACGACTGGTTTGATGATGAATGCAAGCTCGCGACTGAACATAAGAATGTTGCGTACCGAGCAATGCAACAATCTCATAGAACGCGGGAACGCGAAATGGAATATAAAGATCTCAGAAGAACAGGAAAACGGCTTCACTCACAAAAAAAAATCAGCGTTCGAGAGAAAAGTCTTAAGGAGAATTGTTGGCCCCATATGTGAGGAAGGACGATTCCGGAGACGGTACAATCATGAACTGTACGCAATCTACCTAGAAGCAGATATCGTGACAAAAATTAAGCTCGGTAGACTCCGGTGGGCGGTGGGCAGGGCACCTAGCTCGCATGAGCGAAGAGGAACCTGCTCAGAAAGTTCTTTGTGGTACATTCTATGGTAGACGACAGCTTGCGCTGGAGAGATGGCGTAGACCAGGACGCCCGAAGCCTTTGGGTGCGCAACTGGATGGCGTCGGCGTCGGAGACCGGGATAGGTGGAGAGACTTGTTGAAAGAGGCCAGGACCGGAACCCAGTTGTCGAGCCGATGATGATAACGTATTATTATTATGTGGATTCTAGGAGTGATTTTTGTGGATATTTTATAATATGTCCAAAAAAAATTGTATGCCTGTTTTTAAAGCGTCAAGAGCTGATTTCAAAGTGGTATCAAACATGTTTGTAGGACAAGCCGTTCCAAAGAGACACTCCAAAATATTTTCAGTATTTACTTTTTAGGAATTCAAAAAATAAATACTGAAAATGTTTTGGAGTGTCTCTTTGAAACTGTTTGTCCTACATACATGGTTGATATTATTTTAGAATCAGCTCTTGACGCCTTAAGCCAAGCATGAAAATCTTTTGGAAATATTATAAAATATTCACAAAAAATCACTCCTATTTTATAAGGAATCAACAATTTAGTTTTTAGATTTCATTTAGAACAACTAATCGAGGCTTATACAGCCATAACCTACAATTTGGAACATTAAAAATGAGGAGTATAGAAATCGTGTTGTTACGAGCAATGCATGGGATGATGTTCTTTCCGAAAAAAACAGGATTTTTTTATATTTGTTATTACTTTTTATTTTTATTCTCTTTTGCAAATCAATTCCATCTTTTTGCAAATCGACTAATTTACCTATTAAACGTGGCTTTGTACTTCTAGACATTGAGAAATGTTTTTTGTTTTTCAATTTTTTATTTAAAGCCTAGTACTCAGTTCAAGTGAAAATGAAATTTTCATATAAATGTGGCGGCTGGTTCACTCACATGAAATCCCCAACGAAAGGTGAGTACCGAAATGGGGATTGGCAAAACAATTATGTTCCACAACTTTTTCCACGCCAAATTTTCACTTCTCAGTGTACAACCATCAGGAACAAGTTTAAGGCAGCGTGGAAAACTGTGACACTTGTCAGTTAATTTAAATATTTTGTTTCGAAATAAAATATTGAAAATTTATAAACAGAAATAAAGAATTCTTTTTACTTGCGGCTTATAGGTACATACCTACTATTAGGTAAGTTAAGCATATTCGAAAAAAAATCGAGCTCGAGATTTTGATCAAAATCATCACATATTACGATGATAAAAATTTTTTGCTCTCAATTAATTTTTACGATCTTGACTTTAATTTTTGAAACCACTACAACGACTTATAATTTTTGATATTGCATTAATTCACATTTGCATAGCATTCTGTTTTTGTCTCTTACTTATAAAAGAATTTAAAAAAAATTATTTTATGTTTATGAACAGGTTTCTCTAGTAAAATTCGTTTTTAGTTTTCCTAGTCTGTCAGATAGAAGCAAGTTCGTGGACCCAGTCGCAATTTATATTGTTTAAATTTGCCGTGATTTTTGAAACAATTGAACAGGTGATTGAAACATAATATTATGCTAGACTCATTATTATAAAGTATTTAATTGAATACAAAGTTTTTTTCTAATAAATTTGGTTTTCCTTTCAAACTTCCCATTGAAAATTTTTGTAATCTCTACGATTCATCGAATTGAAAATTTGTAAGCTTAAGTTTCAAAGTCCCTAGAATCTAAATCCATCGTTTTTAGAGATATGTATTTTAAGGCAACACGAAGTTGTACGTACATATTGTTTCATAACAATCGATGTCAAATAAATTTTGTTTAAAAAAAAATAGAATCAAGATCAAGATGTGCAGAAAAGACAACAAAATTTAGTGCGTGGTCTTTTTTATTTAAGGACTAACAAAAAAGTAGAAATGAAAATCTGTTTTGGGTTTATCCCTTTATATTTAATTGGTC
This sequence comes from Chrysotoxum bicinctum, assembly GCA_911387755.1. NCBI lineage: Eukaryota > Metazoa > Arthropoda > Insecta > Diptera > Syrphidae > Chrysotoxum > Chrysotoxum bicinctum. The sequence continues at coordinate 93,082,706 of OU426987.1, forward strand.
GTCCTGAAAAGGATTGTTTTAAAATGAATGCATTAGGACTTGTCATTTTGCCAGGGGATAGCTCCATCCCCAGAAAAATAAGTTTTAAATTTTTCACGAACAAACTTCACAGCGTTGGACGAGTTGCTCGAAATTGGGAGAAGACGTTGTAGAGAATGGTCTTCAGATCTTCAGCTCCCTCTTGTAAATTGGCCTTCGATGTCGGTATCAATTAGACCTTTGTCAATATACCTGCTTCCCCCATGATTACGCAGCCAGTTGGGGAGACACACCGAGCTTTGAACGAATTGTTCCGTCAGAAGCAAACTAGCATTAATGGGACTTCTGAAAATACTCCACTTGGCCACCAATATGCCGAAAGAGTTTTCGATATCCCTTCTGGCTCTGCTCAACCTATTGTTGAAAATTCTTTCTTCGAGTAGCAAGTTTCTTTTGCTGTGAGGTTTTAGCATATTGGTGTTAAGCCTGAAAGCATCATCAGCTACAATCACGTTGGGGGCATCTTTCAAATCAGAAGAAACATCCCGAGGTGGTGGAAATCTAAAATTAAGAGAAAATTAATTTATTACTTATAAGATTACCCAAAATCTTTAAATTACTTACGGAAGTGTCCTTTCATAAAACTGTTTACCGAATTCACAGTTTTGGAAAACTCCGCCATCGCTTTGTCGTCCAGCTGCTCCAACAACGCACATCAAAAAAGAGTAGTTAACATTCACATTGCACTATCAGCACTATAGAGTAGTGTTTTTATAGTTAAAATACTCTGAACCTGAAGGTGCTGGTGCTTGCACCATGATGTGCTTTCCATCGAGAGCTCCAACATAATTTCGAAACTTCCATTGCCTTTCAAATTCATCCGCAACTTTGATGAACGTTGTTCAGTGTTGGAAACACTTTTGGAAGCAGTGAGGTCTTAATTCCTTCAGTTGAGTTGTTTCCACCAAAAATGTTCTTCCATTTTAAAAACAATTTGAACAAATTTCACACAAAATACAAATTAACTTTGAAGGAAAACATATGATTCACAATAAGTCAGCAAGTTATAGCAGTTTATAGGAAGTTAAAAAGAGTTACCACCTGTGTATTCTCTCCCACTTTCGGGTTTCGATATACATCTGCCTCTCTCTACTTTTCTGCATTTTGCAGATGCATCAGATACATGCAAATCCACCATAACTTTATCAAATGCTTTAGAAAAGTCAAGTATGCATATAAGTTATAAATTACCTTTGTACCTATTGTTTTGTCGAATTATGTACATTTAACATGGCAACTGTGCCTGATTGTTTACAAAGTAGTAAATTGTTACCTTCTATGTACATATGTTTTCATTGCTTAGCTAAAACTTCTTCAAACACTACAGTCTTCTGGTGAACTAGGATTGAACTTTTTTGGGATGGGTATCACCTTTGCAATCTTTCAATTATTAGGGAAAATAATTGCCATTATGCAAAAACTATTTATATGTGTCAAGGGAGATATTATAAAGAGATTTGATAAATTTTAGAGACAGTCCATCCTCATCAACGGCCGGCGTTTGATTTCAAAGCAACTTAGCTTTACAAAACTTCAAAACAGGATAACATACCAAAAGAAAACTTAGGTCTTGTGTTAACATTGACAAGGACATTTTTATCAATCTTTATATTTTGCGTATTGTTGAATATAAAAAGGTCATTTAGTTCGTCAGGGTCAAAATTTGAATCGTCAATGCTCGTCTTCCCAACACTAAACTCATGAATATTGTGCCAAAGCACCTTAGAAGGCAGCGAAGTACTAAGTTTAGATCTGAAGTAATTGCTTTTGATATTTCGTAAGGTAAGTTTGGCATTATTTCTAGCTAGTTTATAGGCAAACCAACTTTCATCACTAGTGCAATGTTTCCATTTGCTGTAATAATTATTTCTACTTTGTTACGAGCAAAGACTGTTTTTGTAGGGACATTATGTTCACACAATTCGGAAATTAAAGTCTGAAAAGTTTGAAGTTTCTCATTTGAATCTAAAATTAATGGACAAACATCCCAAAGAACCGCATTTGCTGCTTTATGAAATCCATTTGAATCAAGTAAAAATGATTTAATCAAAAACTTTTAAGCAGATTTCGATTGCTTACTTGTTTGTCTAAATGAAAATTTTGGAACTGTTTTTGACAAGAAAAATATCTTTTACAATTTCAAAAAAAAATTTCCATTGCAAAATTCTCTAGGCATTCTCTAAATTGAGTTGAACAGAATTAAAGATTCGAGACTGAAATTATGTCTTTGGGCTGAACTTTTTTTTTTACGGTACACCTAAAATTGTTTTATTCCAAAGTCAACCCTTTTTAGATTTTAAGATTTATGTCCAAACCTGCACTTGTAAAACACAATGCCACTTTTTTTGTGACTAAATATGATGTTAGATTGTCTACTTTTGAAATCTGTCCATCACCTTCAAACATTTTTTAAAAGTAAATTTTTTTGAATAAGTTTATACAAATGCACCTTCAACTTCTTCTTCGTCATCTTCTTATTAATTCACAAATATAATGCTTTTATCACCTTGAAACTTTTATTTAAGACAAACCTGACATTCGAAGCAATCAATCAACTTCAATTGAGATTCTAACCGGATTTTGTTCAATTCAAAGGGCTAAGTTCTCCATTGTGAAGAAAAAGTAAAAAAAAAAAAATGTTTAAACAAATGCTTACCAGACAAAAAAGTCATTTACAATAAAAGTAATTGATTGGTACAACGCGGGATTTAGTTCATTTCTTTGTTTGCGATTTCAATTTAATTAATCTTTACAGTTTTTTTTGTACTATCCTCTGATTCAGCTTTCTCATAGTAGGAAGCCCGCTGTGACCAACCCTACAACAGCCGCACTCTATTTCAAAATAGATTTCAACCGAATAATAAATCAAATCGCAATTAATTTGTCTAAAATTAGAGCTTCCAATGTCATTTGCATTTTTGCAATTCATTTTTTGTTATTACTATTTCCAACTTCAAGCCATTCAGCTGTAAATCCTTGTATATTAGTCATTCTCTATCTGTTAATGGTCTAAGGTCTTTTCAAATCTGGTTGTTGCCACATTTTCTAACTGTTCTATCGAACCACTTACCCATTCACATTCATTCAAATGCAACAATAATAATAATTTTAAATTTTATATAATGGCATGTATCCATAGTCAGGGAGGTATAGTTGCATTTTGGAATAAGACTTTATTGCATCGATTTTGATATTGGTTCGACGAGAAAAAAAGCGATTTAAGCTCAGAACGAAGAAACATGACTAGACGACGGGCATCACCAGACGGATCCTACAGCGAATTTAGTGAAAGACTTACACATGTTCCCGTACAAAATCCAAACAGAGCATCAGTTAATGCTTCTGACCATCGGTCGCGTGTGAATTACTGTCAAGCTGTCCTCAATCTCAACAATAAAACAGCTGTACCCATCGACTGCATCGAGGACTTGGACAGGGATGTCCACTCTTCAATATAATTATTTTAGTACTTTTGTATTTACTACTTTCTAAATTACTACTTTTTCAATTTGAATTTCAATTTTTATTTTGATTATCTTAATATTAATATTTTCTATTGTTTTCATTAATTTGCTTTCATTTCATTTCATTTTTAATTTTAATTAATCTATTCGCACTTTTTATAATTACTGATGGATGAATTTCGTTTCATTTTCGAAGAATCAACGGTTGAAGTTATTTGTGTATCTGAAACCTGGTTAACTGACGAGCAAAATGATCAGATGTGTTTACTTGAAGGTTATAATATATTCCGCTCTAACAGGGTACGTAGAAGAGGTGGGGGTGTTGCAATTTATGTCAGAAAAGGGTTAAAATGTAGAATTAAAAGCTCATCTCCCGAAGATAGTTTAATAGAATTCGTTTTTGTTGAGTTGTCTAATTTTAATGAAAAACTTCTCATTGGTGCTGTATATAGACCAAATAGAAATATTTGTTTCTCACAACTTATTTCTTTTATTGAGCAAATCTCTGCTCCATATCCTAATATTATACTATGCGGTGATTTCAATTGTAACCTCTCACAGGAAAATAACTTATTTTTGAATGAATTTCTCTCTCTAAATCTTCACTCCGTCAACACGTCTACGCCTACTCATTATTCCAATTATGTCCCTACATTACTGGATGTCTTTTTCGTCACTCACAAAAGGAAAGTTATTCTATATGATCAGCTTTCTCAAAACATGATCTCATATTTTTAACATTTGACTTTCAAGTTGAGATTCACGCCGAAATTTTCCAATACAGAGACTTCAAGAATATAAACTATGATTTTCTTCATTTGGATATACATAATATATGTTGGGACTTAATCTTCTTAATGACTTCACCTAGTGATAAGGTAGCTTTCCTCAACAGAAACATTGCAAATATCTTTCAAAAGCATGTACCATTAAAAACAAAAACAAATATTCCCCACAACAAATCCTGGTTCACGAACGAGATTAAGAGATTAATACGGGCTCGCGATCTCGCCTACAAACGTTGGAAAACTTTTCGTCTTGATAGTTTCCACCAAGAGTTTAGATCTTTACGTAACAAAACTGTTTTAACAATTCGTAATGCCAAAGTTGCTTTATATTCTAGCTGTTTCAATGACTTATTAAGTTGCAAGCAAATCTGGCAAAATCTTAAAAAAAATTGGTGCTGGTAAATCTCGGAGTGATTCTTCGGCCGCCGCCGCACAGTGTGGGAATTCGCGAATTTAGCGGAATAAAATTAATAACGCTTGCATTTTAAATTTTTTTGTACTTTTTCTTTTGGTTAGTTCATTGAAAATGTCTATACAATCAAATGTAACTCACATTTTGATCATATTTTATTTAAGTTTTTGTAAAATGAGCTTTGAAGTGACAGGTTGTTTACACCAAAAAGTACTTTTTTTTTTGAAAATCATTATTTACAAAAAAATCTTTTGAGGAATGATGTATTGTTGAATATTATTACAAATATGAATAAAATAAAGAAAAAAGTTAATTATTATCAGATTTTACTAGTTTTTTTTTGCAAACCGATATGTCAATGCCGTTGTTTATGAACTAAAGAAACTCCATTCTTAAAAAGGGTATTAAAACGTACAAGAAATTCTATTTCAAAGGAAGTTTTAAATTAGTTTTATTTCTAGACAATCAATGTTTTTTTTTTATATTGGTAAGTGTTGTATCACAAAATTTTTCTGGCATACATCATCAAGGATAAAAAAAATTAAAAGAACCGAAAACTTCCTGACGAAAAAATACAGTTTCGCTGGAATAGACAATTTTTATTTACCAATTCTGTTATTCTTGTAAAATAAAAAGCAAATTTAAAACAATTTTATTTAATTGTTGTTTATAAATTTTGATTTTATTGTGAATAATTTTACCTTTTCTATAATTTTAACTACATTCAACAATATAACATAAACACATTTTATTTACATTTTAGATTAGTTTGCAATATCCAAAATTTCAAGAACCTCAGGCTCTGAGTTACTTCGTTTTCTTTTAGGAATACACCTTAGGCTTGCTATATATGGATCTGAGCCTATGAAATCAAATCTTATGTAAAATACGCATAAAAAGCACTTTTGCGCTTCAAATAAAAAATTGTTTTTTTTTTTATTTTTAAATTAATTTATTTTTGTTACTATTATTGGAACACCCTTTATCCGATATAATAGTTTTTTTATTAATTGACAGTTTCCGATTTTTATTTTTTAAATAACTTAGTTCTTTTTTTTTCTTACTGTTAACTTTGAATTTGAACACCCTGTATTTTTGTTGTAACTATCAAATTCACAAAATTATTTTTTTTGGAACACCCCGTGAAATAAAAAAAGTTTTTTTTAGTTTATAACATTCTTCTTCTAACCAAATCCCAAAAAGTTATTCGATTTTGACGGTATGCCATAATTTTTTTGCTGGATAGTCATTTAGAAACATTGAAAAAAAATATATCACAACATAATTGGGGTGTCAAATTTTAGTGATTCTTGATAGATAATAAATCAAGCTTTGCAGTGAATATTGTTTCGAGGCGCAATAACGCGGAATAACTAAAGTTTTGCTCTAATAAAGATACAAACATCGAAAAAAAACACATTTTTTTAACTTCAATCACCCAAAAAAAATTGGAAACACCCTGTGAAATAAAAAATTACTTACACTCTTATACCTTTATATTTAGGGAATATAAAAAAAATAAAACTTTTATTAAAACACAAACCAAACGCACGAAAAAAAATTAAAAGCAAAGTAATCTTTTCCAGCAAATATACAGAATAAAAATCGCCAACTGCAACTTCAATGCAATTTTTTTTTTGTTTACATGATCCCCACCCAACATTGCTTTTGTTATCACTTTCTACAATCTTTTAGCTTTAAGAAAAACCGGTTTTGGCATCAATCGAGACTAGTCATTTTTCGAATTAAATTCCGCTAAATTCGCGAATTCCCACACTGTGCGCCGCTGCCGATATAGACATTGATGAACTAAACCGAAGTTTCGTATCTACGAGTAGTTCTCTTACCACCAATACACCTCCACCTTACTTACTTTGAAAGAGTCTAGATTTCGCAAAAAAAACAGTTGCATTACTGCATTAATAAGTGTTTCAGAGGACATAAGGAAATCCATTGATAATGATTACGTCACGTTCTTGATACTCCTTGACTTCTCCAAGGCATTTGATATGGTAAATCATTCTACCCTTTGCAAAAAACTTTTCCATTCTTATAACTTTTCTCCTGATGCAGTCAAGCTAATTTTCTCTTATTTGAGTAAAAGAACACAAGCTGTTGAATTTAACAAAGTCCTCTCCAATATCCTACCAAACAATAATGGTGTCCCACAGGGATCTATACTTGGCCCTTTGTTTTTTTCCCTTTATGTAAACGAACTTCCAACAATTATTTAATATTGCTCTATACGACTATACGCTGATGACAGCGTTGCCGCCAAAAAAAAAATTTTCGTGCCACACTCTTTGAAAAAACGTACCATTTGTGACATTTTCGTGCCATATGAAAAAAAACTTAAGTTATTCTTTAAAAATAAATTTTAATTAAATACTGTTACAAGCAAATAACAAACAAAAAATCACTTCCTCTATTCGTGTATACTAGGTATTTTCCAGAAACATGAGTTTTTGGCAAGTTCATAATAAGTAATGAGTATGTACGAGTATTATGTAACTACCTATATCACATCACATGATGAGTACCTATTATTATTATTTAAAAATATAAAGACGTTATAAAGCTTTGTTATAATAAGTTAAATAAATAAATTAGCTGGAGGTTTGAAATTTTGACAATTATTAAATCATTTATTTAATTTCATTATATGACATTATAGCATTAATTGTTTTGTATTACAGTCTGTTTTTGTTGTTTGTTTTAATATTATTTAGCCTTGAAAACAGTCGCCCTGCTCATGCACTTCCGTGAGGCAAACTGAGAAGAATCAACATAAATTTTGAATTAACCTAGAACGTTTTTGAATCTTCAAGAAAAATACTTTCGGCTAGTCCAATCTCAAAAATTTTTCTTATTTCGCCAAAAAGAACATCTTTCTCGCACTCTAATAGATGAGAAAATTCTGATACCAAAATATTGAAGTGTGGGAGAATACTTTGTATATTTGGATTATTTCTTAAAAAGGTTGGGTCAATTATATTATCTTAAACGCATTTAGGTAAAATAATGAAAAAAACGTGCCATATTGAAACTTTTCGTGCCACCGCGCCACGAGAAAATTTCCGTGTCAAAATGGCACGATCGTGCCACATCGGCAACGCTGGCTGATGATGCTCAGTTATACCTTAGTTGTCCGTTGGGGCTAATCGAACACTATGCCACTTGCATAAACGATGATTTGTTGGAAATTGAACGTTGTACACACCAAAATAATTTAATGCTAAACCCCAAGAAATCGAAATGCCTAGTGATTTCAAAGAGTAAGTTAGATGTTTCTTATTTTCCCTCATTATTGTTAAATGGCTCCCCTATTGAATATGTTGAATCAGCGAAAAATTTAGGTGTCGTATTTAATTACAGTCTGAGCTGAAAAAATCATATTTCATATATTGTTGGTAAAACCTATGGCGTCCTTCGCACACTTTGGTCAACACAGTATTATACCCCCTTGAATATCCGAACATTACTTGTCAAAACACTTATATTGCCTTTGGTTACTTATGGCTGTGAAATATTCTGCAAACTTGATTACGAAAGTAAAAGAAAACTAACTGTTGCTTTCAATAGTGCAATACGATATGTTTATGGATTACGACGCTTCGACAGTATTTCACTACATGCGTCCCGGCTTCTTGGAATGTCATTTGAAAATCTTCTCAAATTTAGAACGTTGATTTTGTTTTCAGATAAACTTCTAACCCACCAACCGGTCGATCTCTTCAGAGAAATACCTTTTTCAATTCAAATAGATTGGGACTCTTAGTTATCCCGCGTTTTAATTGTCTTACATCTGAACGCCAGTTTTTTGTCAACGCAACACGCCTGCGGAATTCATTACCGCGACAAATTAGAAGTATTAACAGCACTATTCGATTAAAGAAAGCACCCAAATTCATTTTGTAAATATCGCAAGCGACGAATCGCATTTTCACTTAAGCGGTTTCGTCAATAAACAAAATCTGGGTTTCTGGGGTACTGAAAAGCCAATTGTGGTGCTAGAAAAACCATCTCATCTACTCAAAGCTAATGTGTTGTGCGGCATTCACGCGGGCGTATTTTTTTGAGGACGCCATCGGCAATACGGTCACTGTTACTGGCGAATACTACAATGCTTAAATGCTATCATAAACGACTTCTTACTGCTGAAATAGGATGGACGAAACTCCGGTTTAAACACGCAGTCATCGCAGATTCCAGAGTACTTGATCGGTCAGAAGTTTGGCAGTAGCGTGTGCAGGTTCGTAGATGATGGAAAGTCTTTCCCGCATTAACCCCCTTTATGAATCGGAAGTCAGTTAAATAAGTTTAATATTGGATTTATTTTTATGCCGAATAGACAAGTTAATAAACTAATCAAACCAGGAAGCATCATTTCAAGTTATGACTTGCATTCGAAAAACGTTTTTGATCAGGGGCCGACTTACCGCTTCAGTGACGAGTGAGTGAGTCCCATCAGTGATCGAATGAAAACGTCAAATTGGAGTAATTTATTGCTCGATAACGTAAGCGGTAATGCCAAACTCACATAATTCAGTCACGTATTACTCGATAACTGATGCGGTAATTTGGCCCCAGAATTGGATTCAATTCGCAATTCGCACCCGTTATTGTTAAAGAAATAAATATTAGGGTGGTTCAAAAAATTTATGTTTGCATAAGGTTTTTTTTTACTACATTTCTGTGAATTATATATGTACATGGAAGGCCCATGTTTGTAAGTGGTTTTCGGTGCAAACATTTGCTGCCATACGATTTCCTTCAACATTATAAAGGATCATCAAAAGAAGGAGTGCTATGAATCGTTGTGGAGATTTATGTTTTCGAAGATATTTTTCGAGGTTGGATTGGGTTGGATCAACCGGATTCCAAAAGATCCAGAACAAGTGCAACTTTCTCAAAATAAAAAAAAAGGACGTGGGCATTTTCCATTGGAAACGATTTTAATATTAATAATAATAATATAATATTAATCTTTTTAAGAAATTTAATTTAATTAAGACTGAATAAGAAATAAGAAGTCATTAAAAAAAATATATCCAATGCAGGTAATGAGTTTTATTAATCGGATCGTCAAGCATCAAATTAAAAAAAAGGTGAGTGAATTGAAGGGCTTAAGGCCCACTCTCTAGCAAAAATGGAGCCAAAATTTGTGAAACTCTAACCGTTCAACAAAAATAATATACTATCACTACTTATTTGAACGACAGATTTTTGACTTTATTGGCGATTTTTCCTTGTTGATTTTATTTTAAACTTAAATATGCTTAGATTTGTGGAGTTTTTTTTTTATATACATACATATAAACTGATTTTAGTGTGGATGTATAACTTTATAACTGAAACATGAAGAACTGTAGTATGTGTTCTGTTGCTTAGAGAGTCATTGTGCTTTCTGTTTCAATAGAAACGAACGTGGTATATTTAGTGTTTTTGTAAAATACACATACATTAATTTTTAGGTTGCCATCAGTTATGGAACAATTCACTCAACTTAGGTATATGCAAGTCGAGATCCTAACAATCTTTGGATATTGATGCTAATATATTGTAGAAAAAATTTGTTTCTTCAAAATTATCAGCTACGTCCAATACTTATAACGCAATCGCTTTTTCGGATCAGAAAGACCATATTGGTTTTGGTTTCCGAGCAGTTGACAGCACCGATATGTTAGAGAGTTCTTTCTATAAAATCACCAGCCATGGTACTAGACAATTTCCATCCTGCAATTTTTTAAATTATTTTACCAATTGATTTTCTGTACGTTACTTTTATTTACAACAACACTCTTATGACAAGTCGATTTCTTATACTATTGAAGGTTCTACCTAAAATTGCAAAGGGCAACCAACTCAAACCTATTTCAATCCAGCTTTGGAAAGGTATTTACAAAAACAATTAAGCACTTTTTTTACTGCAAATAAACAGAACTACATCACAGCTTTATTAAATGTATTGAATTTCCTAATGCTACTTTATTTTTTAAAAGCATTTGATACAGTCAACCACATACACTCTTCTACACAAAGCGATTGATATTGAGAATAGTTTTTCCCACATGTATGCAAACGACAGACGTCCAGTTGTATTCTAATCTTATTGGGCATGGTGCGTCAATAAACTATCGAAAGTATATAACTCTGGTAGAATGTCTTACCTTACATTAAAGAAACAAAGTGTTTGGCTATCTCAAGAAAACAATTAGACAATGTTCCAATCGAATACTTCGAAACTGCAAAAAATCTTGGCAAAACCATGTTAATTTACTCGTTGGTAAGCCTTGTGACATACTACGAATGCGGATTTGTGTCTCATTCGTTCATACCGGATAATTTGATTCGGGGTCAAATTGCAAGAACGATGTATTCTACAAACAACTTAATTGTTGGGGCTTACTACCCTAACGAAGAATACTTCAAGAAAGTGCGTTTTAGAGGCCAAATGCATTTTTTTTCTTAAACAGTGAAGGACTGGACAAGATAGAATGGAGGTTCCGCTAATCTACCAACGTCGGCTATGGATAGGCGGCTCCTTTATGGTTGAGACATTAACTCATTGAACTTAATTATAAGGTCTTTTGTAAAACTAGATTATGACTTAGTTTCAAAAAGAGAGGCTTACTTTGGTGCATACATCAGTTTTTAATTTTTAAGAGTTGTTATATACATATGTATATCTCAATAATAGCTTATTGCCTTATTATTCACTTATTTAATTATCATATAATAAAACGGCAAACATGTTTTTTGTGGTACACTTTTCTCCAAAAGTATTTAACCGATTTCGATAAATTTTATATGGTTGGAAAGCCACAGTTACGGAGATGTGCAGAATATACTTGAGACACGCATTAACACACTGTGGGTCATTTTTGTTTTTGCACTGTCGAACACTTTGCATATTACATAAAATAAAATTTAATTTAATAAATTTGCTTGAAAATACTGCCAATAATATAAATAATAAATAATAAATAAATTGGCACTCGAATTTCGAGAGCTGGGTCGGCTAGTTTTTATTAAAATAATAACACGTAAAAAGGTTCTAAAAAATCGTCGACATTACAAAACTTCAGATAAATGCAAACGTTTGGTTGAGTCTGCTATAAGTTACGTACCAATTTAGAAGAAGTTGCAAAAATTACCTGCGGTATAGGTATTTAACTGTGCACACTCGAACTATATAATTGTAACAAAAGTTCTTGAACGAAATGTGTTCCGTAATGGAAACAGAATTAAGGTGGAGTCTTTCTTCTTTTTTTTTTTTGTGTTGCTTGGGTCCATGCAACACTTCAGCACTTAATCACATCGCACCTTTCTAAGCGAAGTTGGGCGTCTGCGGTCGACTGCTTCAAGTTGTCGCTGTTGGTTTCGTTCATAAAGGCTTTGAATTTATAGATTGTGCCTGTTGACTTAGTTTTATGATTAAGCGAGCTGTGCGCATGGTGCACTCCTTTCAGACGACAAGGTCAGCTAGTTTGGTGTGCTGATGCTGATGCTGGTGCTGGAATACCTATTATTCTATAATTTTTGCATTTAGAATGAGATTTGCAACACTCGACTTGACTTGACTCCGTTTTAAGTAGAATCGTAATAGAGTTTCCGACTCTAGCTCTGGGCGAAGAACGTGTATGGTTCACTTGTTTTCTTGTTGCAACAATCACACTTGAACTCGCCTCAAATGTGGACGTTGGAATTAAAGTGCCTTCGAAATAAAGCTGAGTCTAAGAACCTTAAGTAATTTTTCATATGACAAAGCGTTTTTAGCTATATAGATTTGATTTATGAACGGATAATGTGTTCTATAATTGGAATAAGCTATGTGAATAGGTTCAGATGTATGTATATTCATATAAATGTAGGTTTGTTAATGGATAATCCTATTGGGCAATTTATTTTTTTTATATAAATTTATCATGGAAGTTGAAAGTATGAGCTTATAATAAATTACCACACTTGACTTGGAGAAGTCTGCTTTTTAAATAATAGGAATTTATAAATCCCAAGCTCAAAATATGGGAACGGGTCGTTATTCTGTTTTCAAAAATTCTGTGAACCCAAAATTCTATTTTTAAAATTCTCTACTAAGCTAATAGACTAAACTAAAACTAATTAAAAACGGATAAAACTCCATAAAGCTTCTTAAAATAAATTAAAACTTCTTTAAACGAGAAAAACCACAGCAGCAGTTTTTGGGTTTTTATATTTCTTTTTTGATTTTTTTGGTGCTAACCTGACTGTCCATACCTAATCTTAACTTAAATCTATGTTATTCAGGCAATACATATAAATCGTAGTCAACTTTCTCTTTCAGATAACCATCGGAACTGGTTCTCCTGTCCTACTATGTTCCTTGTTGTAAATGGCCTTAAGCCAACCCTTCAATATCAACTATTATAAAATTACTGCTTTCCTTCTGAATATCCTTTTCCTTTTTCGGATAGGCGGTGATCTGCTTACTAAACAAGATCAAGAACTTTCTTCTTAACACGTCAGTCAAGTCGATCAAACGACTCCGCTTAATTATCTTAACTCATCACTGAATTTGAAGTTACATAATTTATAATATATTAATATGTTATATATTTTATAAATGAAATAAAATAATATTAAAGTCGGAGTTTTCCTTAAATTAATAAAAGAAAATCTAACATTCTTCTGGTCCCGATCGGACATAGTCCTACTGAACCGAAGGCGCTCTACTCCGCACTTGTACGAGGACGTCTGGATTATAAAAAAGCCGCCTACCCACAGTTCTACGACTGACGTGATAATTAAGAGGAATTGCCATTCTGTCCTTAACCAGCCCTCCACTGTCTATGTAAAGGAATACATCTGGCAAGATGAAGCAGCTTAGACACACGCAATACTCATCGTTAGGGTAGTAAGCCCCCAAAATTAGGAGTTTGGTTGAAAGAATCGCTGCAATGTGACCCCGAATCAGCTTAAACAAAAAAAAAATTATCAACACTATTTATATTGGCTCCGTTGTGTAGAACCTTGGGCCTTGTGAATAAAAAAAAAGCTAAAGCTGAAACTTGGATTTTTAAGTAAAAGCTTGATTTTTAGTGAATAAAAATAAGCTTAAGCTAGCTAGTTAAAGATGTTTTATAGTAATAGCTATTTTAAAATAGCAAAAGCTAAATTCATTTAGTTTTAGCTTGTTTTCCTAGCTTAAGCTTCAATTTGTGGGAATAAAAATAGCTTAAACTAGAATATTATAGTTAAAGCTACAAAAATTTCAAGATTTTGTTAGGAGCCAGGTTTCCACGGGGGACATCTTCGGTACACTAGAGGTGGCTACGGCACGCTTGCGGTTGCTCGGCTTCGCTCGTCGCTTGGGGTGGTTCTTGCCACCTCTTAGTGCACCTCCTGCTCAACTAAACATTAATTTGTTATCGTGCCTAAAGTAGTGGTGGAAAATTATGACACAAATCTAGAGACCCTGACGATATCTGAGAGAAAAGATAGTTTGGTGCTTCGATTTTAATAAAAAAAAATGAAAGAAGATAAAAAAAATAAAAAAAAACTAACCTATCTAAACTAACTAACCTATTATACTAAAAAAAAACCCAGTACCAAAAATTACTTTAAAAAAAATTATAAAAAAAAAATGAATTAAAAGAAATAAAAAAAAATAACTAAATCCTAAACTAATCCTAAAACTAATACCCTACACCTATATCCTATATCTAAAGCACCTCCTTTTCATTGCCCTCAGATACCGTCATACTGAATTTCGAACGTTCGTCTGATGTTAGTGACGAAGGTCTGGCCAACCCACCCAAGTATCAGAGAAAGATACTTCCTTCGCTATTTCCTTGGCCATGTTTTCAAGGGAAATAGCCCCTAATGTAACCCAACTAGTCACGAGTTAGTCTGTAGTGAAAAGTCTGTTCGTGTCACGTCCTCAAACCATGATTACTTCTGGACGGCTTTACCAAGCCTCCACACACCTTTAGCTATGAAATTAGAACTCCATTTTTCTAAATTTTATCAATTCAAATTATAATTTTATTCAAAATTTGCATTCTAAGAAAAATCAAAAATTATCAAAAAAAAATTTAACTCTCCCGTTAGTTTCCTTTCTCTTACTTTAAAAAATTCAAAAATTTAAACTTAAAACTAAAAAAAATTTAATATATATATAAAATTTAAGAAATGAAAGAAGTGACTTTAAAGATAAAATCTTGGACCTTTGTGTCCACCAATAATTTTTGACTCACCGTTTACTTGTCCCTCGTCGTTCTGCCGGCAGCACTTTGAAGAGAAACAGGTGCGGGATCGTAGTTATACTATTATTTAAAATTTACCTTTTTATCTTTAAGATCACTCACTTGTTGAATTTATATTTAAATAAAAAAATTTACAAATAAAAAAAAATCTGGAGAATCGAATTTTTTGTACAATTATAGTTTAACTCTACTCTAAATTCAAAAAAAAATCTTTATCACTTCAATGGTTTTTTTTTTTTTTGTTTTTCTCTTCTTTCTTGTTTTTTTTTTCTTCAAAATTCACTTAATTTTTCTTCGATGAAGCACCCTTTTTTACTTCCACAAAATCCCCTTCGTTGACTTCTATATGTATCATCAAATATACATATAGAGTCCTGTTTCTACGGTGGTCTTTTGTCCTCCAAAAGAATTTTCTTTGTTCCTTGCGCAAAGAAAGCCTTCTACTCCTAAGTCTGCTTTCACCAAAGTTATACGGCAAAAAAAAATTTTAGCAGAGGCCTAGGCTACTGCGGTAGATCTTTCTAGATCGAAGAAAATCAAGCCTAAACCTGATAAAAAAATCACACATCAAACTTCGGAATTTCGAATTTTCAAATTTCATTCACATACCTCTGCTGTAAAAATCCTATTGGTATTCAAAAAAATGAAAATTTTCGAGAATTTGTCTCCAAGACGTAGTTCTGCGATACGATTTTATAGATCCTGGGTATACATATATTTAATATATATATATCATACAAAAATTGCACTTCACTTTAAATTTACCTATAATTTTGTTCTTTGTTTATTAATTTAACTCTCTTCTTTATACGAGCTTTTCTTAAAAATTAATTTAATATAATTTTTGCTTTTATTTTAACTTTATTAATCAAAAAAAAAACTAAAAATTTAAATTTCGAATTGAAATAGCCGACAGTTTAACCGTTTACGAACTTTCCTTCTTATTCTCGAATACCACAATAATGACCAAAAAATCCTCTGAGCTAGGTCTTGGTCTCTGCCAAATTACATAAGTAAATAGTTACCACTACATCTGAGTGAGATCACTATTTTCAACCCTTCAATATGTATAACAAAAAAATCAAAACTATTAATATCTATCCTTATCTTTATCATTATTTCCCCCCTCATCTATATTCAAAAATCCACACACACATTCATGAACATCCCTTTTATAATATTCGTCTCTGTCCCTATCCTATTACTTAATTTTATTTGAATATATATATATACCTATAATAAAACTAATCTACTTAATACTAATCTAATAATCTATCTTCTTATCACAGTAATTGCTTTCTAATATAAATTTCCTTACCTACCTTAACACTAAATACATTAACCTACACCTTAAGAAAGTTCATTTTGGTTCATTATAATTCATTTGAAAACTCCGCGAAATCATTCTGCGCATGTGTCGTGGTATTATTTTGCCCCCCTTTACCTTTGGGCAAAAAGAGACAAACCCACTTTCACCTGCGCAGAGGAGATCGGCAGCCTTAGTGAATTTATATTAAAATTTAAACGAAGTGTCAAAAGTAAACAAACATCATGGCCGGATGTTTCTTATTGGATGGTAAGTTTTTTTATTATTATTATTTCTTGTATATTATTGATAATAACTATATTTTTTCTTTGATTTTTCATTTTCAGATGCTGTAAAACATTCTGGAACACAAAAAAAAAAACAAAGGTAAGTAGTAAATTGGAAAATAGAAAGAAAGTGTGTAAGTTGTGTGATGAAATTCCATGTGCAAAAATCATTTGGATTTTCACACAATTTACTCTGGTGTTACCGGCAATTTTTCTACTTTCTTTATTTGTTTAAACCTATTAAAATACTAATTTTTCTGTATTTCTTTCCAGAAAATACAATTTGGAGAATCTGTTCCCGAAGGAAGAATAAAAAAAAACAATTCAACAATTCGTGTGTGGGTGTGTTAGCAGGAATAGAAATTCCTTGCAACACAAAACAATTAAACCAAGGTGGGAAAACACCTTTTTGGCTTTCCTCCCAGGATTTGGGGCACTCTTGGAGGATTTGCAGCTTCCTCCAGGAGAAATAATAAGAAAGAAGGATTTATTTTGTGTTGTGGCAGTGGCAGCAGGTCGGCAATTTGTCCATCGCCATCGACGCGACACTGCCACCCATTGTACGACCAACACCTCTTGTAACAGGTAAGCTGTCGCCGTAACAGGCTCGCTGCAAGTTGCTGAATGGTCGTGAGGCAACTTGAAGCGTAAAAATAAGGTGACGGACATAATTGATATCTTCTTATTGGTCTCGTGGTGTGGCTGAGCCTACTACCTGAGAACTCATGCTCCATTTAGCATTGTCGGGTATTTAGTTTCGTCTTTTTAACCTTTGTTACTGGTTCAAATTATCTCTCATTTTTCTCTTATTACTGTACAGTACAGAAAACAACATTTTTCTAGAAATATAGCTTCATAAACCTAAACGATTATGAAAATTTTAGCTATATTATTTCTTTTACTAAACATACAATTATAAATAAATAATCTATATCAACGTCAAGCATTTTAACTAACTATAACCAAAAAAAATATATCACAGGTAATCATCAGGTACTTTAACTTAAAACTAATATCACTAATGAACTTACGTACTTCAGTTTAATAACTAATATCACATATCTTAATACAAATAAACTATCTTTAAAAGAAAATCAGGTACTTTGACTATTTGATGAAAAAAAAATCACAGATTACAAAAGCTATGCTTATAAATAACTATTAAATAACCTAATAAAGTGATATCACAGATGAGAGTTGTAGTTATAAATACTTTAAATAAGTAAACTATAACTACATAAAAAAAAATATCACAGATAATAATTGTAAATAAGATAATCTAAAAAAAAAATATCACAGATAATAATTGTAAATATAAAACTCTAAAAAAAAATATCACAGATGAAAGAAATAAATATAAATACTTAAAAAAAATATCACAGATAATAGAAAATACACTAAAGAATTATGATTGCAAGCAAAGTCAAGATGATATCACAGATACTAAATGTAAATATACCTAATTACTCTATAAATAAATAAACTAACGATACATAATTAGACTATGTAAATAAATAAATATAAATAAATAAACTATATGTATACATAAATAAACTATGTAAATAAATGACTAGAAATAAATAAACTATAAATAAACTATCTGAAGTACATATACTTAAACCTACTATCACAGTATAAGCAACATCATCTGAGTGCGTTATCATAAATTTCGTTTCTATTATACATGGAGATCTTTTGCGTGGTAAACTCCAACTTTTTCACCTTTCAAATTGCCTATCACATAAAGGGAATTTCCTACAGTTTTTAAAATAATTGACTTTATAAATTTTTGACCAAGTTTAGCATTATAATTTTCGATCGCATTGCTTTGTTTGAAATTTCGACGGTAAACTATTTGACCTGGTTTATATTGAATAGGTTTACTTCTGGTATTATATACTTTGCTACTTTTTTGATGTGCGATTTTTAAATTCTCGAAGATTTTGGCTCTTATGAGTTCGAGCCTATCGTCTTTGTTTAAAATTTCAATTTTTGACTCTTTCACTACGCCTAATTTTCAAAGTAACTCATAAGATTGTCCATGTTGAATCATTGGAGTTCCGAAAACAGCGTAGTAAGGCTCAACTGTGATTGCATCGTGAACAACACTCCTTAGTGAAAAAGCTACGTTGCTGACATGCTGATCCCAGTGTTTTTGATCACTACCGAGGTAGGATCGAATTTTTGACAAAACCGATTGGTTCACACGTTCAGAAGCGTTCGCTTGAGGAGAATAAATAGCTGTTCTGACTTGTTTAACTCCATAGTGATTTAAAAAACTAGAAAATAATTCTGACACAAATTGTTTACCGTTATCGGAATGGATATATTCGGGGACACCAAAGACATGAAAAACATTTTCTTCTAAAAACTTAACTACCTCAGATGATGTTGCTTTTCTAATTGGTTTTAAAAATACATATTTACTACTGAAGTGATCAAGACAAATGAATATGTGTGTGTTTCCATTTTTAGTACGAGGATAAGGGCCAAGAAAATCTATGTAAAGACGTTGAAACGGTCGTTCTGTCACAGTTTGTTGCCCCATCGGCGGCCGAGTAGTGGCGTTGACAGATTTGCTACACTTGCAAGTGTCGCATGACTTCACCCAGTTCTGAACATCGGTAGCCATCCCGGGCCAGAAGTACTTCTGCCTCAACTTGGATAGGGTTTTGTTAATACCACCGTGTCCAGAAGCTGGAGAGTCATGTGCGGCTTTTAAAAGCCCCTCGCACAACTCCTTAGGGACCCAAAGCTTCCATGCTCTGTCGTCTTGTACTGCGTCACCTGTTCTGATGTCAGTTCGTTTATAAACAAATCCGTCTGATATGCAAATATCTGGTAATTTGTCCTGGTCTTTAAGTACTATTTTCTTTAGTTCAACATATTCCTCTGAAGAGAAATATGGTGAACTAAAGTCAACCTCTGGCGCTAAATCTTCAGTCGTGATCTCCTCCATATGGACTCGAGATAAAGTATCAGGGACCACGTTTTGGACACCCTTTCTATGCTCGATCACGAAGTCGAAACCCTGAAGTTTAAAACTCCATCTGGCCAAACGTCCAGTCAGGTCTTTTTGCGTCATTAACCATTTCAGACTTGCGTGATCGGTGATGATAGTAAAGGGTAAACCCTCAACGTAGGCCCTGAACTTCTTAACCGATAAAACTGCCGCATAACACTCAAGTTCCGTAACGCTATAATTCCGTTGAGCAGAATTTAGCTTCTGGGACATGAATGCTATCGGTCGTTCATTTTTCTCATCATCCATCTGAAAGATCACACTCCCTACACCTGAGGTTGAAGCGTCACATTGTATATAAAAATGTTTTGAAAAGTCCGGATTTGTGAGTATGGGTGCTGTAACTAAACTTGTTTTGAGTAGTTGAAATGCCGTTATTGCCTCGTCAGTCATTTCGAATGTATGTCCTTTTTTTAAGCAATCAGTCATCGGGGCTGCTATAGACGCATAGTTTGGTATGAAACGCCTATACCAACCCGTCATGCCTAGGAACCTACGGAGTTGTTTGGGGGTCTTAGGTACCGGAAAGTCCTCGACCGCCGATACTTTGTCCTTGTCCGTCCGTATACATCCGTCACCAACCACATATCCAAGATACTTTATTTCCTTAAAGCAAAATTTGCTTTTTTCGACATTTATTGTCAACCCAGCTTGACGTAAGGCGTAAGCCACTTCCTCCAGTACCTTCATATGGGTTTTGAAGTCTGGGGAGCAAATCAAGAGGTCATCGAGATAGACAAAGACATTCTGTCGAAGACGACCAGGAATGACTTTGTCCATTAACTTAGACATTCTCTGAGCGGCGTTACACAATCCAAACGGCATAACCGTGAATTGATATAACGGCCGCCCAGGGACTGTAAAAGCTGTCTTCTCTCTTGATTTGCTCTCCAGAGGAATTTGCCAAAAGGCATCCTTAAGATCGATACTGGAGATGAATTTCGTATCTTGCAGCCGGCTTATTATTCCCTCAATATGTGGAAGTGGATACGCAAATTTTTTCGTTCTAGCGTTCACTTTACGAGAATCGAGGCACAGCCTATTTTTCCCACTCTTTCTCACCAAAACAACTGGAGAGCTCCAAGCACTGTTACTCTCCTCTATTACACCCATTTCCAGCATCCTGTCTAGCTCTGCGTACAAGAGCTTTTGTACTACTGGCGAAATGGGGTAGTGTCTTTGTTTTATGGGAATCTGTTCGTCATCCACTTCTATGACATGCTCCTCGAGATTGGTTTTACCCAACCCGAGTACAGCAAAGGAGGGAAACAGTAACTTGACACTCTCCAGCTGCTTTGTTTGATCTGTTGAAAGATCACGAAAAATTTGCTGTTCTTTCGCCGTCACTACTGGAACGTTGAGTTCGCTTACTATATTTGGAGCTACTTTAAAAGTACTCCAAAAATCTACACCCAGATATAGTGGTTGCAAAAGACCAGGAACAACAAAGATCTCCATTTCATGGGTTTTACCACCCCACGAGACATTGATTTTAAAACGGCCTTCTATTTTCTGATGATTTCCATCTGCTGTTTTAATATCGTTGTTCATTTTAATTATTTTTATTTTCTTATCACTAATAAATTGTATTGTACCTTTCCCTAAACACGTAACGGACGCTCCACTATCTAATAAACCTAACATTTCCTCTCCTCCTAATTGCACTTTAGCGTATGGCCTATTGTCATCTGATACTGTCAGTATTGTCGCTTCTATTTTATTTTTCGTCAGTCTTAATATTGCATGTTTTTCCCTTAGCCTATGAATTTTTAAATAATTCCTACTTTTCGTTTTCACAAGATCAATTTCCTCACCAAAAATTCTTCTCCTAGCTTCGTCATATTCTCTCATCCTCTGGTGCAGACTTTTGTGTGGATTTCTTGTTTCATTTTGGTAAGTTTTGTCTCTATTTATTTCAGTCTTTCTCTCTAATATTGTTATTCTTTCAGGGATTTCTTTGGATCCTCCGGGTGCGGCTTCGACGTCGACGGTTGGCTCCCGGATACCCCGCCGACCTTCGGATTTCCCTGACAGGCTGCACACTTGAAGGAAACGCTACCTTCTCCACAGCTGAAACATGTCAAGGTATGAAACGTAGAAGGGCATACGCCCGAAGATTGTCTTACATCCTTAAATACCTCTTTTCTCTTATCATGTTCCCTATACTTGTTTGACTTTTCACGTTTATCATTATTTTTCCTCTCTACTCTTCTCGTCTGAATTTCAGCTATTTCGAAGTCTTCATCCTCTGACTCACTTACTATATTTCTCCTTCTACAACACCCTTCTTCTTCGATTTCACTCACAAACCTTTTTGCCTTCAAATCTCTCAATGCTAAATGCTCCTCAGCTCTTTTGCATTCTTCTCTTAGTTGACGAATGCTTTTAATCGAGCAACCAAATATTAACGTGCTTATTCTATCTTTTAGGTTCTTTCTAACCATTGATATTAGGTCACTTTCATTAGGCCTATTTTGCATTTGTAAAGTGAGGCCTCTAATATCTGCATAAAATTCGTCGAATGTCTCGTGGGATTGTTGTTTCCTATCCATTATTGCCCTAAGGATCTCATGGTCACGCTTGTTATTCTTGAATTGTCGGAGTAGTTCAGTTTTCAGATCATAATAATTTAAAAGATCATCCCCTTGATTTTCCTCTAAGAATTGCCAATACCATCTCTCAGCAGAGGCTGTGACCAAATGGTGAAAATTTGCGAAGAGCTGGTCGTCCGTAAGTCCACTTTTCTTCTGTAATGTCTCCACTCGAAAAATAAAACTTTCAACCGACATCGTTTTTGACGTACCATCAAACTTAATTCCCCATTTATGAACATCAACCCTTCGATTGATATCCCTAAATTAGGAATGTTCATTTGACGGTTGGGATGTCGATTGACTATTTGACGAGTGGTTCGTTCGTCTGTGAGTCGGTCTTGTATGTGTTGTCTCTTGTTTAAAGTCCTGTAAGAAGTCACGTTCACGTCCGTTTGTTGCGTCTCTCTGACCTGTCATGGATTGCTCCAAACTACTCAACTTCGCATTCATTGATTTCATATTCTTGTCAAAAATCTTATACATTTCGGACAAGCCGTCCGCAAGAATGCTCAGTGTTTTCGTTTGGCTTTCCTTGACTGTCAGAGAGGTAACTTTTTGTATTTGTTCGTACAAGTCAAGTCCTGTCAATACTGGTACATGTACTGTTTGGCTGTTATTTATTGTATTTGTTCTAATCCTGTCTCTTCTAAGCTGTTCTGTCTGTTGTCTTTCTTGTTCGAGTTCAAGTTCTAGTCGTTCTTGTTCCAATTCGTTGTCTTGTTGTGTTAATTGTTCTCGTTCTAATCGTAGACGTTCTTGTTCCAACTCGTAGTTTTGTGTCGTATTATGTCGTTCTTGTTCACTTGTACGTAAGTCTTGTTGTTCGTAATCAGTATTGTCTTCTCCTTCTTCCAGTCCTTCTACCGTCTCGTATTGTCTTACTACTCTGTTTTGAGTGTTTGTGTTTGGTAAGTTGTTGTTTGTTTCCTCAGTCCCAAGTAAGTCCATGCTTCGTATGATTTTCGTAATTTCGTGGTATGTCTTGTCTAAGTTATCGTTTTCGTTCAAAGTCGGTGTGATCGTACGAAGTTCTTCGGTTATACCAGCTCCTTCGTTTTCCACATCTAACCCCCCCGTCTGACGTGTGACTCTTCTCTTCTTCACTTCTTCTCTAGGCTGCCTACCTTTCGGAATAGCTCCTGTTCCTTTCCTGCTCTCTGACATAGCCTAGGTTGCTTCTTGCACAAAAAAATCAAAAATAAATCAAACAGGCAAACGAAAGAAAAAACCAAAAATAAAACTCCAAGAAAATTTGTATATCAAAAAAAAATAAAAAAACTTTAAATTTAAAAAGAAACTAAACAAAAAAAAATGGAATTCAATAGTAAAAAAAAATCAAAAGAAACATGCAAAAAAAATCCAAAATTAAAATTTATCGAAATTTAAAAAGTAAAAAAAAAAATAATAATAAAAAAAAACGTATGAAAAATTAAGTTAAAAGTAAAAAAAAATGTACAAAAAAAATAAAAAGAAATGTAATTATCAAAAAAATTTAAGATTAAAAGTAAAAAAAATAAAAATTAAGTTTAAAAGTAAAAAAAAATTATTAAAAAGTAAAAAAAAAAGTATCAAAAGAAAGCTAAAAAAAGTATCAAAAAAAAAAATTTGATCAATGAATTATAAAAACAAAAAAAAATTGGATGTACTTTAAAATCGTTTTAATTGACGCTTAGGTGTGAGAAGACTGGTAAAGTTTCCTTTCCATCCGCAATCTGGTAGTCGTTGTTTTGTTCTTTTGTCTGTCTTGTGACTAGTGCGTTCGAAATTCAGTATTTGTTTCAACCCATCTCTTCCCTACAACCACTACATATAACCTGGCGTGTAGCCTAATCTATGGTTGGCTGTAGTTCCAAGATGAGCATCCACATGAACAAGGTTTTCGGATTTCGAGTCTCTACCTCACTAAGAATCCGGTTGTACCTGATTCTGTGGACAGCCAAGACTCAAAAATCTTCCAACCCCGTTCCACTTTTGGAGTTGTCACCGACCCCAAGCTACCTCACAAAAATCTCTGACTCTAAGCCTTGAGGTTCGGATAGCCGCTTGTGATCTGTGACAAAACCAAAAGCTCTTAGTCTCTAGATTTGTGTATTCAAAAAAAAAAATTCTCAAGAAAGCAAAAACAAGTCCAAGGTGATGATCTTTAATAAAAAAAATCATCCCCTTGGAGTTGCTTTAGTCTTTTAATTAAAAGAACCTTTAGGTCTCGTTGGGCGCCATTGTTAGGAGCCAGGTTTCCACGGGGGACATCTTCGGTACACTAGAGGTGGCTACGGCACGCTTGCGGTTGCTCGGCTTCGCTCGTCGCTTGGGGTGGTTCTTGCCACCTCTTAGTGCACCTCCTGCTCAACTAAACATTAATTTGTTATCGTGCCTAAAGTAGTGGTGGAAAATTATGACACAAATCTAGAGACCCTGACGATATCTGAGAGAAAAGATAGTTTGGTGCTTCGATTTTAATAAAAAAAAATGAAAGAAGATAAAAAAAATAAAAAAAAACTAACCTATCTAAACTAACTAACCTATTATACTAAAAAAAAACCCAGTACCAAAAATTACTTTAAAAAAAATTATAAAAAAAAAATGAATTAAAAGAAATAAAAAAAAATAACTAAATCCTAAACTAATCCTAAAACTAATACCCTACACCTATATCCTATATCTAAAGCACCTCCTTTTCATTGCCCTCAGATACCGTCATACTGAATTTCGAACGTTCGTCTGATGTTAGTGACGAAGGTCTGGCCAACCCACCCAAGTATCAGAGAAAGATACTTCCTTCGCTATTTCCTTGGCCATGTTTTCAAGGGAAATAGCCCCTAATGTAACCCAACTAGTCACGAGTTAGTCTGTAGTGAAAAGTCTGTTCGTGTCACGTCCTCAAACCATGATTACTTCTGGACGGCTTTACCAAGCCTCCACACACCTTTAGCTATGAAATTAGAACTCCATTTTTCTAAATTTTATCAATTCAAATTATAATTTTATTCAAAATTTGCATTCTAAGAAAAATCAAAAATTATCAAAAAAAAATTTAACTCTCCCGTTAGTTTCCTTTCTCTTACTTTAAAAAATTCAAAAATTTAAACTTAAAACTAAAAAAAATTTAATATATATATAAAATTTAAGAAATGAAAGAAGTGACTTTAAAGATAAAATCTTGGACCTTTGTGTCCACCAATAATTTTTGACTCACCGTTTACTTGTCCCTCGTCGTTCTGCCGGCAGCACTTTGAAGAGAAACAGGTGCGGGATCGTAGTTATACTATTATTTAAAATTTACCTTTTTATCTTTAAGATCACTCACTTGTTGAATTTATATTTAAATAAAAAAATTTACAAATAAAAAAAAATCTGGAGAATCGAATTTTTTGTACAATTATAGTTTAACTCTACTCTAAATTCAAAAAAAAATCTTTATCACTTCAATGGTTTTTTTTTTTTTTGTTTTTCTCTTCTTTCTTGTTTTTTTTTTCTTCAAAATTCACTTAATTTTTCTTCGATGAAGCACCCTTTTTTACTTCCACAAAATCCCCTTCGTTGACTTCTATATGTATCATCAAATATACATATAGAGTCCTGTTTCTACGGTGGTCTTTTGTCCTCCAAAAGAATTTTCTTTGTTCCTTGCGCAAAGAAAGCCTTCTACTCCTAAGTCTGCTTTCACCAAAGTTATACGGCAAAAAAAAATTTTAGCAGAGGCCTAGGCTACTGCGGTAGATCTTTCTAGATCGAAGAAAATCAAGCCTAAACCTGATAAAAAAATCACACATCAAACTTCGGAATTTCGAATTTTCAAATTTCATTCACATACCTCTGCTGTAAAAATCCTATTGGTATTCAAAAAAATGAAAATTTTCGAGAATTTGTCTCCAAGACGTAGTTCTGCGATACGATTTTATAGATCCTGGGTATACATATATTTAATATATATATATCATACAAAAATTGCACTTCACTTTAAATTTACCTATAATTTTGTTCTTTGTTTATTAATTTAACTCTCTTCTTTATACGAGCTTTTCTTAAAAATTAATTTAATATAATTTTTGCTTTTATTTTAACTTTATTAATCAAAAAAAAAACTAAAAATTTAAATTTCGAATTGAAATAGCCGACAGTTTAACCGTTTACGAACTTTCCTTCTTATTCTCGAATACCACAATAATGACCAAAAAATCCTCTGAGCTAGGTCTTGGTCTCTGCCAAATTACATAAGTAAATAGTTACCACTACATCTGAGTGAGATCACTATTTTCAACCCTTCAATATGTATAACAAAAAAATCAAAACTATTAATATCTATCCTTATCTTTATCATTATTTCCCCCCTCATCTATATTCAAAAATCCACACACACATTCATGAACATCCCTTTTATAATATTCGTCTCTGTCCCTATCCTATTACTTAATTTTATTTGAATATATATATATACCTATAATAAAACTAATCTACTTAATACTAATCTAATAATCTATCTTCTTATCACAGTAATTGCTTTCTAATATAAATTTCCTTACCTACCTTAACACTAAATACATTAACCTACACCTTAAGAAAGTTCATTTTGGTTCATTATAATTCATTTGAAAACTCCGCGAAATCATTCTGCGCATGTGTCGTGGTATTATTTTGCCCCCCTTTACCTTTGGGCAAAAAGAGACAAACCCACTTTCACCTGCGCAGAGGAGATCGGCAGCCTTAGTGAATTTATATTAAAATTTAAACGAAGTGTCAAAAGTAAACAAACATCATGGCCGGATGTTTCTTATTGGATGGTAAGTTTTTTTATTATTATTATTTCTTGTATATTATTGATAATAACTATATTTTTTCTTTGATTTTTCATTTTCAGATGCTGTAAAACATTCTGGAACACAAAAAAAAAAACAAAGGTAAGTAGTAAATTGGAAAATAGAAAGAAAGTGTGTAAGTTGTGTGATGAAATTCCATGTGCAAAAATCATTTGGATTTTCACACAATTTACTCTGGTGTTACCGGCAATTTTTCTACTTTCTTTATTTGTTTAAACCTATTAAAATACTAATTTTTCTGTATTTCTTTCCAGAAAATACAATTTGGAGAATCTGTTCCCGAAGGAAGAATAAAAAAAAACAATTCAACAATTCGTGTGTGGGTGTGTTAGCAGGAATAGAAATTCCTTGCAACACAAAACAATTAAACCAAGGTGGGAAAACACCTTTTTGGCTTTCCTCCCAGGATTTGGGGCACTCTTGGAGGATTTGCAGCTTCCTCCAGGAGAAATAATAAGAAAGAAGGATTTATTTTGTGTTGTGGCAGTGGCAGCAGGTCGGCAATTTGTCCATCGCCATCGACGCGACACTGCCACCCATTGTACGACCAACACCTCTTGTAACAGGTAAGCTGTCGCCGTAACAATATTTTCGACCTGTCTAGAAAGCTTTGACTAGTTCTTATTTTCAGTATTAACTTGCGCGAGTTGTTAATTAAACATAAGGGAATATCTCAAAAAATAGGACTGTGAACGTGTAGACCCAGAAACTGACATACGAAATGTTAAAAACATTTTTTAGCCGAAGCCAATAGTTGCCCTGTAGAACAGATAACAAATTGAGGCAAAAAAACCTTCCTTTCGGTCATACATGTACCAGTTTTAGCTAAAGCTAACTAGCCGAAACATGTAAATAAAAAAACGAACACCTTAAATTACGAAGCTTAAGCTAGAATTTTCCAGCATAAGCTATTTAGCGTTATCATTTTTTTATTCACATAAAACAAAGCTTAAGCTAGTACTGTCTAGCTTTAGCTGCTAGTAAAAGCTATCACTAGTTGGCTTTAGCTTCCTAACAAGACCCCTTGTTGGAATAATAATGTTTCTACTCAGACTCTGTTGTTCTGTGTAAATAGCAAAAACTACGCTAAAATATGTAAGTACTTTTCTATTTTCTTGAATCTAAGGCAACGTCTAATACACTGCAACACAAACACCTGAATCTTTTACATTTAAGATGGAGCAACGTTGAACAAGATCGGGCAACCGTAGGCAGTCATCTGTCGGATAAGGGTCATGTAGCTGCTGTAAAACATTCATTTCGTCAGGGCAAACGCTCCCTTGGTCCGAACAGCATTTATATGTCTATACAAATACTGATCCAACCATATGCCGACGTACTTTACTACACTTTTACTTACGTAGGTAGGTAGAAATGGAAACCACTGACGGTCTAGCCCTGAGGCCCAACTTGCGTGGAATTGCGCCATTTTGATACCATAACTCGTATTAACCTGTGGATGGAGATGATATGAGGAACTGTGATTATTTTCACGGAGTCATCCAGTTTGGATTAAGAAAGGATCTGGTAGGTTTTGATGTCTCTTACTGTGCACAATCATTCAAAAATTGGATCACTCATTTAATCGGACCACCACACTCATCCGCCACCATCTACACTGGGCCGAGCTAAGCAGCTTTTTTAATGGTGCCATTTCGTCACGTAGAGAAAACGGATCAAGCCTTTGATCTTCATTTCCGAAAGTTCGTCAATGTCGTCAAAAAATGCTCTTCCTGATGATTGTGCTCTAAATTTGGTCAGAGCTGGGAAATGCAGAGGAAATGAAAGACTGTTTTCTTTTCCCGATGGTCACCACAGCTTTGACAGCGAGGTATGCCTAGCATCTCTAATCGAAATATCTAAATCACCACTTTTCGAGTTCGTCTGCATTAAATTAACTATCTCTAAACGGTTTCTCTATCTTCTTTGTTGTTACATTCGTCCTTCCCAACCTAGTCTTGTCTATCAACTATTTACTGAATCTCTTAGCTCCTTGATCGAGAGATCTACCTCCAATGACGAATTTATCATACTCGGTGACTTTAACTTACCGGATTTGAAATGGTCATTATCCGATGATGAAATTTGTTTTATTCCCTCTAATCCATCCTCTGAAAAAGAAATAATTTTTACAGATAGATTACTTGAATCTGGTCTGTTCCAAATTAGTGGTATCCACAATAAGTTAGGAAGACAACTTGACCTTGCCTTCTCCTCAGATCCCTTTAATTCTTCCGTGTCCGAAAGTTCTCATCTTCTCTCTGTCCTTGATCAACATCATCCGCCTCTATTT
Source organism: Chrysotoxum bicinctum (assembly GCA_911387755.1). Lineage (NCBI taxonomy): Eukaryota > Metazoa > Arthropoda > Insecta > Diptera > Syrphidae > Chrysotoxum > Chrysotoxum bicinctum. The sequence continues at coordinate 93,111,975 of OU426987.1, forward strand.
TTCTTCTTCTGTCTCGATGATAATATTCAAACTATTGAGTCTGAAAACTCTTTTACATTCAACTTTCGTAAAGCCGATTTTCATCAACTTATTATTCATCTCAACAGCATTAATTTCCACCACTTTATTTACCCTTCTACTCCTATTGACATAGCTCTTTCCTTCTTCTATACCTCATATTCACTTGTCTTGTCCAATCTTCGCATCCTCAGGGGTTCCTCAAGGCAGCCATCTCGGCCCAATCCTATTTGTTCTTGCCATCAATGACGTAAGTAACATCATTTCCTTCTCTGATATCTCCATCTATGCTGACGACATTAAAATAATCAAAACAATCGCATCTTCTCAAGACTCTTCGCTTCTCCAACATGACCTAAACACTTTTTTTACTTGGTGCAATAAAAACTTTCTTGAACTCAATATAAAAAAATGTCAGTTTATTATAACTTTCTCCCGTAAACGTTTACCTTCAATTCCTCGAACCTATTATTTCCGTAACATACCTGTCCCTATTGTTTCCTCAATTACAGACCTTGGGGTAATATGTGATAAAGAGCTAAATTTTCGCTCTCATATTGATCATATACTTGCGAAAGCTAATTCTTCTCTTGGCCTTATCAAGCGTTGGTCTAAGGAATTTAACGATCCATTTGTTACTAGATCTTTATACGTCACATTTGTCAAACCCATCCTTGAATATGCTAGTCAGATTTGGTCACACTTCCTCATCACTCACTCATATAGAATTGAAGCAGTACAACGAAGATTTCTTCGTTTTGCTTTGCGCAATTTGCCTTGGTCCGATCCCTTTATCTTACAATTGATCAACCTACATACCCTTGCTCAACGTCGTCATATCGCCGATATAGTATTCGTCCACCAACTTATCACTGGTATCATTGACTCTCCGACCTTGCTTGAATTAATAATTTTTAATACTCGTACAAAACCGCGTCATTTACGTTCCGTCCCCTTTTTTCACCTCCTTACACACCGCACCAACTACGGACACTTCAACGCAACCTCCAGATTATTACGTTCAGCCAACTCTGTTCAAGATATTTTTGATTTTTCCCTCAATTCTGCATCCCTTAGAAGAATTTTGTCCCAAACCCCTCACTAATCCTTCTTACCATTTTAGTTTTAAGCTATTATTAAGTCTTAATTATATGATAATTAATAAAACGCTAATTCTTTCGACGTTAACCTCAGTTCTGTATCAAGCCAAATAAAATAAATTAATAATAAATTTTACTCCCTTTATTATGTTTAAGTATAGATTTAAGAATATTATGTCTAGCTTTAAGTTCTGCTTGTATTAAACCTATAATAAATAAATAAATGTTCGCTCCGAGCTCTCCCTTTAGCCTAGCCAGTGTCTGCTACATGGAGCTACGATCCTGGCCATGTCTTGCATGGGTCTGCAATTCTGCATACCAAATCAAGTGTTCGGGATTTAATATATTCGACTCGCTAAGAAAAATTGAGAGAATATTGCCTCCGAATCCGAACTGAATGTTGACTCTTTCCGCAAATGAGTTACGAAGGGCTGATCCATATACATAGCCAACTCATCCGCCCATACATTCCCATAAATGTCAGAATGACCCGGAACCCAGATAAGAGTGACATTATGGTTAATATTGAGGCTAGCAAGTACATTCCGGCATTCATCGACATTGCTATTCCCGTCTTGGTTTAAATCTTGAGTACCTTGAATACTTTCCAGTAGCACCATAGCCAGTATGTGGCCCTACGATCACTAGTTTGCGCCATTTCTTTTTCGTATTCTTTGTGGCGCAATGCAACGGCTAGGACGTCGTTTCTGCAAGTTAAATTTCAACTTCCATTTATCGCAATATCGCTGAATCTTGTCGAAGCCACGCTGCGAAAGAATTTTTGATGATTCTGACTTTTGGATCTATTCTACATGCCATTAGATCGTCAGCATAGGCAATTGACCTATCGCATTATTAAAGGCACCTGTCAAGGGAAAATTAAGGCGACCGTTAAATAAGAGAAGCGTTCGAGGCGTTGCTCGAATAGTAGCCGTTCTTACTCGTATTAACCGAGGTTCTATTCCTCGGATAGCCAGGGTCGTTCTGAAGAAAAACAAGACACTTCATTTGGAAAGGTCTTAAAACCTTACGACAAATTCTTTGTTTAAAACAACTCTTAAGCTATATCTAACAAATGATAGCTTTCGATTCCGGAATCAATATTCGGCGGTTTTATGGACGCCAGCTGCTGTTAGATTAATCTTCATATTAGCAATGGGTCATCTGGTTCAATCTTGGTAGCTTGTAATTAAGCATTCTGGCTTTGTGGTGTCCTCTGTTTTCAAGTTATCCAAATTTCCTGGTATTTACGGTCGGCGCTCGACTTTCATCAGTTAAAAATATGTTAATTAATAAAATATTATGTGAGATCGACAGGCACTACACCCCTGGTGGCTTTCGCACTGGTTGAGCAGTAGGAAGAATGTCCCTGGTTGCAATAGTTTGCTCAAGAGATCAGCAGTTACTGAAGCCCTTGGTTACAATTAAGATGTTCTACGATCTAAGACTCTATTACCAAGGGTGGGGGAAGTCTGATGATATAACTGTTCAAACTATCAAATGAACAAATCAAGTTAACTATTGTCTGACTATGACGCCAACACGGATGGAAAGGGTCCCGTTCCTGTTTTGCAGTAAATCTTATGGATATTTCATTTAGAAAGTATGTGTGAAATGAGTGGTATCGAATGCTAATAATAATTTGTATGACGTCTCTTTTTCATGTTGATTGTTAATTGTATTGCAGGAATGACCATTCTTGTTGGGCCAGATAACGTGGCTCTCGACTACGGCTCCGGCTGCAGCTGCGGCTGCGACTGTAGTATTTAAGGTAATAACATAAATTTAAATGAGTAGACCATGGAACGCTTCGTTACAATAAAACAATTAAATCATTTGCACATGCTGTTCAACGCTATAACTCTCCATGTTGATTTGGCAAAACAGAATGAATAAATGACAGCCAATTTGACAGATGTAGCTTCAGCAATATGGCCACTATCACCTCTCAAATCGCTATTGGAAAACATTTAGACGCTAAGTGACGCAAATGATATTAAGAAGTATGTGTGCAAAATGTCGTATTTGACGTTATGTTTGCTGCGAATAGAGTTATAGTAGATTTTCGTTAAGATTTAGGACTTAACGTGAATTACATTGAAAATCGACTTCAATTGAATTGAAATTGGTTCAAGGGTTAATGGAAGTGCTGAAATTTACGAATATATATTCATGATTTTGCTATTAATGGACCACCATTTTAAATAGTGAATCATAAAGAAGCACGTTATTTTATTTCTTTTGTAGAGTTGTCATTTGTCAATCAATACGGAATTAATCCGCAAAGAAAATTTAATTGATTGAAAGTGTCGCTTATTTAACTCCAGGGAACTTACACCTATTAGTAATTAACAAACTCTTATGGATATTTTTTTTTGTTGGGTTAACAGCTATTTAATGATACCCAGTTCACTTCAATGAAGCCTGTTATTTTAAATGACAACACCATGGACTTGGACATGTTATTATTTCTGTTTCATCATATTCAAGATGTATTAATTGATTATTATTATCTGCAAACAAAAAACTCACATCACCTTATTTGATGTTCATAAATTAGCAACAATATAATTATAGCAAATAAATTATTATTATTAATAGTATTATATATCTGCTAGTTCCTTTGTTATTTTTTTTTAGATATTGAATTAGATAAACATGAACCTATCATTCAATAGACAAATATATAATTAATCAATTTTTTTTAATGGATTTTAGTGTGTTAATTAACAAATTATAGTCTGGAATATAGTTCAGTATTAATTTAATAAATCTTCGCTTGCTTATGAAATCTATTATTGGAAAAAATATAAAGATATACAATAAAAAATGCAAACAATTATAAGTCTATTGTTTCATCACTGGAAATCGTAGCGATGTTGATCAAACTTATTGTTTTTTTTTGGCATTGTGACACCCAATTAAAAAGAATGTCTTAACGCTCAAGAACTTACAAACTTAGACGCATTATTGAACACGCCAAAATTCCCAAAGTATCAAATTCAAAAATAATATTCGTTAAAATATTTTGTTATTTAAATCTTTAGAGATGAGTCTAAGGAGTTTAAAATTAAATTTCCAAAAAACTACAAATTAAAACAACTTTTCATAAAAAGACGAGTAAATGAAATATACATTTTATATGCAGATTTTCAAAATTTTGATTTCTCAAAAATGATTTTTTTTAAATCTAAAAAAAAAAATTTTGTGTCAAAATTTTGATATGTTATATTTTTTTTTTTTTGAGTTTCCATCTAAAATTTTTACCGAAAATATTTGGGCCGTCAACAAAACAAACTCTTAAAACAATAATATATATTAATCAAAATAAAATTTCTATTAGTGGTTATTTGGCAGGAACCTTTTAAGACCTAATTCATTTTCCCGTCTATTGAATTCCCAAAACACCTCAAGTAACACTAAATAAAATGGATGACTGAGTCGCACGAACTTGCTCTTACATATGTAAAAGACTAAGAATTTCAAATATGAATGTTATTAAAGAAAAACTGTTCATAAGCATAAAATTAATTTTTTGATAGACTAAAACAACTCCTTAAATATTACAAATATTACCTTATGTAAGAACAGACATTATAAGTCTTTGTAGTGGTTTCTTAAAAAAATAAGCTTTTATACAGGGTGTCTGGTTATTCGTCTGCCATACTTTAGGATGTGATTCTTGGTCATATTCTAAGAAAAAAATTGTTCTACAGTCAAGTCTGATTTTCAACTTTGACATCACTTTTTGACGATTTAAAAAAAGGCTAACTTCGGTGTACCCTGACCCAAGTTAAGGACTTTTTGTCCAAAGGCAGGAGGGTACTTTGAGCACTTATTATGACTGTATTTATGTATGTGTACATAAAATAAGAAATTACTTAAAACTACACAAATTTTTGTTTTATTCAAACCCATTACACCTCAGCACAAGAAATAACTTTTTTTTAATTTTACCTGTTTCAGATTTTCCCAAGTACCTATCGTCGTCGTTCTATGAAAACTCCCTAAGTCCATTTTAAAATAAAATGCACGACTGGATCGCACGAACTTGCTCTTATGTAAAAGTACTTTGGAATTTAAGATACATTTTATAAATGTAAAACATGAATTTAAAATGAAATTGCCGTCTGATTTCTAGAAAAGTATGAATTTATGCAAACAAACTTTAAAAAATCGTTTTATTATTAAATAAATAAATTTTTTATATAAGAAATTTCTTTAAAATTTTTCAAGAAAAAAATGTGGGATGCGAATTTTAAGTATTTATTAATATTGATTTTGGGAAATAATTTCAAAAAATAATCGTTCATAGGTTTTGAAGATATTGATTTTTCAAAAAAAAATTTTTTTCAAAAAAACCCAACAAATAATTTTTCGAATATTTTTAAATACAATATTATTTTAAACTTAGGGGGACTCCTGCTGAAAATTTTTGGTTAAAATCGTTAGAGCCGTTAATGAGAAAGTCGAAAATCAAAAAAACGGTTCTATGACAGGTACCGTTAATAACATTTTCCCCCAAATTTTTTTTTTACCAAAACGTAGTCCATCACACCTAATTTTTTTTATCAAAATCGTTAGAGCCGTTTTCGAGATAAATAAGATTTTGCATTACGGGTGTATGGGGGATACCCTTAGTTTTGGGGCTAAAAAAAAAATTCAATTTTTCCTCTAGGGAATCACCAAAGACCCTTAACTACCGAGATTGAAAGAAATAGGTCCAGTGGCTTAGGCTGTAGTGAGAGGTACAGACATACAGACACACTGAAACATGTTTTTTGTGTACTAAATTTTCCTTAAAATTTTTATAAAAAAAATTGTTACACAAATTGTTAGTATTTAATAAAATACATTTTAAAACGTAATTTAAAAATTTAATCGTGTATCGGTTTTCAAGATATCGAATTTTCAAAAAAAAAAATTGTATTATTTTTTTAAAAATCCAAAAACTATTTTTTCGAAAAAAATTTTAGTTTATATTTTTTAAAATGCAAAGGAGCTCCTGCATAAAAATTTCAGTAAAAATCGTTAGAGCCGTTGGTGAGAAAATCGAAAATCAAAAAAACCGTTCTATGACAGGTACCCCTAATAACATTTCCCCCCAAATTTTTTTTTCACCAAAATATAGTCCATGTCCATAATATCACACTTAATTTTTTTTTTTATCAAAATCGTTAGAGCCGTTTTTGAGATAAATAAGATTTTGCATTACGGATGTATGGGGGGTACCCTTAGTTTTGGGGCTAAAAAAAAAATTTCAATTTTTCCTCTAGGGAATCACCAAAGACCCTTAACTACCGAGATTGAAAGAAATAGGTCCAGTGGCTTAGGCTGTAGTGAGAGGTACAGACATACAGACACACTGAAACATGTTTTTTGTGTACTAAATTTTCCTTAAAATTTTTATAAAAAAAATTGTTACACAAATTGTTAGTATTTAATAAAATACATTTTAAAACGTAATTTAAAAATTTAATCGTGTATCGGTTTTCAAGATATCGAATTTTTAAAAAAAAATTGCATTATTTTTTTAAAAATCCAAAAACTATTTTTTCGAAAAAATTATTTTATTTCATTATTTTTTAAAATGCAAAGGAGCTCCTGCATAAACATTTCGGTAAAAATCGTTAGAGCCGTTGGTGAGCAAATCGAAATTCAAAAAAACGGTTCTATGACAGGTACCCCTAATAACATTTCCCCCCAAATTTTTTTTCGACCAAAATGTAGTCCATGTCCATAATATCACACTTAATTTTTTTTATCAAAATCGTTAGAGCCGTTTTCGAGATAAATAAGATTTTGCATTACGGGTGTATGGGGGGTACCCCTAATTTTTGAGCTAAAAAAAAATTTCAATTTCTCCTCTAGGGAATCACCGAAGACCCTTAAGTCCCGAGTTTGAAGAAAATACCTCCAGTAGTTAAGGCTGTAGTTCGAGGTACAGACATACAGACATACAGACATACAGCCATACAGACAGACAGACGGAATTGCCGGACCAACTTTTTCCGTCTTCGCTATCATCGTAATGTCAACTTTGATCAAAATCTCGAGTTCGATTTTTTTTCCAAATGCAGAACTTGCCCTATAGTACCTATATCGCAAGTAAAAAATGTGATTCAATTCTTATTTAATTAATTTCGGATAAACCATTTGCAAAAAATTTTATTGCACAATGGCAACGCCAAACCAATTCTACAATTGAAGCCTGAGATCGTGCTATTCTGATAATTTTTGGATTTTTTTATATTAATTTCCAAGTTTAAAAGCAAATATCTCAAAACACAAAAAATGGACTTAGGGAGTTTTCATAGAACGACGACGCTATCATAAAATGTATGGGTTTTTGGGTGCACTTATTAATGAGTTTTTTTTTTTATTATTGTTTTGTTCATCAGGTAAAAACAAGAAAACTTTATGTTTATTACGCATTTTTTGAAAAAAAATTACCTCAAAGTCAAAATTTTGGTCGGGCAAGAAAAATTGAATACCATTTAAAATTGAATATCTGGCAACCCTAAAAATATATCAGCTCAATTTAAACGTAGTTTTAGAGGTCAGTGTTTCGTCTAAAAAAAATTTCAAATTGAGGCCCCATTAGTACTGACAGAGAAATTACCCTTAACATGGGTCTGGGTACACCGAAGTTAACACTTTTTTAAACTGTCAAAAAGTGATGTCATAGTTGAAAATCAGACTTTACTATGGAACAATTTTTTTCTTAGAGTGAATCACATCCTAAAGTATGGGAGACGAATTACCGGACACCCTGTATAAAAAAATTTTAAAACATTTTTAAGAAAAAAATTTGGTAAACCAATTTAAAGTTTTTATTATTGTTCGAATAAAAATTAAATTTACAAAACAAAAATATTGAGCCGTTTCCGAGATATTGAATTTAAAAAAAAAAAAGTAGATTTTTCTTAAATTAAAAAAAATTATATCTTTTTTAAAGTTTTGAAATGCAATGTTTTTGAAACTTTCTAGAAACTTCTCTCTAAAAAATTTCATTAAAATTTAAGGAGAAATTCAAAATTTAAAAAAATCGTGTTATGGTAGGTACAGTCAGGAATATCTTGTTTTCAATTTTTTTTTATTAAATTATAGATCTTAAAAATTAATCGAAAGAAAACAAATTTAAGCAAAATTTTCGGAACCGTTTTCGAGAAAATTACGATTTTCGGAAACCATTTTTTGATATTTGTACGGAGAGTACCGTTATTTTTAGGTTAAATAATTCCTTTTTTTTCATATCATGTAGATTATTTTAAGAAACTTTTACTTACCAAGTTTTAAAAAAAATCGAGCATGGGGTTTTCGAAATATTGAGTTTTCAAAAAAAAAACAATTTGAAATTTTTTTTAAAAATGCAAAAAAGAATTTTTTGAAAATTTGAATACACAATAATATTAAAACTGCTGGGGAGTCTTAACATAAAAATAAAGATCAAAATCGGTTGTACCGTTTTTGAGGAAATCAAAAACCAAAAATATGGTTCCAAGGGAGGTACCAAAAAAAAAAAAAAATTTTTTTGAATTTTTTGTCAACCATTACCTAGGTTTAACTAAATGAAATTTTATGAATTTAAAAAAAAAAAATATGTGGAACAGTTTTTGAGATAAAAAAGAGAATTTATAAAATTTCGAAAAAAAATTCGTATGACAGGTATCTACCGTTATTTTTCCGGGGGAAAAAAATTAAAACCCATATCTACTAAATTTGAAGAAAATCGGCGGAGCCGTTTAGCTGTAATCGAACAGACAGACAGACAGAATTGCAAGTCCCACTTTTTTGGTCTTTGCTATCATCGTAATGTCAACTTTGATCAAAATCTCGAGGTCGATTTTTTTTACGAATGCATAACTTGCCGTATAGTAGAGTAAGGTCGGGTAATGTGGAGTAGGCGGTTAATGTGGACCCCTGCATTTCTCTTTTTCCTGAGAGAGTAAGAGATCTGTTATTGCTTATACACTATAGTTCTCTTATATATATGTAGATTTAAATCTTTCATTGCCACGTGTTCAAGAGCTGTTGATTTTGGGTAGTGTAGTGACATGATTTTTGTTTTGGTGTGTGGTCGATGTAATTTTTTGCTGCGCGTTAAATGTTTATACTTAAAAAAATAAAGGCTGAATTTTAAAAAGTGTTTCTTATTCGCGTTTCTAATATATTGTTTTATATTACATAAGGTAAGTTTTACTGTTTTGCTTTATTTTTTTTACAAATAAATTAGATTTTTTAACTTTATATACCTGTCGGCTAATGTGGAGTAGGCACAGGCGGGCAAAGTGGAGTAGTGATCCACATTAGCCACCTGTTTTTGTAGAGGTCTAATCTTATGCAAATATTATAGATTCATCTAAAAATGCCGAAAAAGGGAATCCAAGTAAGAAAGTGGGACCATTCTGGGATGGAAAAGGCACTTCTTGTTATCAAAAATAAAGAAATGGGTGTGAAGCTTGCTTCCAAAACATATAACGTTCCAAAAACAACGTTGCAACGTATGGCACGATCCGGTAAGCCTATTAGTGATATTTTGTCCACTCCCTTGGGTCCATAACCGATTTTAAGTAATGTAATAGAAGAAGAGCTCGTAAAATATTTGCATGAAATGGAAAACCGTTTCTGGGGTTTAACAAGGAGCGATGTCCGAAGTCTGGCTTTTCAAATGGCTCAAAAAAATAATATCCCCAACAAGTTTTCGCTATTGCATTAAGCTGCAGGAAAAACCTGGCTGCATGGCTTTTTGAAAAGACACAAAAATGATCTAAGCTTTCGGGTACCAACAGGCACTTCTATCGATAGAGCTAAGGGTTTTAAAAAAGAAAGCGTAAGCAAATGTTTCGATATTTTGGAAGGGGTTTATGAAAAATATAACTTCCCAGCATCCAGGATATGGAATTTGGATGCAACTGGTCTAACGATAATTCAAAGCAAGCAGCCACAGGTTTTAGCGAAGAAAGGAAAAAGGCAAATAGGGGCTTTGACGTCAGCAGAACGTGGTTCTCTGGTAACTGTTATCAATTCATCAATTGTATTAGCGCAGGTGGAAATTTTATTCCACCATATTTTGTATTTCCAAGAAAAAGACAAAGCCCACTCTACATGAATAACGCTCCTGCAGACTCCAAGTCCACTTTCCATATTTCTGGATGGACTCAGCTGCCCATTTTTACGGAGTGGTTCAGGCATTTCCTGGAGTTTTCCAAGCCTTCAGAAGAGCAGCCAGTTCTTTTAATTTTAGACAGTCACTACAGCCATACCAGAAACCTGGAAGTAATTGACCTGGCGCGTAAAAATTTTGTTATAATCATTTCCCTACCCCCACATTGTACCCATAAGATGCTACCTTTGGATGGACATTCATGGGGCCTCTTAAGACGTACTATAATGAAGAAGTCCGACGATTTATGAGAGAGGCTGGGCGAAAAGTGGCTTTAGGTGATATAGCTCAACTATTCAAAAACGCCTACCTTAAAGTACAAACAGGCCAGGTTGCAGTTAGTGGATTCAAATGCAGAGGAATTTTTCCCTTCAATAGGAATATTTTCTCGGAGGCTGAAGTTTCTCCCCCTCCAAAACTAAGAAGGGTGGTCACCACAAACAGGGGAAGAAAAACTGAAGCCGCAATTTTAACTGTTTCACCGTATAAGAATCAGTTGCAAGAAAGTCTTAATAAACTTCGAAAGCCTGGTAAAATTGAAACTTGTAAGAACCCAACTGTAAAAGAGCAAGCAAAAAATGAAAAACCACAAAAAATTAAAAAGCAAAAGTTAGCTTTAACTAACACCCAGCTAAATAAACCATCTACACCCAAAGAAAAACCTGTGTAAAATTAACCTAAATCGGGGTATAAACTAAGTAACTTCTAGGGCCGTTTTGAACTTGGTAAATTCTAACATAAGATACCTTAAATTGATAAGGCAAAACAAATTTGTTAGGAACTGTCTAAATAGGTAAATTTATGCAAGTTTATCTATGGAATATTATCTTAAACCTTTTTTGAATAAAGCTTGACAACTAAGTAAATTTACCATAGTTCTTTGACTAAATTAAGCTTTCAGATAGGGTAAATCTAGCAGGAATAAGATAATTTTTACCTAGTTTCTAACATAATTATCAAATATTCTTAGCCTAGGTACTAAGGCAAACCAAGGACATTTTACCTAGTTATGTGCATAAATTATGATATCGACTAGGTTAAATTACCATATGTCTTGGGCTAAATGAAGCTTTCAGATAAGCTAAATCTAGCAGGAATAAGGTAATTTTTACCTAGTTTCTAACATAATTATCAAGCATTTTTAGCCTAGGTACTAAGGCAAACCAAGGACATTTTACCAAGTTATGTGCATAAATTATGATATCGACTAGGTTAAATTACCATATGTCTTGGGCTAAATGAAGCTTTCAGATAAGCTAAATCTAGCAGGAATAAGATAATTTTTACCTAGTTTCTAACATAATTATCAAGCATTCTTAGCCTAGGTACTAAGGCAAACCAAGGACATTTTACCAAGTTATGTGCATAAATTATGATATCGACTAGGTTAAATTACCATATGTCTTGGGCTAAATGAAGCTTTCAGATAAGCTAAATCTAGCAGGAATAAGATAATTTTTACCTAGTTTCTAACATAATTATCAAGCATTTTTAGCCTAGGTACTAAGGCAAACCAAGGACATTTTACCAAGTTATGTGCATAAATTATGATATCGACTAGGTTAAATTACCATATGTCTTGGGCTAAATGAAGCTTTCAGATAAGCTAAATCTAGCAGGAATAAGATAATTTTTACCTAGTTTCTAACATAATTATCAAGCATTCTTAGCCTAGGTACTAAGGCAAACCAAGGACATTTTACCAAGTTATGTGCATAAATTATGATATCGACTAGGTTAAATTACCATATGTCTTGGGCTAAATGAAGCTTTCAGATAAGCTAAATCTAGCAGGAATAAGATAATTTTTACCTAGTTTCTAACATAATTATCAAGCATTCTTAGCCTAGGTACTAAGGCAAACCAAGGACATTTTACCAAGTTATGTGCATAAATTATGATATCGACTAGGTTAAATTACCATATGTCTTGGGCTAAATGAAGCTTTCAGATAAGCTAAATCTAGCAGGAATAAGATAATTTTTACCTAGTTTCTAACATAATTATCAAGCATTCTTAGCCTAGGTACTAAGGCAAACCAAGGACATTTTACCAAGTTATGTGCATAAATTATGATATCGACTAGGTTAAATTACCATATGTCTTGGGCTAAATGAAGCTTTCAGATAAGCTAAATCTAGCAGGAATAAGATAATTTTTACCTAGTTTCTAACATAATTATCAAGCATTCTTAGCCTAGGTACTAAGGCAAACCAAGGACATTTTACCAAGTTATGTGCATAAATTATGATATCGACTAGGTTAAATTACCATATGTCTTGGGCTAAATGAAGCTTTCAGATAAGCTAAATCTAGCAGGAATAAGATAATTTTTACCTAGTTTCTAACATAATTATCAAACATTCTTACCCTAGGTACTAGGGTAAACCAAATACATTTTACCAACTTATGTGCCTAAATCAGCTAAGAAAACTCCCATATTTCCTTTTATCAAAAAATTTGAACAAAAATAAACGAAACATTTTAATTTTGTTTTCAAACTTTTATTTATGTATCTTTAAATTGTTTTTTTTTTTTTTATAAAAAGAAATAAAGGAACATGAAGCATTCAAATTCTGACGATTTCATACAATACCTAATTGCTTAAATTACTATGACAATGATACATGTTATTCAAATGCTTATACATTTTTTTAAAGAATTTAAACAAAAAAGAAAACCAATAACATAATCGGTTATAATAATAGAATGTTAAATAAAATTTTACTCTTTTTTACAAAATTAGACATTTACGAATTATAGTAAAAAATATATAAAATTGAAAAAGTCTAGACAAGTTTATTTTTGTTGGATATCTGTATTTGGCTACGTCCACAATTTTGAGCTTTCTGGGTTATTAATGTGGTTTTTGAGCTGAAGTCTAATTTTGATTTACATGTAAATTTAAGAAAAAAATACAGAAGAGAGCTAATTTTCATTACACGTTGCAGAAGATAATAGGCAATCATTTATTAAAGCTCGTTAGGGAATCAATAAGGACGTGAAGTTATGTATTTTGAAAGTTGTTATTCTTGTGTACTTCAATTATTACAATAATTACATACAGTGGATCAAAAAAGAAATCGGACATACAAGTTTTGTCTCTTTAAATCAAAAAATAAAATTGATGAAGGTTTGAAAATAGCGTATTTATACATCTATACATAGTTTTTACTATAAACTCTGCATATTTAGCAAAAATTACAGTTTTATTAACAAATTGTTATCGAAATTTAATTTAAAAGAAAATAATCGCAAATTTAATATCAAAAAAGAAATCGGACACTCTGTGGTATACTCATTTTTTTTTGTTTTTAACGGGACAAATATAATACTTTTAGGTTCTTGAAATTCCGTTACATATGTCAGAGGCTTATTCGATTTGAATTGTATGTGTTATTATTAATAAGGTCAATATGGAAGAGCAATATTGATATACAACGATAGAAGTGCGAAAAATAGTGATAAAACATTTTTAAAAAAGTAACTCTGTACGTGCTATTGCAGAAATTGTAAAAAGAAGCAAGTCTACGGTAGGAGACATCATAAAAAGATTCAAAAAAACAAAATCTGTTGAAAATTTACAAAAATTTTGAAGACCAAAAAAGTTTACTGCAGGCGATGAACGTTGGATATTGTAATAAGCTAAAAAATAAACCCAAAATAAGTGCACCAAAGTTGACGGCGGAGGTAAGGAAATACTTGCAATAAGATGTTAACCCTGAAACCGTAAAAACAGTGCTGCAAAAAAGTAATTTTCATGGAAGAGTGGGAAGAAAAAAAACTTTTATCAACAAGAAAAATTGAATCAAGAGAAATAGTTTATATGTTTATAGTTTATTATGGATTCGTGTTTTGTCTCTGACGAGAATAAATTTTATAAAAACAGAGAACAAAACACGAGTCCAGAATGACAAATCCGTCTTTTGGTAGCTCCTTATACTCGTAAACTATTTCTCTTGATTCAATTTTCTTGTTGATAAAAGTTTTTTTTCTTCCCACTCTTCCATGAAAATTACTTTTTTGCAGCACTGTTTTTACGGTTTCAGGGTTGACATCTTATTAATAAAACTGTAATTTTTGCTAAATATCCAGATTTTATAGTAAAAACTATGTATAAATGCAGAAATACGCTATTTTCAAACCTTCATCAATTTTATTTTGTGATTTAAAGAGACAAAACTTGTATGTCCGATTTCTTTTTTGATCCACTGTAATTAAAACAGGTTTTGTATTATTATGTCTTTTTTTTACACATTACAAATATAATATGGATAAACAGGTTTTAAAATATCAGTAATAAATGTGAAATCGATAAAAAAAATTTATAATTATATATAATTTATTTTAATTTATTTAGTTTTCGACAAAGTTTTAAACACAACATTAATTTTAAATTTAATCGTAAGCGACGCGTTTCGGATCTTATGCATCCATCTTCGGGCTTGACTTCTCACTTGAGTAGTCAAGCCCGAAGATGGATGCATAAGATCCGAAACGCGTCGCTTACGATTAAATTTAAAATTAATGTTGTGTTTAAAACTTTGTCGAAAACTAAATAAATTAAAATAAATTATATATAATTATAAAATTTTTTTATCGATTTCACATTTATTACTAATAAACACACAACATGGAGACTACTAAACCAAATAATTTAAAATATCAATTAACATGTTCTTTGGCCATCAATAACAAATATGAATATTTACGTTTGATGATTCAAAGAATGCTTTTACTTTGTAAACCGATAATGCCGCTCAAATCGCTCAATACTCAAATAGGTATTTTGATTTTTTAATTACAAACTAATATTTGAATGGATAGTCGATATGAAACTTAAAAATTACTTAAGAATTAAATTAAATCTGTAAAACACCAATATTGACAGAGAAAAGAATTTTGTAAATAGACCCTTTAAAGCTCAAAATTACGGATGCCTCAAAGGTATTTGTAGAGACTTAATATTGTTAGATATAATTATATTTTTTTTGAGCATAATCATACTCATTCTCAGGTCTTTATTCGACAAAATAATTAATTTGCTAATATTAATGACTCAACGTCCCTTACGAAAGTCTTAACAGAAGGTATTTTCTCATCTTCTTCAATTTCAAAGCAGAATATTTGGAAAAATGTCCAAACGGACATGCATTGTTTGGGGTATTCAATATTTAATACGTAAATAAATTTAAAATAGAGATCGATGCAGTCTAAATACGACTGCATTTCAAACTTAACATTATCTATTGAAACATAAAAACTGTGGAACTTGAATTTCTCACCAACACATATAATTATCGGTTGCATATTAGTTCCCATTTCAGCATATTCTTTCCTTTTTAAATCTAAGATTGAGTCGATGTGAGCAGCATTATCTATTTCCAATGTAAAGGTATTCTTCGAATCCTCTATAGTAAATTTTTTCACTTTTCCAGTGAAGCGCCTCGATGTTGGTGGCAAAAGCCCATGTAAAAGGTTAACAAAGGCTATGTTGACATTATCTAATAGTAAAAGTATCGATTAATTATTTATCTTAAATAATATAATGTCTTTAACCTACCGATGTCTAATTCCGAAATGTTGGCCTTTAATTCCTTAAAATATATTTTAAGAAAATTAGCTTTAAGCCTTTCGGAGAATAGATCCAAGGCGATGTTGCAGAATTTTTCCCACTTTTCAAAGTTAAATTTCTTATCCGGTTTTAAAAACGTGAAGTCCATATTGATCTAAAAATATACAAAGAGAAAGATTTGCTATAGGTAAGGTTTATTTTCTTCATATTAAAAGCTATCTTACCAATTCTTGCGCTCTGGAATACCTGTAGAGTGGCCAATCTTGCAAAATTTGGAAAATGGTTTTGTCCTTATTCTCTATTATACTTTTCCTGCGGAATTCTTTAGTAGTATTCCATTGCTCAATTACCGATTCCCAGTTTCTGTTATGCTTAAGTTCGTTCCAAACCTTTTGAAGTTCAGCCTCGGTCAACGATCCAACTACTGAGGTACATTCTGAAAATAATTTATTTGAATCCGAAAATTTATATAATAAAATTTTATTTTATTTTATATGAAAAAAAATAATTTTTACTTTAAATACAAGAAAAGAATTTTTAGAATCAACGCCGTTTTAAAAATTTCTTTTGTTTTTAACTAGTTACTAATGAATGTTTGTCCATGTTTTATTCTGTTTTATCTTATTCAAAGAAATTTTTAATTTTTTGCCAAAGTAAACTATCTATACCCACCTTCGGTGTTATTCAAACCTTCGTTAGGTTTAGGTTTTTTTGTTGGAATATCATCTTTAAACAATTTTCCCAATGATTTTCTCTGGCCTCTATACCTATCATACAGTTTTCCCTTTGGAGGAATTTTATTTTTTCCTGGTGTAAAGTAAGTGCTCTGAAAATTATTTGTTTTGTTTACAACCATGTTGGATTTAAGAATATAAAATAAACTTACCACATGTTCATTTGGAAAAATTTTTATGATTTCATGGGCTAACATTTCACACCTTTTCACACTAATTTTTTTTCCATTTTCCGTGAAATGCTGAATGACTTTATGTACAAGATTAGTTCGATCGTCTGGCGTTAGCTGAAGGTTTTTCTTGTACGAAGAAATGATGCTTTTGCCTTGCTCCGTTGAATTGAGAATTTCAAATGTTGTGTTCTAAAGTATGTATTAAAAAAAAATACATCTGATTTACCAAACCAATTGAAAAGGAAATTATGATATATTTCTATCTATATAATTTACAGATATACATATATATTTGTATTAAATTTCTATAAGAGTCAAGTCTCGATAGGAATTATGTAATATCAACTTGGAGGACTCCTAGCGTCCCCAACCATGTCTTGTCGTGTTCAGACCCTAATAGATCACTTTTGTAAAGTCCGGTATCTCTATCGAGGCTTGACTCTTTTAGAAATTTAATGAGTACGAAATGCGTTATTTAAAGGATTAGCCTCGATTAGCTCTCTTTAAAATCAAAAAATTAAGTATCATTTCAATATACCTATACGGGAGAAATACTAAAATAGATTTTGAATCTAAAAGTTGTTAAATTTTAACATTGAATATTGCATTTTTATTATTTCAGACAAAAAGTAACAACCTAGATTGAGTATGATCTTGGAAAACCAAGACTAAATAAGACCGAAACTTTTCTTGCATTGTATTCAACTATCTCTTGGATTCTTTCCAAGATTAAAAACAGATATTAAAACCTTTTCTAAATTTAAAGCTAAAATATAATACATACATATTATGTACTTACATCATTTTCGGGGGCGTTGGATCCAACAGGACTATCAATATTATCTAACCAAGTTCCTATTTTTGTTGTGTTTTGGGGTGTAATACATAAATTATAAATGCCCTAATAAAATGAAAAATAGAAGAGTGGAATAATATATGTAAAGAAAATGCACGATATATATATTTCAAAAGCATTCTTATTTATTCAGTACTTACATTATCGTTTTGCCAGATATTTAATTTGTTCTCGAATACAATTTTTAAACCAAGTTCATTCAAACCGCAGAAGAGCTCATCTATATGTCGTTCCTTCATATGTTTTAAAGCTTCCGTCGTGATATTCTTACCTGGGTAAAATATTAAAAAATTTAAGCACCTTAAAAAGACGAATCTCGATGAATTCTTATTTTCAAAAGCTTGTATGGCACAAATTCAGGTTTTTAACGAAATTCTAAAAGCTCACAAAACATCAAAATTTTAATGCTTAGAATTAAATAAAATTGTTTTGATAATACACACTTGTTAACATAATTTAAACGATTTTCTTTTATACATTTACAGCATTATGAAACTTAAAATTTTGTTAGTATAGAATATTGTATAACCCGAATTTGTAAATACAGAATAAAGACATGGATACGAGTATATATATATTTACAGCCATAGACATACAGTGATCCACAAAAGTCTGCGTACAAGAAAGATATTTTTTAAAAATTGCTGTTATTCACAAATGTAAAGTGAATTATTTAAAAAAAAAGGTATTTTTCATTAAAAGAAATTTACCACGTTTTTATTGTCAACAAAAAAAAATATTCGTATCACAAAAAATTAATAAAAACAAAATAAACCTCTGAAATTCTTCCACAAAAATCTGCGTACAGGTGAATATTTCTTGCATTACACTCTCTTTAAGTATCGATAAATTTGTTTCTGCATAATATGATTGTTTCTTTATTTTTAATCGTTCTAAACGCGTATTGCAAATCATTGTCTTTGGTTTTTTTTTGTTTTTAAAGCAAA
Source organism: Chrysotoxum bicinctum (assembly GCA_911387755.1). NCBI lineage: Eukaryota > Metazoa > Arthropoda > Insecta > Diptera > Syrphidae > Chrysotoxum > Chrysotoxum bicinctum. The sequence goes on from OU426987.1 coordinate 93,130,544, forward strand.
AAATGGCAAATAAAGAGTTAAGTTTGAGTGAGCGGCAGTTGATTTATTAATCTTTACGTTAAACAAAAAAAGTCGTATGGTGAAATATCAAAAATAACCTGAAGAGCTCGGTCAACGATACAGAGAACGGTAGATCGCTTTAGAAACGCAGGACAGATGAAATCGGAGACAAGATAAGGCCGACCTTCGAAGCTCTTCGAAAGGGATAAGCGTGTGATCAAGCGAATGGTGGAGCAAGATCACTTTATAACGGCTAAGACGATAAGCACACGGCTCGAAATATATAACAATACAGTGCATCCAGAAACGGTAAGAAGAGCTATTGTTCAAGAGGGGTTTAATTCACGCACACCCAGGAAAAAACCATTGGTCAGTAAAATAAAGAGAAAGAAACGGCTATCATTTGCAAAAGAGTATGTTAACAAGCCTCCGGACTTCTGGCGTAAGGTTATATTCTCCAGCGAATCAAAATACAACATTTTTGGTTCTGACGGTCGTTTGAGGGTGTGGCGACGACCAGACAATGCTCCTAATCCCAGATACACAATTAAGACTGCCAAGCACGGTGTTATGGTTTGGGGCTGTATGGCGTCTTCAAAAGTCAGTAAGCTGGAAGTAATAGAAGGATCAATGGATCAATATGTGTATATCGTTATCCTCAAAAGAAATTTGAAAACAAGTGCTGAAATTCTGGGTATATCCAATGACTATTACTATTACCCCAAACATACCGCCCATAATCGCGCATGTGGCTGGCATATAACACTCCCCACCTGCTACAAACCCCATCACAGAGTCCAGATATTAACCCTATCGAGCACTGCTGGGATGAAATGGAAAAAAAGATCCGAACCCACGATATCCGCAAAAAGGCGCAGTTAAAAGAAGCCTTGTTGCTTGAATGGTATAAGATCAATAGTTCTTATACAGAAAAACTGCTAGGGTCAATGCAAAACCGTTTGAAAGAAGTTATAAGGCTAAAAGGGTATCCGACCAAATATTAACAGCGAAAGTAGTACACAAAAATAATTATTTGTCTATATTAACTAACTTTTTTCAATTTCTGTTACAGCTGTACGCAGACTTTTGTGGAAGAATTTCAGAAGTTTTCTTTTGTTGTTATTAATTTCTTCTTGTTATGTTATGTTATGTTATAAAAACCTTGTACATTTCTTTATTAAATAAAATGCACGACTGGGTCGCACGAACTTGCTCCTATGTAATAGACTAGGAATTTTAAAAACGAATGTTATTAGAGAAAACTGTTCATAAGGATCAAATTATTTTTACTTGCGATATACATAGGTACTATAGGGCAAGTTCTGCATTTGGAAAAAAAATCGAACTCGAGATTTTGATCAAAGTTGACATTACGATGATAGCGAAGACGAAAAAAGTGGGTCTGACAATTCCGTCTGTCTGTCTGTATGTCTGTATGTCTGTATGTCTGTATGTCTGTACCTCGAACTACAGCCTAAACTACCGGACATATTTTCTTCAAACTCGGTAGTTAAGGGTTTTCGGTGATTCCCTAGAGGAAAAATTGAAATTTTTTTTTTAGCTCCAAAACTAAGGGTACCCCCCATACACCCGTAATGCAAAATCTTATTTATCTCGAAAACGGCTCTAACGATTTTGATAAAAAAAATTAAGTGTGATATTATGGACATGGACTACATTTTGGTCAAAAAAAATTTTGGGGCAAAATGTTATTAGGGGTACCTGCCATAGACTCGTTTTTTTGATTTTCGACTTTCTCATTAACGGCTCTAATGATTTTAACCCAAAATTTTTAGCAGGAGTCCCTTTAAGTTTAAAATAATATTGTATATAAAAATATTGGACAAAATATTTGTTGGTTTTTTTTGAAAAAAAAAAAAAAATTTTAAATCAATATCTTCAAAACCTATGAACGATTATTTTTTGAAATTATTTCCTAAAACCAATATTATTAAATACTTAAAATTCGCATCCCACATTTTTTTCTTGAAAAATATTAGAGAAATTTCTTATATAAAAAATTTATTTAATAATAAAACGATTTTTTAAGGTTTATTTGCATAAATTCATACTTTTCCGGAAACCAGACGGCAATTTTATGCATTTGAACATTATTATCTCATTAAATCCATGTTTTATATTTATAAAATGTATCTTAAATTCCAAAGTACTTTTACATAAGAGCAAGTTCGTGCGATCCAGTCGTGCATTTTATTTTAAATTCTTTTAATAGTAAGAGACGAAAACAGAATGCTATGCAAATATGAATTTATGCAAAAACAAAAATTATAAGTCGTTTTAGTGGTTTCTTATTATCTAAAAGCTTTTACATATTAATAAAATTTTTAAAAGATTTTTAAGAAAAAAATTTGGTACGCCAATTTAAAGTTTTTATTATTGTTCGAATAAAAATTTAATTAAAAAAAAAATATTGAGCCGTTTCTGAGATATCGAATTTTCAAAAAAAGAAAAATATAGATTTTTTTTTTCAAAAATTCAAAAAATATTTATTTTAAAGTTTTGAAATGCAATGTGTTTTAGACTTTTTAGAAGCTTCTCTATAAAAAATTTCATTAAGAACCGTTATGTGGATAGTGAGAAATTCAAAATTCGAAAAAATGGTTCTATGGTAGGTACAAGCTGTAATATCTTAATTTCAAATTTTTTTTTAATAAATTAAAGATCATAAAAATTAATTGAAAGAAAAAAAAATTTACCAAAATTCTAGGTGCCGTTTTCGAAAAAAATACGATTTTTGAAAACCATTTTTTTAAATTTTATAACATTTGTATGGTGGGTACCTTTATTTTAAAGTAAAATGAAATTTTTTTTATCACGTCTTGTAGATTATATTGATAAACTTTTATTTATCAAGTTTAAAAAAAATCTAGCATGGGGTTTTCGAAATATTGAGTTTTGAAAAAAAAATTTTGAAGTTTTTTTTAAAAATTCAAAAAAATTTTTTTTGAAAATTTGAATACACAATTCTATTTAAATTTTTGAAGAGCCTTCGCAAAAAAAAATGATCAAAATCGGTGGTACAGTTTTTGAGAAAATCAAAAACAAAAAAAAAGGTTCCCCTCAATAACCATTTTTCGGAAAAATTTTTTCAAGCATTACCTAGCTTTAACTAAACGAAATTTTTTTGTGTTTTTAGTTTTTAAATCTGTTCAACAGTTTTTGAGAAAAAAAAATATTTATAAAATTTCGAAAAAAATTCGTATGGCAGGTACCGTTATTTTTGGTCTTAAAAAAAAAGAAAAAAACGTGTGGGGGTAAAAAATCAAAACCCATATCTACCAAGTTTAAAGAAAATCGGCCCAGCCGTTTAGGCTGTAGTCGCAGCGACAGACAGACAGACAGACAGAATTGCCAGACCCATTTTTTTAGTGTTCGCTATCATCGTAATGTCAACTTTGATCAAAATCTCGAGTTAGATTTTTTTTACGAATACATAACTTGCCTTATAGTACCTATAAGTCGCAAGTAAAAATATTTTTTTTTAAACAAATCACTTTAAATTTGTAAATAACAGCAGTTTTTAAAAATATTTCTTCCTTGTACGCAGACTTTTGTGGATCACTGTATATGTACACACATTTATATGTACATTTAAAAAGCACTAAATGATCTTACCTTTAAAATGTATGTACAATTGGTCATATAGTCCCCATGATTTTAAAACACAAGCTAGATCATCTTCGTCTTGTGGCTCTGATATTGATTGAAAATGTGAATCCATGCTTTGTACTTTTGACTCAAGCATGGTGAGTTTTCCGTCAGAATTAAAAACATAGACTTCTGTTGAATTTGTTTGTAAAGTTGTTTGAGCTGTTGATGATTGCATAGTAATGAAATTGACATTCAGGTTATGTAGTGAAATCCAAGTTAATTTTCTGGCCGCAAATTGAGTATTTGGTTTAGTTTTTAAAAAAAATGTTTTTTCCGAATGAATTCGGCGCCACACAAAATTTTATGTGAGTTGACTGGTGGTCCGTCGAATTCTTTGATAGGTTTGAGATATAACTCGTCAATACTTGATCTTGATGTTATTTGAAATGATAAGTAATGTTCATTAAAAAATGTGTTAATTTTTTGAACGAAAGTATATGGATTATTATTTTCATTCACAAGTATTCTAACGATAAGAAAAAAATGTACATCAATTGCATTTGTAATAGAAATAAACTGGTCTTTTTTGTAAATCGTTCCTAAATATTCAATTTTTTCATAGTGTTTGAATTTTTCATCTAATAAGTTTGAGTGCAAATTATTAAGGTTGTCATTCAAATTAATTATTTCGTCATGAGGTGAGCATTCAAGATAGTTTTCCTTCGGTTTCATAACCTTGTTCGCAAATTTCAACTGAAACTTCAATGCAATTGAGAGCAAAATATTTTTCCGACTGCATGTTACTCTTGCATAAGTTTTAAGCTCCTGGTGTTTTGCCTCAAATAAAAATGACCAATAATTTTTTGGTAGTCCAGAATGTTCAATAATACGTGGGTAATGAACAAGGTTGTGATGCTTTGGTTTTAAAGTATCTCCAAATAATTTTTGATACAACAAGTTATGTTCTTCTATAAGCAATTTAAGTTCACGCAACGTAATATCATCATAATGCGGCAAGAGCAAAGTATCGACCAACTTTATAAAAATAAGAACAAACTCCCAAACTTTATCATTTGCTGAGACTAAATGTCCAACAATCAACGGAAAGTGATGTATGAATGTCCACATTTCCCTTGCTGTAGTACTAAATTTTCTTCTTTTAATGTGTAACGCAGTTATATCTTTGAAAATATTTCCCTTTTCTGTGTCTCCATAGCAAAAAGTTAACTTATAATGATTTAATTCATCTAAAGTAAACACTTTAGTTTTGATATAATGATCTACTACATGCGCAAGGTTATAATGTGCGACTCCTTCAAATATATCATGCATTAAATTGTTGTTTTGTGGCCATTCAAAATCACATCTATTCCTTCAGTTTCTATAGAAATAATCTCTTGAACAAGATTGTTAATTGTCAAATCATTTCCATATGTTTTAATATCATGGGCTTTTATTAAAGCAGCTAGATAAATATCGCTTACTTTGTAATCATTTTCAAATATGGGAATTGAAAAGTATATTCCAGTTATCTTATGAACACCAGTGTGCGATCCTAAAGGATTATTTATCTCGAAGTCGTCTGTGTATAAAAAATATGGTACTAATTTCTTATTTTTATACATTTCCTTTTTTTGTTGCCATAACTTTCCATTAATAAAATTTCCCATTTTTGAAGCTTGATTCTGTCCCTCAAAAAAGTTTGTAAGAACTTCTTGATTTTCTAACTTTTCAAATATTTTTCGAAATTCAAATTTTATATCCATGAGTATACCCTTGTCAATTTTTTCACCCAAAGTGCTTTGTCCATTTATCATTACATTCGTTATTTGTCTGTTTATATCAAATTCTTTAGGTTTTCGGAACAAATCTCGGTTCTGTAAAAAATTTTTGAGTTTATATTCTGAATCTAGTTCCTGAAATACTTCTTTGTATTCCGTTACAACTTTCACTATTTTAGATTTTTCCTCCTCACGCATTTTTGCTACTACGTTGCTCAAATTTTCTAACAGTGGTGATAAAACAAATTTATCGACAGCTAACTGTATTGTAATAACATCTTTTCTAGTAAAATGTGTGGTATTATGAAGGCTTAAAACAAATTCAAGAAGATTGTCTTCAATTTGTCTCCTGGTAATGTATACAGGTATATTAGAAGTTCCTGGTTCGACTTTGTCTTTTTCTAATTGTTCTGTGTTTTTTTTTGTATCAATTATGTTTTGAAGTACATGAGAGGTACTGCAGTCTTCTACTATATTCAAATTTATTTGATCTCCGGATTCACAAAACTTTTTTTCTTCTTTACTTGACTCTTTCATATGAATACTTAAATGTCTTTTATAGACAGAAACTCCTTGAAATATTTGGCGACAAGATTTTTTAAAACATTGCAAATTTCTGCTTTTGTCACAACCATGTAAAACTTTTAAATGTAATATTAATTTATTTAAATCTTGAAATGATTTTGAACAAATAAAGCAAAACATCTGTAAACGAAAGTATATCAAGTATTTATTAGTGTTTTCAGACACAAGAACACATTTGTCATAAGCATGCAGATTAAAAAAAAACTGTATTCCCGAACAAAAAACCATTTTATTTTAAATCAATTAAAATTAAAAATCAGTTAAAAGATGGCAAATAGAATTCAGAAAAGTAAGAACCATTGCGATCGAGCTAATACTTTACCAGACACGGGCCAATATGTTTAGGCATTTTTGAACATTTTCAATAGATAAGTGTATTCTCGAACAAAAAGCCATTTTTCTTAAAATCAATTAAAATGAAAAACGAAAAACGCCACCAGTTAGAGAATGGCAAATAGAAGTCAGAAATGTAAGAACCATTGCGATCGAGCTAATACTGTACTAGACACGGGCCAATATGTTTAGGCATTTTTGAATATTTTCAATAAAAAAGTATATTCTCCAACAAAAAGCCATTTTTTTTAAAATCCATTAAAATGAAAAACGAAAAACGCCACCAGTTAGAGAATGGCAAATAGAATTCAGAAATGTAAGAACCATTGCGATCGAGCTAATACTTTACCAGACACGGGCCAATATGTTTAGGCATTTTTGAACATTTTCAACAGATAAGTGTATTCTCGAACAAAAAGCCATTTTTCTTAAAATCAATTAAAATGAAAAACGAAAAACGCTACCAGTTAGAGAATGGCAAATAGAATTCAGAAAAGTAAGAACCATTACGATCGAGCTAATACTTCACCAGACACGGGCCAATATGTTTAGGCATTTTTGAACATTTTCAATAAAAAAGTGTATTCTCGAACAAAAAGCCATTTTTTTTAAATCCATTAAAATGGAAAACGAAAACTGCAGACAAATAGCATAGAATTAGTACCTATTCAGAATTGCAAAAATCATTCCGATCAATGCAATACTTAACTAAAGACGCCGTAATATGTATATTTAGGGATAAAAATAAATGTTCACAAAAGTCTAGGCACAAACTTTACAAATCGAACAAGCAAAAAAGCAGAAGTAGTAAGCTTTTATTAGCGGGCTACTCAATTCAATGATATGTAGAGTGTTTTATTATTATTTGTACTATAACTTACCTTTAATTTTTTTAATTTTATTTTTTTTTTATTTAATTTTAAAATCCATTAAAATGAAAAACGAAAAACGCCATCAGTTAGAGAATGGCAAATAGAATTCAGAAATGTAAGAACCATTTCGATCGAGCTAATACTGTACTAGACACGGGACAATATGTTTAGGCATTTTTGAATATTTTCAATAAAAAAGTATATTCTACAACAAAAAGCCATTTTTTTTAAAATCCATTAAAATGAAAAACGAAAAACGCCACCAGTTAGAGAATGGAAAATAGAATTCAGAAATGTAAGAACCATTTCGATCGAGCTAATACTGTACTAGACACGGGACAATATGTTTAGGCATTTTTGAATATTTTCAATAAAAAAGTATATTCTACAACAAAAAGCCATTTTTTTTAAAATCCATTAAAATGAAAAACGAAAAACGCCACCAGTTAGAGAATGGCAAATAGAATTCAGAAATGTAAGAACCATTGCGATCGAGCTAATACTTTACCAGACACGGGCCAATATGTTTAGGCATTTTTGAACATTTTCAATAAATAAGTGTATTCTCGAACAAAAAGGCATTTTTTTAAAATCCATTAAAATGAAAAACGAAAAACACCACCAGTTAGAGAATGGCTTTAACTTTTTACTTTTCGCACTGTAGATCCACTATATTTATTTAATTTTTAAATAAAATCACTTCGTTCTTGCCGCGTTAGTTTTAATTCGATGAACTGAACTGAAACGATGACCAATTTAAAGCCATTTTTCTTAAAATCAATTAAAATGAAAAACGAAAAACGCCACCAGTTAGAGAATGGCAAATAGAAGTCAGAAATGTAACAACCATTGCGATCGAGCTAATACTGTACTAGACACGGGCCAATATGTTTAGGCATTTTTGAATATTTTCAATAAAAAAGTATATTCTCCAACAAAAAGCCATTTTTTTAAAAATCCATTAAAATGAAAAACGAAAAACGCCACCAGTTAGAGAATGGCAAATAGAATTCAGAAATGTAAGAACCATTGCGATTGAGCTAATACTTTACCAGACACGGGCCAATATGTTTAGGCATTTTTGAACATTTTCAATAAATAAGTGTATTCTCGAACAAAAAGGCATTTTTTTAAAATCCATTAAAATGAAAAACGAAAAACACCACCAGTTAGAGAATGGCAAATAGAATTCAGAAATGTAAGAACCATTGCGATTGAGCTAATACTTTACCAGACACGGGCCAATATGTTTAGGCATTTTTGAACATTTTCAATAAATAAGTGTATTCTCGAACAAAAAGGCATTTTTTTAAAATCCATTAAAATGAAAAACGAAAAACACCACCAGTTAGAGAATGGCTTTAACTTTTTACTTTTCGCACTGTAGATCCACTATATTTATTTAATTTTTAAACAAAATCACTTCGTTCTTGCCGCGTTAGTTTTAATTCGATGAACTGAACTGAAACGATGACCAATTTAAAACTGTAAATTTATTAGAAGCGAAACGTTGTATTCGTCCATTCGAATACTCGTTGGTTTGTAAAGGAAGGACGCGTTCAGGTTATTCGTTATATTACTGCTGCGTTCATGTTCTTAACAAATCTTGATATTTAATAGTATTCATGCTCCGACAACCATTATTAGCAGGATAGTTTTTTTTAACAAGTAAGAAAATTAGTATGAGTAATAAAATGTAAATATGTAGTGTAAGGAGCTTTTAAATACAAATTGAGTTTTGGGAATAAGTTCTGGAATAAGAAAAACTTAGATGTAGAACTGCTCTTTTGTTTGCCAGTTTATATTAGGCGTGTTTTTTTTGCAAGTCCATATAGAATTGTGTCGCTTAATTTAATAGTGAAGTATCTCCATACAAATGAATTTCGAGATAATAAGGTTTTTGCGAAATGATGAATAGACTAAAAAACAAAATCAATGCGCTTTAGGTTAATATTTTGTATTATTCGTAAAAAGTCCAAGATTATAATAACCTTTACAAATTTTATTAATTATTTTATTAAACGGATTTGTGACTTACTTAATTTTTATAGTTAAATAATAAAATCACTTCAAGAACAAAAAACATTAATTATCGGAAATATAATTCGTATTTGAAGTAGATTCTCTTTTATATTGAAAGATATTAATAAATATAATACCATTAAGCAAAGAAATCCACTTTTAAAAAAAATGGATTTACACCACTTTTATAATGAACGACACAATTGTAGAAAAAAAACGACATCGGGACTAAGCGCTTTACATGCAAATGCAACAACTACTTAAATCTATACAGAGTTAGCTAAGACCAGATAATTTTCGAGAGTTAATCTAAGGCTAGGCGCGCACATTCAATTTTTAATTTCGCAACTGTTTAGTTGCTAAAATGAAACATATGGGCTTATAGGCTAGTCGCGCACTGGCAGCTGTGATCGAAATCAAATAGTTTAATCACCAGTTGAAAGAGAACCGCGCACTGGCAACTCTTTACTCACACTCGCACTCTTTTCTCTCTTGCACTTATAAAAAAACAGCACAACTGTTGCTAAGGCAATCGTTTAGTTTGTGTCAAAACACAAACTTTTTAGTTTCGAGAATCGAGTTGCTCTAAGTGCGTGGTGTCCCATATAAGTCCATATGTTTCATTTTAGCAACTAAACAGTTGCGAAACTAAAAATTGAATGTGCGCGCCTAGCCATATGGGCCACCGCGCACTTAGAGCAACTCGATTCTCGAAATTAAAAAGTTTGTGTTTTGACACAAACTAAACGATTGCCTCGCAACAGTTGAGCTGTTTTTTTATAAGTGCAAGAGAGAAAAGAGTGCGAGTGTGAGTAAAGAGTTGCCAGTGCGCCTTAGGCTAGTCGCGCCTTGTTTAAATAATATATGATAATTTTTCATGGGTAAAGATATTTGGCGCGAAAGCTGCCCAAGTTCCTTGGCAGAATCACCTTATACCTAAATAAACATTACACAGGTAACCTATAATGAAGGGAAAATACATAATGCCCATGGTAAAGTTACCTTAGAGCTAAATAAAAGTATTAACAGAGATGAGTCACGTCGGTAATTTATCAAGTAGAAATTTTTGGTGAGAAAACTGCCCTAGTTCTTAGGTAGAAAAAGAAATTAAATGTAATATCACATAAGACCCTAGGTTAATTTAGCGTAGGCCTAGGTTAAATTTCATGGATGGAGATGAAAATCTTCGGTAATTTAACGAGTACCTATATTTATCTGACGAGAGAACTGGCCAAGTGCTTAGGGAGAATCATCTTATACTTAAGATAATATTCAACAATTTATTTAAGTTGAAGGGAAGATTACATAAGGCCATAAGTATAATTTGCTTAGATCTAGGTAAAGGTTTAATTTACATAGATAATTGGCGGCAACATTAGCCCAGTGCTTGGGTAAAATCGCTTATATATAAGGTAATATTGCAAAGTTAACGGAGGTAAGAGAAAAACTGTATAATAATGCTGTTACACGTTCATTTTATCTTAAGTTATTTTTATTGTTATTTATTAACTTTTGTCGTTCTTTTTTTTAATCCATTAAAATGTTAAAAAAAATTCTATTTAGCAAAGGACTTATGGCTGAAAGCCTCCATTTTACATTATTGTTGTAATTTTGACCATGTGTTGTCACGTCAATGGACAAAATCGGATAAAATTTCATTTAATTTTAAAAGAAAAATTGATTTATCAATGAACATTCAATTTAAAATTTGTATATGTATCTATGCATACTAGACTGGGCCAAAAAAATTGACTATTTTTTTTTTTAAAGATATATCGAGAATATCATTCAGAATGACAAAAAAAAATTTTCGTAAAAGTTTGAGCCCTTAATATCAATTTTAAGAGGGCTATCATCGCTAATTTTGATTTTTAGTCATAATTTCATGTTTTGCGTCAGAACTGACAAAACATTGAAGTAAAAAAAAATCATTTTGACTTACTTTTATATAAAATTAAATTCCCTACAAAAAAGGTCTGATTGAAAATTTTCGTCAGACAAGCCGTTTTTGAGTAATTAAGCTTAATAAACTGTTATTTTTCTTCGATTTTACTTTTTTAATTTGGAATTTTGTAACTAACGAAAAATAACAATTTATTAAGCTTAATTACTCAAAAACGGCTTGTCTGACGAAAATTTTCAATCAGACCTTTTTTGTAGGGAATTTAATTTTATATAAAAGTAAGTCAAAATGATTTTTTTTTACTTCAATGTTTTGTCAGTTCTGACGCAAAACATGAAATTATGACTAAAAATCAAAATTAGCGATGATAGCCCTCTTAAAATTGATATTAAGGGCTCAAACTTTTACGAAAATTTTTTTTTGTCATTCTGAATGATATTCTCGATATATATCTTTCAAAAAAAAAAATAGTCAATTTTTTTGGCCCAGTCTAATGCATACACCTAAAAAGCAAAATCAGTTTTATCCCACCAATATAAAACTTATGAAGCTAGCATTATTATTTCTAGCTATATAAAAATTAATTTTTGGCCGAACATTCCAGATAAAATGATTGAACTATCTTACTATTGCTTATTGTAATATTATAAATTATGTTATTTTAAAGGTTGTGCTAAAATAAAATTTTTGTTATGGCATGAAAATACTTGTTGATGATACGTATGAAGTGTCTCAAAATAAAAATTTCAACGCTGAGTTTCAATGAATGCTCTTTTATTTAATTTTAATTAATGAACCATTATTTAAGTTGCTCACCGAAATAGTTAATCAGTTCATTTTGGTTGATTTCCCATAATATTTTTTTACTTAATGAAACTGATTTTCCAACAACTTTCAGCGTGTTGGTGAGAAAGACATGAAGTAAGGGAAGTAAGCATAATCGCCTATATATCACCATAATCACATCAAGGAAATAAATAATTTTTTTTTAAATTCCTGTTCACACTTCCAGTGTGCGCTCTCTAAGCGAATTTTCAATGAAACTACAAAAAATCTATAACAATGTCGAGCAACTTGTTTCTTTCTGTAAAAAAACCTTTGATGGTCTATCAAACCGAACTTCCATTAAAGAAAACTGAGCGAATCCGCACACACTCAAATCCACTCGTAAGGCTAGTCGCGCACTGGCAACTGTGATCGAAATCAAATAGTTTAATCACCAGTTGAAAGAGAACCGCGCACTGGCAACTCTTTACTCACACTCGCACTCTTTTTCTCTCTTGCACTTATAAAAAAACAGCACAATTGTTGCGAAGGCAATCGTTTAGTTTGTGCTAGGGCAGGACAAGAACATAGAAGGTGAGGAACTGACCCCTCTTCTTCTTCATCCATGCAGCTTCTGCAAAAATCATTTGCAGGAACTCCAAGACGGAAAGCATGTCTTCCTATTAGGTAGTGTCCAGTAAGGACACCTATAAGGCCAGGCGCGCACATTCAATTTTAAGTTTCGCAACTGTTTAGTTGCTAAAATGAAACATATTATGGGCTTATTTATATGGGACACCGCGCACTTAGAGCAACTCGATTCTCGAAACTAAAAAGTTTGTGTTTTGACACGATTGCCTCGCAACAGTTGAACTGTTTTTTATAAGTGCGAGAGAGAAAAGAGTGCGAGCGTGAGTAAAGAGTTGCCAGTGTGCGGTTCTCTTTCAACTGGTGATTAAACTATTTGATTTCGATCACAGTTGCCAGTGCGCGACTAGCCTAACGGAGTTAATATGCAATCTACCAATAGAAATTAGTTGTATTGAGCGTTTAGCATCAAACAATGGCCAAATTAGTGCTGGTCCATCTTTGGTTAGCTTTATTTATGGTATCATGACATCAGACATATCTTTAAGTCGGCCAAAAGTTAAACTTAAGTTTTTGATTAAATTTTAACTTCGTTTTGTAAAAATTATTATTCATATTTGACTGATCAATTAAATCGAACAATGTTTAATATGTGTTTATAGTTAATTTATGATAGTTTAAATAAGATAGATTAAATAAGTTATTTCATTTGCGTGCGAAAATACTTCAAATCGCAAGATTTTATCCAGGGGTAAGAACAGCTAACAAAAATAAAATGGGGGACAGATTTTGTTTACCAATCAAAAATCATTTAATTAGCATATAAACTTCATATTATATAAACGTTGTAATAATTCGATTAATTCCCAACGATAAGAAAAATTCCTTAAGTAATTACTCATAATGTGCATAATGACCTTCCTAATGGAAGTATTGTATATGCTTTTGTCACTTAAGACTTAAAAGTAAGGAGTGCGTTTTGGACTCCCTTATCAAAACATATCGACGCCCATGTCACATAAGCCAAATTTACGTAAAATTAGCTACGACCTATGTAGATTTTGCACTAATAGACATTTTTCGCGGGATGATTTCCCCAGTGTTTAGGTATAAACATGTTAGGTCAAATACAATATCTCACATTTGACTAAGTCTGAAGGAAAATTCACATAAGACCCTTAGTAAAATTAACCAAGAGATTCGTTAAATATATATACTAATAAAGATCTTTGTCGAGGTTTGCTTAGAATTTAAATTATATTATTTAAACTCTTGTCCAAAAATGTTACTTCATGGATAAAATACCCCAGTTTTCAATGCAAACTGGCTTCCTTCACGTTACTAAAGTAGTATGTTGGTACGAAAATAATTTAAGTTTAAGGCAAAGACATATTCGTCAAGCAACATTCTGAGGAAAAACTTTACCTTAGTTCCTAAGGCAAATTGGCTTTCTGTACAACAGAAGTACAGAAATGGACTTAGTTCTGGGCAAAGATATGCTCGTCAAATACTATTTTGAGGACAAATTTCGCGTTAGTTTTTTAAGGCAAATCAGCCTATTTCTCTTTACCAAGAACGTGCATAAATTGCCTTAGTTCTGGGCAAAGATATGCTCGTCAAATACTATTTTGAGGACAAATTTCGCGTTAGTTTTTTAAGGCAAATCAGGCTATTTTTCTTTACCAAGGACGTACATAAATTGCCTTAGTTCTGGGCAAAGATATGCTCGTTAAATATCATTCGGAGGGAAAACTTTACCTTAGTTCCTGAGGCAAATTAGCCTATTTCCATTTACCAAGGACGTGCATAAATTGCCTTAGTTCTGGGCAAATATATGCTCGTCAAATACTATTTTGAGGACAAATTTCGCGTTAGTTTTTTAAGGCAAATCAGCCTATTTCTCTTTACCAAGAACGTGCATAAATTGCCTTAGTTCTGGGCAAAGATATGCTCGTCAAATACTATTTTGAGGACAAATTTTGCGTTAGTTTTTTAAGGCAAATTAGCCTATTTCTCTTTACCAAGGACGTGCATAAATTGCCTTAGTTCTGGGCAAAGATATGCTCGTTAAATATCATTCGGAGGGAAAACTTTACCTTAGTTCCTGAGGCAAATTAGCCTATTTCCATTTACCAAGGACGTGCATAAATTGCCTTAGTTCTGGGCAAAGATATGCTCGTCAAATACTATTTTGAGGACAAATTTTGCGTTAGTTTTTTAAGGCAAATTAGCCTATTTCTCTTTACCAAGGACGTGCATAAATTGCCTTAGTTCTGGGCAAAGATATGCTCGTTAAATACTATTTTGAGGACAAATTTCGCGTTAGTTTTTTAAGGCAAATCAGGCTATTTTTCTTTACCAAGGACGTACATAAATTGCCTTAGTTCTGGGCAAATATATGCTCGTCAAATACTATTTTGAGGACAAATTTCGCGTTAGTTTTTTAAGGCAAATCAGCCTATTTCTCTTTACCAAGAACGTGCATAAATTGCCTTAGTTCTGGGCAAAGATATGCTCGTCAAATACTATTTTGAGGACAAATTTTGCGTTAGTTTTTTAAGGCAAATTAGCCTATTTCTCTTTACCAAGGACGTGCATAAATTGCCTTAGTTCTGGGCAAAGATATGCTCGTTAAATATCATTCGGAGGGAAAACTTTACCTTAGTTCCTGAGGCAAATTAGCCTATTTCCATTTACCAAGGACGTGCATAAATTGCCTTAGTTCTGGGCAAAGATATGCTCGTCAAATACTATTTTGAGGACAAATTTTGCGTTAGTTTTTTAAGGCAAATTAGCCTATTTCTCTTTACCAAGGACGTGCATAAATTGCCTTAGTTCTGGGCAAAGATATGCTCGTTAAATACTATTTTGAGGACAAATTTCGCGTTAGTTTTTTAAGGCAAATCAGGCTATTTTTCTTTACCAAGGACGTACATAAATTGCCTTAGTTCTGGGCAAAGATATGCTCGTTAAATATCATTCGGAGGGAAAACTTTACCTTAGTTCCTGAGGCAAATTAGCCTATTTCCATTTACCAAGGACGTGCATAAATTGCCTTAGTTCTGGGCAAATATATGCTCGTCAAATACTATTTTGAGGACAAATTTCGCGTTAGTTTTTTAAGGCAAATCAGCCTATTTCTCTTTACCAAGAACGTGCATAAATTGCCTTAGTTCTGGGCAAAGATATGCTCGTCAAATACTATTTTGAGGACAAATTTTGCGTTAGTTTTTTAAGGCAAATTAGCCTATTTCTCTTTACCAAGGACGTGCATAAATTGCCTTAGTTCTGGGCAAAGATATGCTCGTTAAATATCATTCGGAGGGAAAACTTTACCTTAGTTCCTGAGGCAAATTAGCCTATTTCCATTTACCAAGGACGTGCATAAATTGCCTTAGTTCTGGGCAAATATATGCTCGTCAAATACTATTTTGAGGACAAATTTCGCGTTAGTTTTTTAAGGCAAATCAGCCTATTTTTCTTTACCAAGGACGTACATAAATTGCCTTAGTTCTGGGCAAAGATATGCTCGTTAAATATCATTCGGAGGGAAAACTTTACCTTAGTTCCTGAGGCAAATTAGCCTATTTCCATTTACCAAGGACGTGCATAAATTGCCTTAGTTCTGGGCAAAGATATGCTCGTTAAATATCATTCGGAGGGAAAACTTTACCTTAGTTCCTGAGGCAAATTAGCCTATTTCCATTTACCAAGGACGTGCATAAATTGCCTTAGTTCTGGGCAAAAATATGCTCGTCAAATACTATTTTGAGGACAAATTTCGCGTTAGTTTTTTAAGGCAAATCAGCCTATTTCTCTTTACCAAGGACGTGCATAAATTGCCTTAGTTCTGGGCAAAGATATGCTCGTTAAATTTCATTCGGAGGGAAAACTTTACCTTAGTTCCTGAGGCAAATTAGCCTATTTCCATTTACCAAGGACGTGCATAAATTGCCTTAGTTCTGGGCAAAAATATGCTCGTCAAATACTATTTTGAGGACAAATTTTGCGTTAGTTTTTTAAGGCAAATCAGCCTATTTCTCTTTACCAAGGACGTGCATAAATTGCCTTAGTTCTGGGCAAAGATATGCTCGTCAAATACTATTTTGAGGACAAATTTTGCGTTAGTTTTTTAAGGCAAATTAGCCTATTTCTCTTTACCAAGGACGTACATAAATTACCTTAGTCCTAGGCAAAGTTATGCTTGAAAAAAAAAAATTGAGTTGCAAAATTCCCCAAAGAAAATCAGCTTAGAGTATAGGTAAAATTACCTTAGTCCCAGGTAAACTTATCTAAGTCCTAAGTAAAAGTTTAACATAAATTGCCTTAGTGCTAAGCAAAGTTATGCTAGAAAAAATTTTGCACAAAAATTACATTAGTTCCAGCCAAATTACCTTAGTTCTAGGCAAAATTTTTACCAATATTTGCCTTATTCCAAAGCAAAGTTATGCTAGGAAACTAACACCCATACAAAAAAATTTAACCTATTCTTTTAAGGCACGGTAGCCTATTCTAGGTTGATTTACCTTAGGATTTTCGAGCATAAATTGCCTTAAATCTAAGGCAAGTTAAGCTCACAAAATAACATCCATACAAAAAAGCTTGCCTAAGGCGTTTAAGGCAATTTTACACAGATTTTTTCTCTGGGTGTACATCGAGACGCAGCCGCCGTCAGTCTTCATCATCAGATGATAGCCTTGCTCCTTATGAAATATTATTTGCTGATTCTGAAGATGATGTTGGTGAAATTCCACATTCAAGAGATACTAAATGTAACTTCTGCGATTTGTCTTGGGGTGATGATTTGACTGGGGACAAATGGGTTAGATGTCTCCAATGCGACATTGTTTGGGCTCATGAAAAATGCCTCCCAAAAAGGAGTGCTATTTTTATTTGCAGTTCCTGTGACAAAGGATTTGCATAAATTTTAAAATATTGACTGTATTTTATGAATTTATTGTTTATTTTAATAGATATCTATCTATCTAAAGCCAATTGAAGTTCCTAAAAGAAATGCAATTTTTATGATACCTAACCTTAATTATTTATAAAAAGGCTGTTTTTTTTTTGTTTCTTGTCTATTTTAAAAAATATTAAAGTTAATTGAAGTTCCTAAAGCGTTAAACGTTTATATAGATATTTATTTCAAGAAATGCTATCTACATTTTTTATTTTTATTTTAAAGTAAAATTTAAGTTTGTTTTAATTAAATATTAATTAACATATCTAAGTAATTATAAAGAATTGTTATTGTTTTACGTTATCGTTTAGTAAACTGAAGTTAAATAAGCGTTAAACGTTTATTTATTTAAAGAAATGTGATTTTTATTTGTTTTTTCATTTAAATTGAGACTATATAGAAATAAATGATACATTTATTGAGTTTTATACTATTTGTATTTATTTAAATGGATACGTAAATGCCGAAAAACATAAAACTTATGTATTAAAATTCTTTATGTTATTTTTAATAATAATGTATCTAATTCATTCATGAAATAGGAATACCATTACCCGCACTATGGGGCCGGCATTACCCGCCACTTTTGCAAAAGGTCAGTTTTGCACTACTATCAAACTTTTGCAAATATTTAATTCATTTGAGGAAAATTAAGACCAAGGGTTAGTAAATGCTATTGCCAATGTTTCAATGAACGAAAACGCCTCTTTAATACTTCAAAAAAAGCTATAGTTTAAAAAATATAGCCGAAAACAATAAGGGTACTCCACATTACCCGACCTTACTCTACCTTAAGTCGCAAATAAAAAAGAAGGTAACTTCAAAGCCTATTTAATTTACACATATCTGATCACACTCGAACATTATACTAAACTTACATGTCTAATGAATCTATTCGCCAGAAAAAATTGAACGAGAATGAAATGACATTTCTTTCGAACGATTCGAAAGGGAAAATTTGCTTAGTTTTCGAAAGATAAATGAACTTTCCATTGATAAAGTGAACTTTCTAATCGTACGAATCTCAAAATACAAGTTACTCGAATTCGACATACATACTTTCTAGTGAAATCGAAAGTCAATATATGGCTGAGTATCCCTTCAGCAGTGGGATACATAGGTCGTGTTGGAGTGTACATACAACTTCTTGCGAAGAATTACAACAATTCTTTAAGGAAAGTCAGTGGCTTGCTCTTTTTTAAGTGTCATTTTTTTCAACGCAGTGTAATGAGGGTGCATCAGGCGCCACTGCTTTGGAAAAAGTTCTCCCATAAGGCCTGTACTGACAATTTTTGTTGAACAGAGTATAGTCAGTGCCGGATTAGCCATGAAGCAAGAGTAGCAAATGCTACGGGCCCCGCGCACCAACCTTTTCTGACCATAAAAAAGTATTATTTACATATTAGATTTAGTCACAATTACTAAGAAGAAAATATTTGCATCAAAATGATCAACTAAAATTTTATTTTTCTATCTGCTGGTCTTACCAAAAATCATGTTTCGCACCGCACCAAACGAAAATTGGACAACGGTATGAAATTCAGGTATTTATTGTCACCATTAATAACGTACTCACTGGTTTAGGTAAACGTATATGAACAGTTATCATAAAATTGCTGGCATTTTCGGAATATTCCGAGGGCTATAATCTCTTCCTGATTCAAAATAGCTTTTTTGGCCTTTAGTCCACAAAAACTGGCGTTTCGTCCGGGTGATCGCACATGGACTCATTAGTTGGCTGTGAGGACCTAGTCAATACGCAATTTTTATTGAATTCAGTTCATCTTACATCGATTTTTGACAAAAATCCAATGTGAACTATATCCAACCAAGATTAAAATTATAACACATCAATTGTAAAATCATGTAGGGTTCTTATCTACGCAGATGATATTAAATTATTTAAAATCATCAGAAGCCAATCTGATTGTGTTTCTCTTCAAAATGACATAAATATGTTTTCTGAATGGTGCTCATATAACAATCTTTTTCTAAATGTTTCAAAGTGCCAATCAATGTCCTTCTTTAGAAAAAAAAAACCAATATGTTACAATTACAACATTAATCAAGCCATTCTAAGTAAGGTAGAAACAACATGCGACCTGGGCGTTCACTTCTCGCAAAATCTAGACTTTTCACTCCACATTGAGAAAATTGTCAGTAAAGCAAACTCAATGCTTGGATTTATTAAGCGTTGGAGTAAGGAATTTTCTTGTAGTCTTATAACATCTTCGTTGTACAACACCTTTGTTCGTCCCCAATTAGAATATGCTAGTTCTGTATGGTCGCCACTTTACTCAATACACATTGATCGAATCGAATCTGTCCAACGTAAATATGTACGCTTCGCATTAAGTCATCTTAATTGGAGTGACCCAAATCATCTTCCTCCATACAGCAGTCGCCTTCTTCTTTTAAACATGAATTCTCTAGAAAAACGCCGGAAAGTCAGCGATGTTATGTTTTTACACCAGCTCTTGGTTGGTTCCATAGATTCACCGGTTCTTCTAGAACAAATCCATTTTAAAGCTAGAAGCCACAGTTCTCGGAATTCTGAAATTTTTCATATAGACTTCCACCGTACCAATTATGGTCTCAATGAGCCTTTGACACGTATGAAACATGAGGCTAATATAAACCATGATGTTTTCGATTTAAGTTACTCAAAGCTTACACTTAAGCACAGGTTGTATGGGCGTTCTCATTAAGTATTCGAAATTACTCGTAACGTTATTGTTTTTATAGCTAGTATTATTTGACTTGTAGTTATTTTTGTAGCTACAGATAGTAGATTAATATTTATTATTTCTTTGTTTGTCATATTTGTTCGTTTTTTAGTAGAGTGTTAGGCTATATGTATGTATATTTACTCACTAACAACTAACACCACGCTAAATGATGACTGTGACAAGCTGATGTTTCCCAGTATCTAAAGGTGAAAAACCCGAAGAGAAAAGAAATATTGTTACAAATGCTTGCGTTAAGCAGTACTGATGGCGTGAAGTTTGTTTTAATTAAATATTAATTAACATATCTAAGTAATTATAAAGAATTGTTATTGTTTTACGTTATCGTTTAGTAAACTGAAGTTAAATAAGCGTTAAACGTTTATTTATTTAAAGAAATGTGATTTTTATTTGTTTTTTCATTTAAATTGAGACTATATAGAAATAAATGATACATTTATTGAGTTTTATATTATTTGTATTTATTTAAATGGATACGTAAATGCCGAAAAACATAAAACTTATGTATTAAAATTCTTTATGTTATTTTTAATAATAATGTATCTAATTCATTCATGAAATAGGAATACCATTACCCGCACTATGGGGCCGGCATTACCCGCCACTTTTGCAAAAGGTCAGTTTTGCACTACTATCAAACTTTTGCAAATATTTAATTCATTTGAGGAAAATTAAGACCAAGGGTTAGTAAATGCTATTGCCAATGTTTCAATGAACGAAAACGCCTCTTTAATACTTCAAAAAAAGCTATAGTTTAAAAAATATAGCCGAAAACAATAAGGGTACTCCACATTACCCGACCTTACTCTACCTTAAGTCGCAAATAAAAAAGAAGGTAACTTCAAAGCCTATTTAATTTACACATATCTGATCACACTCGAACATTATACTAAACTTACATGTCTAATGAATCTATTCGCCAGAAAAAATTGAACGAGAATGAAATGACATTTCTTTCGAACGATTCGAAAGGGAAAATTTGCTTAGTTTTCGAAAGATAAATGAACTTTCCATTGATAAAGTGAACTTTCTAATCGTACGAATCTCAAAATACAAGTTACTCGAATTCGACATACATACTTTCTAGTGAAATCGAAAGTCAATATATGGCTGAGTATCCCTTCAGCAGTGGGATACATAGGTCGTGTTGGAGTGTACATACAACTTCTTGCGAAGAATTACAACAATTCTTTAAGGAAAGTCAGTGGCTTGCTCTTTTTTAAGTGTCATTTTTTTCAACGCAGTGTAATGAGGGTGCATCAGGCGCCACTGCTTTGGAAAAAGTTCTCCCATAAGGCCTGTACTGACAATTTTTGTTGAACAGAGTATAGTCAGTGCCGGATTAGCCATGAAGCAAGAGTAGCAAATGCTACGGGCCCCGCGCACCAACCTTTTCTGACCATAAAAAAGTATTATTTACATATTAGATTTAGTCACAATTACTAAGAAGAAAATATTTGCATCAAAATGATCAACTAAAATTTTATTTTTCTATCTGCTGGTCTTACCAAAAATCATGTTTCGCACCGCACCAAACGAAAATTGGACAACGGTATGAAATTCAGGTATTTATTGTCACCATTAATAACGTACTCACTGGTTTAGGTAAACGTATATGAACAGTTATCATAAAATTGCTGGCATTTTCGGAATATTCCGAGGGCTATAATCTCTTCCTGATTCAAAATAGCTTTTTTGGCCTTTAGTCCACAAAAACTGGCGTTTCGTCCGGGTGATCGCACATGGACTCATTAGTTGGCTGTGAGGACCTAGTCAATACGCAATTTTTATTGAATTCAGTTCATCTTACATCGATTTTTGACAAAAATCCAATGTGAACTATATCCAACCAAGATTAAAATTATAATCATTAACGTTGGAATATGTTGCCCGTGGCCGTGCATTTATTCTATATGAAGGTTTTTATAATACAAATTCTATATACTACTGAAATAAATCAGCCTAGTATATTAATGGATTTGTTGAATTTGTTGAAAATAGCAAAATATTTCAACGTTAATGATTACAATTTTAATCTTGGTTGGATATAGTTCACATTGGATTTTTGTCAAAAATCGATGTAAGATGAACTGAATTCAATAAAAATTGCGTATTGACAAGGTCCTCACAGCCAACTGATGAGTCCATGTGCGATCACCCGGACGAAACGCCAATTTTTCTGGACTAAAAGCCATAAAAGCTATTTTGAATCAATAATTCAACAAGTCCATTAAGAGTGCTAAGTCTTCTACTTGGCTGATTTATTTCAGTAGTATATAGAATTTGTATTATAAAAACCTTCATATAAAATCTCTTCCACCAGAAGAAATTAAAAATCTGCAACCATAGTAAGTGCTTACGCAGATGATTTGGAGGACAGTCTGGGCAACGAATTAGTGCAATTCGCTTCAATGCTCAATTCTGATGTGGCTGGTATTATTGACAGCAGGAATCATGAGGCTCTGGAAATGCAGGTTTACAAGCTCTTGATAAATAATTCTTTACAATCTTGTTTCCCGAACGTTGAAATTGCTTTGCGCATTTATTTGCTCTCATGATCACCAACTGCAGTGGTGAACGATCTTTCTCAACATTAAAACGTGTTAAAAATGAATTGAGGAACACGATGAGCCAACAACGTCTTAATCTCCTCACTTTAATGAATATTGAACATGATTTACTCCGAGAAGTCGATATCAACAGCATTATTTATAAATTTTCCCAAATTAAATCAAGAAAAGTTTGTTTGTAACAGTTTTGTTTTATTTAATACCATAAACTTGATAAGTGCCTAACCTAAAACAGTCTAAGGGCCTCTTGATAGAATTTGCTACAGGCCCTGCGCTGGCTTAATCCGGCACTGAGTATAGTCTGTAAATTAAAGGTAAAATGTTAACAATAAAACATAATTCAAGTTATTCAATTTTAATTTACTTATTCACCAGAGAAGAATGTCTAAGAAGTAGTAAATTCGAAAATACATTTTTTGTTATTTTCGGCAAAAACTTCAAATCAAAATAAAACATTTATACACAGTAACACACATGCTATTTACAAACTCGAATAAGAAAGTGTATGTGATGGAGTTCAATTTATACTTTATAGAGTTTTTGTTGGTTGTATTCAATTTTCGTTAAGATTTGGTACTTATCGTGAAATTGTAGTTTATTTTGTATTAATAAAAATTTTTGTTCGTGAATTATTTTCTGATCATTAGTTTATAAATGAATTGGGGAGAGTACGATAACTTAGGCGTCAAAAATTGATAGAGAAAGTTAGGGTATTGTGGTATACATGTTTGTTTTTTTTGACTTAACAGAAAAAGTTATGAAACAAATGCTCCTAAATTTGGTAGATTTTACCAAAAACATATAAGCTACCAAGTGATTTCTTTTTGTCGAATTCTAACAAAAACTAACAAAGATTTTGACAAAATATTGATATAACCTCTAAATCGTCACTTTTGAAAGTTAAAGGGTAATGTGGTACACTATGCTGTCTATTGTGATACTTTACAACATTACCCAGTAGATTTTTTAAATGTGTGTGAAATCTCAAATTTCCTATTTTTTTCATTCCTCACAGTATGATTTCATGTCCTTTGAATCTCATTTTCTTACTTCAACCCTTTTAGAAATTTTAACGAATGAATCTTTAGAAAAAAACACAAATAGCCAAAAAAAGATATAAACTTTTATGATGGGTAAAGTGGTATACTACCACAGTAGCCACGGCTAGTATACCACATTACCCGAAACTGTATACTTTTACAAAAATAAATAATAAAATATAAAATAAACACCTTTGAAGAAAACTAACAGTTGTTTTTCGTAGATGATTAATTAAGTTTTGTAAAGAATTTATAAATTAGCTTGAAACACAACTTTTGAGAGCACACAAACACTTTTTGTTTGACCCAAAAAAAAAACTCAACTTCACGCAATAACCCTTCTCAAATATTTGCTTGAGATATACGAAGATTTTTGACTTGATTGAACACGAGTACTTAGTTTTATTTATATTACCGTCCGCTAAGGTAAAAACCGTTGAAGAAACATGCTTAGTTTTTGATAAAACTGCCTATACCACATTACCCGCCTATACCACATTACCCCAAGTTACTCTAATGGATATTTGTAGAAGGGTCAAATACAAGCGTTTTTTACTACGGGAGGGGAGGGTCTTTCTCGCCCCGTTTAGGAGGTAGGGGCGATTTCAGAAAAAAATGATTTAAAATGGAAAAAAATTATTAAAAAACAACGGCAACACTTACAATAAAGTACTATACCGGCCAGTCTGTTCTATAATCTTAAATTTAAATTAAATTATTTATGTCAATAGTTTTTGAAAAATTTGCATGCAAACTCAAAATTTTGTTAAAAAAAAATGAAAAAAAAAAGTTTAGACCAATTTTTTTTTTCTAAATTGTGAAATGAAGTACTTAATTGGCTTTTTGTGGTCAATGCTACTATTAATTCTGAATCGAACACAAAAAACCGAATGGTTTTGTCCCTTCTAGTTTTTGAGAAAATTGAAAATTACTAAAACTACTTTTTTAATTTTTTTGATTTTTGGTGATTTCATCTAACCGAACTTGAAATTTTTATATTTTTCTACCTTTATCGGTAAGTTGGAACACAGTTGACGTTTTAGTTGGAATTGGACCAATTTCTTCTGAGAACGCGATGCTTTAGAAATATTTTTTTTTAAATATTGAAAAGTTATTTAATTTAGGATGAAGTAGTGGATTCTTAGTCACAATTATTTATTCAAGGAAAAAATACTTCACTCCTACAAAGGTTGAATAACGAATGACCTTGGTAAACAATAACCTGTACCACATTAGCATTAAAAATGTTAGACACAAACAATAAACATACATATTAATTAAGGAATTATAATTATAAACTACTGCAGTCGTACATTAGTACCTAGGTAGTTTAATTTTTTATAATGTATTAAATTTTTATGTCTGAACATTTTAAATGTGCAACTTTGGGCTACGTACATATATTTAGTTGACATTGGATATAGGCCATAGGGTAAATTCAAAGTTTTTTTAAATCCAGATTCTGTAAATACAAAAGTAACCATGGATACACTCCGTTATTTTTTAATATTTTTGTTTCCATTTTAGTATCTTTTTTATGAAATTACCCCTCCCGCCCAAACGGAGGGAGATAGACCCCCTTCCCGTAGTAAAAAATGCTTGTATTGAACTGTTCTACAAAAAACCGTTATAATTTCTTGTCCCCTAAGTTATCGGACTCTTGCCAATGAATGAGGGATTTTTAATTAATAGGTTTGTTGCATACTTATTTTGTACAAAAATCTGACTAACACTTTCTTATTATGAAATATGAGAACTACCTTATAGCTCATGATATAAAAATCAATAGTAATAGATCTAATCGCGAGTGAGTAAAATATTGGTTATAATAAATGCATCGTTATTTTTGTACAACTTAATTTATTGATCCATATGTATCTCGTTGTTTTTTTCGTCAACGGGTGTATTGCCTGGGATTGCGAGGTAAACAAACATACATACCTTTATCTAAAATGACTACAAACTATTAAAAAAAAACCTTAATTTTGATAAATCATGACTTAGTGTGGCAAAAACGACTAAAATGATTTAAACTTAGTTGGTAACCATTTAATTTAGTATCGCTTTTCCAATCAAGAGGGTTTCGTAATATTTTGCTTCCATTAAAACTTAAAAATACTCGAAAAGATTAAACGGGTGCAAATCTCAGCAATTTGAAAGTAATTAGAGTAAACCTTTACGAGCTTGTCCTTCGATTGCGAAAGATAAAATAATTACTTTTGTTGTTGGTGGCTGCTGATATCTAGATATATCTTTATACAACCTTGAGAATAGGGTGTGTATCTTTAAAGCCGTGACCGACGCCGACGACTAATTATCGCGAACGCCATTTGGTTTTAATTCGAATATCAATAAAAATTGTTATCTACAACATTTACCTATAAACGGGTTTTCTTTATTGTTGATTCGGCGCGGATGCCCGGCTCGGCACATTAGACATGGGGCAGGTTTGGCCATCGAACTTATTACTTTTTAATCTTTCATGATAATAATATGTTGTGATATGAAATTAAAGTTCCTTGACGAATTGTGGAATTTTTGTTTTGTTATTTTCAAAAATTGCCTTAGGGTGAATAATTGGATTTATTTTTGTTGCACAAAAAAGTCAATAAATTGTTTTTTCTTATTTTTTTGTCTCAAGCTTGAAAAAATAATTCATTAATCTTAACCTTGCTATATATTTCTGCGGGACAATTAAGTGTAATGACGTGCTTTGCTGCGGGAAAGTGATTGCTTTGCCTTGGAACACCCCTTGACGGAGGGATGAAGTTATGGATTAATGAAATATTTTTAAAATTCGAGGAATTTCTGCAGCTGTAGATACATATCATACACTTCTTAGCAATACATATAAAAAAGTATGAATATAGTACTCTCCTAAAGCAAAATGAAAAACTAACCCAATCTTCTAAATGCCAAATTTTTAATCTTCTCATAAAGGGTGGTTAAATTTTAAGGGCCGATGTTGAATGTGAACCACACCTAAACGTCAAGTTTTTTTCTGCATTTCATTTGACATTTCTCAATTTCAGACTAACTCAATTTGAACCATTGAAAGATACACAATCGAGCAACGCGTTAAAGTTATTCAGGCTTATTATGAAAATGGGCGTTCACATCAAAATGCATATCGTGCACTTCGTGATTTTTTCGGTCAATTTAATTGTCCTAATGTGATGCGTACAATCGGAAAAATCGTTCAAAAATTTGAGCAAACCGGGTCTGTAGGAGATGTGAAAACACCAGTACATGCTCGTACAGCACGTTCTGCAGAAAATATTGCTACGTTGATGAACATTATGCATAAAGACTTGCATTTACACGCTTACAAGGTGCAATTGACTTAAGAACTAAAGTCTCTTGACCATTTCAAGCGTCGTCGTCAATGGTCAGAATGGTGGCAAGAAATGGCAACAGTGGATGATCAATTTTCACAGAAAATCATCTTCAGTGATGAGGCACATTTTCACCTCAGTGGATTCGTCAATAAGCAGAATTGCCGAGATCATGTGATTTGACACCGTTGGACTTCTTTCTTTGGAGTTATTTAAAAGAAAACGTGTACGTCGATAAGCCAGAAACAATTCAAGAGCTAAAGGCGGCCATTTGGCCGATATTTTGTTCCATACATATTTGAACCATACCAATATTATCATAATAAAAAGAAATGACGGCGGTCAGCCATCAGACGAATAGGGGGAACATCATGTAGCATACGAAAACATGCACGTGCCGTAACTATTCGGGACTGGTGGAAGTCTGATCATAGCCTCTCCGTGGCGGCCGCTAGAAACAAGCTTTTAAAAAGGTTTGGCTAATATGATCAGGCTGGTTCCTCAGGTTGGCGACAGGTTAATTCCCTGTCCCGTAAAACTTTTGAATTACGAGACCGACAACAAGCCTCGGAAACGGACTGATCACACGACGACAACCCACGCAACGAAAACGGAAAAAACGATTTACGAATTTTCTTATGGAACGTACGATCGCTCTATAGAGTTCGAGCTGCTCAGCAGCTAGCCGATGCCCTGTCAAAATATAAAGCTGACATAACAGCTCTTCAAGAAATCAGATGGACAGGGAATGGTGTTTTACAGAAGAAAGAATATGACATATACTACAGCTGTCATACAAAACACCATGTGCTCGGGGTAGGCTTCCTATCTACTATCATCGGCTTTAACGCTATAAGCGAAAGGCTATGCACCCTTCGCGTGCGAGGCAAATTTACGAACATCAGCCTCATTAACGTTCACGGACCTACGGAGGAGTCCTCAGACGAAGAAAAAGAGACTTACTACGAACAAGTCGAGAGGGCCCTCAATGCCTGTCCAAGGTATGATGTTAAAATCATCCTTGGGGATTTGAACGCAAAAATAGGTCATGAGCCGGTATTCAGGCATTACTAGGCTGACCAGACGTCCTCTTTAAAGAGGACATGTCCTCTTTTTGTCTAAAAAAAAAAATGTCCGGTATCTTTTTGACAAAACATGAAATTTGTCCTCTTTTTGGGTTGTCTCATCTAACTACATTTTTGACATCAAAAAAACTACAATAACAAATTTTTTCAACACTTATTTAAACCTAAAATGTATTTTTACCTGAACTCATTCACTTCTGAACACAACGCCATCTTTGGATTTTTTTTAACAATCGTCTGAACGTACCCACTTATGTGACAGCTCAGTCCATACCTTTTTTTTGTGTTTAGAGATATTAAAACGGTTAATTTTGTTTTCTTTTTGTTCGTTTTGGTTTTGTAAATTTGTCTGTGCTGCAGCTGCTTTAATTGTGAAAAGAAGTGAATTAAGAATCAAAATGCCAAAGCGTAAATGGACTTTTAACGAAGATCTACAGAAAAACTACCCAATGTTTAAACAAAAAAATGCAAATGAACGACATATTGTATTTTGTCCGTCTTGTAATTCATCATTCTCTATGGCAAACAAAGGAAAAACAGATCTAGACATTCTAGACCAGCATTTACAAACTGGAAAACACAAATATAATGTGCAATCTGGAAGTTCCTGTAAAAAAGTTACAGAATTTCTCATTCCAAAACATTCAAAATTGGAGGATCAAGTGTCTGCAGCGGAAGGTGCCCTCGCCTATCCCACTGTAGTCCACCATTTTGGATTTCGATCCGTCGACTGCAGTCATAAGTTCTTGAAATGCATTTTACCAGATTCGAAAATTGCTCAGCACATTGCCAGTGCGAGAACAAAAACGGAAGCCATTATTATGAATGTCTTAGAATGTGTTGTTAAAGATTTTAATGAAATAAATTATGTATCGATCTCTACCGATGCTAGCAATCATGGAAACCAAAAAGTATTCCCTGTTTTGGTGCAATATTTCCAAAAAGGATTCAGGTAATAATTCGAAAATGATAATATGAGTTGTATTACGAGTATCTTCAATTTTTTGTTTAATTATTACGTAGGTGCTAATATAAAAGTAGTTGATATTCAAGCAATGAAAGATGAAACATCGGACACGATATCCATATACTTGCTATCGACTTTAAACAAATTCGACCTATCTACGAAATGCATTGCAATGTCTGCGGATAATTGTAACACAAATTTTTGAGGATTGAAATGCGCCGGGAAGAATAATGTATTTCATAAATTACAAATTAATGGATATTCAAAATTGATTGGAATCGGATGCCCCGCTCATATTTTGCATAACAATATTCCATTTGGATTTGATGGGTTGCCTTTAGATGTAGAAAGCATTGTAGTGAAAATATACAACCACTTTTCAGTTTTTACCGTTTGAACGGAAAAACTAAAAAGTTTTTGTGAATCTGTGCAAATTGAATATAAAAAGCTTCTCAGTCATTCCAGAACATGCTGGTTGTCACTATACCCAGCCGTTGAAAGAATTTTGCAAACATTTGAAGGCTTAAAAACTTATTTTTTTTCCTTAGATAGTCCACCGCTTATTTTAAAATTTTTTTTTTAAAACGATCTTAACGAAGCTTATCTGTGGTTCTTTCATTCACTTATATATTTTTATAATGAACACATAGGGGCAATAGAAAGAGAGAAGAATTCTATAGTTGAAACATTAGAGAAGATTCAACATGTAAAAAAAGTTTTGAATGACAGAATGTCCGAGAAATTTATTCCATTAAAAGGGCTAAAAAAATTTGTACTTAAAGGTGGCAGCCAAAATGAAGCCTCAAACGTCGAAAAAAATTTATTAGAGGTTTATTCAAGGCGTTTAAAATATCTCGAGCAATGGTGTGAACCTCTGAATGAATTTGATTGTTTTACATGGATGGATTTAAACAAAATTCCCAAATGGTGCGATATCGAAAATTCTTTGCTTTACTTGCGAAACAAAGGTGTCAATTTAAACGAAAATAAATTGTTTGACCAATTTTGTAATCTAAAAATATTTCTAGAGCAAGAACAAAACAATAATAACTTTATAAATGCACCAATGCACGAAAAATGGGTAGAATATTTAAAAAAAATGTACAATATTGAATTACACAGTGAACTTTTTAAAATTGCACAGTTTGTTTTTTCAATTCCTGCACATAATGCTAATGTTGAGCGAATATTTTCTTTGATAACGAGCCAATCAATGGACTGAAGAGCGGAATAGGCTTAAAGTCGAAAATGTGAAAGCAATTATTATTTTTTGTAAATATAATTTCAAAAATATGTCCTGATCGGAATTTTACGATTATATCTTAAAAAAAACGATATTTTAGAAAAAATACGGTCAAACGATAAATATAATCAGAGTCAATAATTTTAATTTAATCGGACCCATAACTTTATTAATTTTTATAACTTATTTATTTTTATTTATTCTTGAATTTGTTAAAATTGATGTTTTTTGTTTGATGAATTGAAAAAATAAAAAATTTGTTAGATGTACATAATATGCATATTATTGTTGAAGATAGAAAATAATTTCTGTTTAATATACATATGTACGTATAATCTATAAAAAAAAATAAAAAAATAGTAAATGTAAATACATAATATGTACATACATACACATTTACATATATATAAATAAAATCATACATTTTGTTTGACGAATTATTTTTTTTTTCTATTTTTGTTGTTTTTATTGCTCTTCAATTTTTCATTTGAGATTTTTAAAGGTGTCCTCTTTTTCGTGGCCATGGATCTGGTCACCCTAGGCATTACGCAGGCACCCATAGTTTGCATGAGAACACTAATGACAGTGGAATTCGAGTCTTAGAATTGGCAGCATCGAAAAACATGGTCGTTGCGAGTACCAGGTTCCCGCGTAAAGTTATCTACAAAGCCACCTGGGTATCACCTGATGGAGTCACTCGTAACCAAATAGACCACGTGTTGATAGACCGTCGCCACTACTCGAACTTGATGACGGTACGAACGTACCGAGGTGCCAATATCGACTCGGATCACTATCTTGTTGGTATGGTTTTCCGAGGGCGGATTGCCTTGCGAAGACGCATTGCATCCGCCGATCAGGTTCGAATCAACACGGCTGCCCTGCGCAATGAAAACACCAGTAACACCTTTGGTGATGCGTTAGGACTCGCCCTATAAACACCTGATTTAGGGAGAGTAAGTCCTGGAGCCAGTATGCTGGGCGTAAATGAGAAGTGGACACGTCTTAAAAATACTGTCATTAGTACTGCCAACTCCATCTTAGGCAGCAGTCGTAAAAATCGGAACGACTGGTTTGATGATGAATGCAAGCTAGCGACTGAACGTAAGAATGTTGCGTTCCGAGCAATGCAACAATCTCATAGAACGCGGGCAAGCGAAGAGGAATATAAAGAGCTCAGAAGAATAGAAAAACGGCTACACAGACAAAACAAATCAGCCTGGGAGAAGAACCTAATCTGTGAAATAGAAAATAGCAGAGAGCGAGGTCCGCACCAGGAACGGAAGTTCTACCAATCCGTCCGATACATGACGCAGTACACACCACGCTGCACATACTGCAAGGACGGAGAGGAAAATCTGATCATCGATCCTGAAGGCATACTGGAGCGATGGGAAGTGTACTTTAATGAATTGCTAAATGGTCAGCTCATTACAGAAGTGGAGGCTCCACTACTTCAAGAAGAATACCCTATGTTGCCGCCACCAAGCATAAAAGAGGTTGAGAAGGCTATAGGACGGCTTAAACAGAACAAATCCCCGGGAGCCTATGGCATACCAGCCGAATTATTTCATCACGGCGGGCCAGCCTTACGTCAAGCAATTCATGATATTATAGTGCACGTATGGGAGCAGGATGAAATGCCAGAAGACTGGCGAAAAGGTTTAATATGCCCCATACATAAGAAGGGAGATGTCACAACGTGCAGCAATTATAGAGGTATCACGTTGTTGAGTACCGCCTATAAGATACTCTCCTCTATCCTACAAGACCGGATAACCCCATACGCTAAAACCGTCATCGGGCAATATCAGTGTGGTTTCATTCCAGGCAAATCAACAACTGATCAGATCTTTACCCTTAGGCAGGCGATGGAAAAATATCTAGAATTTAACATCCCAACATACCATCTGTTTATAGACTTTAAGGCCGCCTATGATAGCATAGCCAGGGTAGAACTTTACAAAGCAATCAGAGAATTCGGCATCCCAAATAAATTGACACGACTATATAGGTTTACCATGACCAACGTAACAAGCCAAGTAAAAATAGCCGGATTGCTATCCAGACCAATCAAAATCTTTAATGGACTCCGACAAGGGGACGGTTTGGCCTGCCTCCTCTTCAACCTGGCGTTGGAGAAAGCAATCCGTGACTCTGGCACGGCAACAAGAGGGACCATCGTCAACAGGTCCAGCCAGTTACTAGCTTACGCAGACGACATTGACATCATCGGAAGAACCGAACAAGCTGTACACGATTCCTTCATCCAGATCGAGCAGGCGGCACAAAATCTGGGGCTGCACATTAGTGAAGGTAAAACAAAGTACATGGTGGCGTCGAATACGAGAGGAACAGTTGGTCAAACAATCAAGGTAGCGGAGCACGAATTTGAAGTGGTGCAATCCTTTAAATACCTTGGGTCAATAGTAGCAGCCGATAACAATATAGAAGAAGAAATACGCGGGCGGCTTCTCAAATCCAACAGAGCCTACTATAGTCTGTCAAAGCTTTTCAAATCCAGAAATCTCACCATAACTT
Organism: Chrysotoxum bicinctum; assembly: GCA_911387755.1. Classification (NCBI taxonomy): domain Eukaryota; kingdom Metazoa; phylum Arthropoda; class Insecta; order Diptera; family Syrphidae; genus Chrysotoxum; species Chrysotoxum bicinctum. Next base: position 93,163,493 of record OU426987.1, read on the forward strand.
CAAAACTGCTGCTGTACAGGACCATGGTCCTGCCAGTACTCACATATGGATCCGAGACTTGGGTGCTTAGCAAAAGGCACTCCGACCCAGTGGCGTAGCGTAGGGGGGGCGGGGGGGGCGGTCCGCCCCGGGCGGCAGGCCTAGGGGGGCGGCAAAATGTCGGCGGTGATGCGGGTAGAGTAGAAATCATATGTTTCATGACAGATCGTTTGACAAGTCAACAAACAACAATAGGCGTATTTTATTGGTAATGTAAGTATACATAGTGCAGCAATGGAAGTCCGAATAAAATGCTTTTTTGACTGCATATACACTTTTACTTTAAATTTTAAAGTTGGTATGCTTTGCATTTACACCCGTGTCAAAATCAGCTGATTTGGAAAAGAAGCAAAATAAATATGTAATTTCTTACAAAAATAATACAAATTGAAATGAATAAAGATCCAAAACAGAAAAGGGCTATATGTACATAATTTCTGAGTTTCTTTTAACAAATCATCTTAATTTAGTAGATATTTCAGACTCATTAAGTGAATAAACTAAAAGGAAACGAAAACCAAAAATGAAATATAAACCTACGAATAAACAATCCACTTTTGAATAAGCTAAGGGATGCGTTGGAAAAGTATACGTTTTGATGTGGTTTATGCTGAATTAACATCACTGAAAAATTTGTTGTCAAACAAGTGGCAAAATTATTAATAAAATCAAATCTCAATGGCATGTATGTACACAAAGTCAAATTAAGGGCTCGATGTCAGAAAAAAATCATTTTCATGTCCTTTTTAATCGTTTGGCATTGCAGCCATCCTTCGATGATTTTCATACTCTCACGTGACAGATAAGGAACATGCACACGCATTAAGAGGCAAAATTTTGACAATTGACTATTAACGTTTACCGTCTAATCGTAAATTAATATTTCAAACCACATAATTTTGCTCTTGTGAAAATTTACCACAAAATGAACAAATATCACCGAATGTATTCTCGAATAATCAAAATCTGTCAACCTCAAGAAAAATAAAACTTTTGCAACCAATTTGAGTGTCACTGTAATCCAGATGCTCCAAAACTTTATCAGCGCTATTATGTGCACTCTTATTACTGCCTAGTTTATACGCACTATTCCTTTGTTGTTGTTTACTGTGTAAAATTTTACTGCGCTGCCTATACAATTCCCAATAAAAAACGACTAATGATGTAAATTTGAAATTTGCCACCCTATCCGTAAGAGTGCATTCCGTATTGTCGCGCTGATCGCGAAACTAAAACAAAACGTTCCGAAACTCTCGCGAAACTGAAAGGGAGTGTTCCGAAACATATGATATGCATATGCGAGATATGATAAGATAATTAGGATTCGACGGAAACGTTATTCTAGTCTCATCCAGCTCAATGTTTTTGCTCCCTCCCGCATCACAGAAAGTTATTTCGATTGTGTTGTTTATAGTTTAAATACTGTTGAATCTTCTAAAACTAAGCACTTAGTACTTCACTCAACCTTTGAACTAGTTTTTGAAAATGAAAAGAGTTAAAGGAAGCAAGAAAAAGGCTAAGAAAGAAGCAGACGCGAAGACCCGAAATATTTCAGTTCTAGTTCTGGTTCAAAAGCTACGTTAACGTCTTCGGCGGCATCCAGCAGCAGCGGAAGTGATTCCAATGTAAGTAAGATTCCTCCATCTACAATCGTGAGTGGCCTAGAATTGTCCTCCGGCTAATATTCATGGGAATGCATAACTTATTTTACGGGCAGAAGAAGAAGACGTGCCTGCCGTCGAAGTTGGAAGTCGTTCTGGTCCCACCACAGAGCAGGGTCAAGATGAAGTCGACTCACCAGTAGTATCTCAAGCATCTAGTCACAAGCCTGCAGAAAAAGTGAACCTCGTGAAGCTGTAAAGACGCTTAAAAATAAGTTTGTGGAAGTTCTTGAGGTACTGGAAGAATTGACGGATCGGTAGCCAGTCTTCTTCTGACAGTCATGCAGTCATTTAACTTCCTCACTTTTCTTGGCTTTTGAGCTGCAGAGCTACCTGAAGAAGAAGACGCACAGATTTACCTGCAGCAATGTGGACTGAGTGTGGATAAGTGTGCTCAGAAACTCTGCGTTTTAAAATCTCTCCTGGTGGAGAGCAGAGACCGTTTCGTCCAAGCCGCAATCGACTTTTCTAAGACTTTTTGGAAAAAACTCGGAATCGATCTCAAAACGAGTACAATTCGCAGGAAAACACGCATGAATGGAGATGAATCCGCAGATGCAGCTTTGTCTCAGGAGCCTCATTCGTAAGGCTCATAAAATCCGTTTATGAAACCGCTAATTCTATTTTACTTTCAATAAAAGATATCTACTTCATTGCCTGTGAAATGATGTCTCGAAATTTAATTTTAATTTAGTATTAAATGGGGGCGGCAAAATGGGTCTCCCGCCCCGGGCGCCGAGATGGTACGCTACGCCACTGCTCCGACCTCTAAGCTGCGTTCGAGAGAAAAGTCTTAAGGAGAATTGTTGGCCCCATATGTGAGGAAGGACGATTCCGGAGACGGTACAATCATGAATTGTACGCAATCTACCTAGAAGCAGATATCGTGACAAAAATTAAGCTCGGTAGACTCCGGTGGGCAGGGCACCTAGCTCGCATGAGCGAAGAGGAACCTGCTCGGAAACTTCTTTGTGGTACATTCTATGGTAGACGGCCGGCAGCGTGGTAGACCATGCTTGCGCTGGAGAGATGGCGTAGACCAGGACGCCCGAAGCCTTGGGGTGCGCAACTGGATGGCGTCGGCTAGAGACCGGGATAGGTGGAGAGACTTGTTGAAAGAGGCCAGGACCGGAACCCGGTTGTCGAGCCGATGATGATGATGATGATGAAAAAGAAATGACAATAATTTCCTAAATAATTTGTGTTTTATTCAAAATCAACATCGCCCCTTAAAATTTAACCACCCTTTAGAAGGGCCATGCTTCACAGCGCCCCTATTACCAGAAGTAGGCATTTCTACCATATAATAGACGGGTCTACCACGATATCTCGAAAGCAATAATCCAGAAAGCAAAAATCTCGAAAGTAAAAATCTCGAAAACAAAAATCTAGAATTGAAAAAATCTCGAAAAAAAAATCTAGAATGCATAATCTCGAAACGAAAAAATCTCGAAAAAAAAATCTCGAAAAAAAAAATCTCGAATGCAAAAATCTATTTATTAATAACTGTTTAACAAATCCACGACTGAGACTGACTAGTAAACTACCCATGACAGAGTTACCCAGAACTCAAAACAGAGTAGAATCCTGGCATAGGAGGCTTAAGGTTTGGAAGGCCGCACATTGGTCTTTACAAATTATTTGAAATTTTGGCTAATTAATTAGTTGTCTGGTTGAAAAATTCAGATGGGTCAGGAAACTAAGGTAGGCCGGGAGTATTTAAAAAAAAAACAAATTTTAAAAGTACTCGACGAAAAAGAAGAGAGGAGTTATGTGGTGTACCTTAGGAGTCTTGCGTACAACTCAAAATAATTCATACTTTTTTGTTATACCTACATATGCCTTTATGGATATGTTTATGAATTTATAACTTTTTCTTTGTTTTTGATATTTTTTATAATTTTATTATGATACCTAATGATTTTTTTTTGTTAAATATTTTAAATATTTTTTATTGTTTATTTTCCCAAAAAAGGAATAAATTTATGAATATACTAAATAATATGTTATGCGTTTAATTTAAGTGTGAACTCTTTAAATAGGTAAAAAAAAATCTCGAATTTATATTTTTTTTCGAGATTTTTTTCGAGATATTGTCTTTCGAGATTTTTGTTCATTCGAGATTTTTGTGCATTCCAGATTTTTGCATTCTAGATTAAAAATTTGTTTTTCCGAGATTTTTTGCATTCGAGATTTTTGTCATTCGAGATAACGTCATGATCCCTGCCTGATCACAGAATAATAGTGTTTACCTTAGAAGGTCTGCTCACAGAGAATACCCCTGGCAGAAATCTTAAAAAAACAAACTGGAACCCATACAAAAATGTTCTAAAATCAAACCTGGAACAACTAGGTCCAGAAAGTACGACAAAAAGGCACCTTGAACTAGAACTTGTAGTTAATGAGTTAAGTGGAGCTATATAAACGAGGCATATAAACTCAGTTGCCCTCTTAAACCAATAACTAGACAGAAGGATGCTCCTTGGTGGAATAAACATCTTTTAAAACTAACATCCAAAGCTAGGAAGCTCTTTGATGAATCAAAAATAACAAAGGAATGCTGTAAATTACTCTGCGTTATTGACAACATATCGATACCTTCCCGTAAGAATGTATTAAGCGACATTTTTAACTTCCCATAGGGAGTTATTGTAATCGGTCCGATTTGTCAAATTGGAATTTTTGACATTTCTCGACGCACGTTTCAAGGTCCCTAGAGGCTATATCAATCATTTTTAGAGAGATGTCTGTGTGTGTGTACGTACGTTCGTACGTTTGTATGTTCGTACGTCCGTACGTTCTGGTACCATTTTTCGTCATCGATATCTCAAGAACGAGTAAAGATATCGACTTCAAATAAATTTTGTTTAATAGATAATAACTTCGAAAGAGGCTGAAAGGGCGTTTATTAAAATTCAGTGAGCAGTTTTTTCACTATAACGGTTTAAAAAAAAATAAAAATTTTGGTTAGTTTCAAATATCTCACGAAAAAATAATGCTATTGATTTCAAATAAAATTTAATGTAGGTACTCATTATAAAGTCATACAGATTTAATATGAATTTGGAAAAAAATTAACATACCGTTATTTTTTTAAATAAAAAAAACTGAAAAAAAAATTTCATAACCCAGATATTCTAAGAACGGAAAACAATTTGAAACTCAAAATAATTTTATTTTACGAAAAATAATGTGTTTGACAACTGGTGAAAATTGAGTAGCATTGCTTCTGGGTATATAACAAGTCTATGGAGAACAGCTAAAGTAATCTTCATTCCCAAAATAGGGAAAAAAGACACAATCCATCCGGAGTCTTTCAGGCCAATAAGCTTAACATCCTTTATACTGAAAACTTTGAAAAAGGTAATTAACAACTTTATAAGATCAGGGGTGTTAAGAGTAGGCCTCTCAATCAGTGACAACACGCATATAGGGCGGGAAGATCAACCGAGACCACCCTGTTTAAACTAACAATTAAGATCCAAAGAGCCTTAGATGTACGGGAAACAGCTTTCTTAGACATAGAAGAAGCCTTCGATAACACGTCCCACGAGGGTGTAGACAAAGCTCTTGTTCGGAAATGCGTACCTATCGCCATAACCAGATGGATAAAAGAAATCATAGGCACTAGAAATGCAGAGGCACAAGCAGGAGTAATTACAACAAGAGGAGGTTCTCAGGGCGGTGTACTATCACCCTTGTTGTGGAGTCTTGTATAGTAGATGAATTGTTAGAAAATCTTACCTCCGAAGGTATATGCTGCATTGGCTTTACCGATGCATTGCAGTAGGTACGTTTGAATAAACTCTTATCCAAAGAGGACTAACAATTACAAGAAAATGGTGTCTGCTGTAGGGCTTTCAATAAACTTATCCAAGACAACAATCATACCATTTACCAGGAAAAGACTTCTACCACATAAAAACCTATCCGTTTGGCTCGTGAAGTAATTGAAACGCAGAGGGAAGTAAAATATCTAGGACTTATACTATATAGTAAACTCCTCTGGAACAAACACTTAAATGCTATAGTCGGAAAAGCCAAAAAAGCATCCTCAGGTGGATGTACGCTATTTATGGTAAGACACATCATTACCTATGGTGCAGTTGCATGGCACAAGAAGACCGAATTAACCCTAGGAAAAGTCCAAAGGCTCGCATGTATCTGTATTACGGGAGCAATGAGAACCTGCTCTACCGCAGCTATGGAGGTTGTCCTCCATCTATCCCCTCTACTCTACATGAGGTCATTAGAAGTGCTGGAGTGGGAGGTATCATGAGGTTCTCATAGGAAGGAACTGAGACAGGCAAAATTATTGGTATCAGAGAAAGGGACTTAACTGACAGGTCCACTATAACAAACCTTATTGACATCCCAAGAGATGGAATTATCAAAAAACATAATTTCGAGAAAAACTTTCTTACACAGCTCAGTAACAAAAAAGACTGGGTAGGAGAGGAAACAAACTACACCCTTGAAACAAATACCATCTAATGGTACACTGATATATCGAGAACAAGCGAAAGGACTGGTGCAGGAATCTTTGGGCCAAAAACCAATATTTCCATAGATACCGATGGAGCCGTCCACCAGCGTCTTTCAAAAGGACGTAAACGCCATAGGGAAATGCGTGGATCGTAATCTCGAAAAGAATTATTATCGTAGCAAGAACATTGCCATTATGTCAGATAGTCAAGCAGCATTCAAAGCACTAAGCTCATACACCATCACCTCTAAGCTGGCGTGGGAGTGCATAAGCAGCCTAAATAAACTTGGTAAACAGAACAGGGTCACACTTTACTGGGTACCTAGTCACGTTGGTGTTCATGGAAACGAAAAGACAGATTCCCTAGCAAAAATAGGGTCTTCAACTCCTCTAACAGGGCCTATTGCGGAATAGTAGAAAATGTCATCAAAACCAAAATTAAACAAGAAGAGGAGACAAACAGATTCAAGAACTGGAATGAGACATGCAAAATTATTACTGGGCAATTATAACCGGCAACGTTTCGAAAACTGCATTAACTTAAGCAGGAATAACCTAAGACTAATAACAGGTATTCTAACTGGACACTGCAATCTTAGAAGACACCTTAATTTACTTGGTGTGGTAAGCGATTCCACTTGCAGATTATGCAATATGCCTGGGGAAACACCGTGTGAAGTACTAATTCTGAAAGGGTTTTCAGGACATTGGTTATACAAAATTATGCAACACTCTTCTAAATCTGTTCACGATCATAAAAACGCAATAAAATTTCAATTATTTGTTTGTTATTTAGAGACAAAAACTTGTATTCAGGTAAAATCCCACAAAAAAAATTACTTTTTTATTTATTACCTGTCTCTACTTATTGCGCCATACAAAAATTTTTATTAAAATATTAAGGTACACATTTTTTTAAGTACTACTCGTACTAGCTCCTATTAATAACATCATAAAACAATATAATGTTCATCACATTATTTGCAAGAAAAATAAGTTTGAATTTGGAAAAAAATTTCGAGGCCAGAAAAATGATTGAACTAAAAATTCAATTAATGAAAGATATATATTTTAACAAAAATTAAATCTTGGTTGCATTCTTTCCATCTATTATTAGCCATGAAATTAGAAGTTTTGCATCATGATCAAAGTCAAAACCGTGTTTTTTAAATCGGATTCATCAGTGAACCAAATTTGTACCCTGCTTTCAAGATCGGATCAGGACGGATACAATTCTTTCGAAAATAGTTTGTTGAATATTGTAGCATTCTAAAAATAGTATCCACTAGACGTAGCCTAATGTAGCTAAAACTGTAGTTCTAGCGAAAGAACATTAAAATATTAATTCTAGGTCACTCACTTTTATTTTGAAAGCTTATTAGATATAGATATGTATATTTATTATCGTAGAATAAGGGCTTTACAATTTATAATGATACACAGCTTGCACAGAGATATGATCAGCCTTATCACGAATTCCATCGTAATCGGAAAGTTGTTACGAATCCCGAAAAAACCTATCACAAATTCCATCGTAGTGGAAAATCTCATACAAATCGTCATTACGAACGGATTTGGTGATAGCTTTTTTCGGGATTCGTAAAAGTTTCCGATTACGATGGAATTCGTGATAGGGCTGGATATTTAGTTTATATCTTACAACTGAAAAATACATTCAAAATGATGGTAAGGATTTACAAAAGAAAAGATTTTTATTTTTTTTTTTGAAGGAAAACTACGTAAAAAAAATGCACGACTGGGTCGCACGAACTTGCTCCTATGTAATAGACTAAGAATTTCAAAACTGAATGTTATTAGAGAAACTGTTCATAAGCATAAAATTCATTTTTTAAATGACTAAAAAAACTTCTTTAGTAGTTAAAGGTAAGAATAGGATGCCATGTGATTCAAGCAAATATAGATTTATGCAAGATTAAAAATTATAAGTCCTTGTAGTGGTTTCTTAAAAAATAAGGTTTTATATAAGAAAATTTGAAAACAATTTTAAGAAAAAATGTTGGTACGCCAATTTGAAGTTTTTATTATTGTATGAATAAAAATTAAATTTACAAAAAAAATATTGAGCCGTTTTCGAGACATTGAATTTTCAAAAAACAAAAAATTGATTTTTTTTTTCAAAATTCAAAAAAAAATATTTTTCTTAAAGTTTTGAAATGCAATGTTTTTTAAACTTTTTAGAAGCTTCCCTCTACGAAATTTCATTAAAATCCGTTGTGCTAATAATGAGAAATTCAAAATTTTAAAAAATCGTTCTATGGTAGGTACAGTCAGTAATATCTTGTTTTCAAATTTGTTTTTATTGAATTACAGATATTAAAATATAATAGAAAGAAAAAAAATTTAAGCAAAATTCTCGGAACCGTTTTCGAGAAAAATACGATTTTCGAAAACCATTTTTTAACATTTGTATGGAAGGTACCGTTATTTTTAGGTAAAATCAATTTATTTTTCTCATATATTGTAGATTATTTTTCTAAACTTTTATATATCAAGTTTTAAAAAAATCGAGCATGGGGTTTTCGAAATATTGAGTTTTCAAAAAAAAATTTTGAAAGTGTTTTTAAAAATCCAAAAAAATTGTTTTTGAAAATTTTAATACACAATAATATTTAAACTGCTGGGAAGCTTTAGCATAAAAAAAATGATCAAAATCGGTGGTACCGTTTTTGATAAAATCAAAAACAAAAAAAATGGTCCCAAGGGGGGTACCAAAACTACTCATTTTTTTGAAAATTTTTTTCGACCATTACCTAGGTTTAACTAAATTAAATTTTTTGAATTTTTTTTAAGAAAATCGCAGGGACAGTTTTTGAGAAAAAAAAATATTTATAAAATTTCGGAAAAAAATCGTATGGCAGGTACCGTTATTTTTGGTCATACAAAATCAAATCAAAAAACATCCGGGGGTAAAAAATCAAAACCCATATCTACCAAGTTTGAAGAAAATCGGCCGAGCCGTTTAGCTGTAATCGAACAGACAGACAGACAGACAGACAGACAGACAGACAGACAGAATTGTCTGACCCACTTTTTTCGTCTTCGCTATCATCGTAATGTCAACTTTGATCAAAATCTCGAGTTCGATTTTTTTTACGAATACATAACTTGCCTTATAGTACCTATAAGTCGCAAGTAAAAACCTTCATTTAATATTCTTAGATTACTTATATGGAATTATATTTAGAAGTCTGTTAAGTTGGTAAAAGAAACTTAAAACTAATTAGATTGCCAGATAATTGATTTGTTTATTATTATTTAATACAAAATATTTATTTTAAGTATATAATTTTTTTTTGTTACTAATCAAAAATCGATCAATTGCAATATAAATAAATGAACATTGAAAGAAAAACAAAATGAAATAAATAAACAAGTAAAGAAAATAAATAAATAAATAAATAAAAAAATAATAAATAAATAATTTTTATACAGGGAAACAAAAATATCACAGAGTTCATTAATACACATATGTATGTATATATAATATAAAAAGATAGCATTAACAAGTTTTTAATGAGCATGTTTTCAGAATATTTACATTTTTCAAACAATTTTTCGCTGAGTTTTTCAATTTTTTCAGAAATTTTTAGTACTCCACTTTTGTCATTTAAGCGCGATGTTGAGTAATGCCAGGGCAGATCTAACATCATTTTCAATGTTTTATTTTGGGAGATTTGAAGTTTATTGGTGTGTGATCTTGCGCACTTTCCCCACACGGGGCATGCATATAGCATAATTGCTTGGAAAATGACTTTGAATATAATAATTTTATTATAATTACTTAAATTAGAGCGTCGACAAATCAATGGATATAACATTTTAATTGCGATACTTACTTTATTTAAAGTGTTATTTACATGTTTCCGGTAAGTTAATTTCTTGTCTAAATACACACCGAGATATTTGACAGAATTTACCCACGGAATATCATCATCATCATCATCATCATCGGCTCGACAACCGGGTTCCGGTCCTGGCCTCTTTCAACAAGTCTCTCCACCTATCCCAGTCTCTAGCCGACGCCATCCAGTTATACGACCCAAACTCAAAATAGTTGGTCTATTCATTAAATAACACATTAATTCTTCATATATCCTAAATTTAGTGGCAGTCAGCTTTTGTTCATTTAAAAAATGTTGTCAATTTAATAAAGTAGTTTCACTGAGAGTAAATTAGACCTAACAAAACAAAATTTGAGAGAGCAAATAGCAACAATATTCCTTTCATCTCAGACAAAGATAAGAGCATAAAAGTTGGTCTACTCTTTGTTGGGTGCAAAATAGTTGATCTAAGATTATTTAAATATAGTTTCAGTTAACCGTTATTAAAAAAATGACAAGCACTGGTTTTATTAATGATTATTGTATGATTTTATACAAGCTAGCGACAGTTTCATGTTAATCCTGGCGCGTGGCGTTGCATTATCAGGAGACCTAAGGGAATCAATGATTAAAGCGTTTGAAACAGGTTTGTCTAGCTACAAAATCCCTGAAAATTTTAATTTACCGCCATCGTCAGTGCAGAACATAATAACAAAGTTTAAAAATTCTGGAAATGTGGATATATGCAACAGAACGGGACATCCACTAACAGCAAAACCTCGCGATTGCCAAATTTTTAAAGAAAATCGACGATATTCATCTGCTTCAATAACGGTTCAGTGGAGAGAACAAATTCAAAAAAGTGTTTCGGTGGACAGTTGTAAGCAGATAATGAAAAAAATTGGATACACATTTTATAAGGTTTATTTTAAAATATTTAAGTTTTGCATATATTACGACAACTTAAATCATTAAAAACGCAGGCAAAAGAAATATAACTACTGACACCTAAGCAAAAGAAAAGGCGCATTGAGTGGGCCAAACAACTTAAAAATTTGGACTTTTAGTCAATGGCGGTCCGTTAATTGGAGTGATCAGTACAGATTGGAAGTTTGTGTTGGTGATGAACGAGGACCAGTGATAAAAAATGCTAAAGAAGCCTTTCACAACTCACAAGGACTGCCTTAAACAAACCGAAAAGCTCCCAGTATCTCTAATAGTATAGAGGTGCATGTCGGGATGTGGTATGAGTAATTTGCATTTTGTAATTGGGATAGCTAATGCTGTGAAATACCGCAACATTTTGGAACAGGAGCTGCCTCCGTCAATACTACGTCTTCAATATAGCAATGCGGGGTATATTTTCCAACAGAATGGTGCTTCTTGTCATACGGCTAGGTCAACAATGGTATGGTTAACTGCTGAAGCAATTCTTTATTGGAATGGACTTCCAGCAGCCCTAATCTTTCACCAATCGAAACTGTTTGGCACACGATGAAGCAAAAATTGCGAAAGGAACCGCGTCGGACTCTTCAAGATTTAAGATCCACAATTACAAATAATCGGGAATCTTTTGGTGCCGAAGAGTGTCAACAATTAGTTGACACTATGCCAAGGTGCATTATAGAAGCAGTGATTAAGGCCAAAGGTCGCTTAACAATGTGGTAAAATCAACATAAAGAATCATAGACCAACTATTTTGCATCTAAGAAATGTGTATAAATCGTTATTTAGTTTTGTAAAGAGACTCCATATCAATATTTTATTAAGCCACTTTCTTTTTTTGTCCACTTTTCTTATTTAAAATGAATAGGACTTTATATGTATATCAAAAAATAGTTTTTGTTTCGAAATAGTTTAAGAATGAACACATATTTACATTCTATCCTCGGTAGACCAACTATTTTGAGTTTGGGCTCGTATCACAATTGTTAATTTTCAAATGACTTAATGGCAAAGCACAAGGTGTTTTCTTTTCCTAGTGAAAAAGATTGCTTGCTAATAAAACGCTGATTTTTATTTTCCATTAATCAAAGTAATTTTGAATAGTGTTAAGTGCATTTTGAAGTGAATCTTCAATATCACGCCCTAATTCACTCGAACTAATTATAGCAGTATCATCTGCAAACATAGCTATTTTGCAATTAAAGAGGTCGGGGAAATCAGCAACGTATACAATATATAAAAGAGGTGCCAAAACCGATCCTTGTGGAACTCCCGAGTAAATATTTTTTGTACAAGAGTAAACATTATTTAAGTTTAATTTAAATTCTCTGTCTTGTTAAAAGCTTTGAATGATCTTTATAAGATACAATGGACAATCGAAACGCTTAAGTTTGTGTAGGATACCTTCATGCCATATACTGTCAAATGCTTTTTCAACATCAAGGAGCACAAGGCCAGTCGATTGTTTTTGAGAAAATTTTTGTTTCACATGATTGCAAATCCTTAATACTTGATGAGAGTTATTATGTCCCTGTCTAAATCCAAATTGATTATTGGGGATAACATTATTATTCTCAAGAAAACTTAAGAGTTTAAATTTTATAACTTTTTCTAAAATTTTACTTAAATTGCTTAAAAGGCTTATTGGACGATAGCTACTTGGTTTATTCGGTGGTTTACCTGGCTTAAGAATGGGAATAATTTTTGCCATTTTCCATATTTTTGGGAAATATTATTAGAATATTATTTATTAAAAAAATTTTGGTTTTACAAACAAATATTAAAATACTATGAAAAAGAAATGATATTTTTTTAAATTAAAAGTAAAGTAGGATTAAATTGGTAGAAGACGTTGATCGTCATCTGAATGACAGAAGAAGATGTCATTTGGCTTAAATGAGTGACTGGATGACTGGTGTCTTCCACGCGGCTCAGTGCCAGATGACGATGGGCTGGCCGCCGTGCTGCCGCTTCTCGCTGTCAATCGGGTGTAGTGTTGACAGCACCTCTTCTTATGCCGGAACTAAAAAGAAGGAAAGGGAAAAGGTTGACAGGAAAGAAGTAGGGCGAAGGTGAAATAAAGAGGAGGATCGGTGACAGGAAAGAAGAAAGAAAAGAAGAAGGAATAAGGTGAAGAAACCTGAAAAGTAAGAAACACGACATAGGGAGAAGAAGAGAAAAGACGCACGATGTTCGCTGTGAGGGTCGCGGCATGCTTGTTCGGCTCGGCTATGACTCGCCGGTTGGTGGGGGGGGGATCTTGCCCTCACAGACGAACTACTCCTTTTTCAAAACATAAATCATGCCTGAAAGATATTATACACAAAAAAAATAAATGCGATACCACCATTTGGTTCGATTCACCACACTCGATGCTGTCGGTGACGCTACAGCTTGGCCTTATAATTTTCCCACCCCTCCGTGGAATCCGGTAGGCCGCTCACGAGCACGGATTCCCCTTAGCTGGACTCCTTTAGCCCACCATCCCATCCATTTTCCGCATACTTTTCGTCACTTCCCCTCGCTTACCTTTCTCACCCCCTTGGAATACTTCCTACTCCGCCATCGAGCTATTGGCCCGATCACCAAAATAAGACAACACGAATTTTTGTTTTCAACTCAAAATACATCGACCTTCTTTTAACCTTTATTCATTTCTTTTAAATTTTTTTTTCCAAAGATATCGAAAAATTCAAACAAATACCAGTTATATATAATAATTTTAAATGTGAAATATAGATGAATATTCTTAAGCCGAAACGATATATAAAATGATTATTAAAACTTTAGATTGATCAAAAGTTATAACAAAAAAACATTCAATATCAAAAATTAACGAAAATTGTATGACCAAAGGTGTGCACGTACCATGCGCAAAAAAAACAAAAAAAACCCTGGAAGAATCTCCGGTTTTCTTCGGCGGAAACCCTCCCCACGGTCTCGCAACTAGGCGCTATGCGTAGCAGTTCACGCTAGCTATAAAGAAAACCAAACGCTAAACCCTTTTGCCTTCCTATAGATAGAGCTCTATTTATAGCTACCTAAAAGGGGCAAAATCTTGCTTCCCGCGACCGAGACCCGGACAGAATCCCACCGCGAATTCTTATCAAAAATGCCGGTGTAGGATTTTCCAAACTCTTTTGTGCGGCGGCACTTAGATTTTATCAAAAAAAAAAAATTTTAAAATTTGGTCTTAACATTCACTAAATTATAAAATTTCGTCTATCATCGCTTGAATAAAGGTTTACAATATACTTATATCTCAATTGACAACAAAATTAACAAAAAAAAAAGGTGTTCTGGAACTCGGTAACTTCGGGCTGGACTCTTGCTCCTTATCTCCTCTCGACTTAGCGGTATCCGCTTACTCGGGCCAGTCACGGACAGTTCCGTGAGATTACGGGGCGGTTTACCGTAAATTCCGCAAGGAACAAAAAAAATGATATGAGTCGGTTGCGGAAATGTCCGCAGGATTACGGAAAAGGTTGATCCGCAAGATTACAAAAAAAAAGTCTGCGGGCTCCCAAGAAAAAAGGAAAAGGAAAGAAAAGAAAGAAGAAAGGAAAAGAAAGGGGTGACGCCTCTTCGGCTCCCGCTGAAATTCGTAAAATTGTCTATGAATACCTAACATCCCTATTACTTTTAACTAGCACTCTCTTACTTGGCACCCGGAGAATCACGGGCTTACGCTCAACCTTTTTTTGGCTGTGCCGGTTCTGGCAATGGCCACAGATGATTCCACAGTATATTTTTATTTTTCAGCCAAAATCACCCTGGAGCGTCGCAAAGAAGAAAAACGTAGGGCATTAGTTCCGTCGTATTTTCTTGCGCGCAGAAATTATTTTTCACAAAAAAAACAAATGCAAAAAAAAAAACACTCACCCTTTCATAAAAAAATATCACTAGAATTTACAAAAAATTCAAATCACGGCTTTGACCTCTAGTCTATGATTCCTCGTATATGTATATATATAATTATATTTATACCGCACTCTACTGTACACTTTTTAAAAGAAAATTTATCTATAAAAATGTTTTTAACACCAGCTTATGCTGACACGGTTGAACTTCAAATGTCCTCTTCATTTGCATAAAACCTCACTCTAACCTCAGCTGGATTGTTCTCGAAGCATTCGTCCGTAAAATGCATCGTCATGCACTCGGCCATATTTAGCCGATGCACTTGTCAAACTCAGCTATTAGCCTGACTACAAGTATTGCTTTCTTTCTTGCTGTGTTTGTTCATTGCCGAGCAAATGTCATGCAATTTGCCGTCGGCAATTTCACTACCTTAATTAGAGTTCGTTTCAGATATCTAATATAGGAATTACAATGTAAACATTATTTTTTTTTGTTCTATGTCCCTTATTATTTACCTTTATTTTATAATTTCTCTAACCTTTGAACTTTTTATTGTAGTTATAGCTAGTATTTAAGTTTTGTTTATTTCAAAAAAAAAATCATAATAAAAATAAAAATTCTCATTTACACAAAAAAAACTAATTTGTTTCAATTTATTTACGATGATCATCAATCGTCACAAAAATGAACCATCGCGCAACTTCAATACGTAAGAACATACATCAAATCTAGTGTACGCCTACCATTACTAATTAATAATTTAAATTCCACTCTAGATAACCACTTCCAGCCACTTGTCATCCACATTCCATGAATTCCTTCCACTTCCTTCTTTTTACGTTCATTCATCTTTTTAATATACTATTTCCTTTTACTATTTGCAGTGTCGGCCATTGAGGAAGATGAACCCAGAACCCACCACCATGCAAGCGGAGCCGGAGGACGACGAGGACGACAACGCCACACAAAAAAACTGGTAAGTTTCATGTTATATTTCAATTTTCATATTTCAGGTTTATATTATTCAATTTTATTTATTATTTTACTATATTGTTTGTTTTCTTTTCAGATTACCTCTCCCTGCTGATGATGATCAGCAGAGAAGATGAGGACGGAGGTGATGGCGGCGCGGCGGTGACCTCTCGCACGGCAGCAAGAAAAATATCGGTAAGTATCTACCTAATCCTTTACTATTTATGCCATCCGTTTTCCGATAACGAAAATAACATTTATTATCTTTATTTTCAGCTTCAAATTTTAGCGCCAGCGACGCCTCAGCTGCCGACACAACATGCGTCAAGGGGATATGATCGACTTCAGCTCGGCGGCGAGCAATAAGTATCGTAAGTGTTTTACTTTACTTCATTGATAATTTTTAATCAATTCTATTTTTCTCTTTCAGGTACAACTTCTGCGCCTGCGACGCGCTCTGCTGCCACACGTCAGCGCTCAATCTTTTAGCCAACGAGGCAGCCGTAACAACTACTATTAATGAAAAAAAAAGTTAATGCAAAAAATTACATAAATTTCAAAACTTAAAGATAGGGTAACCTTAGAGCGCTGAATCTCGCAAATTCCTTGATTTAAATTTCCCAAATTTTGGAAAAACATAGAACAGTTATTATATCTATGAAAAAATAAATGAAACAAATCCATATTCCAAAATTTCATTTTTGGCATTGATTTCCGCAAAGGCACCACTGTGCGGCCGGCGCACAGTGTGGGAATTCGCGAATTTAGCGGAATTTAATTCCAAAAATGACTAGTCTTGATTGATGCCAAAACCGTTTTCTCTTAAAGCTAAAAGATTGTAGAAAGTGATAACAAAAGCACTGTTGGGTCCTTAGGTGGGCATCATGTAAACAAAAAAAAAAAAAAAAACATTAGCATTGAAGTTGCAGTTGGCGATTTTTATTCTGTATATTTGCTGGAAGTAGTACCCCTTAGCACAATGGTTAGTGCGTTGGACTGTCATGCGGAAGGTCTCGAGTTCGATTCTCAGCCGCTGCAAGATAGTTTTTTTTTTCAGGGGTGTACTGCCTCTTGCGAAGAATTGACAAATCCTCCAAGAGTATCTCTTGTCATGGAAAGTGCTGCTCATTAGCCGTTCGGAATCGGCAGAAAATTGTAGGTCCCCTCCGTTCCTGGTAACACGCACACAGGAATGGTTGAGAGATGTAAGTCAATAGGTCCTGGTTCACTTCGAGCTGTTGCACCACCAAATTTATTTTTTATTTGCTGGAAGAGATTACTTTGCTCTTAATGTTTTTTTTCGTCTTTATTTATTTTATATTTCCTAAATATCAAGGTATAAGAATGTAAGTATTTTTTTATTTCACAGGGTGCTTCACATTTTTGTTTTGGTGATTGAAGTTAAAAAAATGTGTTTTTTTCGAGCAAAACTTTAGTTATTCCATGTTATTGCGCCTAGAAACAATATTCACTGCAAAGCTTGATTTATTATCTATCAAGAATCACTAAAATTTGACACCCCAATTATGTTGTGATATATTAATTTTTCAATGTTTCTAAATGACTATCCAGCAAACAAATGATGGCATACCGTCAAAATCGAATAACTTTTTGGGAACCAAATCCCAGAAGAAGAATGTTATAAATTTAAAAACTTTTTTTTATTTCACGGGGTGCTCCAAAAAAAATAATTTAGTGAATCTGATTCAAAAATAGTTACAACAAAAATACAGGGTGTTCAAATTCAAATTTAACAGTAAGAGAAAAAAAGAACTAAGTTATTTAAAAAATTAAAAACGGAAACTATCAATTAACTAAAAAAAAAACTATTATATCGGATAAAGGGTGTTCCAATTATATTAACAAAATAAATTAATTTAAAAATAAAAAAAAACGAATTTTTTATTTGAAGAGCAAAAGTGCTTTTTATGCGTATTTTACATAAAATTTGATTTTAAAAACTTTGAAAATCGTTATTAAAATTAATTTTACTTGTTATTAGTGCTGTGTTTTGTTATTGTGTGTATATTGTGGAGTATTAATTTTCGTCTTTTTATCATGTGGTAGGTATGTTATTTTAATAATTAGCAAACGATCCTTTTTAAAAAACAAAACCTTTTGGTATTATCTAATTTACAGAATGTCTTTACAAATAATAAGGTTTGGGTCTCAAAAATAAATATTAAGCGCTTTGAGGCGGTTATGTTTTTGGTAACATAACATTTTCTGAAGAAGCAATTAGATCATTAAAGGCGTCTGTGGGGACAACTTGTTTTAAGTTAGATCAGTTATGGTCAAAAAACAGGAACCGTAACAGCTTTGAATGCAAAAATGCTTCCTGGCTAAGTGGCAATTTGTCAATACCACAGCAAATGTTGTACGAAATTCCTTCCTCTTCGAATTCTGCAAGTATGGGTAGACCTAGTAAATCATTTAATGAGTGCTGTGCAAAAATGAAGAAGAAAAAAGTACAAGGCCTCTTAGACTCATTGCTTGCGAAAAAGCGAAAAAAGGAATTCTGCTGCTGTTGTCAAAACTTTGTCGGATAGTTCTCCTTGGAAAGGTTGTTTTTTTTTTTAATTTTTTGTTTTTTATTTCTTAATCTTTTATTTACTTTGTTCAACTGACGGCACAACTATTAAAAAATCACTTGAGCAAACTCAATCTGGTCAAAAATCTATATCTGCTAATGAAGCCTTAGCCCTTATAGTAGTTGCTCAATTATCTACTCACCAGTATGAAATTAATGGACAAAAAATTAAAAACATTGCTAAAAATGTACTGCCTTCGTACGATAAGGTAAAATAAGCAAAAAAGAAATGTTACCCCGATGAAAAAGTTGTAACGGAATCTTCTGCAGAATGCAATCTTAAAAATTTAGTAGAAAAGAGTGTAAAACGTTTGTGTGTGTCACAGAAGAGCATTTTAAGCTCGCAAGGCATCAACACTAGTTTTAGGGAACTAACTTTGCTTTTCAAATGGGGATGCGATGGAGCTCAGCAAAAACCTTACAAAAAATGACACAGTTCTGAAGTACTTCATGAAGAAAACCTCTTTAGTATATCTATGGTACCAATTCAAATGCATTATTACAAAGAAGAAACTAAAGAAATCATTTGGCAAAATCCAGCTCTCCTTCCTCAATATGATACTGTCGTCCCATTAAGCTTTTATTTGTTTGTCTCCACTCCATTCTTGCATAAGGTTTATGGAATGAATCCTTCACAAAGCCTATAGACTTGAAGTTAAGGTTTGGCATTTAAAGGATCAAGAACATAAGGAGAAGGTTAAGGCCAGGAAAAAAAAAAACATTCAAGACAAATTTAAAAGAGAAACTGGCCTACTCATTGACATGCCAACACAACAATCTGGTAACACTAATGACGGAAATACGGCAAGACGGTTCTTCACAGATGAACTAACAACTGCTCAAATAACTGGAGTTGATATAGAGCTGATAAAAGGGTTCCATATTACTTTAGAAGCTGTGTCCTCAGGGTTTCCTATTAATTTAGATTCCTTTGATAGACATCAGACATGTGACAAGAACCAGAGACCTTTACATTGAAAAATACGGATGGTACTATATGTAAGTGAGTGTCATAAAAGTCTTATTTCATGATAAACAGGTAATTTCTTATTGTATTCTTCCAATTGGCCAATTATCGGAGGAAGCTCAAGAAGCCAGAAATAAAGAAAACCGAAAATATAGAGAGTTATTTACTCGAAAAACTTCACGGGTTGACACAATGACTGATCTTCTTCAAAGGCTGCTTACATCAGATCCATATCTAGCAAGCCTAAGGTGTATTCCTAAAAGAAAACGAAGTAACTTAGAGCCTGAGGTTCCTGAAAATTTGGATATTGCAAACTAATCTAAAATGTAAATAAAATGCGTTATATGTATATATGCTGAATTGTTGAATGTAGTTAAAATTATAGTAAAGGTAAAATTGTTCACAATAAAAACAAAACATATAAAAAACAATTAAATAAAATTGTTTTAAATTGGCTTTTTATTTTACAAGAATAACAGAATTGGTAAATAAAAATTGTCTATTCCAGTGAAACTGTATTTTTTCGACAGGAAGTTTTCGTTTCTTTTAATTTTTGGTATCCTTGATGATGTATGCCAGAAAAATTTCGGGAGATTCAATTTTTTCGGATAGATTTCTATCACCTATAATTTTTAAAGCTCTTTTTTGAATTTTGTCCAAGAGACTCAAGTGGGTTATTTAAGCACCAGCCCAAATATGGGAATTGAACTCAAGCTTTGGACGAATATAGGTTTAATAGATTACAGCCAGGTCAGAAGGGGTAAAAAAACTTCTTGCATCGGCAGGAAAACCTAAACACTTAGCAGCGTTTTATAGACGTCAAATAAGTGATCAGACATTCAAAACTAATGTATATTGGTATCTCCTTTTAAATCCTCTCCACCCTTTCTAAAACGCTCGCACTGTGATCAAACATTTTATAAGCAGTAATAATCCCTTTAGTGCGTGTATAAGATTATAAAAAAAAATTCTAACGTTTTTGAAGCTTCTTTATAAAAAATTTCATTAAAATCCGTTATGCTTTCTCATTATGAGCATAACGGATTTTAATAAAATCAAATCCAAATTTGGAAAAAAAAAAAACGGTTCTATGGTAGGAGCAGTCAGTAAAATCTTAATTTAAAATGTTATTTATTGAATTATAGATAGTTAAGATTAATTAAAAGAAAAAAAAATGATCAAAATTCTATGCGCTGTTTTCGAACAAAATAAGATTTTCAAAAATCATTTTTTCACATTTGTATGGTGGGTATCGTTATTTTGAGATAAAATACAATACGAGGTGATGTATTCGAAATATTGAGTTTTGAAAAATAAATATAATTTTTTTTTTAATCCAAATTTTATTTTGATGAGAAAATCAAAAACAAAACACTTATTCAATAACCATTTTTCATAAATTTTTTATCAACGGTTAGGTAGCTTTAACTTAATGAATTTTTTTTCTAACTTTAAAAAAAAATATATCGAAGAGTTTTTGAAAAAAAAAATTATTTATAAAATTTCGAAAAAAATCGTATTTTTGGTCAAAAGAAAAAGAAAAAAGGGAAAGGGAAAAAAAGGCAAAAACTAAAAAATGATATCTACCAAGTTTAAGGAAAATCGGCCAAGCCGAATTGCGAGCGAGTTCATCAAACATTCAAAGATTCATAAAACAAGTGTTAATATAAATTAACGTTGAAGAGAACTTGTTTAATAAATCAAAAATTTGTTTTAATTTCTTGTTTGAGTTGATGTATAATATCAAAAATAAGAAATTAGTTAAACCTGTATTTGTTTTCATCTAACACACTCGTAATTGCTTTCCTTAGGTATTCAAACAAGAAACATACAGTTACTCCCAAAATTGAGCGTACACCAATAAAAAACTCCTTTTTTTTGCTCTTTTAATGAAACAGATATTAATTTTCAATGATTTATTTTATTTTATTTTTATTTAAATATTTAAGAACTGATATTTGAAAAAAATCAATTAAAACAATAAACAAAACAAAAACGTATTAAAATACTAAAAAAATCCATTATATCCCTGTTAGCATTGTAAAATATTTCTACAAGAAAACTTATATCCAACTTGCATTCCAAAGGAAAACCTTTGCGGGAAATTGAGAAAGGAGACCCTCTGAACTGCGCCAACTACAGAGGCATAAGTCTCCTGAACATCGCGTACAAGATCAACCTGATAGGTTCATATCAGTGCGGATTTATACCAGGAAAGTCCACAATCGATCAAATATTCACATTATGGCAGCTCTTGGAAAAACCCACGAGTTACAAATCGACACCTACCACCTTTTCATCGATTTCAAAGCCGTGTACCATAGCATCTATAGGAGCGAACTATATAGAGCAATGTCTAGTTTTGGCATCCCTGACAAACTTGTCCGTTTGTGCAGGATGAGAATAGAAAATGCACGCTGCTCCATCAAGGTCGGAAAAGATCTCACCGATGCATTTGATGTCAAAAAAGGTTTTAGGCAAGGCGATGCTCTGTCGTGCGACAACACAAGAGGCACACTCTTACTCTTTCAAAAGTCCGTCCAATTACTCGGATACGCCAACGACATTGACATTATTGGAAAAACAAAGTGTGATGTCAGTGGCGCATTTGTGAGCATTGGGACGGAAGCGAAGAAGATGGGCTTAGCTGTAAATGAGGGCAGGACCAACTATATGCTGTCATCAAGAAAGAACACACAACACCGACGTATTGGACAGAACGTCATTATAGACAGCTTTAACTTTGAGGTAGTTAAGGACTTCATATACCTAGGCGCCGCTATAAATTCAGAAAACAACACCGGCGCTGAAATCAAAGGGAGAATAAGTCTTGCCAATCGCTGCTTCTTTGGACTATGAAGACAATTGAGTAGTTAAGTCCTCTCTCGAGCAACTAAAGTGTTCCTCTATAAGACCCTCATCATCCAAGTGCCAAACTGGAGACAGCTCCGAGCTAGCTGAAGAAGCTTGTTAGTTGAGGCCCTGGTCCACCCCGGGCTGTAGCGCCACCTTAAGTAAGTAATTAAATAAGTAAGTTTAAATGTACGCTCAATTTCGTGAGTAGAAATAAGGCATTTTTTTAGTATTTTAATTATTATTTTGTCTTGTTTATTGTTTTTATAGTTTTGTTTTCACATATCAGTTCTTAAATATTTAAATAAAAAAATAAAATAAAAAAAGAATCATTCAAAATTAATATATGCTCCAAAGGAGCAAAAACAAAAATGATTTTGAATTGGTGTACGCTCAATTTTGGGAGTAACTGTACATATTTCCGGTTTCCGGACATCTGTAGGTTTTATTCCATTCAACTACCATATTAAAAATAAAGTATTAAAACAAAATAAATATTTGTTCAATTGAATCTGTTGACTCTTAGTTTGTGAACAACAAATCCATTATCAAACCAAGTTATTAAATAGAAATTTTCTGAAGGTATATAAAGGCTAACAAATAGATAGGAACTTAAGTTGACTTTTAGAACTTACAGTTGAAACAATGAAATTTACTTTGGTCTTATTGATTGTTGCAGCCGTTATCGGTTGTGTTCTGAGTTGCTCAGAAGCCGATTTTGCAGCGTTCAAGGTTGGTATTATCAACATTCTTCTGCAATTTTGAAAAAAAAAAAACTATTCTGTTTCAGGTGAAGTACAACAAGGTGTATGATGATGAGGCCGAAAATGAAAGACATATGGGGATTTATTGCACAAATTTGAAATTAATTGAAGAAAACAACAAATTGTTCGCGGAGGGCAAGGTCACTGTCGAACAAGGGGTGAACCAGTTTACTGATTTATCTCTCGATGAATTCAAAGACAGTAGCTTAGGCTTAGGCCTAGTACTCTAGATTCTAGAATAAATACAAGAAATCTTATGATTCGAAGCAGAACTGTCTTATACTTTTTTTTTGTTTTCTGCTTAAAAAAGACATCTGTTAGTCTATTAAATATCCGACGTTTAAGGTACTCGTATCACAAAATATCCGTATAAAAAAGACGAGAAAACAATAATTTCATATTTCATCAAAGTTCTCTCTTCTTTATATTCCAATCTTGAATTCTCTTTTATCTTAATCAATAATCTTGTTTTTACTCTCTGGCTTGTTTGAATTGGTCAATATGGTGTGATGAATTTACATGGAAAATTCTTGCTCTCATTTTGCAACAGAATCCACAAACTACAACAACAATGCACCATTTTGCGAATGTGCGTAAGTGGCAATTACAAATTTTTTGTGCTTGTTAACTTTGATCGTGCTTGCTCTCGTTCAGTCGGCCTAAGATCGCTGACCAGACCACACCATTGACCACAACAGATAAGTTCCTCTTAGTAATATTGATCAATTTGAGATAATCAATAATAATTATAATTTATAACGTTCCTCAAAAATTTCAAGTGTTTATTTTTTACTGCTATAATTCCTCGTTATAAATTATAATCGATCAATAAGGAATTTAGTGTGGTCTGATCTAATTTTAAGGAAAATTAAACATCTATAATTCTTCTTCCATATATAATACATCTTTATGCATATGTATATACATATTAATAGAATTTGCATATTTGGAAGAATATTTAACAACACGGTTTTGTGTTGACTACCGAAGGTTGAATGACGTGACCAAGAAAGGCAGCTTTCCCCTGCCAAGAATCAGTGACACCTTAGATGCGATGGAAGGAGCACATTGGTTTTCAACACTGGACTTGAAAAGTGAATATTGGCAAGCTGAAATTCACCTTGAAGATCGAGAAAAGACAGCGTTCTCCACAGGTAATGGGCCCTGGCAGTTCAAGGTGATGCCGTTTGGTCTTTGCAACGCTCCGGCCACATTTGAGCGTTTGATGGAGTGCGTCATTCAAGGCCTGACGTGGAAAACTTGTCTTGTCTACTTAGATGATGATATCGTTTATGGAAAAACATACGACCAACACTGTCCGTCAAAAATTGGCCAACACCACAGTCCACAGGACACACATCAACTACGAAGTTTTTTTGATCTTGCTACTTATTACAGACTTTTTGTTAAGAACTTTGCCGGAATTGCGAAGAGTTTGCATCAGCTTACGGAAAAGAACAAGCAGCTTAGATGGTCAGGTGAGTGTGAAAAAGCCTTATAAGAACTGAAATACCGTCTATGCAATGTTCTGTCACAAATGTACAATGGCGAAGAAAAGGTTGTCGCCTATTTCAGCAAAGTACTGTCGAAGACCGAAGGGGTGACTAGAAGAGAATTCTTGGCACCCATCTTGGCAACGAAAAACTTCCATAAATACATCTATGGACAGAAGTTTCTTCTACGAACTGATCATGGTGCTCTTAACTGGTTGTTGAACTTCAAGAACCCAGAAGGACAAGTCGCAAGGTGGATAGAAAGACTGCAGACTTACGATTCTGAAATTCAACCCCGAATGGAAAAGCTGCACTCAAATGCCGACGTATGTATGTACTATCCCGAAGACCTTGTAAAATAGACCGCAAGCATTGCAGGTGACAAGAAGAAAAGGAATCCATCAACACTCTACGAATAAGGGCTGACCCAATTGGTGGATGGAGCAATGAAGAAATAAGATCTGCTCAACAAGAAGACCAAGACATTGAACCTCTTCTTGCATGGAAAGAAAATGAAGAAAAACCCGCATGGAATGACATTTCTGATAGGAGCCTATTCTTAAAGACCTATTCGGCATAATGGGACACACTTCATGTGCGAGAAGGTGTTCTTCGGCGAAAATGGGAGTTCGCTGATGGTAAATCCTATGTGATTCAGCTTGTGTTATCTCAATCGAAAATTAAAGAGGTTCTTCGAGAGATGCATGATGGACCTTCAGGAGGCCATTTGGGAGTCAACAAGATATTAGAAAAAGTGAGACAACGATTAATCTGGTTGCATGCAAGAGACGACGTTGAAAAGGGAATTGTGCCGAAATTGTGACGCTTGTGCTGTAACCAAAGGACCTGGTAGAAAACTGCAAGGAAAAATGATGAAATATAATGTTGACTGGCCGTTTAAAAGAATTTCTGTTGATTTAGCTGGCCCATTTCCGGAAACGAATGCTGGAAACAAATACATTCTGGTGGTAATGGATTACTTCAGCAAATGGTCTGAGTCATACGCTATCCCGAACCAAGAAGCCAAGACCGTGGCCGACCAGATTGTTCCTAACTGGGTAAGCAGGTTCGGTGTGCCTACACCCTACACTGAAAACAAAAACTAGGTATATATTATGACAAAAATGTAGGTTGATCTGATAATCATTTCGTCAATATACGTCCAACAAAAAGTTTTATCAAATTGATAAAAATTACAGAATTTTGTTGAGGTAACAAGAAATATTTTATTGTATCCACAAAATTATTTTGTTATGCTAAGAGATTAATTTGTTGAAATAACAAAAATATTTTGTCAATATGACAAAATTTCCTAGAATTTACAAAATAAGTTTGTCATATTAACAATTCTTTTGTTGTATTAACAAATTTTTTTGTTAATGTTAAAAATTGTTTTTTTTTTTATTATTATCGGATTAACAATTTTTTTTTTTTTAAATTAACAAAATTGTTTTGTTGAATTGACAAAATTGTTTTGTTAAATTAATAACACTTTTTCGTTATATTTTGTTAAATTAACAAAATATTTTGTCAATTCAACAAAATATCTTGTCAATTTTACAAATTTCTTTTGTTGAATCCACAAAATTAATTTTGGCAGAATAGTATTTTTTGTTTTTAATTAATGCTATAAAGTTAATTAAAAATGATCCTTCGGAGCCAGCTGATTTTAGGCCAAGAAGTTTGCCGCCGTTTTTCGGTAAGGTTTTTGAAAGACTGATTGCGGATCAAATTCTCCCGTATATTCAAACCAGTAACAAATTATCAATTTGGAAGTCTGGTTTTCGCCACAAACACAGTTGTGAATCTGCTGTTGTAAAAGTCACGTCACATTTCCGCGCAGTGCTCTTGACCGAAATCAGTTGGGTATTATGGTTCTCTTAGACTTCTCCAAAAATTTTGATTGTATTGACCATCAGATTTTGATTTCTAAACTAAGTAACGAATTTTTCAAGAGAAGCTCTTAAACTTTTGCGAAGCTATCTTATAAATCGGCTTCAAACGATTTCAACTGATCAAGGTACTTCAAGTTCATATGTGGTTACCTGCGGTGTTCGTCAAGGATCTGTTCCTGGACCACTACTCTTTTCTCTGTTTATAAATGATCTTCCTGCATGCAGATGATCAAATTTTAGTCAGTAATCATTAAATAATAAAATTTCTCTATTACATTGTAGCTGTTTCAATATTATTCTACTTTAAATATTCGGTATTAAACCTTCATGAAGTAAGAACTTGGCGTACTTTTAGATCTCAGTACTTTTCACGGCTGATTTGTTAGACAAAGATTTTTGTATAGAAGAACTTGGCTCTTTTTTTAACATTTATGTTTTTGGTCTGATCTCACTCATTTTTGCAAAGATTTTAATATTTTTTCATGTCAAAATCTCGAAAGATATGGAAAGATAGAAGGGTGGACTCTACCTACTAAAATCAACTTACATAGTTTATAGCTTACTATTTCTTTTGGTATATTTTATTTTTGTTATTGGTTGTTTTGACTTGCGCTTCAATTATTTCTTCTTGTCCTGGCAAGATACCTAACACTAACATACCTACCTTAATTACTGCAATCGGAAGTGCTCCATATAAATTAAACATTTTCTCAGAAAGTGGGTGGATACCACGCACCCTGAATGGAAAACCCCAATTTTTATTTTTGGTCCTTCATATGCAATTTGAGCCCTACCGTTCTACCAAATTTCATTGTTCTACTGCAATCGGAAGTGTGCCATATATAATTTACATCATTTCTGAGGAAGTGGGCGGATACCACGCTCCTGAATAGAAAACCGCTAATTTTATTATAAGCTCAAAGGCTCAAACCATATTTCTCTTTTCTTTTATTATTTATTGAACTGTTAATTTGGAACACTTGGTAAAGTTATTTAGATACTATTAAAAGATTAATCTTGTTGTATCATGTACAGAATTTCAGAATTTTTTGGTTTCATTACAAAACAGTTTTATCTATCTTGTACTTTCGTCACGAAAATCAATGATGTCGTTTACCAAATTCAAAGAGGGTCAAAAGGAAAGTTAAAAGCTGTGCATAGTGGTTAGCGATCGACTACAGCGATACAGTGGCGAAGCTGGAGATAGAATTGTTTGGGACGAACAATCTTAAGAAGGGGGCAATGTTACGCACATCACACAACACCGACACAGAGCTGTATACTCCTTCAGCGCCATCTGTTGGAAAAAATTGCAAATCTACTTTATGGAAGGAACAAAAAGCTCTTTTCCAATGTCGTATGTAATTCCACTTATTCCAACTAACTAGAACATTCTTAGACGAGAACCTTCGCGATTTAGATTCGAGAACAACCAATTTGAGTATATAAAGGAGTGTACACGGTGACACAGACAGTTGATTTTTGATTATCAAAGTGTGCAAAAGCTTTTCTTATTGGATTCTGGAAAGTGTTATTAAGCAAGTGTGATATAAATTTGAATAAAATTGTTTGAGTTGATTAGATTTTTTGTCTTTGTAGCGGTTCCAAGAATAAACTTGTATATACAAAATTTTAAAAATATTTTTTTAGAAAAATTTAAAGTTTTTACTATTGTACGAATAAAAATAAATTTTCTTAAAAACATATTAACCCGTTTTTTAAGATATCGAATTTTCAAGTTTTGAATGCAATGTTTTTGGAAGTTTTTCGAAATATTGAGTTAAAAAAAATTTAAATTTTCTTAAAAATGCAAACATTTTTTTGTGGAGCTTTATCATAAGAAAAATGATCACAATCAGTTGAACAGGTTTTGATAAAATCAAAAACAAAAAAAATGACTCCATGGGTGGTACCATTTTTAGGAACATTTTTTAACCATTTCAAAATGAAATTTTTGGATTTTTTTTTTAAGAAAACAATTATACAATTTCGAAAAAATTTGTATGGCAGGTACGGTTATTTTCGGTTTTAAAAAAAAGAAAAAACCTATGGGGGAAAAAAGTCAAAATGATATCTACTAAGTTTAAAGAAAATCGGTCGAGCTGTTTAGGCTGTAGTCGAACAGACAGACAGACAGAATTGCGAGACCCATTTTTCCCATTTTTTTCGTCTTCGCCATCATCGTAATGTCAACTTTGATCAAAATCTTGAGTTCAATTTTTTTTTGTATATATGCATAACTTGCTTTATAGTACCTATAAGTCGCAAGTAAAAATTTAACGCGAGATGAATTTAAAATGAAAAATCAAAGATGATACGAAACTAAGTAATTGATGAAATTGACCAAATGATAAAAGCAGAGTGACTAGTAAGTGTAAAAGGAACTTCACAACCGTGGAGAAAAAGGTGATTCATTGAACGAATTGAATTGCGAGCGAGTCCATCAAACATTCAAACATTCATAAAACATGAGTGTTAACATAAATTAACGTTGAATAGAACTTGTTTCACAAATCAAAACTTTATTTGAATTGATGTATAATATCAAAAATAAGAAATTACTTAAACCTGTATTTGTTTTGTCTAACACACTTTTGATTGCTTTCCTTAGGTATTCAAACAAGAAACATACAGTTACTCCCAAAATTGAGCGTACAGCAATAAAAAATAGTTTTTTTGCTCTTTTAATGAAACCGATAATAATTTTCAATGATTTTTTTATTTTATTTTTATTTAAATAGTTAAGAACTGATATTTGAAAAAAAAACTAGTAAAACCATAAACAAAATAAAAAAAAATTAAATACTAAAAAAAGCGATTATATCAACTCACAAAAATGAGAGTACACCCTGTTAGCAAGCATTGTAAAATCGTATAATCCTAAATTTACCACTACTTCAGCTTTATTTTTCCAGTAATTTCTTAAAATGAAAGAAAAAGGAAAACAAACCAACATTTATACAAGAGAACTTATATCCAACTTGCATTCCAAAGGAAAATCTTTACGGGAAATTGGTGAAATTATCGAAGGAACACATTCGACTGTCCAAAATATCGTTAACAAATATCTTTTTGTGGGTACGCTACTTAATAGCGTTGGCAGATGTCGAACAAAAATTCTGTTTCAATACGATGAATGGCTTATTGTGCGAAAAATTAAAGAAAATCCAAGAACAAGTGTTCCAAATTTAGCGTAAATTGCGGAAATCATAAAAAGGCCCGAAACCGCTCGGCGCGTCCTACGCACCAATAAAAAAAAACCTGAGTTGCTCGCAAAAAAAAAACTTTTATTTTGTTAAGTATAACGATTAGAGTTCGCTACCAAGCATATTAATAAGCCATAAAGCTTCTGGGAGAGTCTTTTGTTTACTGAAGAAACGAAAATAAATTTGTTGGGTTCTGAATTCTGATGGTTAGTAGATCGCTTACAGAGAGCTAAACACAGAATTTAAAAAAATGTTACCCCACTGTTAAACATAGAAGTAGTTGTGGTATGTTGTGGTGCTCAATGGCTGCAAGAAAATGTTATGGATAAATGAAAGTTTCTTGACATCCTCAAAAGAAACATGCGCAAATCAGCGGAAAAGCTGAGTCTACCACCAGAGTTGTATTTTTAACAGGACAACGTACTCACTCAAGCACACATTGCTTGTTGTATGAGAATGGTGGCCTTATAACGCCAAAAATTAGCTTAGTACTCTCTCTGAATCAACGGACCCCAATCTCATTGATAATTTGTGGGAAGAAATAAAAAAAAAGGTAAAAATGTTAATGCGAAAAATAAAAACGAGTTGAAAGCAAAGGTGAAGCATGTGTGGGAAAGTATTCCTCCATCCTTCACTAAAATTAGTGGAATCAATGCCTCATCACTTAAGAGCAGTGATAGATGCTAAAGGCTGTCACACAAAATATTGAATTTGAAAATTATACTGCATTTGTTTTTTGTTTTTTACGTTTTGTATAAATGTATACGCTCAAGTCCAACAAAGCCGCTGAAGCTGACGGCCTCGCTGCTGAACTGTTCAAAGAGGCAGGCAATGACTTGGTTAGGAGTATGCACCAGCTCATCTGCAGAATATGTTCGGAAGAAAGCATGCCCGATGAATGGAACCTCAGCATTGTCTGTCCGATCCTCAAGAAAGGAGACCCTCTGAACTGCGCCAACTACAGAGGCATAAGAAGGCAATTGAGTAGTTAAGTGCTCTCTCGAGAAACTAAAGTGTCCCTCTATAAAACCCTCATCATCCCGGTCCTTGTCTATGGTGCAGAAACATGCAATTTGTCGAAACTCGAAAATAGATGAGGGCGCTTTAGCATGTTTCGAGTGGAAAATTCTTTGTGCGATCTTTGGTTCCGTCTGCATAGACGGCGAGTGGAGGAGAAGATAACCACGTACTGTAAGGGCTGTACAGCGAAACTGACCTAGTCAAACGAATCAAAGCCCAACGACTGAGATGGCTAGGTCATGTAGAGCAAATAGAGCCGAATGCTCCGGCCAGGAAAGTCTTCGAATCCAACCCCGGGGGACGACGCAGTAGAGGAAGACACAAGTGGGAGAGAACCTCAACCAAATTGACGTACGAAACTGGAGTCAGCTAGCTAGCGACCGAGCTAGCTGGAGAAACTTGTTAGTTGACGCCCTGGTCGACTCCGGACTGTAGCGCCACCTTAAGTAAGTAAGTATACATAAATGTAGATACACTCAATTTTGTCAGTAGAATTAATGCATTTTTTTTAGTATTTTCTTGTTTCTTTGTTTTGTTTATTGTTTTATAGTTTTTTTTTTGCAACTATCAGTTCTTAAATATTTAAAGAAAAATAAAATAAAAAAAAATCATTTGAAATTAATATCTGTTCCATTAAAAGACAAAAAAAAAATTTTGAATTGGTGTACGCTCAATTTCGGGAGTAACTGTACATATTTCCGGACATCTGTAGGTTTCATTCCATATACCTACCATATATTGTTTTTGCTAAAAAGAGAACAAAAGCTTTAATCAAATGCAAATATTAAAACAAAATACATAAATATGTTTAAGTGAATCTGCTGACTCATAGTTTTTGAATAGCAAATCCATTATCAAACCAAGATATAGAATAGAATTTTTCTTAAGCTATATAAAGGCTAAAAAAAAGATGGGAACATTAGTTGACTTTTAGAACTTACAGTTGAAACAATGAAATTTACTTTGGTCTTAGTGATTGTTGCAGCCATTCTCGGTGGTGTTCTGAGTTGCTCTGAAGCCGATTTTGCAGCCTTCAAGGTTGGTATTATCAATATTCCTCTGCAATTTTGAAAAAACTATTCTGTTTCAGGCGAAGTACAACAAGGTGTATGCTGATGAGGCTGAAGACAAAAAACACATGGAGACTTACTGCCAAAATATGAAATCAATTGAAGAACACAAAAAATTGTTCGAGGAGGGCAAGACCACTTTCGAACAAGGAGAGAACCAGTTTACTGATTTGTCTCCTGAAGAATTCAGAGCCAGTAGCTTGGGCGGGCTCAGAAAGGTGGTCCGTTCTGTATCAGTCTAGATTCTGCGTAAAATAGAAACTGGTTAGTTTACTTTTAAGATTGGAACCCGAATACCAAATAAAATATCCAGATATTAAAGAAGAGAAAACAATAATTCTTTCATCAAACTTTTGTTATTAGAGCATTTCAGCTTTAGAATTGAAGACCTTCAAATTTTCTGTCGAGCTCGAATAGCTAAGATGGGAAACATTTTTACGATAAGAGATTTAGGCCTAAGAAAGGATTGCAGCTGTTGGGAATCGACCTTGCACTGACCATTGTAAAATGAGACAGTATGTAGAGCAGGTACTCTTATTCTCTAGCGCCTTGTTTTTTTGATTTGATTCAAGAAATCTTTATATTACAAACCTGGAATTAATTTCTAAAAAAAATATTAATCTTGTAACCTTACTGGTAAAGTGGATTTGATAGTTGAATTACAGAGATTCAATTTAAATTTGGTAATATGCCTCGTTCTGACTGCGAAAAAGTTTCTATTCGGTTTTTACTCCCTTGTTTTATAAACAATGATAAAGAACTTGCTTTGCAAGTTGATGACTCGTCATTGAGACTGAAAGATGTATTTGATTGTTCAGTAGTAACCCCTGAAGATGTTGTAGAAAGCTTGATTTCACTTAAGCCCAGTGCCAATGACTTTGATAAAGTGCATCCTACATTCTTGAAAGCCACACATTTTACCATTTGTTACTCATATTATAAATACAATATTTACAGCAAGTATTTTTCCTTCTTAGTGGATACTTTTCAAAATCATTCAAATATCAAAAAACAAACAAAAAACTGAATACCCCTCTATATCAATTTTACCATTGTTTAAAAAACTAGTTCGATATTTTACTTCGAATAGTCTCCTCTCATCAAAACAGTCTGGTTTTCGGTCTCAAAAAAAGCAGCACCACTGCTCTCTTGAATCTCATTGAGCAAGTAAGGAAGGCCTTGGATGAAAACAATGTCTCATTCTTAGTTTTCTTGACTACTCTAAGGCCTTTGATACTATTGATCACAACATCATGTGCCAAAAACTGTCCACTGTCTTTGGATTTTCAACTGGCGCAGTTAACCTTATATTTTGATATTTATCTAGAAGGAGTGAAGCTGTGGTCTCTGAAACGAAAACATCGGATTTAATTTCTTTATCGCGAAAATTTGAATACACAACAATATTGAAACTGCTGGGGAACCTTAACATAAAAAAATAAAATGCACGACTGGATCGCACGAACTTGCTCTTATGTAAAAGTACTTTGGAATTTAAGATGCATAAAATTGCCGTCTGGTTTCCGGAAAAGCATGAATTTATATGGAAATAAACTTTAAAAAAACGTTTTATTATTAAATAAATTTTTTATATAAGAAATTTCTCTAAAATTTTTCAAGAAAAAAATGTGCTATGCGGATTTTAAGTATTTAATAATATTGGTTTTAGGAAATAATTTCAAAAAATAATCGTTCATAGGTTTTGAAGATATTGATTTAATTTTTTTTTTTTTTTTAAAAACCCAATTAATATTTTTTCAAATATTTTTATATACAATATTATTTTAAACTTAAGGGGACTCCTGCTAAAAATTTTGGGATAAAATCCTTAGAGCCGTTAATGAGAAAGTCGAAAATTAAAAAAAAGGGTCTATGGCAGGTACCCCTAATAACATTTTGCCCCAAAATTTTTTTTGACCAAAATGTAGTCCATGTCCATAATATCACACTTAATTTTTTTTATCAAAATCGTTAGAGCCGTTTTCGAGATAAATAAGATTTTGCATTACGGGTGTATGGGGGGTACCGTTAGTTTTGGAGCTAAAAAAAAAATTTCAATTTCTCC
The DNA here is from genome assembly GCA_911387755.1 of Chrysotoxum bicinctum. Taxonomy (NCBI): domain Eukaryota; kingdom Metazoa; phylum Arthropoda; class Insecta; order Diptera; family Syrphidae; genus Chrysotoxum; species Chrysotoxum bicinctum. The sequence continues at coordinate 93,197,222 of OU426987.1, forward strand.
TCTAGGGAATCACCGAAAACCCTTAACTACCGAGTTTGAAGAAAATACCTCCGGTAGTTTAGGCTGTAGTTCGAGGTATAGACATACAGACACACTGAAACATGTTTTTTGTGTACTAAATTTTCCTTAAAATTTTTATAAAAAAAATTTGTGCGCAAATTATTAGTAAAGGGTTTTCCAATAAGAGGTGTTATTTTGAATAGCCCGCTATTTCGGTAGCTGTCACTTTTGAAGCTGTCATTTTTTGACATTTGACAAGTAGAAACTACGCTATTAATAAAAATGGAACGATACACGCTTCAACAACGCATTGAAATTATTAAAATTCACTATAAAAATGGTGAAAATTTGGCAGAGACGGTTCGTAAAACTAAAACATTTTTGGGTCGTCGTGAAGCACCTTGTCGGACCGCAATACAGAAATTGGTGGACAAATTCGAGCTGTTGGGACAAGTTAGTGATGTGAAGAATAAAACCCGTGCACGTCGCTCAAGAACAACTGAGAATATTGCTGTTGTAGCCCAAAGTGTTGAAGAAAACCCAGGTTTGTCCATTCCTCGTCGTTCTTTGGAATTAGGCATTCCACAAACGTCATTACACCGTATTTTGCATAAAGACTTGGGTCTTAAGGCTTATAAAGTTCAGTTAACACAAGAACTCAAGCCGGCTGATCATCAACAACGTCGTGTCTTTGCTGATTGGGTCCTTGAAATGCATGAAAATGATCCGGAATTTCATCGAAAAATCATCTTGACTGATGAGGCCCATTTCCACCTCGGAGGCTACGTCAACAAGCAAAACTGTCGCATCTGGGGCTCGGAAAACCCAAGAGTTATTGTTGAAAAGCCTCTCCATCCTCAACGCGTGACTGTTTGGTGCGGTTTATGGTTCCGCGGGGTCATTGGACCTTACTTTTTCGAAAATGAGGCTGGAGCAACAGTTACGGTCAATGGATTGCGCTATCGAGAGATGATTAATGATTTTTTATGGCCTGAATTGGATGGTATTGATCTGGACAACGTTTACTTTCAACAAAACGGCGCTACGTGCCACACAAGCAATGAAACCATCGATCTTTTACGGGAAAAGTTTCCGGACCGTGTTATCTCTCGAAGAGGTGATCACAATTGGCCACCGAGATCTTGTGATTTAACACCTTGCGACTTCTTCCTTTGGGGCCACGTGAAAGATAAGGTCTACGCCAACAGCCCAGCGTCGATTCAAGACCTCAAAGATGAAATTCGTGAGGCTATCGAGGACATAGGGCAGCCACTTTGCGATTTGGTTATGGAAAATTTCATGAAAAGGATATGGTCCTGTAAGCGTGGTCTTGGCGGCCATTTGGCTGATGTTGTGTTCCATTATTAACGGCATACCTTCCTCTTTATAATGAAATAAACATCCGATCATTTATCTCCAAAAATGCCATTTTTCTTTGAATATCAAAATAACACCTCTTATTGGAAAACCCTTTATTTAATAAAATATATTTTAAAACGTAATTTAAAAATTTAGTCGTGTATCGGTTTTCAAGATATTGAATTTTCAAAAAAAAAATTGTATTATTTTTTTAAAAATCCAAAAACTATTTTTTCGAAGAAATTTTTAGTTTATATTTTTTCAAATGCAAAGCAGCTCCTGCATAAAAATTTTGGTTAAAATCGTTAGAGCCGTTGGTGAGAAATTCGAAAATCAAAAAAACCGTTCTATGACAGGTACCCCTAATAACATTTCCCCCCAAATTTTTTTTTCACCAAAATATAGTCCATGTCCATAATATCGCACTTAATTTTTTTTATCAAAATCGTTAGAGCCGTTTTCGAGATAAATAAGATTTTGCATTACGGGTGTATGGGGGGTACCCTTAGTTTTGGAGCTAAAAAAAAAATTTCAATTTTTCCTCTAGGGAATCACCGAAGACCCTTAACTACCGAGTTTGAAGAAAATACCTCCGGTAGTTTAGGCTGTAGTTCGAGGTACAGACATACAGACATACAGACAGACAGACGGAATTGTCGGACCCACTTTTTTCGTCTTCGCTATCATCGTAATGTCAACTTTGATCAAAATCTCGAGTTCGATTTTTTTTCCAAATGCAGAACTTGCCCTATAGTACCTATATCGCAAGTAAAAATGATCAAAATTATCGGTCGTACTTTTTTCGAGAAAGTAAAAAACAAGAAAAATTGTTCTAAGGGGGGTACCAAAAATAATAATTTTTTGGAATTTTTTTTTCAACCATTACCTAGGTTTAACTAAATGAAATTTTTTGAATTTTTTATAAAAAAAATCTGGGGGACAGTTTTTGAGAAAACAATATATTTATAAAATTCCAAAAATAACAAATGGGTATTGCAGGTACCGTTATTTTCGGTCTTAAAAAAAAAAAAACATCCGGGGAAAAAATTAAAACCCGTTTATCTACCAAGTTTGAAGAAAATCGGCCGAGCTGTAGTCGAACAGACAGACAGACAGATTTGAGAGACCCACTTTTTTTATCTTCTTTTGCCAACTTTGATCAAAATCTCGAGTTCGATTTTTTTTACGAATGCATAACTTGCCTTATACTCGTAGTACTTCGTATTAAAACCCCCAAACGACAATACTATGAAAATTTATTGAACCCTGATAACCAATCCGGAAAAAGTTTATAGCAACATTTGCGAAAACTAGGTAATGGTAAACGACTCATAGAGACTCCTTTAAATATAGATTGCAACCTACTTAATGCCCAGTTTGTGTCTGTATCCGATCCTTCAACAAATAATTCATCAAGTTCTCATGACTCAGAGCATTTTAATTTTAATTTGATTGAAAATGCTAATAAGCAATGTTTTAACTTTATTCATTTCACAGAAGAAGATGTAGTAGAGGCTATTTTGTCTATTAAGTCGAATGCGGTGGGAATAGATGAAGTAAATTGAGGAGTATAATTTCAAAACTCTTCTATTCCACTTTTTAAAATATTGAGTAAAACGAAAAAAACTGTTAGAAGTTGGTAAAATGAAATTAGCTATTGGCTTAAAGGCTTAATTATAAATTCGCCATAATCTTTATCTATTTCCTATGGTCCCAAACCTTTTAGACAAACCTAAAAATTACAAAAAATCATTTTAATTTGGAAAAGATGAGTTTTGAAAATAACGATTGGAATAGTTGAGTTTTGATTCAACCTGTTTTGGAATAAACGAGTTTTGAAATGAAAACAACCTTTTTTAAATATTTATTTCATTTTGGTTTATTTAAAAAAATATTGAAAAGATACAAAAAAAACTTAACAATAAACATAAAATCTTCACAGTCTTCAAAGATAATCACAAAAATGTACTAATTATAAAAAAACTTAAAAATTGAGTCACAGCATTTGACTAATTACTTATACAAAAAGAAACAAAAAACAAATTAAAAACTTCAAAAGTTTCAATTTTCATAAAGAAGTCATGTTCCTTAAAGACTAGGAAAAACTATTTTAAAAGTTTATATTCGAAGATCCGTATTATCATCATCTTATTCACAAATCTGATTTGTTTCAGATTCAATAAACTTATTGCCTTTATGCTTGCAGTGTGGTATATGTGGAAGTTCTTTGGGAGCATATCTGTAAAAAATAGCTATCGGTTTCATAACTGATTTGAAGACAATGCATACAATCAGTTCTTACTATTTATTTCTACCGAATTTTCTTCCGCCCTTTTCCCAAATCAACCTCGTGTGCATAATTTGATTGATTGACACAAATTCCCGCCTTTTTTTATGTCATTGGAATACACGAGTTTTGAAAGCGACTTCAATGATTTGCTTAGGAAAAGAAGAGTTTTGGTGCAAAATTGTGTTTGTATGGGAATAGATGAGTTTTGATTTAAGCGACTGAGTGGAATAGTGTAGTTTTGAAAAAAACTTCACTTTTCAAGTGCTCAAAAGTATAGGAAATAACCAGTTTTAATAATTATGAGTTAAATACTTAGATCCGGGTTGTTCTAAAGAAAATTTCCTCATACTTAACTCATTTTTGGAAAAAAGTGGAATAGAAGAGTTTTGAAATTATACTCCTCATAATCCTAAATTTTTGAAAATTCTTCTGCCTTAGACCCTTAAATTTATAACTCATTTATTCAACTCTATACTAACTACTTGTGAGTATCCGAGACTATGAAAGAATGCCATAATACTTCCAATTCCTAAGACAAAAAACTCTGCTAACCCTGAATACAGGCCTATTGCTATATTGCCATACCTGTCAAAAGTTTTCGAAAAGTCGATTTTAAAACAAATCCAAGCATACCTAAATACAAACTGCCTTTTAAGCTCAAACCAATCAGGATTTCGAGAAAGCAGAAGTTGCAAGACAGCTCTTTTACTTGTTGTAGATGATATTCGAAGATCGATGGACACTAGTTGTGCTACTTTTTTAACGTTGTTGGACTTTTCCAAAGCGTTTGACACGGTTGATCACCTGATACTTTGTAAAAAGCTTAGGGATGATTTCGGTTTTTCTTCTTATTTAGTAAAACTTTTGCACTCATATTTAACTGATCGTCAGCAATGTGTGGCAGTGGGAAACCAGTTGTCTTCATATCTTGCAGTCCCTGCAGGAGTACCACAGGGCTCCGTTCTTGGGCCGCTATTATTTTCGCTATATGTCAATGAAATTCCTCATCTAGTTAAGTCTTGCAACGTTCATATGTTCGCAGACGACGACGTCCAATTATTATACTTATGCAGTCCGTTAGATGGCATACGTAATGCTATCAGCCATATTAATGAAGACCTAGAAATTATTCTGCAGTGCGCTCTCAAGCATAACCTTTCTCTCAACCCGGGGAAGTCAAAGACATTATGCATTTACAAACGCATCTTAGATACGTCAAGTTTTCCAGCGGTTCGACTTGGTTGATCAACCATTGACTATGTGCATTCTGCTAGGAACCTGGGGATAATTTTCAACGAAACTTTAACTTGGACTGATCATGCAGCTACTACAATTGGTAAACTATATAGTGCTTTGCGCCTATTATGGTCATCCCAAAGGTATGTTCCTGTCAAAACTAAGATGTTGCTTGTCAAAACACTCCTGCTGCCCATTTTGTTGTACGGATGTGAGGTCTTTTGCTGTTTTGACTCCTCAACAAGGCGAAAACTTAATGTCATATACAACAATCTTGCAAGATACATCTTCAATATAAGATATTTTGATCATATTTCCAGGTATTCAAAACAAATAATGGGTCTGACATTCGATAATCTCTTAAAGTTTATGTCACTTATCCATTTACATGGAATTATGCAGTCTCGTCAACCTGAGTACCTGTACAACCGATTAGTTTTTGGTAGTTCACTAAGAACCGCGAACCTGATTCAACCTAGATTTTATTATCTGCAATCGGAGCGTACGTTTTTTGTCCATGCCACTCAATTATGGAACTTTTTACCGACAACGATCAGAAGCATCATTAACGCGAGCACATTCAAAAACCGTCTATTTAAACACTTGGCCAGTAATACTTAAGTAAAAAGAATAAATAAATGAATAAAGAATTATGTAAATAAAAATTGAAAAAAAAAGCTAGATTTAATTTCTATTAACATAAACTTAATTCAATAATTATTATGTATATCTTGCTTTGTTAAACATTTTCGAACATTCTTAAATATTGTAAAGCCTTCACTTATAATAAGATTATAGTCTTAATGTGAAATTGTTATTAATAAATACGAAATACGAAATACCTATAAGTCGCAAGTAAAAATAATATTCATATTGGTTCTCAATTATTCTAAATATTAAATACTTGCACAAAACGTAATTTTCCATTTTGTACAAAGTTTATCCGAAGCATCATGAGTTAGGAAGTTGGGACCACTTAATTTGCCTTTCAAAAGAGATGTTACTTGTTATTCGTTAATAATGGCCAAAATTATACCGAAACGTCCTTTCTCGTCTCTTCCAGAGGAACTGTATTGAATTTCCGGTCGTGTTTTTTTTTTTTAATTTGCTGTGCATTATCCAATCAATCACAAAACTAAAAAAAAATCAAATATTGTTTTTGAATAATTTATTTATCAATACATATTTTATGGTGGTTTGTATTGTCATGTCATGACAGTCTTTTCTAGTTATGCAATTATCGTTTATTCTTTTTTGGCAATGGAATGGTGTTAAAGTTTGAATAATTATGAGATGCTATTGTCATATTGATGAATTGAGTAACAATATTGTATCTCATTGATGTCAACATGTTCTTCGGTTTGGGATTAATTAACATTTTTAAACTTTTTCAATCCAATAGAGCAATGTTGTGTTTATTTGTGAAAGGAAGACTTTGAGTTTGGACTTTAAATTGGATAAGAATTTAATTGAACTTATATTGTAGTTCGTTTTTATAGCATTTGCAGATATTTTTAATAATAGCAAAAGTGGGCAGAAAAATAGTTGCCTTGAAGGAGGGTGAAATTGTTAAACCAATTTATTTATTCTACTACATTTGTATTTGTATTTGTACATTGAAATTTAATTTAAAATGTCAAAAATATATAATTCAAATATTCAATGTGTTCGAAGTTGTTTTAGGCAATTTTTCCAATACTTAGCATTCATTTACATCATTCATCATTTCTTAAGCTTGTTTCTATTTGATGGATCTTATATGCAATAATTTCAATGCCATAAACTGTAATGACATTAAGTGAACCTTGATATGAAGAAGAAAACCATCAATGTGTTTAAAGTAACATATATTCGTCATCCATCAATTCACATCTCATCAATGTATACGAATAAAGAGGAGCTAAAATTTTATATGACTTAACCTACAGGGTGGAACACCAATTGTGCTACAAAAATAAAACGTAATAACTTTTTTTCTGTGTGAGTAATCGGCTTATTTTTTTTTTATTTTGTAGGTTACTATTTAGATTTATAAAAATGGATGCTTGGGATACGGAGAAAAGAATTTGGATAGTGCAACGGTACCATGCTTTGCAGTCCGTCATTTCCGTCCAAAGGGAATTTAGGCGGGAGTTTGGCGGTAATCCCCCGAGTAGATGGACCATTATGAGGTTTGTAAACATGTTTGCCGAATCTGGAAGCATCGCACGAAGGCCGTATCATCGAGATGCCAATGTTCGGGTTCAGGATACAATCGCAGCAGTAGCATCTGCAATACAGGCCAATCCGAGCGTTTCGACCCGAAACTTATCGGGGCAAATTGGAATTAGTAGACGGTCATTACAACGGATACTTCATGACGATTTAAACTTGTTTCCGTACAAAGTCCAAATTACTAGCAAGTTAAACCCTCAGGATTTGCTTGTTCGCCTGGAATTTTGCCAAAAAATGATATCAATGGCCGAAGAAGACAACACAGTTACATCTGAGACTCCACCTACACCCATAATCCCCTTTCCCCATATACTTCCCTTCGCCTAACGGCTTTTCTAAATAACGGGTTCCCACCATTTTTGCTTACACAGCAAAACGTGTCACCTATGGACACACCCCCCCTTTTTCCCTCTCACCAACAAGCGCATAAACTAAATAGTCATATTTCAGTTATTCAAATGAAATATGACTATTTCAATAACAAAGTGCATTCTTTTCCCACGGGAGCACTTCGCGACCGTGGCTACCTGTTGAATAATTTAACTAGAACAAGTCAGTCGTTAATCCACCTTACTTTAGAGAAGTGCAGCCATGCTAAGGACAGCGGCTTCTCTCTAGTAAATAATAATAAATATACATGTATAAAAATAATAATATTAATTAAGTAAAAAACCAAATGAAAGAAAATAAATAAAATAAAATAAACAATAAAAAAAAAAGGAAAAAAACAAATAAATGTTTTTTTTTAAATACGCTCGGTAATACACGACGTAAATGGCGCAGTCGGCAGTTCGTTTAAGAACACGGAAAATTCGTTAAAGAATAATTTTAAAGTTCGTGTAAGAACATATGAAAAGTTCGTCTAAGAACGGAAAATTCGATAAAGAATACATATACAAATTTTGTTTAAAAAACAGTGCGAATAAATACAAATTTTGTTTAAAAACAGTACGAACAAGTCCAAATTTTGTTTAAAAAATAATGCGAATAAGTACAAATTTTGTTTAAAAACAGTGCGAATAAGTACAAATTTTGCTTAAAAAACAGTGCGAATTTGTTTACAAAAAAAAAAACAAGATGCCGCATACACGTTCTTCAACAGAAGCAGCAGCAGCAGCCGCAGCCGCAGCCGCAGCCGCAGCCGCAGCAGCATCAACAGCACCAACACCATCACATTTAGGAGTAAGCCATAATAATAATCCCTTAACTTTAAGTCTTGATCCAATTAAATATCTTAACGGGTTACCTACATTCAATGGTAACTACGAAAATTTAAACAATTTCATAAATTTATTAGACAGGGCTTATCCCTCATTAAGTAGGTTTGAATCAAGTGTTCAACTTATATTTTTGGATATCATTAAAAGTAAGTTAATAGGAAAGGCTAGAGAAGCAATAGAGATTAATAATGACGCCTCCACCTGGGAGGAAATCAAGAAAGTCCTTTATCAATACTTTGGTGACAGGAAATCTGTAGAACAGTTGTATGACGACCTACGAGGTCTTAAGTTTTATGACAGTTGCCAAAACTTTTATGACAGAATCAAGGTATCCCTCAGGAGACTAAATTCTAAAACAAACCTTGACAAATCCTTACGCTCTTCTTTAGAAATAAAGAAAAATTGTGAAATGTCACTTAGACTTTTCACAAGCAAAATACCAGAACCAATGAAGGGTATACTCATATGTAGACAACCCAAAACATTGGAGGAAGCCATGGATATTCTCCATGACGCTGGTTATGCATACACTAAATTTAATACCAATCAACAAAATATTTCAGACCCTACTTATATGGTAGGAAATTCACAATTAGAACCGACCATCGACCCCTTGTTTGGCTGAGTTCATTAAAAGAACCAAATGCCAAACTACAAAGATGGAAGATAAAATTGGAAGAATTTAATTTCGAAATCGAATATATAAAGGGAAAAGATAATCAGGTCGCTGACGGACTTTCAAGAATGGAAGTTTATCTTACCGAAAACGAAATAAATCCTGATGTTAATAGAATTGAAGCGAATTCAGATGAAGAATCTATGATAGCCACTATTCACAGTGCAAATGAGGATAGTAGCGATCATATTCCGATTGTGGAAACACCTATTAATATCTATAAAACACAGATAATTTTAAACACTACAGAAAATTTAAACAACCACAAAGTATACTATCCTTTTAAAAAGAAAAGAATAGTTATAGAAATGAAAAATTTCAACGAAAAATCAATATTAGACATAATGAAAAGATTCATTCCTCCTAAAGGAATTGTTGGTATCTTTTCAAGAGATGACCACCTATTTGCACAATTCCAGGAAGTGTACTTAAAATATTTTAGTAAAAACAAATTGTTGAAATTTATCAAATGTAGTAAATTTTTAGGTGATCTCGAAGATGAAGAAAAACAACTTTTAGTAATTTCTCAATCACATATTTCATTAAACCATAGAGGCATTAATGAAACTTATATGGAAATAAAAGATGTTTATTACTGTCCAAATCTCAAAGACAAAATTCAGAAATTTATTAATAATTGCGAAATTTGTAATTCTGCAAAATACGAAAGAAATCCTCATAAAGTTCCTTTAAAATTAACTGAAACACCTACCAAGCCAAATCAGATCATACATATTGATATTTGGTATGCGAATATCAATCTGATGTACGTTACAATGATAGACAAATTTTCTAAATTTGTAACAGTTCACGAAATAAAACACAGAACATGGCCAAAATTACTAAATACATTAAAATATAGATTTGCTAACAATGGTATCCCTGAAAGAATAATAACCGATGGTGAAACAGGATTCTCATCAATAGTAATTAGAGAATACCTCAAAGAAAATAACGTTGACTTACATATTACGACACCTTACCATAAAACAGGAAATTCGGATATCGAAAGATTCCATTCGACTCTTAACGAGCACATTAGAACATTTAATGCCGACAGTGAAAATAAGGATACTTTACGCAATAAAGTATTTAAAGCGGTTACAATCTACAATAAAACAATTCACTCTACGACAAAAAGAAGACCTATTGAATTTACGAACGGAACAATAACAAATCTAGAATACCCTAAAATTGTAGAGACTGTTAACAACAATAAGGAACGTTACATTAACAAATATAACAAAAACAAAACAGACATAGTTCTTACAGAAAATAATCACTCCTATCTAAAAACTAGAACTCATAATAAACTTAAACCAACACATATTAAATCTAATCCCACAGTTTTAGACAAAGATCATGTTACAGACGCAAGAGGAAATAAACATTACAAAACTCAAGTCAAGCGAAATTATAAATTTGAACAAACCTCCTAATTTATATTTTTCAGGCAACGCTTATTATTCTCCTGATAATCCAAATGATGACATTAGCAACAGGACAAAGATTGACTTTACAAAACGTTAACAACGGAAACGGATTCATTATAATTAGAGAACAAAATTTAAATATTATTACAAATTACACAAAATTATTACACAACGTTAATATAACAACATGGACAGAAAATCTTGATATTTTAGAATATAACATAAATGAATTAAATGATAATGAAGAATTTCCAGCTATAAAACATAATTTTAACAGCTTAGTCTCAGAAATAGAGAATACCATAACACATCGTGATCATAAATCAAGAAGAGGGTTAATTGACATATTAGGAAAAGGATTGAAATATTTAGCCCGTACAATGGACCACGATGACGAACTAGAAATCAAACAGAGTCTAGAAATTAACACAAGGAACAACAAAAATTTGATAGACGGATTAAACGACCAAATAAGGGTTAATGACAACTTTAACGAAATAACAAACAATATTACTAAACAAATAAATAAACAACAACATGACATTAAGAAACAATTCGATAACTTAGGGAATGCAATAAAAGAAGAGCATATTAGAATACAAAGGATGCAACATGCATTTCAGATTAATTACGATATAGAGCTACTAAGAAATCAAGTAAGGAAAGTAAAAGAAAATTTAATGCTTAGCCAGCTAGGAGTTCTCAGTACAGATTTACTATCACCAAAGGAAATTGCAAAATTCAATATAACACTTGTTAAAATACCAAATATTAAAAGTTCCGTTATAATTCACGAAGATCAAATTATATTTATATTACTTATACCAAATTATTCACAGGAAAATTTTTATAAAATAATTGTTGAGCCTATTCCAAACAAAAATTATTTAGAAATTGTAACATCAAATAATAATTTCATTACAAATGGAAATTTAATGTATTATAATATAGATAATGGATCAAAAATGAAGGATCTAAAAATTGTTAACGACACATGTGTGTCAAATATTTTAAAAGAAAACGCTGAATGCGAATTTATAGAAAATAAAAAAGTAGAAATTAAACAAATAACTAATAATATTGTTATTACAAAAAATTTAAAAACTACTGAAATTTTTCATAATTGTCACAATTATAGCATAAATTTAATCGGGAACAATATAATTAGATTTGAAAATTGTAAAATAAAAATTAATAACGTAGAATATAAAAATTTTATATATTATGATAATTTTATAATCCCGAATTTTACAAACATAACAATAAAAAATATTGTAATGAATTATTCAACAGAAGAACTTCAAGTAAAACATTTAGAAAATCGTAATAGAAGAAATTAAAAATTCAAATATCGCGAATATTTCCATAAACATTGGGACAATGTTAATTACTTTCATTTTAATAGTACTTATTTTTAAAATTATTTTCAAAAAGAAAAATAAAATAATTCAAATTTCTATGAACAAAAATGATTCTTCGGAGCAGAATCTTAAGGGGGGAGGAGTTACATCTGAGACTCCACCTACACCCATAATCCCCTTTCCCCATATACTTCCCTTCGCCTAACGGCTTTCCTAAATAACGGGTTCCCACCATTTTTGCTTACACAACAAAACGTGTCACCTATGGACACACCCCCCCCTTTTCCCCTCTCACCAACAAGCGCATAAACTAAATAGTCATATTTCAGTTATTCAAATGAAATATGACTATTTCAATAACAAAGTGCATTCTTTTCCCACGGGAGCACTTCGCGACCGTGGCTACCTGTTGAATAATTTAACTAGAACAAGTCAGTCGTTAATCCACCTTACTTTAGAGAAGTGCAGCCATGCTAAGGACAGCGGCTTCTCTCTAGTAAATAATAATAAATATACATGTATAAAAATAATAATATTAATTAAGTAAAAAACCAAATGAAAGAAAATAAATAAAATAAAATAAACAATAAAAAAAAAAAGGAAAAAAACAAATAAATGTTTTTTTTAAATACGCTCGGTAATACACGACGTAAATACACATTGATCAATTGTTTGTTCATGTCTGATGAGGCCCATTTTGATCTTAACGGCAATGTAAACAAGCAAAATTGCCGTATATGGAATGAGTCTAATCCAGAAATGCTCCATGAGACGGAACTGCACCCAGAACGAGTCACTGTGTGGTGCGCAGTTTCATCAAGGTGAATTGTCGGGCCGTACTTCTTTGAAGAAAACGGTGTAACCGTTACTGTCAATGGGGACCGTTATTTAAAGATGTTGAAGGAGTTTTCTTACCCAGAACTGCGCCGAAGACGTATACCATTCAACAGCGTTTGGTTTCAGCAAGATGGAGCAACTGCACATATAGCCAGACCAGTTATGGCGGAGCTAAACAAAAAATTCGCAAACAAATTAATTTCTAGGAACTCCACTCTTCGCTGGCCCCCAAGGTCACCTGACCTGACTGCACCAGACTTCTTTTTATGGGGTTATGTCAAGCAAGAGGTGTATAAAACGAAGCCCAGGAATTTAACTGAACTAAAGCAGTCCATAACGACAATAATTGAGGCGATCCCAACTTCAACTCTTCAGGCCGCAATGAATAATTTTTTGACCAGGTGCCGCATATGCGTGGGACAGCGTGGAGGTCATTTGCGGTCAATAATCTTTAAAAACAACTAACTATTTAAAATAAAATTTAATTTTCTAACCAATAAAAAAAAAAAAAAAATGAAATACATCGATTAAAAAAAAAGTTATTTGAATTTCTTATTGTACCACAATTGGTGCGCCACCCTGTATAAGAATCTTTTCAAGGTTGTTTAAAAAGCTACTCATTCGTTTTTTTCAAGGTTTCCATTCATAAATATTGAAATAGTTTGAATCCTTAGGCTGAAAACACACCGGATAAAGCAAAACATGTTTTTTTGTTTCGTGAAACAAGAGAACATTGTTTCTTATGAGACTAAACATACCTAAGAAAACGAAACAAAATACATGTTTTCGTTTTGAAGTGTTACGATTACGATGGTGGTTGTCGAAAATACATGCTATTGTATACGCGCAACACACACCGAATCAACAAAACTGTTTCGAACAAGGGTCGTTGACGATAATTGCATACGCAACGCACACCAAATGAAACAAAACATAAAAACAAAAGGAAAACAGAAAACCATGTTTCGTTGCCGATAGCTGACCTATTTTTTTTTGGAAAACAAAATTTTGATTCCGTTCTTTTTATTTTCTTCTTTCGTTGCACTTTACAGATTTATTTGCTTCTACGTTTACTGTGGGCGCAAATTCTAAACAAATATGAACGTAGATGGAGAAAAGTTCATTTTTACTTGCGACTTAGATATAGGTACTATAAGGCAAGTTATGCATTCGTAAAAAAAATCGAGCTCGAGATTTTGATCAAAGTTGACATTACGATGATAGCGAAGACCAAAAAAGTGGGTCTCGCAATTCTGTCTGTCTGTCTGTCGGTTCGACTACAGCCTAAACGGCTTGGCCGATTTTCTTCAAACTTGGTAGATATGGGTTTTAATTTTTCCCCATGGACGTTTTTTTCTATTTTTTTTATGACCAAAAATAACGGTACCTGCCATACAATTTTTTTTGAAATTTTATAAATATTTTTTTTCTCAAAAACTGTCCCACAGATTTTCTTAAAAAAAAATTCAAAAAAAATCATTGAGTTAAAGCTAGGTAATGCTTGAAAAAAATTTCCAAAAAAATTGTTATTTTTGGTACCCCGCTTGGAACCATTTTTTTGGTTTTTGATTTTCTCAGAAACGGTACGATGGATTTTGATCATTTTTTTTCTGCTAAAGGTCTCCAATAGTTTGAATATTATTGTGAATTAAAATTTTCCAAAACTATTTTGTTGGATTTTTAAAAAAATTTTCAAAATTTTTTTTTGAAAACTCAATATTTCAAAAACCCCATGATCGATTTTTTTAAAACTTCATAAATAAACGTTTTTTAATATAATCTACAAGATATGAGAAAACGAAATTTATTTTATCTAAAAATAACGGTACCCTCCATACAAATGTTAAAAAATGTTTTTCGAAAATCGTATTTTTCTCGAAAACGGTTCCGAGAATTTTTTTTATATTTTTTTCCTTTTGATTAATTTTTAAGATCTACAATTTAATAAAAAAAAATTTGAAAACAAGATATTACTGACTGTACCTACCATAGAACGATTTTTTAAAATTTTGAATTTCTCATTATCAGCATAACGGATTTTAATGGAATTTTTTAGGGAGAAGCTTCTAAAAAGTTTAAAAAACATTGCGTTTCAAAACTTTAAGAAAAATATATTTTTTGAATTTTGAATAAAAATCTCTTTTTTTTTTTTGGAAAATTCAATATCTCGAAAACAGCTCAATATATTTTTTTGTAAATTTAATTTTTATACGAACAATAATAAAAACTTTAAATTGGCGTACCAAAATTTTTTCTTAAAAATGTTTTAAAATTTTTTTACATAAAAGCTTATTTTTTTAAGAAACCATTACAAAGACTTATGATAAATTGTTGTTCTTGCACAAACATATATTTGCTTGAATCACATGGCATCCTACTCTTACCTCTAATTACTAAAGAAGTTGTTTTAGTCATTTAAAAAATTAATTTTATGCTTGTGAACAGTTTTTTCTAATAACATTCAATTTTGAATTCTAAGACTATTACATAGGAGCAAGTTCGTGCGACCCAGTCGTGCATTTTATTTTAATTGAGGCAAGAAGCCCTATCTAAAGTTATGAAAATAAGGAACATAAACTTACTATTGATAAGCTGTGGATTGCTACTTCCTACTATGACATTTTTGAAGATGGGCAAGATTAAAAGCTTTTCTCTTTTCTTATAAATAAGCACATAACGTTTTTTTGTAAACACAAAATTGTTATTTGTATTTACTTGCCATAGAGTTATAATCTTTCAGTCGGAGTTAAGATTTTACGATAGTTCGTATTTTGTTTCATTTCAATGCACACCAAACGAAACAAAAAAACAAAATGTTTTGTTTTGTTTTACTCTGTTTCGCTTGGTGCGTGTTCAAATAAAAAATGTTTTTTGGACTATCGAACCAAAAACGTTTTGCTTTATCCGGTGTGTTTTCAGCCTAACTCATCAATTCGCTTATGTTTTAAAAAATATAATTTCTCTTAGTCAATAGTTTAATATAGACAACAAAAAAAAAATAACTACCTCCACCCTTTTTTAATAGGGGTGCCCTCTACAAGTGACACTGGGTACTGCTCTTGTTCTTTTACCCTTTCTACTTGCAGAAGTAAAACATCAATTCTTAAAAAGAATATTTATTTATGTATAAGAAAAGAATATTTCAACGAAATAAAGTGAAGACTTAATAATTGTAGAACATATACCAGAAGTCTTGGTGCAAGCCGATATTATACTTAGAGCACATTTTTCGCGTGCGTTGGTGACAAAATCTACATAGTTGCTAGGAACAGTCAATTTCTGAGTGGTGCTAATCCCACCTAAAAAGTGGACAGTAGCGATATTTCTACGAAAATTACAGAAAGTCCAGTTATTTATGTTTGTCTTAAACGGGGTGTACCACCACTTTTTACCGCGAAGAACTCTTTTCATGGAATCAATACTATCATCAAAACTATTCACTCATATACTTGTTGTACATCTTGATGTCAGCTGCGCAATTTGATTGAATTTTCGATCGCTTTGGTAATGCCACTATTGTCATGCCACTTATGTAGCTTCAATAATTTCCCCAGACATTTGATGACACAGCTCACATCTAGGCTTTTTTTTATCTAGTTCATTCAATATTTTGCTCTTTCAAAAATACTTTAGTAATGGAAAGCCAGTCAACAAACTCATCAAAGTATAAGTTGTAAGGTCTCAGTTCTGATACTTTTAGGCCCATACCTAACTGCATCTTGAGTGTAGGCCCAGATGCGCCTTGATAAAACTCATAAAATACCTCATCAATACAGCTTTGGCCAAAATTATTGAGCACCCATTATATTTCTCACTTTACGTCCAAGTGTTTAATTTAAATAAATTCAAACACTTTGTATGGTATAACATTGCTTATATTAAATAAATATCAATATTTAGTTGGACCGCCCTTTGCCTTTATCACGGGAGCAATTCTTTTTGGCAAAGAACGTACAAGCTTATTGCATTGTTCTACACTTAATGCCCTTCATTCATCACGCAGGTGGCGTTTTAGGTCGTCTTTGTTGCTGATTGTGTTCTGCCTGATCTTGTGCTTTAATAAGCCCACAAATGTTCTATGGGGTTTGAATCTGGGGACTGGGTAGGCCACTCAAGAACCTCGACGCAATTTTCCCCTAACCAGGTCTTTGTGCATGCAGCTTTGTGGCAATGCACGTTATCTTGCTGGAACTTTACTTTATTCATGTTTGTAACGCCAAACAGTAAGAAAAATTAAGACAGGAGTGCAGTTTCCAGTACGCTTATGTACTTCGTAGAGTCCATGCGATCGTGACACACAAACATTTCGCCTGCCCCTGAAGAACTCATACACCCCCAGACCATAACGCTCTCGCCGCCATGTTTTACTGTCGGTACCAAACACTCCAGACTTAATTCTTCACCGGCTCGACGACGAACAAAGGTTGCACCAGCGGTACCAAAAATCTTAAAGCGTACCATAAATGAAGAAGTTTTGAAAGTTAGGTATTTTCATTACGAGTTATAATATACTAAATTATTTACTACATATTGTTGCAACATCGTATGATCTAACTTACCTCGAAATTCGATTAGTCTGACCACACAATATTTGACCAATATTCTTCAGTAAAAGTTTGGCATTTTCGAGCCCATACAAGCCACACCTTTTTGTTCTTTTCAAATAACCATGGTTTTTCCTGGCTTTATAGCCTTTAATACCAGCTTCTTGGAGTCAGTTCCAGCAAAAATTGGCTTCTTAAATTCTGCTGAAAATTCGACAGCGAGCTCTAATGAAGTTTTTTGCGATTTTTAATTGGAGCTTCGTACCAATTTTCGGTCCTCGTGGTTTGTTGTGATTCGCATGCGCCCAGTTCTTGTCCTTTTCTCATGCTATCCGTTCTCTGTGAACCGCTTAAGAGAGTACTAGTTAGATCGACGCGAATATTCCAGAGTTTTGGAAATTTCTACCTGAGATTCCACTTGATCATGTATCTGCTGTATGTGCGCACGTTTAACTAAACTTAGTTCGCTTTTTTTTGGGCATTTTCCAATAATACTAACCAATACTTAAAATGAAACCTACACAAAATACTTGAGATTTCA
The DNA here is from genome assembly GCA_911387755.1 of Chrysotoxum bicinctum. Taxonomy (NCBI): domain Eukaryota; kingdom Metazoa; phylum Arthropoda; class Insecta; order Diptera; family Syrphidae; genus Chrysotoxum; species Chrysotoxum bicinctum. The sequence goes on from OU426987.1 coordinate 93,214,933, forward strand.
GAAGAAGAGGCAAATAAGCAAACTGATCAATACCTAAGAACATGAAGAAATGACTAATCTTGAGATAATGGATGATGCATTTTCAATAACCACATAGATAACGGTTTTTTTTAGTTTATCTGAGACTAAAAAATTATTTCACCACCAATTGTATTAAATTTAATTTGTAAAAAGCATGTACGCACGAAATTGATAGGGTGCTCAATAATTTTGGCCAAGACTGTATCAATGGCGTATCAGTATCAATGGCGAGGTACTGCTGACCAAAGGTTGTAACCACACCTTATTGGTTTTCTGTAGATGTGTTGCTTTGTACCATGTAGTACATGTGAAGTTCTTGTCCAGTGTCGTAAAATACTAGCGAACTTTCGCAAACTTATCGTTGAGCGGTAAGGATGTGCTATTACAGAGATGAAAATATTGCTGAATCTTAAAAAATCTATTTAACTTTATGCTTGAAGCTTTAAGCGCGTTGTCGGTATCTCGATTTACTTCCCAGGACATTCAGTTTTTTCTTTTTTTCTTCGGTGCTGGAACTTGATATTTTTCCTGCTTTGCTCCAGAAACAGAACTTCTACTTTGTCACTCTTCGTTTTTGACCGAAGCATGCGACTAGGAAGATGCAGAATGTCAGCATCGTTTTTATCTGCACTGTCTTCGTCGGTCACCGCCCCATCGTTTGGTGGAGATAAAATAATATCATCTAGTTTCTCTCTAGCGGCCAACTCCTTTACAATCTCATCTAAGGTCAACTTGTAATACATATAATAGCTCTAAAATCCCATCACTATCAGTGATTCAATCATTGTTCTAATACATAGTACACACATTGCCTAGTGTCACATATAACATTTTTACCATTGCATATACAGTTGCGGTCAAAATAATAGCAGTGTAATCTTACCATTGACATATTTTAGTACAAACTAAGATATTGGCAACTTTTTAAAATATTCTAGTACTATTTTTGTAATAAAATATTTTATATTTTGTTTCCAGAATAAAAAAAGCCATATCATAACGGTTTTCTTCCAAAGGTCATTTGATTTCACTTAACGAGGATTTTTGTGCAGTCAAAATAAAAACAGTGTTTAATAGTTTGTGAATTTTTTTCATTAGCAATATTTTTTTTGTTTGTTGTTGAAACTAAAAGGTAAGGTATAAAAACCCATAGTTTTCCTACATTTACTTATATTCCTTCAAACTTACAGTATGGGTCGTAATAAGCAATGCACTCCGGAAATGCGGCAAATTATACGCCAACTCCTCTCTGATGGAAAAACTTATACGGAAATTCAAAAAACCTTAAAAATATCTGCCGGCTACTGAAATAAAAAAAAACAGCTAAATCTAAGCGCTAGTATAGAAACGTAGAGAAGAATATTGCGGGAGAATGATCTCTGGCATTGAAGCCCCAGGAAGCTTCCTCTTCTGACAAAAAAACACATCGCCAAAAGAATGCATTTTGCCAAGCCCATGCCCATAAGCCCCTTCAGCATTGGCGAAATATTTTATGGTCTGATGAGAGCAAAATTGTTCTGTATGGTGGTTCTGGTTCCCGGGAATATGTGCGACGCGGACGCCCACCTATTGCTGAATATGTGTCTAGGTATACGCGGAAGACTGTAAAACATGGCGGCTCAAGCATAATGGTATGGGGTTGTTTATCCTATCAAGGTGTAGGGCCCATATATCGCATAAATGGTGTAATGGATCAGCATCTTTATGTGTATATTCTTCTTAGAACCATGCTGCCTTACGCAGAAGAGGAAATGCCAATAAGATGGCTCTTTCAGCAAGACAATGACCTAAAACACACGAGCAGAAAAGCCAAAGAGTGGTTTCGGGTCAATGAAGTTTCTGTTATGGAGTGGCCTGCGCAATCCTCGACTTTAACCCAATAGAGAACCTTTGGGCAGATGTTAAGAAATTCGTTTCAAATGCAAAACCCTCCCATAACAACCAGCTTTGGGAAGCAGTGGAGACTGCATGGAGAAATATTAATTTCATTGGAGAGATGTCAAACTTTGGTGGACTCAATGAAGAGAAGATGCGAAGCTGTTATAAGCAATAAGGGGTCTACCACCAAGTATTGACGTAAGAAATCATCATCATCATCGGCTCGACAACCGGGTTCCGGTCCTGGCCTCTTTCAACAAGTCTCTCCACCTATCCCGGTCTCTAGCCGACGCCATCCAGTTGCGCACCCCAAGGCTTCGGGCGTCCTGGTCTACGCCATCTCTCCAGCGCAAGCATGGTCTACCACGCTGTCGTCTACCATAGAATGTACCACAAAGAACTTTCCGAGCAGGTTCCTCTTCGCTCATGCGAGCTAGGTGCCCTGCCCACCGGAGTCTACCGAGCTTAATTTTTGTCACGATATCTGCTTCTAGGTAGATTGCGTACAGTTCATGATTGTACCGTCTCCGGAATCGTCCTTCCTCACATACGGGGCCAACAATTCTCCTTAAGACTTTTCTCTCGAACGCATCTAAGAGGTCGGAGTGCCTTTTGCTAAGCACCCAAGTCTCGGATCCATATGTGAGTACTGGCAGGACCATGGTCCTGTACAGCAGCAGTTTTGAAGTTATGGTGAGATTTCTGGATTTGAAAAGCTTTGACAGACTATAGTAGGCTCTGTTGGATTTGAGAAGCCGCCCGCGTATTTCTTCTTCTATATTGTTATCGGCTGCTACTATTGACCCAAGGTATTTAAAGGATTGCACCACTTCAAATTCGTGCTCCGCAACCTTGATTGTTTGACCAACTGTTCCTCTCGCATTCGACGCCACCATGTACTTTGTTTTACCTTCACTAATGTGCAGCCCCAGATTTTGTGCCGCCTGCTCGATCTGGATGAAGGAATCGTGTACAGCTTGTTCGGTTCTTCCGATGATGTCAATGTCGTCTGCGTAAGCCAGTAACTGGCTGGACCTGTTGACGATGGTCCCTCTTGTTGCCGTGCCAGAGTCACGGATTGCTTTCTCCAACGCCAGGTTGAAGAGGAAGCAGGCCAAACCGTCTCCTTGTCGGAGTCCATTAAAGATGTTGATTGGTCTGGATAGCAATCCGGCTATTTTTACTTGGCTTGTTACGTTGGTCATGGTCAACCTACATAGTCGTGTCAATTTATTTGGGATGCCGAATTCTCTGATGGCTTTGTAAAGTTCTACCCTGGCTATGCTATCATAGGCGGCCTTAAAGTCTATAAACAGATGGTATGTTGGGATGTTAAATTCTAGACATTTTTCCATCGCCTGCCTAAGGGTAAATATCTGATCAGTTGTTGATTTGCCTGGAATGAAACCACACTGATATTGTCCGATGACGGTTTTAGCGTATGGGGTTATCCGGTCTTGTAGGATAGAGGAGAGTATCTTATAGGCGGTACTCAACAACGTGATACCTCTATAATTGCTGCACGTTGTGACATCTCCCTTCTTATGTATGGGGCATATTAAACCTTTTCGCCAGTCTTCTGGCATTTCTTCCTGCTCCCATACCTGTACTATAATATCATGAATTGCTTGACGTAAGGCTGGCCCGCCGTGATGGAATAATTCGGCTGGTATGCCATCGACTCCCGGGGCTTTGTTCTGTTTAAGCCGGCCTATAGCCTTCTCAATCTCTTCTATGCTTGGTGGCGGCAACATAGGGTATTCTTCTTGAAGTAGTGGAGCCTCCACTTCTGCAGTGAGCTGACCATTTAGCAATTCATTAAAGTACACTTCCCATCGCTGCAGTATGCTTTCAGGATCGGTGATCAGATTTCCCTCTCCGTCCTTGCAGTATGTGCAGCGTGGTGTGTACTGCGTCATGTTTCGGACGGATTGGTAGAACTTCCGCGCCTGGTGCGGACCTCGCTCTCGGCTGTTTTCTATTTCACAGATTAGGTTCTTCTCCCAGGCTGATTTCTTTTGTCTGTGAAGCCGTTTTTCTGTTCTTCTGAGCTCTTTATATTCCTCTTCGCGTGCCCGCGTTCTACGAGATTGTTGCATTACTCGGTATGCTTGCATTCATCATCAAACCAGTCGTTCCGATTTTTACGACTGCTGCCTGAGATGGAGTTGGCAGTACTAATGACAGTATTTTTAAGACGTGTCCACTTTTCGTTTACGCCCAGCAAACTGGCTCCAGGACTTATTCTCCCTAAATCAGGTGTTTCTAGGGCGAGTCCTAACGCATTACCAAAGGTGTTACTTGTGTTTTCATTGCGCAGGGGAGCCGTGTTGATTCGAACCTGATCGGCGGATGCAATGCGTCTTCGCAAGGCAATCCGCCCTCGGAAAACCATACCAACAAGATAGTGATCCGAGTCGATATTGGAACCTCGGTACGTTCGTACCGTCATCAAGTTCGAGTAGTGGCGACGGTCTATCAACACGTGGTCTATTTGGTTACGAGTGACTCCATCAGTTGATACCCAGGTGGCTTTGTAGATATCTTTACGCGGGAACCTGGTACTCGCAACGACCATGTTTTTCGATGCTGCCAATTCTAAGACTCGAAGTCCATTGTCATTAGTGTTCTCATGCAAACTATGGGTGCCTGCGTAATGCCTGAATACCGGCTCCCGACCTATTTTGCGTTCAAATCCCCAAGGATGATTTTAACATCATACCTTGGACAGGCATTGAGGGCCCTCTCGACTTGTTCGTAGTAAGTCTCTTTTTCTTCGTCTGAGGACTCCTCCGTAGGTCCGTGAACGTTAATGAGGCTGATGTTCGTAAATTTGCCTCGCACGCGAAGGGTGCATAGCCTTTCGCTTAAAGCGTTAAAGCCGATGATGGTAGACTTCATTTTTTCGCTGACTAGGAAGCCTACCCCGAGCACATGGTGTTTTGTATGACAGCTATAGTATATGTCATATTCTTTCTTCTGTAGAACACCATTCCCTGTCCATCTGATTTCTTGAAGAGCTGTTATGTCAGCTTTATATTTTGACAGGGCATCGGCTAGCTGCTGAGCAGCTCGAGCTGTATAGAGCGATCGTACGTTCCATAAGAAAATTCGTAAATCGTTTTTCAGTTTTCGTTGCGTTGGTTGTCGTCGTGTGATCAGTCCGTTTCCGAGGCTTGTTGTCGGTCTCGTAATTCAAAAGTTTTACGGGACAGGGAATTAACCTGTCGCCAACCTGAGGAACCAGCCTGATCATATTAGCCAAACCTTTTTAAAGGCTTGTTTCTAGCGGCCGCCACGGAGAGGCTATGATCAGACTTCCACCAGTCCCGAATAGTTACGGCACGTGCATGGTTTCGTATGCTACATGTTATTCCCCCTATTCGTCTGATGGCTGACCGCAGACGTAAGAGATACCAATACATTTTGTTTTACTTTTAATCCAATGTAATCTTCTTATTTTCTCCATTTTTATGAATACTGGCATTTTTTTGACTTGACTGTTTTTTTATACATTGAAGAATTTTTTTTTTTAAGTTTTTTTGTTGATATTTTTAAATCTTTCTTTTATAATGGGTTTAATATAAATGTAAACTATTAAATAAAATGTTATTATAAGGTTTTATGAGCACCATCAAATCTCTCGCGGCTGTCTCCACAAACTCTCTAATAGTCCACGATTGTCGAACATCTCTCATTGAGATGACAGAACAGTTTAATATTCACCTCATTTGGGTGCCGGGCCACAGAGACATTCCGGGAAATTGCAAAGCCGATGAGCTCGCCAAAAACGGAACACTTCTGCCTACTGTTAGACAAAAACATAACATAGGAACACCACTTGCTACATGCAAATATCTTCTCAAACAACATGCTCTAGAATCAACAAATGCTAGATGGTCACAGGGTACCACCTGCCTGGTAACCAAACAAATATGGCGAAGCATAGACCTTAAACGGTCAAAAGACTTGATCTCCCTGAGCAGACAAAATATAAGCTCTACAATCGGAGTTATAACAGGACACTGCCTCATAGGTAGACATGCTTTGAGGCTAGGAGTCTACACAAATGACTTCTGTGGAAGCTGCATGGACGAAGAGGAAGAGGAAACAGTTCAACACCTTCTATGTACATGTCCAGCACTCTCCAATAGAAGGAATAACTATCTCGGTAATTCCTTCTTCGATAATACCAGTGAACTGCCAACAATCAACACAAAATGTCTCTCTAATTTCATTAAAAGCACGAAATGGTTTGTTTAAATTCATTACTCTCCCATGAGTAACTTCTTTAGTGGTATCACAACGGATCCTTGAGGTCTAAGTGAGTCAACAACAACTAGACAGCCACTCCAACCTAACCTAACCTATGAGCACCATCTCTCTTTTCTTATTGAATATTTCTTGGATCTATTTTCACTGCTATTATTTTGAGCGCAGCTGTATGTATGTAATTATTACGCTATGTTTTATTTTTTGTCGAGAAATGCATTTATATATCTTTATCTAAGTTTATATTCATTTATTAAATGCAGTAAAAAAAAACAGTACCTACATAAGTGAACATACGATGAAATATTGCCTTTACATTGATTTAAGTAGAATAAAAAAACAAAAATTGTGGTATGGTAAAAAAAATATAAGCATCTGTCACATACACGTGATACTGGGAATTGAAGAGTTTGCGTCTACATACTACGTGTGCATTCATTGTTTATACTATCCCATCTCATTGCCATGTTTTTATGTATTCTGGGGTTCCACAAGTTAGCCACTTGTTTTCATTGCTTCTTTTACTCGGTTCGCGAATTTGATTGTTCTTGAAATTTCAGATTCCAAATTAAATTAGTTTATTAAATAGTTAGTTTGTTTAATAAACTAACTTAATTTGGAATTTGAAATTTCAAGAACAATCAAATTCGCGATACACTTAAAAACAAACCTTTTATCTATGTTTGTTAATTAATTTTATAATTTAGTATTGTTTGCTTAAAGTATAGTCTATAAAATTACATGTTATCCTAACTAGATCTTGTACGAGGCTACAAACAAGAGTAGTGAAGGCCCTGGTGCACCTTAAACTGAACAAAATAATTGAAATAAAAATTTTAAAGAAAATCAACTACATGAAATTTATAAATTCTACGTTGCCATTCTTAATTTTATTTTTATCTCTGAATAGAGCTACATCTAATTATAAAATTAATCAAACGCAAAACCCAATTATCTGTTTTATAGAACACACGAAACATCCAAAGTCATGCCACTCCACCATTGCAATTTATCGAACAATCTCATTCTTCTGAACAAAATCAGGTCGACGAGAGTCAGTGTAATTTTATTCAAAAGATAACAAAAAACAAAACCTAAAACAACTTCCAATTCAAATCTCTCAAAAACCTCACCCACAAGTCTTAACTATACACATACACAAAAAAAAAAATAAGACAAAATTGCATAACCCCTAACTTATAAACAACAATAATAACTTATTCACAACTAAACACCCAAAGGCGTTGAATTATCCATCAATCTCTTTTTGTTGGTTACTTTTTGTTCAATCCATCCACCATGCACTTTATTTTGTACCTCTGTTCAACAACCATTAAAATTTTTTTCGAATAAAAATAATAATTCGTCCTTGCAAACTGTATCACGATTTTTAATCCAATTTCCGCCCTCTATGATATCTCTTTGCCGTTGTGGTGTAGGAACTTAAAAAACACACCAACAAAATATGCCCAAGTCTCTGAGTCGAAAAGTGAACGTTTTGTAATAATAGCCCACATAAAAGAATCAGAGTTCCTTAATTTTTATCGAACACAGAAACAAAAAAAAAACAACAACTACAAGAAGAAAAATATATAATTAACAAACTTGCATGCACAAAAGTTTATAATTTCGATTGAAACAAAAAATATGTAGCAAAGTTTCCCAATCTTAACACTCCAAACGACCACAATGAACAAAACACCAAAACACAAAAAAAAAAAAACACATAAATCGAGGTCCATGATTTTTGCATTCAACGTCAATCTCCATAGATGTGAACCACCATCCAACATCACATCACCCCCCGCAAGAAATAGCAGTAGCTAGAGCTGTGTTACCGGCTGTTTGCCTACATCAAACACTATCAGCAAACATCCATAGAATTCCCATTGCCCCTCTTGTCTGACTAACTGCTCTCTTTGTTCGAGGTGAGGCCAATGAAAATGAAAAATAAAATAACAAAACTCTTGGCCGAGTTCTTTAATGCGAAAATCGCAAACCACAAATAAACAAAAGCGAAAAGCCACAAAAGACACAAGACCAAAAGAAGTACCAAGTACCATTATTATGCCAATGTACCGTTCAAAGCTTTGGCTACTATACTTGTACTACTGAGAGCATGCGCGAATCACTCCCAACAGACCCCACCTGTTGCTCTACTTCAAAAGAGAATCCGACAACAACACAAAAAAACACTTCTACTTTTCAAAGTCCATGTGTCGAGTATTTCCCCTTGACTTGTGACGTCATGGGCCTTCAAGTCATCACTCACACTTTCATTCATGAAGACTTTTTGGCGGTAGGACTGACTCTCTTAAGACGTCGCGTCGTCGATTCCTAAACTCAAAGCTTCTTGAGAAAGAGTACGACGAAGATCTTGAATGAGAAAAAGCTTCCCGAATGGCCTTAACTCACGATTTGGCTTAAAAAATGCACTGCATCGATACGTTACCATATTACCACTCTAACTAACTCTTGTCGCACTGCATTCATTTCCAATCTTGTAGCTGTTGTGGTTCTTTGCAAATGGTAAAGACAAGACAAGGCAAAGACAAGGCGAACAAACATACCTACATTCATATGTGCATAGTCGGTCTCTTTTAGCTGGTTGCTAAACGGGAAAAAGAAACTTAAGTTCCACTTTGAACCACTTTGTGGCCAAAGCAAGTCGCAGTTTAAGAAAAGTGCTCATCCGAACAGCACTTAAATCGGAGATTGGCGCGGTGTTATATGAATTTTTTAATGTTAAATTTAATTTTCTTCAATTGTTAAAAAAAAAAATTATTTTCATTTTTAAAAAATTTGATCGTCGTTTCATCTTGATTTTTCTGTTCTTGGATTATTTTTCTTTGTTACTTAATGAAATTTTGCTAAAGAAGAAATTTTTCGAAATCAATTAAACCATATCCATCGCAAATAATTTGAGTTCTTTTACAACGAGAGGAAAAAAATTGGTGTTAAATGAAGTGAAGCAGAAGGTTTTGAAGAAATATCCTTAAAAACAAAATTGATTAATTTCTCTTGCATAAATTAAATATTTTGTTTCAATAAAAAAACCTGTGGAAAGAGTGACATAGTTTGAGATTTTTTTTTTTTTTCGAGAACAAAAAATACTTTTTATTCGTCTGAAGTTCGAAAGGAGATCTTTCGAATAAAAGGACTTCAAAATGGGACAACTCAATGGAGTACTTTGGGTGTTTGGATTAATTTTAATTCTTAATTCAGGTGAGTTGAAAAAAAAAAGAAAAATATTTCGATGCAGAAAATTTTAGCAGAGTTTCATGGTTAAACAAAAGAGTTGAAGTAGAAACATGAACAATAGACAAGTATTTATTTTTTCATAGAATGCATCAAGATTTGTTAGGTAGAAACTCCTTTTTATATGCAGCTTTTATTTAATTCGAGTTTCAAACAAAAGAGCTGATATTAAAACTTGAATTTGCGATTTAATTTTTTTTAATTATTTAAACAAAAACCAATGGAATTTAAAGATACTCATACCATTCTATTAGGAAGTTTGATAAAAAGGACTCTTCAAAAATCCTTGAGAAATAAATATTGTTCGAAAACGAAAAACCTGGAAAAGAAGTTCTGTACATATCTTAAGATTTTATGTTAATCACACCATTTGATTTTTGAATTTTTAGATAAGGATATTGAGGTATATTTTCGTAGATATTAAAAAAAGTTCCAAGAGGACTTTGAAGAATTTATTAATTTTTATCGAAGAAAATTTGAAAAGTTAGAAAAGTCTATCTTTTATGTTTAGGCAGTAATGCTCGTAAATAAATAAATTATGAAAACTTAAGAATTGGGCTGATTTTTTAGCTTTTTTTTCTTTTTCAAAAATTATAAAAAAAGTTATGAGTGTCTAAGATAATTAGAAATAAGTCCTTTTAAGCGATTTACCAAGAAATGTTTCAATAACAAATTGAAGACGCTGACAAATGTGACATAAATATCTAAAAATCAAAACTGTAGATTTTCAATTCAGAAGAAAATTGAAACAGCTCAAAAAATTAAATGAGCTAGTATTTCAATTTCGCAAAGAAAATCAATATATTCTTTGAAAAAAAAAAAAAAACAATTTGCAGGTCAATATTTCGGGCTTGTAAGGCGTTTGTGTTTGTCTTATACTTAAACAGATATATATATAAAATTAAATTTGGATACACATTTTTTTACCTATTTTGAAAAATGTAATACCTACTTGTATGTTGTGTTGTTCTTCTTTGAAATCCAGGAAACGGTCTGATCGATATTTATTGTTCATCAGATTTAAGAAAAGTTTAATGTGGGTAAATCCTTCTTCCCAACTTTTGTAAGCAGAATATAAGAAAATATTTATTTTAATATAAACTGATTTAAAAAAAAAATATTAAAAAATACAAAAATAAAATTTTGAAAAATCTTTTCAATGACATTTTTCTTAATTGTGTCCTTACTAGGAATAAATAAAAAATATCCATTATTTTTTATATTTAAATATTTGTAATTAAAAAAATTCTGCCGTAATATCCCGTAATTTACAACAGAAACTTTATATATTTTACAATAAAACTAAATAAAATAAAATCAGCTTGAGATTCTAAGTAAATCCCTGAGAGGAAACTGAAAAAAAAAACAGTAGCTAATGCATTCGTTGGTAAAAGCTTGTATATCTCATTTTGCTAAAAAAAATCTTTGTTCTATTTTAAGTAAGGCTTTCCTTTTGATACCAATTTTATTACCGAAAACATTACCTGTCGTAAAGTATTTTTTTTTTATTTTCAACGTTTTCGTCAGCGGATGAATATATTCCCAATAAAATTTTTTTAGGAGCTCCTTAAAATTTACAAAAATATTGCATATTATATATTCAAAAAATACTTTTTTTAATTAAAAGAAATAATTTTACTTTCTCGTAAGCTCAGTTTTTCAAGAACGAGTGGATGATATTTTAAGAAAAAAAAAACTTTGAAGGTGCTTATTAGTAAAAACTTCAAACCGACTTACCAAATTTATTTTTCCGAAATTTTTAAGAAATTTTATAAACAAAACAAAATTAATTACTTAGAAAACCAATACAAAGATTTTGAAAATTGTTTTGCAAAAATTCTTATTTATTCAAGAAATACGAGTAGGATGACATTTTTATTTTATGAGCCCAAAACTATTTTAGAAGTCTTAGCAATTTAAAGAATGAATTTCGTAATTCTTTACAAATTTGTATTATTACGTTACGTAAATTGATGTTATGTCCATCAAGTTAGCACTACCACTTCAAAATTTAAAAGATGTTATAGTGGAATTAATTGTCGTGAGTTTGTCCTGAAACGAAAAAAATTGTCGCCGTTGTTTTTTTTTCTAAACTAGCCCCTGGTAACGCTAACTTGAAAGTCAATTTAGCTCTACCACCCCTCAAAATAGGGTTAAATAAACTCGAAAATGCAAAAGGATAGTGTTAATAATTTTCGTAAATATGTTGGAAGACCAAAAATTTTGTCGCGCTACGCCTGTGGCTATGAACGTTAATTTTTTTTTTTTTAAATAACCCCTGGTAATTCGAACCGGAAAGTCAAGGTGGTGGTGCTACCTTGATTTAAGGCATAGTTTTGAAGAAAAAGATGCAAAAATTTTTTTCCTTTTACGATATATTTAGGACAGTTATTTACATTGTCCATTTTCTTTTACAAGTTCATTTTATCCTATTTTCAGAGGTGGTAGTGCTAAATTAAATATCAAGATAGCATTACCAGAGGCTGATTTAAAAAAAACAAGCTCGAGATTTTTTTTTACGACAAATTTACGACAATTAATCCAATAATTACATCTTTAAAATTTTGAATTTGTAGTGTTTACTTGACGGACATATTCATGTCAAAGGGTTTAGCTATTGTAATAAGGACATATAAATCTAATTCTATAATGTTAATTTTTTTAATGTACCTACCAAAAAATTGAATTATTAATAAAACTAAACTAAATAAAAACTAACTAACTAAAACTAACTAGCTAACGTTAATCACCCTCTTAGTATTATTTCATATAGAAATTGCAGATACGAGTAATCTTACAAATATGTGAAAGTACCAAAACCTTGATGATCCGAGTGTTATAACTCTGGATATGGGCTTCAAATCATACACCATATTTTCATAGTTGTGTCTAAATGTTTTAAATGGAAAAAAATTCCACTAAAAAATTAAATGTTTCACATAAAACATTCGAAATTTAAAAACTTTCTATTCTAGTGGCCATTTGTTTTTCATTTTTATTTGAAGAAAATTAACCGAATATTTAGAATGCAACGTTTTGTAACACACCGATTTTCAAAAATCGATTTCACTTCATCGTTCGCAAAGAAAATTCAGTTCAAACGTCATATATGTTCCAAGTATTCTTACCTGTGCGAAATTTAAAATCGATCATAATCTTAAGTAGTACCCCTTGGAATAATGATTAGTGCGTTGGACTGTCATGCGGAAGGTTCGATTCTCAGCCGCTGCAAAAAAGTTTTTTTTTCAGGGGTGTACTGCCTCCTGCGACGAATTGATAAATCCTCTAAGATTATATCTCTTGTCATGGAAAGTGCTGCTCATTAGCCGTTCAGAATCGGCAGACAATTGTAGGTCCCCTCCGTTCCCTGGTAACACGCACACAGGAATATTTGAGAGTTGCAAGTCACTAGATCCTGGTTCACTCCGAGCTGTTGCACCACCAAATTTAATTGAATTTAAATCTCAAGAAGGGATCGTGCTTTCTGTAATAAATTTTGTTGATTATTCGTTTTATTTTAACTTCATAAATGCATTTTACTCATAGTAACGTAAGAAAATTTTTTAGAGTTTTTTTTTCAGCAGTTCTGAAACTTTAGTTAGTTTTAGTTTTATTGACTTCAAAAGTTAATACAAAATATATTTTTTCTTAATTGTAAGATGACATAAGTCTTTGATGGTTTGGCCGAAGGCCGTCTACCAGACTGACATTTTTGTTATAATTTATACATAAGCAAAATCTAATATACATATACATTTTTTTGTTCATAATATATTCTTTATCATTTAAAACATTAAAATCATTAAAAATTTTCCTCAACTATATTTGTTCTGTAACGAAGAGCGATCAATGAGTACTCATAAAGAACGTCCCAGCCTCTTTCTCCATTCAAAATGTTGATCGTTTCCTCTAAGCTAAGAATTTCTACCCCAAAACAGCGATTTCGGAACTCTTTGAGAATTGGGCAGACACCCAGGAAATGGAATACATCTTCGCGTTCTTTGCGGTTACATAGATCGCACAGAATTGGCAGATCTGGTCGATGAGGAATATAGTTTAACCCGATGAGTTCACCTCTTACTTTAAATAACAGGCTTATTTGATGAACAGGGTTCTTAGTTAAAAAATAGGTCTTGTGGTTCAAGAAGTGGTTCACTTTACTGTAGTACGCTCTGTAAATGGACGCTTTAGCTTCGCTCTCAAATTTTTCATACATCCTATTTCCGGTTTTTTTCAGCAAATCATCAAATTTCACCTTGAGTACATCGATATTTTCGTCGGCTGATATTGACAACGTAGATGAACATTCGATTGCCAGTTTCTTCCACTCTTTTACACACGTTCCTTCGGAATTGATAGCTTGTGTGAGTACTAGTCGCGGAATTCTTTCGTCGCCCATCGCCATAACTCTTGCCACGTAATTGAAATGTAATTTAAGTGTGTCCAAAAAGAGTGGTCCTATTCCGGTTTCGAGATATAGCATATAATTGGGCGATGTACTCGGCAGCCTGAAGGTACTTTTAATAAAAAATCTGAGAAACTTTTCGACAGGTTCAAACGAACGATATCCCCATACTTGTGCTCCGTAAAACAGAATTGCGATTGAGGTGGCTCGAAAGACTTTGTATTTAGCTATGTGAGAAACGCTATTTCTTAGAGTGCAGCTTCTCCACACAGAACACATAGCACGCTTTGCTTCAGATAATTTGGATTGCAGATGCTTTCCTAGGTTCAAGTTAGAAGTAATCAAGACTCCCAGATACTTATACTCCTTTACAATTTCTATCGGTTCCTCCTCAAACGTCCACTTCTCCCTTCTGGAATATCTCCCACCACCGTTTCTGAATATCATCATTTTTGACTTAGAAAGATTTACCGCTAGATTCCATGTTTTGCAATATAGTTGTAGCCTATTTATCATTAGCTGCATCCCGTCTATAGTTTCAGCTAGAAACACTATATCGTCTGCGAACATTAGTCCTGGGATATTCTTTCCCCTTATAGCAATACCACCTTTCACCGAATCAGTTATGTCATTTATGTATAAAATAAAGAGAAGGGTACTTAAAACGCATCCTTGCTTAACGCCTATTGACGTACCAAACTCATCCGAAAGAGAATTTCCATCCCAAACTCGTGCAACATTTTCTTCGTACATGGCTCTAATGATAGATATAACTTTAGTTGAGATTCCATATTTAAAAAGCTTGTAAAAAAGTGCTTCCCGGGGAATTGAATCGAACGCTGCCCGAAAATCCACAAAAAAAGCATAAAGTTTTTTTCCTTTACTTTTATAAATGTCAGCAATATTTATTAATGAAAAAATCTGGTCCACTGTCGAGTAATTTTTCCTGAATCCAGCTTGAAATTCGTTTAAAATTTTCTCAGATTCAACCCACTCGCTGAGTCTATTATACAATACTGAGCCAAAGAGCTTTGCTGCTGTATTTAAAAATGAGATACCTCTATAATTTGTTGGATCTTCAACATTACCTTTTTTATGTAGCGGAAGGATAATCGCCTTTCGGAAACTCACAGGGACGTCAGCGGTGTCGAATATTCTGTTATACTCCAAAGTAAGAAGCCCTAAGAATTCTGGTGTGAGATTTTTGAAATATTCAAACGGTATTCTATCTTCCCCTGGTGCTTTATTTTTTTTTGCGTTTTCAATAACCATTACTACCTCATTTTGGGAAATAGGCGCATCCAGATACTCATCAATTATTAAAGGTGGAGCATATTGAAACGATGGAGCTATTTGAGTTGTGTTGAGCAAACTTGTAAAATGGATTTTTAATTGTTCGATGTGCAGTACTGTAACAGTTGAAATCCTTTTTCCACTTACAAGCCTAACTGCTTTCCAGAACTCCATTGAGTTTTTCGCTTTGTTTAGAATTTCGATGTTGTTCTCGTCGAAATTTCGTTTTTTAGCATTACAGAGCTTTTTGAAGTTTTTGTTCGCTGTTGCATAGAGGATTCTAAAATGTACGTTGTTAGTCGATCTGAATAATTTCAAGTACGCAAAAGATAAGTTTCTAGCTCTCATACAATTGTTGTCGAACCACTTTTGATTATTTCTCAAAACCTTCTTTCCCGATGTTTCTTGTGGTGCTGCTATTTTGATAACATTCGTTAACGTGTGCATATCCAGATTAGTTGAAGCTTTCAAACTTATTTGAGTTTCGAGCTGTCTGTTAAGATTTCTTTGGAATTGTTCTCTATAGCTGTCTTTCCAACGTAGCTTTGGAGGAAGCATTAGGTCTGGTTCATTTGTTTCAATACGAGATGTTCTCATTCTAAAGGATACTTCTAATGGCATGTGATCCGAGAATGTCTTTACTCCTACTCTAAACTCATCAAATATGTAGAACCAATCTCCAGACAGAAAACAATAATCGATCACTGAACAAGCTGTTCCGCGGATGAAAGTGAATTCACCATTACGATCACCTTCACAGCTTCCATTTAGTACCCGACAGTCCAAGGCGTCTGCCAGCTCTACAATTTTGGTCCCTTTTGAATTGCACACCTCGTCCTTTGATTTTCGATCGCAATGAATAAGGGAAGTGACTACTCCGCTATTAAAATTATTTTGTGATATGCCCATTCTTCCGTTAAAATCACCGATTAACATCAAATTTGCTGGTCCTAGCACATTTACAAGGTCTCTTAATTTGTCAAAATCGCGCTGCCAATGACTGCAGTTCAAATAAATTGGAACAACGTAAAGCGTACTCTCTTCTATTTTGATTTCAAATAATCGGGTTTGATCAATATTCTTAAACTTGATTACAGCATCTTTTAAAAGCTTTTTATATCCGAACAGTTCACCACCACTTCCTCTACCAAATATGTTACTTTTAACTGCTGATATGCATTCAATTTCGTAGTTCATAAAAATATTCTTAAAACTAGTTTTATCGTAATCAATAATATAAGTTTCAAATAAAATAAATATATCAAATTGCTTTATATAATTAAAAAACTCAGTAAATAAGCTTTTGTTTTTAAGCCCGGCGACATTATAACTTAAGATTTTAAGCGTTGAAAAATTAAAGTTCGCCTGGCAGACGGATTCTTCTCAGTTAGATGATGTACTGTGTGAACAACCATCCACAATTTGTACAGCGGCTCTCGATTCCACTGTGGGTGCACCTCTTGTAAATTGGGCTTTGACGTTTCTATCAGTCGCTGACATTGACATTTCATTATTAATGTTTATCTTTTCAGAATGAAATTTATTTAATAATATATATAAAGAATGGGGAATCTCCCCGATGAATTGCTTTATTATGGCCAAACTGTCCTTATTGCTTCCATTCTGGAGACCATGCGATGAATCCCATGTAAAAACCGCATCTTCCACGTACAACCTATCGTCTCTTACGAAGATTTTCATTTTAGGTTTCACCTCGCGGAGCACCTTCGTTATGGAAACCAATTTGCTTCTTCTTTGGCGGGCATTATGTGGTAAATCTTTGTGTACACTTATTTTTGTTCCCTTAAGTTTCTTCGCGTTTCGTAAAACATTTAAAGCTGTTGATCGGGACTTTAATTTGACGATAACTATTGCTGTAGGTGCATTTTGGTGGTTTACTCTGTGCGCGAATTGAATGTCAGTGTTGTTTTCATTTGTGTCGATTAGTCCAGCACATACAGTTTTGGCTTTTTCAACTGGATCGATGTTGAGATCGGACGGCATATGAACTACCACGTTATCTTCGACACTTTTTTGCATAAGTCGGTCAATTTGTGTCTCGAGCATCTTGTTCCGATTTTCTAGAAAAACAACTTTAGCAGAGATCTCGTCTTGCTTTGCTTTTAGGGCAGACAAATCGGCATACAGCAGTTGAAAGTCGGCTTTTGATACAAGTTCTGAGACAAGCTTTGAATTGTTTTCCGCTAAGATATCCTTCATTTGGTCTACACTGATTCCTGACATTTCGACTAGAACTTTGGATGGGCCTCTTTTTGGGTTATTAAAATGGACAGGGGAAGTTTTGTCGAGTCCTCTTTTGTTCATAAGTAAGGTTATATTTGGCGGAACCTTAGCTTCTGATTTTAGGTGACTTAAATGCTATAACTTACAGATATTTCACTCCCCAGATGTAGATATTGCTTTTATTTTAAGTTTTCGCAAGGACTTTTTAAATTTCGTTTTGAATATATTGTCTTTTTCCTAATTTTTGTACAGAGCTTTTCTTAGGCAAACCACTTTGACAGATCGCAAAATGTCTGAAACTTAAGAATTAAATTTGTAGCGAGAATCAAGAAAAAAGGGATATTAAATATTTTGTACTTTAAAAATTCTTTTTGAGGACTAAATAAAATAAATTGGAACAATGTTTTCAGAAAATCTTTAAAAAGCTGTCATGCTATCTTAGGTTCTATAAATATATTTATTAAAGTTTGTCTTTGTGTACAAAGTTCTACAAACTTCTTAATATGTATTTTTAAATAACGAAAATAAACAGTTATATGATAGAAATATTAGTAGTCCATATATGTACTAAGTCATAAAAAAGTGTCTGTTCATTTGAGAAACTAATTCACATTTATTATCTGACCGCAGGAATATTAAACCAAAAATATTATTTTTTTGACACTTGCCTTGTTTATTTAAATAATGAAATATTCAATGCATCTCATAACACATCCAAAAACAATAGTTTCCAGGGTACACTTTTGTTTTAATTAAAAAAAAAAAAACAACATGGAAATTATATGATGACAATTTCAGACATCATTGTTTCCAAGTTAAACAAAAGAGCTGATATGCGAACTTGAAATATTGGAATTTCTTGTTGGTCTTCGATATGTATTGAAAATTGAGTTCATTTATTTTTGGTGAACAAGTTTTTGGTGATGTTTTTTTTTTATTTATTTAGAACTAGCTCTCTTCTTCACTGACCTATTAGATATTAATTAACGAAATAAATTTGACAAGCATATTTTGCAAACATTAGGTTTCTTTTAATTTAAAAACATTTCAATGGAAATATGGACAAAATAAAAATCAAATGTTTTAACTATAATTTTAACTAAATCTTCACAAAAGGCACGTGTCTTAAAGGTTTTAATTCCAAAAAGAAGTGAATTTGCCAGTGATAGATTAAGAATAAAGCGAAAGATCAAAGTCGTAAAATCATTATCGAGTTGGATTTGCATAAAAGGAATTAAATTTATTTTATGATTTTAAACACTTAGTTAGCTATAATATATATAGTAATAAGTTGGTTAAAAATTATGCAATAATTAATTAATATTTTTAAAGAACTGGTTAGTGGCTAGCGAGTCTATATGTTTTATTTGGATATAAATATGGAAAGAACAAAAAAAACACGAACAATGAAATAATATGTCTCTCATTAATCTTATCTGACAAGTAATCATTTATAATAAAAATTGATGAAATTTAAATTAAATAAATAAATTATTTCTAACTGTTTGTATGAATTTTTAAAATTTTTAAGATTTAGTGCCTTTTGCTGTCATGCAAAAAATCTTGGGTCGCAACACAAATATTTTTCAGGTTGTACTGCCACTTGCTAGGAAGTGATAAATCTTTTAATGATTTCTCTTGTCATACAAAGTGCTCCTTAACTTAGATCGGGCACTTGGGGACTTGTCGAAAGTTTATATTTAATGTAAATGTTTTTTTTTTTGATTTTCTAAAAAGCCAATTTTTCAAGATGTACCAAGTTAAAATAAATAGATACATATATAGATTGATACACTTGAAATTATTTCGAAGATAAAGTTATGTTTGATTTTGTTTCATTGAAAATTGAGCCCAAGTTCTATTTGAAATTTGTATTCATTGTTGTTAAAGAATTGTTATTGCTTCTACAATTAAATCAGATGTTGTCGTCGATCAATCAGAAATCTAGTGCATATTTTTGTTTAAGTCAAATCAATAGTGTAAATATCAGTCAAGACTTTAAGCACTTTCTATAGAAATGCAGGTTTTTATTTTCAAGCCACGAATATTGACTTAGTTCTGTCATTAGAATAGTCTGCTTACTTCGAGTCCTGCTCCTGTTTCAGAATGTGATATTTTTTGTTTGAGGAAAAGCATTAACTGCAAGTCGAAATTTTATCAAATGGTTGGAAGACATATTGAGAAATCTTTCAACGGACTTCTTGATTTCATTTATTGACTCGTTGTTAAGTGATTATTTCTGGTAGTTAGTAAAAACTATTGATACAGGTTAATATTGAACAGGCATTCCCTAGTTAACTGGTGAAAAAGTGTCCAACTTTGAGAACTAATTGCGATTTTAAATAAGATTTTTTAATTATTAAAGATGACTTTAAAATGTATGGTTAATAACAAGCTTGTAAAATATTTTAGATTTGACATGTTCTACATAGATAAAAAAAATATTTTATTTTGGATTTAAATGCAATTGCTTAATCGATTTCGATTTTGTAGGAGATGAAACAGTTGAATTATTATCGCATGGTTCTTAACTACAAATTTAAATTTCGACTGAACTGACAACTCAACTGAAACGTATTTAGACATCAGTTTAACTGATAACTGGACTGACAACTTATGGGAATTCCATCAGTTTCAGTTTGCAATTAACTCAAACTGAAATGATCAACTAAATGGGGCTTAATAGACAACACATTTTAAAAATGAATATTATTAAAGAAAACTGTTCATAAAGCTTTTTTAGTAATAAAAACAGAATGTCATGCTATTCTGCGATGTAGCGGTTTCTTAAGAAAATAAGCTTTTATGTACAAATTTTTGATTGAATTATGTATCGTAAAATTAATCGAAAGAAGAAAAATTTTATCAAAATTCTAGGTGACGTTTTCGAGAAAAACACGATTTTCGAAAACCCTTTTTTAACGTTTGTATGGTGGGTACCGTTATTTTTAGATAAAATAGAATTTTGTTTGTCACATCTTGCAGATTGTATCAAAAAAAACTTTTTACTGTCAAGTTTTAAAAAAAATTGAGCATGGCGTTTTTGAAATATTGATTTTTTTTTAAATCCAAAAATATGTTTTTTTTTTTTTTTCAATTTGAATACACAATATTATTCAAACTTCTGGGGAGCTTAAGCATACAAAAATCGGCTGAACGAATAAAAATGGTTGCATGAGGAGTACCATTAATAGCCATTTATCGGAATTTTTTTTCAACTGTTAGCTAGCCTTAACTAAATTTTTGATGTTTTTTTTAAATCTATGGAACAGTTTTTAAGAAAAAGTATTTTATAAAATTTCGATAAAAAAATTCGTATGGCAGGTACCTTGGTTTGAGAAAAAAGAAAAAATGGGGGGGGGGGGAAATTTAATATGATATTTACCAAGTTTAAAGAAAATTGGACGAATCGTTTAGGCTATAGTCGAACAGACAGACAGACAGAATGCTGAGACCCACTTTTTTCGTGTTCTCTATCATCGTAATGTCAACTTTGATCGAAATATCGAGTTCGATTTTTTTACGAATGCATAACTTATAGTACCTTTAAGTTGCAAATAAAAATCTAAATAGTATTGTAAAACATACATACATTAAAGAAATACTAGTCTCATAATTGTATTCTTGATGTGAAATGTGTCTTGCAACGAAGCAACAAATGCTCCAAGAAAACATTGTCATGAGAGAGTACTTCAAGTTTCAGCTATTCGAACTTGTCAAAAAATAATAGGTGCCTTTCAATCCTGTGGATAACACACATGCAGGAATAATTGAGAGTTGCAAAAGCCCTGGTTTTTCAAATCAATACTTGTTCGTTAAATTGATTCAAAATAATATCAACCAAATCAATTCGTTTAATCTCTTTTCCACCATACAACTATTATCATTTCTGAAGTCAGAACTCTTCATGCAAATTATTGGCATTTTTTAACATGATTAAGAGCTTTTCACTGAGATTACTTCAGATTAAAGGTTAAAAAGAAACTCTTCTTTAGTGGCTGAGCAATTGAGCATATTGTCAAAATAACTGGCGTATACTCAGCGGGAAGTACACACCTGACAAATCGACATATTTTCTGCCATTTTGTACCGATTTTTTCTCGTAAAGCACCATGATGACTTAAAACTGTTAAAATTTTCAAAAACAATGGATTTTTTTTGTTGGATAAAATGCGAAGAGGTGGGTCCTTTTCACTTAAATATATCTTTGTAAGCAAAAAGCAACCAAAAATAGATAAAAATTAATATTTTTTTAAAATTTCTTACGTACATATAAAATCAGTCTATACAGTATTGATGCCAGTTTTAAGCCTGCTTCGAGCCTTCTAATGCCTGGATTGAATTGAAGTTAACTTCGTTTGAGACGATCATTCGATTCAGGGTATAACCATATAAATTAAATACTATAAAGTAAGAAACCACATTAGAATCTATAATCGTGCCTAACGTTGTCTTTTCATTCTGTTCATGTAACTTGGTTTCTAGTGATCTAATTTTCAAGACTAAGGTCTTCAAATAAAAATGAAATATTAGGTTCAAGATAAATTTGTATATAAAAATCTTTGAGGGTGCTTAAAATTATTTAGATTAAATGTTTTAAATATGCAGACGCTGATAAAAAATTTATTAGTCTTAAAAATAATATTCTAATAAATAATTGATCCAAAGCTCCAAAAATTTGTCAGTAGTGATGTATGTAAAATTCTTGGGTGAAAGTTAGAGTTCTAATGAATTTCAAATTGTACTGGGCTTAGTCAAAATTTAAAAAAATATTTTATAGGTACTAAATATATATTGAATGATTTTAGTAGAGCACAAACATAATTTATGATATAGATTTTTCCAACCCAAAACTGTTCATATAATATCTTCGTATCGGAAGTTATTTTTATTTTAACAAATGGTTTGGATGATATCGATCTGAATAGCCTTCCTACTTGCCCAGACTTTTAACATAGTTAACCCTTTTCTATATTTTTATTTTATTAGAAACCTGTTTTATCGATATTAAAAATAACAAATTATCTACCGAAATAGTCTTTAGACTAAGCCTACCTCCTCACTTATCATCATCAACTTACATTGATTTGTAAATTTAAATAGCTAACAAGATATATTTATATCGTGTAATAAATTATAATTATATTCGTACGATTTCTTGTTTGATAAATTTGTTTAATAAAAAATGAAAGACGCCAAATTTTGTTAAGGTATACTAGTAGAGTATATCAAAACAAAAGATTTATAAATAAAAAATCGTTTTAAATAGAAAAACCGAAGATCTATCCATCGCCATTTCTTACGAAATCTGCCATTAGATATCATTTCTATTACCACTTATCAATAATTTTATTAAACCCTTAATTACATAATGCTCGCATCAAACAAACATTTATGGAGAAGCTCAATATATATTTTTGGGAATTTTGCAAATTCAAAAATATATTTTTGCAATTCTATTAATTTACACACATGCATATTATGTTTAGAGAAAATTATATATATATAGATAATCTTAAGATTTAAATAATATTTATCTTTCCGCTTTGATGAAGTTGGTTATACTTCAGTCTTGAATAAATTAATACCCATCACACAAAAATTTACAAATCCAGCAATTGTACGTTCATTAGTCATCATTAGAGATGCTTCGGGCCAAAAGGTGTCCATTAGACTTCCGATCGATTAAAATATTCGTTAATGATGCATCTTAACACTTTGGTTTATGTATTACTAAGTTTGCCAAGCAGAGCTTGTTTTATAAAATGTAGGCCTTGCCTTTGAATTTGGGTTTTTGTGAATATGAA
This sequence comes from Chrysotoxum bicinctum, assembly GCA_911387755.1. Lineage (NCBI taxonomy): Eukaryota > Metazoa > Arthropoda > Insecta > Diptera > Syrphidae > Chrysotoxum > Chrysotoxum bicinctum. The sequence continues at coordinate 93,238,111 of OU426987.1, forward strand.
AAAAAAAAAACAAAAATCTTTTAACAGGTTGGGCAAATTCCGTTTTATTTTTACATAAAATTTTTCATTTAGTCATTCATGTGTCTAGAAATTATAAGCCATAGTGTCACCAGGGTGATTCAGTGAATTTTAGGCTGAATTGTTTTAGTCAAAGGTACGAGTATTAATGTTTGATTAAAATATTTATAATATTAATTTTGTCTGTTAATATCAAAAATAGATATCTATAAATAGGAATTTATTCAGCTTAATAAATTTTTAATCACAATTGGTTAGTGCATTGGACTATCATGCAGAAGGTCTTGTGTTCGATTCTCTATACCGCTGCAAAAAACTCCCTCAGGGCTGTACTGCCTCTTCAACTGACAAATCATCTATGAGTATCTCTTTTCATGCTCTTTAGATTAACCTTCCGGAATCGGCAGAATTTTATAATCAAAAAGAAATCTAACAAGAAGTTGGTTTTTGGAGTTTAATGCCTTAATAAATAAATAAACAAATTTTTCTTTTAAGGTGATTTTATCAGATCATTATTCATTGTAGGTTGAAAATACTCTGCGTGGTAGTTTAATGTTTCATTGTCATTTTTAGTCTTTTCATTAAGAATCAATTTTGGGGCTATCAATTCTGTCAACGGCATCATAATGTCAACGAGTTACCTTTTGTCATCTTTTAAAGAGTTTTACATTTAGTTTAGTTTGTTCAGGAAATTACTGAAAAAGTTCGGTCATTATAAATAAATGCAACTTGTATGTATACATAAAAATAAAACTGTTAGGAAAAGATTTAGTACTAAATTAATTTGATTTATTCAAATTGAGTTTCAAAGTTTCAATTCCAATTGTATTCCAATCTGTATAGAAATGCCTTAAGATAATATAATTATCTAACTCAAATATATCAAAACTAAGCTTCAAGGTTAACTGCATTATGTTATTTCCTTGGATTCGAAGGATTTAAAAAAGTAAAATTTACGACTTGGTCGTATGAACTTAATTAATAGTTAATTTTATGCATAAAACACGAATACAATTAGAGAAAATTGCATTCTTTAAATTTATAAAAAAAAATCCTAAAATAAAGGTTGCGGAAACATAATTTTTTTATTTATTTTTTTTTTTTGTTTAAACGCAATAATACCTGAAAATCATATCAGTTAGGTGCGTCTTGAATTGTCCATAAATTGAATATGCCTAGTTTTATAGGGTTTTTCATGCTCTTTCCAGCATAAAAGGGTCCTTGGGCGGTCGATTTATACGGGGAATTTTTTTAAATCGCAAAAAACCTGGGGAGCGGACTGCGTATTTCAAATATACATCGATCCTCTTGAAGAGTTAGCTGTTGGTTCGTCCCTTAAATGTCCCCTAAATCCAATAATTTATCAATTCGACGAAATCCTCATTGTTCTTATGTAATGGGATGGGCCGAAGAGCCTCAGGTTTTTGTCTTGTCATTCGTGGTTAGTCTTAATGTAGTGACCTATACCTACACAAATTTATTTCTTTGGAGCGATTTCGGAACAGACACTGGGTTTCAATCACAGAACATTTGTTAGAAAAGTTAGTCTCGATGATAAATGCACGCTCCTCACAATAATCAACTGCTCGAGAGCCCATCAGTTAGCGAACATTGGATCGTTCGACTCATAATTATCCACAAACCACGTTGCGAATAGTTTTCTCGTAAAGAAGATTATGACGGCCGTAAAATTTGTGAAGCACATAAAATATTGCTCGAACAGAAGACCACTTTAATAAAACAATTAAGAGACTAATTAAATGACAATCGATTTCACAAACGTGCCTTAAACAATATGGTCACAATCTTCTGTCAAGTTTTGAAAATCCCTTTTGAAAAACCCTGTAAAACCAAGATTCCAAACATCCTTTTTACTTGCGACTTATAGGTACTATAAGGCAAGTTATGCATTAGTAAAAAATCGAACTCGAGATTTTGATCAAAGTTGACATTACGGTGATAGAGAAGACTAAAAAAGTGGGTCTTGCAATTCTGTCTGTCTGTCTGCCTGTTGGTTCGACAGCCTAAACGGCTCGGCCGATTTTCTTCAAAGTTGGTAGATATGGGTTATAATTTTTCCACCCACACGTTTTTTGTTTTTTTTAAGACTAAAAATAAGGGTACGCCATACGCATTTTTTTCGAAATTTTATAAATATTTTTTTTTTCAAAAACTGTTTGACAGATTTCAAAAAAAAGATACAAAAAAATTGCATTTAGTTAAAGCTAGGTACTAGTTGAAAAAAATTTCCGAAAAATGGTTATTGAGGGTATACCCCAAAGAACCATTTTTTTTGTTTTTGATTTTCTTAAAAACGGTGTCACCGATTTTGATAATTTTGAATTGTGTATTCAAATTTTCAAAAAAATTTTTTTTGTATTTTTAAAAAAAATTTCAATTTTTTTTTTCAAAACTCAATATTTCAAAAACCTTATGCTATATTTTTTTTAAACTTAAAAAATAAAAATTTCTCAATAAAATCTACAAGATGTATGAAAAATTTTGTTATTTTTCTTAAAAATAAAGGTACCCTGTACCCTACCCACCATACAAATGTTAAAAAATAGTTTTCAAAAATCTAGAATTTTGATAAAAATTTTTGTTTTAATTAATTTTAACGATCTTTAGTATTATAAAAAAAAATTGAAATTAAGATATTACAGCTTGTATCTACCATGGAACCATTTTTCCAAATTTTTAATTACTCATTAACGACATAATGGATTATAATGAAATTTTTTGTACAGATGCTTCTAAAAAGTCTAAAAACCATTGCATTTCAAAACTTAAGAAAAAAAAATATTTTTTGAATTTTTGAAAAAAAAATCATTTTTTTTTTTTTTGAAACTTCGATATTTCAAAAACAGCTCAATATTTTTTTTGCAAATTTAATTTTCATTCGTACAGTAGCAAAAATTTAAAGTTGGCATACCAATTTTTTTTCATAAAAATCTTTTAAAAATTTTGTATATATGTAAATTTTTTTTTTAGAAACCACTACAAGGACTTATAATTTTTGTTCTTGCATAAATTCATATTTGCATAGCATTCTGTTTTTGTCTCTTACTACTTAAAGAATTTAATAAATTAGTTTTATCCTTATGAACAGTTTTCTCCAATAACATTCGTATTTAAAATTCCTAGTCTATTACATAGGAGCAAGTTCGTGTGACCCAGTCGTGCATTTTATTTTAGCTGGTTTTGTAAAACATTATTTTGTATCATTTTTATTTCTTAAACATTAAAAAAAACAAAAACCCAATTCTAAGAAAATTGATCTTCACGTATTGAAATATTGAATTTTTAAAATCCCTAAAATGTGTTTGAAAACTTTTGGTTTACAATAATTGATCTTAAATTTTGAAAGAGCTCCCATATCAGAAAAATAAAGCACAGAAAATAAATAATTTAGAGGTTATGACGGCTTCTAGAGATCCTTAGCCTAGTGACTAAGAACTCTCAACCATTTATAAGTGCGTGTTTGTGAAAATGGAGCGGATCTACAATTTTTCTACCGATTCCAAAGGGATAATGAGCAGCACTTTCCATGATAAGAGACACTCTTAGAGGACTTGTCATTTGTCCCAAGAGGTAGTGTTATAGGCTTTACAGATTGAAAAGCAGACAGAATGACAGAATTATGGCAGCCATACTTTTTGTGTTCTCTATCATCGTAACGCTAAGTTTGATTAAGATCCGAATTTCGATTTCTTAGGCATTCTCTATAGTAAGTTCAACACAAGTAAAAATGTAGAATAATAGACAATCTTAATTTTAATAGATTACCGTTACAGCAGTGCCAAAGAATAGCTTTTTTCTGCCTTGTCGTAAATTTTCCAGTTGCGAGTTGGAACAGTTTCTTTGAAATTATCCGCTTTAAGACTTGTTCGATTTAAACAACATATTAAAACTTCGTTTCTTGAATTTAACTCTCTTTTAACTCAATCAAATTTTATCGAACATAGTCTGCAAATAAACGCAAACAAGCTTAACCCATCAAAACTCACAAAAACTAGATACCGCAACAAATCTTTGTTTGAAAGAATTTTTAAAAATAATTTCATCTAAAAATATTTTTAACAATACAACACAGGTTTATTTGTAAAATGTTTGTGATTATTTTACATTTTTTTCAAAAAATGTGCTTGTCAGTGAAAAAACATCTATTGTTATGAATTTCGAAGCCATCATTTCTCATATTTAGCGATTCATCAAAATAGGGTGAGTACTTACGATTTTATTTCCTTGACAATTCAATTCCATGCCGATTGCCAGTGTGAATATTTATTAAACTTAAAGTGATGGGTTAAAATAGTATTAAAAATAAAGAATATTTGCTCCCTAACAAACATTTGTTTGTTATTGGACAAAAAGACGCCAAATATTCTAACAAAATGTAGAATTTTTAAATGAAGCAAAATTAATTCGTGCGACTTTCTTATTTCTCACATCATAAATTTATTTAACATTGGAAAAAATTTTCGTCTGCAACGATTTGCAAGAATCTTAACGGATTTTTATTTTAAACTATCTGCCAAACGTTGTGCTGCAATTCCGGATCCTTTTAAATGTGGTATGTGTAAGAGCGGAGCGCAGTTGTATGGAAAAAAATAAAGTTGTTAAAATGAAAAACATACCCCTCGCAAAAGTTGTGTTGGGTCCTAAAATGAATTCTAAGATTTTTTTTGATTTTTTAAAATGACCAGTAGGGGTCGCGCATTAGCGTTGAAAATTGAATAAAACAACTAAAAATGACCCAATCGCACAGATCCATTGCAAATGCTCTGTAGATTTAAATTTTAATTGTTAAATAATATATTTGCTTAAAAAACCAGCCCAAATGGTTTCTAATTGCCATTTGAAGTAGAATAAACTAAGTGAAAAACAGAAATAATGAGCCAGATTATATTAAAAATAAAATGCACGACTGGGTCGCAAGAACTTGCTCCTATGTAAAAGACTAAGAATTTCAAAAATGAATGTTATTAGAGAAACTGTTCATAAGCATAAAATTCATTTTTTAAATGACTAAAAAAAACTTCTTTAGTAGTTAAAGGTAAGAATAGGATGCCATGTGATTCAAGCAAATATAGATTTATGCAAGAACAAAAATTATAAGTCTTTGTAGTGGTTTCTTAAAAAATAAGGTTTTATATAAGAAAATTTTAAAACAATTTTAAGAAAAAATGTTGGTACGCCAATTTGAAGTTTTTATTATTGTATGAATAAAAATTAAATTTACAAAAAAAGTATTGAGCCGTTTTCGAGACATTGAATTTTCAAAAAACAAAAAATTGATTTTTTTTTTTCAAAATTCAAAAAAATATTTTTCTTAAAGTTTTGTTTTTTAAACTTTTTAGAAGCTTCCCTCTACGAAATTTCATTAAAATCCGTTGTGCTAATAATGAGAAATTCAAAATTTCAAAAAATCGTTCTATGGTAGGTACAGTCAGTAATATCTTGTTTTCAAATTTTTTTTTATTAAATTACAGATATTAAAAAATAATAGAAAGAAACAAAATTTAAGCAAAATTCTCGGAACCGTTTTCGAGAAAACTACGATTTTCGAAAACCATTTTTTAACATTTGTATGGAAGGTACCGTTATTTGTAGGTAAAATTAATTTATTTTTCTTATATCTTGTAGATTATATTTCCAAACTTTTATTTATCAAGTTTTGAAAAAATCGAGCTAGGGGTTTTCGAAATATTGAGTTTTCAAAAAAAAATTTTGAAAGTTTTTTTAAAAATCCAAAAAAATTGGTTTGGAAAATTTGAATACACAATAATAATCAAACTGCTGGGAAGCTTTAGCATAAAAAAAATGATCAAAATCGGTGGTACCGTTTTTGAGAAAATCAAAAACAAAAAAAAATGGTCCCAAGGGGGGTACCAAAACTGCTCATTTTTTTGAAAATTTTTTTCGACCATTAACTAGGTTTAACTAAATTAAATTTTTTGAATTTTTTTTAAGAAAATCGCAGGGACAGTTTTTGAGAAAAAAAAATATTTATAAAATTTAGGAAAAAAATCGTATGGCAGGTACCGTTATTTTTGGTCATAAAAAATCAAATCAAAAAACATCCGGGGTAAAAAATCAAAACCCATATCTACCAAGTTTGAAGAAAATCGGCCGAGCCGTTTAGCTGTAATCGAACAGACAGACAGACAGACAGACAGACAGACAGACAGACAGAATTGCCAGACCCACTTTTTTCGTCTTCGCTATCATCGTAATGTCAACTTTGATCAAAATCTCGAGTTCGATTTTTTTTACGAATACATAACTTGCCTTATAGTACCTATAAGTCGCAAGTAAAAATATAGAAAAACACATTAATATGTCTTTATTTTTTTAATTCAATTATTCATTTTAAATAATCTTTTTTTGTTTCAACTTTTGAAAGTTATTTTCGGGAAATTAGTGTGTTTCTTATTAATCCATCTCTGTTGGTGAATCCACAGACTCAGACTGTTTGGGAAGCCTCGGTGACTAATTTGACTGCCCTTTCAACTGTTTGGCTGTGGCATGGGCAGTGTTGCCATAAGATATTTTTGGAAATCGGGAGATTTCCACATCAGAAATCGGGGAAATCGGGGAATTAGAAGTTGAAATAATTTTACTTATTTAAAAAAAAAAATTCTTCATCAATTTATTTGAGAAAAAGTTCTCTAAACATTAGTTGAAGAGTTTAATAATGTTAATATCGATGAAATAAAGTAAGCCATCAATGGAAAGGCCAAACTTTGATTGCCCCTTTTGATTGAACAAACAATTTTACAAAATATTTCAATTTTAATAGTATCAAAGCTTTCATATATTAAGCTTTTAAAGTCAAGATTACTTATTTCTCTATATTCACAATCGATTCGCTGCATATCAGAATAATTAATAATATTAGGAAATAAGTTAAAAAGATTACTTAGTGGATCAATTTGTTTATTTACAGTTTGTTTTGGTTAAGGTTAAAGCCTGAAAAATTTTATTTTTAAAATCAAACCTATGTAATATTTGCTTACAAAGTTCAACGTAAACGCTTATACAGCTGTTTTTAAATCGTTGAACTTCAGAGCTTGAAATAAGATTTTTGTCCAATTGTAACTTAAGATCGCTCCCGAGGTACAAATTATCATTGCTTATTATATTGTATGTAGGTACAGTCTATTTTAACATTTCGCTAAAAGATGAAGAAAATGGATCTACATTTATATTATTTGTGTAATTGAAAATATTAACAAGAACTTAACTACCGACGCGCATCGCCCCACACCAAATCAAACAAGATAAAGAAGAAGAAATTTAATCTTGGTTGGGTATAGTTCACATTGAATTTTTGTCAAAAAATCGATGTAAGATGAATTGAATTTAACAAAAATTGCGTATTGACAAGGTCCTCACAGTCAACTGATGAGTCCATGTGAGATCGCCGGGACGAAACGCCAATTTTTGTGAACTAAAGGCCAAAAAAGCTATTTTGAAGAAGAAGAAAGACAATGACAAAGACGTTAACAATAATTGCAAGGAATATGTTTTCATACTAAATTCAAAAAGAGAAAACCTAACTTAGGCACTGCCAAAATTTTTAGTAAAATAATAAATTATGTTCATTCAAGAGCGGAGAAAATATCTGAACGTATTTTTAAATTTAAAATCGGGAGAAAGTGCACTATTTACATCAAAAATCGGTGTATCGGAAATAGGTCTAGAAATCGGGAGAAATACGATAAATCGGTGTTTCTGGCAACACTGGGCATGGGAAACTTGTAAACAAATTTGATTTGTTATTGTCGTTTTGGCTGACAATATCCCAAAGCTCTTCTATCGTAAAATCCATTACCACAGGAGGTTCAGTTAAACGACTTTTCTCTATCTGCCACCAGTCAATAAGTTCGAAATATTCAGCGGCTTCGAAATTGAATTTTGGGAGTTCAAACTGTCTGGGATTGGGAGTTCAAACTGTTTGGGATTATTGGTTGTTGCTCTTGCTTTACGAATACGTCGAGCAGCAAGTTCTCGAATGTATTGGCGATCGTCCAGCAGCATGGCTACTAAAATATTTTCACAATGTCCGAAGTATCTATTGCGAGCGAAAACTGGGTCTACTACCTTTTTCAGGTCTTCTGGTAAATATCTTGTGAGTTGAATAGATTTATGAAAATGTTTCGCACCGTAGACCAATGAAGACTTGGATTTAATTTCAAACCACATCACAGCATAAACTTGGCAAATAAACTGAACTATATGTTGTAATGGCTCTTCTATGGGTCTTGTTTTGAAACATAAACTCTTAAAATGCGGTTAGCTGTCGTCAACCATCTTGAATGGACCATTGCTCCAGGATCTCTCGAAAAAATTGCTCCTTCTTTGACACCATTACTGATGGCCATACAAATTTCATATAGATATTTTTGGTCTGAAGTCAGGCATTGTAAGGGTATTTGAGTTAAGTTCAATTTAATGATTTTGTAATCAGCGACCGACGGTTAGATTCTGGCAGTTCTTAAGATCCTTGCCAATATCACTAGGATAAGCGTTTGGACCAGATGTTTTTCCATAAAATTTTTCAAAAAGGTGTAACGGTAGTTCGTTTGCGTGGAGCAAGTAAATACACCATTTCTCGTCGTTTAATTTTCATTTCGATTTTGCGAATGATTCCATTTCTTATTCCGGTGTTAACATTAGTCCCATCGCAACCAAGAAACTTTAAATTATTTGTTGAAACTGCAGATTGTTTAAGAAAATCAAACATTTCATTTGCTATTGTTTCTGATTTTCCATTTGTTGGCGTTACATGTCCTAGGTATTGCGAGTCAGGTTCTGTTATCAAGACAATATGTTCTTCGGTGGAAAAGCCTCCAGCATTTTTTGTAACGTCTTTAAAGGCCAAAAAAGTCAAATTCACACACACCTTGTTGTTGAGACCTTGATTTTGTCCTTTCCCTTCGAATCTTACTTCTAACGATAATATTTGACTGATCTGTAGCATTTATTAGACCGTAATCTTGCAAGACCGCTGTAACAAGTGTTGCAAGTGCTCTGTCTGATATTTTGAATCGATCTGCCACCTTCGCAACATTAAAAAGGGATTTTGGATTTGGGTCAAGAGCCAGCAGTCGAGGCAATCTGTTCCGGTAAAGTTGTTGAAGCTTCAGTTTCAATATCTTCATCGGTATCTGAATGGATATACATATTCCATTTCATTGTTATCTGTTCGTGCGTCGCGTTCGGTCAGTATTTTAGGTGTGCTTGAAGATGAAAGGCATATAAATTTTCTTTTAAGGGACTTTTGAAGCTTGGTGGTTTCCGCAACATCGATATTCCCAATCATCATTTTTCTTTCAGACCTTTGGTCTTCCAAAAAAGAACGTTCTTTCACTAGCACTTTTTTTTCTTTGGGACATCGACAAATTTCATTCGCAATACATTTACAAGCAGCTATATCAAACAGTTTTTCTCCGTCGTTTTTCAATTTATCCATTCGAAGCTCAAAAACTCCAGGTACTCTTCTGCCCTTGGGCGTTTTAAGAAGAGCAGTTCTTCTGTCGTTGAATTTAATAATGCTTTTCTCAACACAGGACTTACCAATTGTCGGAATTGAAGCTAAGTCATAAATTTCCATAACTCTTGCAGCTGTAAGTGCTATCCGCTTTTTCGATGAACTTTCTTCGTTTTCCAGAAAAGTAATATGAAGAGCAGTATTTTTGTAGGTTGACAACAAACGCGACGACATCTTCTGTCCTAATCCAAATATTTGGCATACTTTTTTTTGGGAACGCGTTTCCATTTTCACTTTGGTTTATTAATAAAAAAAAGAGATAATAAAATTTATTAAACTGTCTCTAATTTTGCATTCTTTATAAGCAATGTTACATTTACAAACTCAACTTACCTTTTTCCAAATAACTTATTTTATAAAAAAAAAAGGCCTTAAGTAAAACAGTAGGCAAACGTTTCAGAACCAAACACAGATGCTAAATAAAATAATTTGAAAATTATGAAATTCAAATTGCCACAAAAGTCAAGGCTTCCTTTAACTTAGATTTTTTACAAACCTTTATTTGATTTTATGGGCGGCCAATTTCAAATTATTGCAGTTAATTACTACAAATATTTTAGAAGGGCCGAATATAAAAATTTAAAAAATTTAAATTTACGAGGAATAAGGTTTCCCTCTATTGGAAAATTCTTGTAGCAAATATACTTCTATAAATTTGCACATAGATTTAAAAGCTGTAGACACTAAAAAAGAATTAAAAGCAAAGCGAAATCAGGAAATCGCAATATTTTACTCTGCGTTGCGCGACCCCTAGCGGTGGAAATAAAAAAAAATAAAAAATCTTATAATTAGTTTTAAGGCCATATGCAACTTTTGCGGGGGGTATAATTTTGGTTTTCAAAAATTTTTGAAATGCCTCCGATCTATGTGTAAACATATTTGACAACCTCAACAAGAACCAATCCAGGTGACCCCATAAGCACATACAAAAATGTCAACAAAATTGGTCAAGTCATTTTGAAATACGAACATACACACACTGGAGTTTGATATATACAGGGTGATTTGCATAAGGTGTGACAAAAAGCTAGGGCGTGTAGGTTGGACTTAGACAAGAAAAAAATCGTATGGGAGGGGGGGGGGTCTATGATCAAACACAAAAAACCGGATGTCAAAATGTTTTGTGGTTTTTGAGAAAATCAAAAATAACAAAAACTACTTTTGTTCTAAGAAAAGCCTTTTATTTTAGTTTTTTCATTTTTGGATTCTTAGGTGAATTTACGATTGAAAGGATTAACTTTGTTTTTACTATTTTTTTAATTATCGTCTTATAAGCATACAATAATGTGACAAAGTACTGGATTAACCATATTTCACAAATTTTTCCATTGAAAATACTTGCGTGAAAGCATTGGTTTAAAATTGACCTGCCACTTTTTTATTATGGTGGGGTCGGCTTGGCTTAGGTGCATTTACGAAAGAAAGGATTAACTTTTTTTGTACAATTTTTTTTATTATCAGTCTTATAAGCATACAATAAAGTGACAAAGTACTGGATTAACACATTTTTTCATTGAGAACACCTGCGTGAGAGCATTGGATTAATATTGACCTGCGAATGTTTTTTAAATAATGCAACGTTACACGCCCTAACTAGTGACTTCGAACTATGTGTACGAAGTGGAAATAGAATCTTTGGAATAACTGAAACAACGGATTGAAGTGGCTGGAGTCAAATTACAGGAAAATTTATCAAGTATAAATTTATGTGCAGTAAGAAGAAGGCGCTATAATCTTTGCCTTCTACAAAATGGGGATCATATCGAAAATTGTTTGTAATAAGCTTTAGTTAAAAAATAGTTAAAAATTTAAATAAACATTAATTATGTATTTTATCTAAATATGCATGTATTTCTTATTTTAATTGATTTCAAGATTCAGGAACATTCTTGTTCTTATTTCGCAATTGCACTTTTCTGTCACTAGTTAGGGCGTGTAACGTTGCATTATTTAAAAAACATTCGCAGTTTTTGTTATTTTTGATGTTCTCAAAAACCACAAAACATTTTGACATCCGGTTTTTTGTGTTTGATCAAAAATTAATAAGAGCATTGAATATTGAATAAAAAAATAATACTTATTTACGTAAAATTTTGAAAAAAAATTGTTTAAAAAAAAATTTTTCATTTTTCTTTCAAAATTTTGATTTTGAAAATTAATTTTTCAAAAAGTATTCACTCGAACAACTTTATTTAAGAACAAAATTAAAGAATGTATTTCTGGCTTTTCAAAATGCTATAGCATTACTCTGTAGGTATCACCGTTATTTTTTAATAGATTTTTTTCTATTTTAAGTGATTTTTTTCCTAAATTGCCCCTCCCGCCTAAACGGGGGGAAATAGACTCCCCCCTCCCATACGATTTTTTTCTTGTCTAAGTCCAACCTACACGCCCTAGCTTTTTGTCACACCTTATGCAAATCACCCTGTATAAAGATATTGCCCCCAAGTGTATATCATTTGTTAGTTAAAAAGCTTACAAGCAGATTAGAGCTGTCTTAAATAAAAAACTCGTTAGAATACAAAACTATTTTTTACTTGCACGAAGAAAAATGACCCCTGTTGCCCCTAACTTGGTCTTTCATTAAGTTCTGTCACAGAAAATTATAAAACAATACAAAAATGTACATATGCTATTCCAATTTGAAACAATTTCCCTTTCAACGCGCTTTCCTATTTCAGATTCACGCCTCCTGCTTCCCACTAATTAAGCAAAAGTAACTTAAAGATACACTTTTGTTTATTTTATTGTTAATTCAATGCACGCCACTTCTGACTGGCTTGTTGTTGGTTGGTCGCTCGGTTGCTAGTTGCGATACAAACTGCCAAAGTGTGACACTTTTATTTTTTAATTAAACGTCACGTACAAATTGAACTACTTTCAAATATTTCTATAGTTTTGTAGACCGTAAAGCAAGTATGTTGAAATTTAAATGACAAGAAATCAGTGTTAAGGTGAAGGAAAAATAAATAACAATAAGAAGAATTGAAAAAAAATATATATTTTATTATTACGAAAGCTCTGTACGCTTTGCTACCATTTTTCGACATCGAGAAAGTACTTCCTGAAATGTTTTTTTTTTACAAGACGTATTTCGCAATAGTTTTCGAACGCGTGTACGGCTTTTGGTTTTATAAGTGATTTACCATATTTGACCAATGAAAAAATACTTTTCTTTATTTTTTTTTGTTAATTGTTATTTTTGATTTCACGCTCTTGTGACTAACTTGGCATTGTGACATAGATTTTTTTTTAATGAGACAGAGAAGGCAATGCAAAGTCATTACTTAAGGATTAAAGTCAATTTATTGGAGATTTTAATTAAATCGAGGACAGATTTTTGTTTGTGAATTGCATAATATTTGCATCATTTATGATTAGGTTCACAATTTTTATAGAGTATTATTATGAAATGACGACATTCAGAGTGAATTAGTTATAAGCTTCCAAACTAAATAATTATGTACATAATTGTCTAAGAGCTAACAATAAATTCCATTTTCGAAAGGCTTGCAGTATAATATTAAATAATGAATTTATTAATGAAGAACACATTAGGGGTTGATTTATTAACTTCTGTTTTCCAAAAAGTCTGTGACTTCAACATTGAAATGTTTGTTTTTTAAGTAAAAAAGTTTTATTTTACCAAAATTTCAGCAGCCAATGTCAATATTAAAATAGAAAACGAATTCAAAGTCAGAGAAACTCGTTTTCAAGTGTTTGCATTAGGTCTTCTGTTTTGTGAGATGCAAGTGTCAATATTTATACATTTCTGTCTAATCATTCTTAAGTAAGCATACAAAGTTGTTCAACGTATTTGGGTTGCAATTTTTAATATTTCATTGGACAAGACATTTTTGGGGTACGTTAAGAAAATGATAAAGAAGCCTTATACTGAGTTTTAAACCATCAACCTCTTGCAGAGTTGTCATAAAAAGTAATTATGTGGTATAGTCCACCTATAATAAGTCCTGAACACTTGTTCTGATATGCAGACCCAGGCTAAACATAGACAGGATCGTTGCTAGACATTGACAAATTTGATCGCCTTTCTCAATGCGACGAAATGGTTAAAGGACGAACTTTGGTTAATTCTGTTGCGTGTATTCCGTTTGATTCTCTAGACTATGAACAAGCGGTCTGAGAGCTTTGACGAAGATTTATAGTGATAGGGGCTGGATGGTCACTCAATTTGATTAGCTACCTATTCAAGAAATAGTCAACAACCAGCCTAGCTTGCCACAGTGTAGATGGGTTTTGGATGCGTTTGTTGGTCGTGTTGTTCCGCGAGTTATCCGCATTTCGAATGATTATACAAAACCAGACACATAATAAGACACAGCAAAACCTACTACATTCATTCCTCTTTTTTTAACTCAATACAAACTGAAAGGCTACGTAAGAATGTCCACAAATCGCAATATCAATTCCATCTACAGGTTCAAACGAGTTAAGGTCATATGGGCCTGAAGTGTGAAGTTACAGACTATCGTCTAATTGCTTAACTTTCAAATATTCCCAAAATCTTTGAAAGCATTTTGTATATGTTTTAAGTTTTCGTTGTAAGTCTCTCATTTTCCCTAGACAACATGACCTTGTCAAGGGTAGGTTCTCGTTGTATTCGTATCCCTTAGCCTTAGACAACGGAAAGGAAGTCGACGATGTCTCAACCGATTTCAGTAAGTCCTTTGTCAAAATCTCACATAAGCTTATTCTATTCAAACTGTCCACCTTTGGACTTGAACCTATGTATCACCTTAATATGGATTTCTTCTTACCTGAAAACCTGTTACTACAAAGTTCTATTCAGATCTTCCTTCTCTGATGATTTGAAGATCCAATGTCCCACAAGGCAGTCACTTAGGGCCTCTCCTCTTTATTCCTACTATTAATGATATTGAAATGGTCATTAAACATTCCCATATTTCACTCTTAGCCAAAGTTTCTTAAAACCATTTTTTCCACACATGATGCCACTCTTCTACAACTTGATCTCAACAATTTCTCTGTCTGGGGTGTGAAATATTGCTTTTAGCGAAATATTTCCAAATGTCATTCAATCACTTTTTCACGAAAACGCATCCAATCTACTCCCCGTCCATACCTTCTCCATTATCAACCCATATCCATTGATGAGTCAATTCGCGATCTTGGTGTTTTATGTGATAGAGAGCTCATCTTTCTCACACATATTGACGAAATTATGCCCAAATCAAAGTCTACACTAGGCTTTGTGAAACGATGGTCTAAGGAATTTTCTGGCCCCTATTTGACCCGATCTGTCAAGTACTGTCCCCTTATCAACAAATTCATATATCCAGAATCGAGATTATTCAACGTTGTTTCCTACGTTTCACACCTCATCGTCTGTCTTGGAATAACCGTTTTATTCTACTTGAGGCCGACTTCTTTAATTAACTTGAACGTAAAACAATAAGCGACAGTCTCTTCATTCATCGACTACTTTCAAGGTCTGATGACTGCACAACTTTCTACAATTCCATCTCTTTCAACACTTATTCCCGTAATATAAGAAATCCTCGTCCCTTCTATCCGCCTACACAAGGTACATCTTATGGCTCCAATGCTTTGGAGGATTATTCGTAACGTTAACTGTTTCGACTTCAACCTCAGTACACCCTGCCTGAAACTCCGTCTTAATCATCCTTCCAATTCACTTCAATCCTAGATTTAAGAACTACATTTAAGTAAGATTAAGAACTCGGGATTTTAATCAGATTTGACATAACGATTATGGGGAAAGCGAAAAAAATGGGTTTCGCAATTCTGTCTGTCTGTCTTTTCAACTCCAGCCTAATTGGCTCCATCAATTTACTTGGAACTTGTTAGATAGCATATTCAAATTCCCCCCACAGGTATTTATTTTTGAAGACAAAACGGTATCTGTCATACAATTTTTTTCGAAGTTTAAGAAAATATTTTTTTCTCACTGCTTCACGTTTTTTTTTTTTTTTTAATGCAAAAAATGTCATTTAATAAACCCTAGCTAGAGTTTTTTAAAAACAGTACAACTGATTTTTTATCAATTTTTTATGTTAAAACTCCCTAAGTGTTTGAATAATATTTTGTATTTAAATTTTCGAACTTTTTTTTTGATTTAAAATAAAATCATTTCCTTGAAACCTCTTTAATTTGGTAACCCCATTATTTTTGCATCTTGACAATCAACAATGTTTTAAGATGTATGAAAACGAATTATATTTTATCTGAATATAACGGTACACACCATACACATGTTAAAAAATGGTTCTTCTAAATCGTATTTTTTTTCGCAACACCCACAATTTTATAAAAAATATTTTTCTTTGGTTAATTTCTGCGATTTATAATTCAACTAAACAAAATTTTAAAATTAAGAAATTCCTTAATGTACTTATGAAATACAATTCAAAAAAACTTAAAAAACATTGTGCATCGAAACTTAAGCAACATTTTTTTTTGATTTTTTAAAAGAATTTAATTTTTTATTTTTGAAAATTAAATATCTCAAAAGCGGGTCAGTTTTTTTTTTTTTTTTTTTCTTTTTGAGATTTTGATTATTATTTGCACAGTGATTTCATATATAAAAACCTATTTTAAAATTGTTATTCATATTAGCTTATGGCATTCTGTTTTTAGCTCCAACTGCTAAAAATATTGTTTTAGCATTTTAAAAACTGACTTCGTGCTTCTGAAAATTTTTTACTAATAACATCCATTTTGAAAATTGTAGGTATCCTTAACATAAGAGCAACAACAATTACCATAAAATTAAGACTGTTATTCGGGAAAAATCAGTTCATTCTTTGAATCGATACAGATGAACAATTTGGACTAATGTTTTGAGTATAGTTCTGAAACGATTGAAAACAAAAAGTTGTACTTAAACGACAGGAATCTAATAAGCTATAATGCTGACTATTAAATTAAGTTTTTTTTAATTACCAAGTATAGATATATAGTAACGGAGGCGAAAACGTCTTGACAACGGCGCCTGACGACCGAACATATTTAAAGCTGAGTGACAGAAGTCAAAGAAATATTGTTAACATTTTACAAAAAAAGAATTTACTTTAAGATTTTTTGGACGTTATTTGAATTTTTATAATTGGGCTTTTTTTCTCAAATTGATTTGGGCGTTTTTGTGTCAATAAATACACTTTTTAAAGTCTTATAGTTTATTGCCAGATAAGACTTCAGCATGGATTTTCCTGCGCTCTAATTAAAGTCGAAAATTCAAATTTGGTAGATTTATGAAAAATTTTTCTTGTATTTTTTAATCACCCTCGCATTTAGAAAATAGGGAAACTTTTGTTGGACTATAGAGTCTTGAAGAAATAAGTACTTGTATTCAACTTTGGCATAAAACTCAGTTCTTGCTCAATAACCTATGCCAGACAAGCCTGTAAATAAATAAACAAAATATTCAAGTCCTGTGTGGAATATTTCATAAATATCTTTAAATTGAACTTGAAATTCCGATAATATCGCTTGACTTGACCAATTAAAACTAAATCGAACCTAGAGCGTAGAGATTTGAGTTTGGAAAAGATAAGACAAATTCTCAATGGGATTTTTCCTTTATTAGAATTATAATCTGTAACTAAACCTACTCTCAGCTTCTGCAAAAAGTTTTTTCAGGGGTGTACTGCCTTTTGCGAAGAATTGACAAATCTTCCGAGAGTAGCTCTTGTCATGAAAAATACTGCTCATTAGCCGTTCGGAATTGGCAGAAAATTGTAGGTCCCCTCCATTCCTGGTGACGCACATAGGAATGGTTGAGAGTTGTAAGTCACTAGGTCCCGGTTCTCTACGAGCTTTTGCACCACTAAATTTACTTCAACTAAATCTATTATGTAATAAATCGTCTAAATAGGTTTGTGCTACTTTCAAGCATGTAAACATGTAAAAGACTGACAAATAAATAAGATTTATCTTCACTTAACGTTAATTCTAACTCATTTTTGTCAACTTATCAATTTCAATTTTGTCATGGTATTTTGAAAGATCCCATCTAACAATACAAAGATGCTACCTCAAGCAAACAATAATAACTAACCCACAAATCATAATTTGCATCTCAATCAAACAGTAATTAGACAAAATTTCTTAAGCCATCGACTCAGCAACTGACCTTGGTGTATTGTAGCATCACTTAACAATAAAAACAACTTCCCAAGCCAGGCTTGACATTAACGAAACAAAACAAAAAAATAACAAATCTCAAAAGATAATATCTCAGCAAAATAAAATTATAATAAAAAGCTCAAATTACTGTCATCGCGCACAGCAACTTTCTTTAACTTCTCTTTCTTTCTCTTTTGATCAAAATCTTAAAGTAATTTTTTTGTCAACAAAGGCCACAGCAACTAATTAATTAAAAACATTAAAATCATATCTATCAACATAAAGTGCGATATTTTATACAAAATGTAAAACACACGTTCCGTCAGCAGCCGTGTTTCCATAAGCGAAAATCAACACGGTAACAGTTCCACTCTATGAATAGATATTCTAAAAAAGGCAAACCTGCCTTGTATTTTTAAATCATTTGGTTATCATTTTTCAGCCTGAGAATAAGGTACTTATAGGGCGAGTTATGGAGTCGTAAAAAAAAGTTACCATGCGTCGATATGCTAGACAAGTGAACATTTAAACATGCATGCAAACGCAAACATGCCTGGTTCAATGCCCGCCTATCGCCCCTCTCCTCATCGACTTAATAGTAGTGGATGGGCCATCGATAAAGGCAGCGTAGGGAAGTTGAAAAATGCTGGTTTGGTAACTCTGGCGAGCCTTCTGTTCAGCAGCTCTGATTAACAAACAAATTCAAACAAGGTTCTGTCAACAACAGTTGTCGTATTTATAAGATTTCCATAGAAGGTTGTCTAGTTAGACAGTGTCTAGATAATATAACGGACATCTCTTCCAACGAAAAGTGCTTCTTATTTCAGCTGACTTGGCAGAAAATTGTAAGTCCCCTCCATTTCAAGTACACAACAATGGTTGAGAGTTATGAGTCACTAGGTCATGGTTCTTCACAAAATTTTATTTTATTGTTTTTATGGTGACATCTTTAGACTGAAACAATATTGATATGTGACACTTCGGAACTAAAAAGTGAAACTTCAAAACCGGAAATCATTATTCCCGGGAAAAAATTGGCAGCTGACCGAACACATCAGCCCATGGTGGCTATGAACTTATCTAGGTTGTCAATGTATTCAAATTATCTAGGTTTTGTACTCTCTTACCGTAAAGTGCTCGTAAATTTAGAAGGAAAAGATAGAAGTTTAGACAAAAAAGCAGTAAATCTCCTGTGGCCATGATTTTATTGGAAGAAATGTGGATGTACATTGCATCTTAATTGAAAGTATTCAAAATCATCACCTAGAAAAGCTAAAGAATTTAAACGCTTTCCATGATTTCGATTGAAATGCATTTTCAAATTTTCTTATTAAGTTTCTACGCATGCTATACACGTAGGCGGAATCTCTTACGTTTAGTGTAAGGTATCAGAAAAAACGCAGACTTTGTTTTTAAAATATTGTGGCGTCAATATACAAATTTTTCATTATCGACTTGACATAGGTTATCAATAAATTTGAAGTCATTTGAAGACGTGTGTAGGAATACAGTATTTTGTAAAGTGTGATTTTGAAACTGACAGTTCTTGTCAATTATTGTTAGAATATTCAAATATTGTAGACAGTGAATCAGCTTTTTGAAAATACATGGAAATATAGGCAATTCATATATTTTTAAAGTGGGTCAAAATATTGCCAAGGCAGTGAAATATATTGTCATGGTCCTTGTGAAACTCTAAATCAAGCATTTAATACTGGCAGTCAAAAAAGATATACAAATTGCGCATTTCATATTCATTATAGTATTCGAAAAATGGAGCAGTAACCAACCAAAAACTTTAAATCTTGATTTTTAAAGATTGGTTATTGCTTAGAAATCTAAGGCAGATTCTTAAAAGAAATTAATTTAATAAGAATGTTTAGCTGAAGAGTGAGGATTTGTACTCAATATAAATTTAGATGACTCAAGTACAGCGAGACCATTATTGTACGATCTAATAAAAAAAGTAGACCTTAGATACAGGGAAAAACATGAGGAAGAAGCAGCAAGATCCCTTCACCGAACTATATATAATCGCCTGGATTACATTCTCAACGAAAACAACTACTTCAAAGATGAAAATAATATAAACACAATTTCAATGATGTTCCGTTTACGAGGCGAATTGTTGCAACTCAGTTACATACCACATAGAAGTGCTTTGCCAATTTTATGTAATTTATGCAACCGAAGAGAACGTGAAGATGTCATTAATTTCTTGGGAATGTGTCCAGTTTTGCGAGAAATAATAAGGAACTTATTCGGGAGTGATACTTTAACTGAAGATTATTGTGTTCTCTTATTAAATCAAATGAATGTTGAAATATTGTATGAATTCCTTAAAATTGCTCGCAGATATAGGAACAGAATTAAAAATGGTGATTTTTGAAATTAGTACTTATAGTAAAAAAACAAATTTAAAAATAATAAATAAATAAAACTTAATCCTTAATTAAAACAATTGTTCGGTAATTAAATTAAAAATGTAGTTTTATCAAACACATATAGAGTTTAAATTGAATTGTCAATTTGGCAGACGGCAAATGCCATGCTCAAACGATTTAATGTATTCGTATCATAAATATTGTATTCAATCTCTTAAAAATATGAACCAATAAATCTAAAAATCTAAATCTAATTAAATAAGTTTGTGTTTGGAGGAAGTAAAATTGTATTGCAATAGGCCATCTTCAATCCGTTTTCTTTTCGATTTTCTTTAAACTTGTTAAAGAACCTTATTAATATTATTCGCCCGACATGTTTTTGCTTTTTTTTTCAAAGCGAAATATAACGATTTTAGATTTTTTTCCGAACTAAAAAAAATATTTTTAATTCTCGAAAAATGCTCCAAATATACAAATGTAAATCTATCGAAAAATATGTCTTTTAGTATAAAAGCCAGCTGATA
Source organism: Chrysotoxum bicinctum (assembly GCA_911387755.1). Lineage (NCBI taxonomy): Eukaryota > Metazoa > Arthropoda > Insecta > Diptera > Syrphidae > Chrysotoxum > Chrysotoxum bicinctum. Next base: position 93,258,720 of record OU426987.1, read on the forward strand.
GTTTGAAATCTCCTGAGAATTGTTTTTAATTTTACCACCAATAGAATCATTTTTTTCAATTTGCTCCAAAACTGAATTTGACTAATATTTGATTCTAAGTCTTTCAAAAGATTAAGATTTGCTTAATAAATGACATGAAATTCTTTGTTTTAGCTCAAACTGCCATCTAAAAATGAATACAGTAAAACTTTTCTTTAAAACGAACTTCCTCATAACATAATTCTCGGTATTGCGAATTTCACTTTGTTCCCCTTAACCTTTAAAAATGCCCCATATCTCCTTATAAGATAGATAGATATTTTATTTTCATAGATAAAGGCTTCTACAAATATTTTATAGTACGCAGCTTGCGCAGAGATTTGATATTTAAACTGGCTTTATAAAATATAAATATAAATATAAATATAAACATATAAATATAAACATATAAAAAAAAACTGTGATTAAAACCTTAATTTAATATGATTTATATAGAATTTTATATAAAAGAAGAAAAAACAAGACTAAATACTAATAAAACTTAAAATCTAAAGGAATAGCCATGCTGTGAGATAAAATATGTGTATATGTATATGTGTGATTAAATAATATACGTATATTTATAAGTAAATTAATAATAATTATGTATAAAAATTGTTTTAAAGAATAAATAAATAAATAAATAAGTCAATAAATAAATAAATAAATAATTAACAAATAAAGAGATAAAGGAACCAAAGAAATAAATAATTACCATTTATCTTTATAAGGAACTTCATAACAAAATTTTAATTTTAAATTTTGAAATCAAAGCCTACTACGATTTGTGTTGCTAATTTTAAAAAGGAACTTTCCGTTTTGGTAAGATTTTTTTCAAAGTGAACGATTGTACATTATGTACATATGGATGTATAATAAAATGCACGACTGGATCGCACGAACTTGCTCTTATGTAAAAGTACTTTGGAATTTAAGATACATTTTATAAATATAAAACATGAATTTAAAATGAAATTGCCGCCTGATTTCTAGAAAAGTATGAATTTATGCAAACAAACTCTAAAATATCGTTTTATTATTAAATAAATACATTTTTTATATAAGAAATTTCTTTAAAATTTTTCAAGCAAAAAATGTGGGATGCGAATTTTAAGTATTTAATAATATTGATTTTTGGAAATAATTTCAAAAAATAATCGTTCATAGGTTTTGAAGATATTGATTTTTCAAAAAAAAAAATTTTCAAAAAAAAACCAACAAATAATTTTTCGAATATTTTTATATACAATATTATTTTAAACTTAGGGGGACTCCTGTTGAAAATTTTTGGTTAAAATCGTTAGAGCTGTTAATGAGAAAGTCGAAAGTCAAAAAAAACGGTTCTATGACAGGTACCGTTAATAACATTTTGCCCCAAATTTTTTTTTTACCAAAACGTAATCCATGTCCATAATATCACACCTAATTTTGTTTATCAAAATCGTTAGAACCGTTTTCGATATAAATAAGATTTTGCATTACGGGTGTAGGGGTACCGTTAGTTTTAGAGCTAAAAAAAAAATTTCAATTTCCCCTCTAGGGAATCACCGAAGACCCATAACTACCGAGTTTGAAGAAAATGGATCCAGTGGCTTAGGCTCTAGATCGAGGTACAGACATACAGACAGACAGACAGACAGACAGACGGAATTGCCGGACCCACTTTATTCGTCTTCGCTATCATCGTAATGTCAACTTTGATCAAAATCTCGAGTTCGATTTTTTTTCCAAATGCAGAACTTGCCCTATAGTACCTATATCGCAAGTAAAAAATGTGCATAATGTAGTAGAACTTTTACGCAATAGGTCAAGTTTAAGTTTGCATTTTGAATCGTTTATTCAAAAATGTCTAAGCGTAAGGCTATGTCACTCTCGGACAAATTGTCGATAATCGAAAAACTTAAAAAAAAGGAAAAAAGCAGACAAAAATTTGCTGAAAAATTTGGAGGAATTAAAGTTTTCCGAAGCAAATTCAAATAGAAATAAAAAAAAAAAACTAAGAACAACAAAATAAGGTGATGTGGATAAGCAATGTTAAAATGGGTTTTGTTTCTTACCATTTTTTAATATAGAAGAGCACATGCAGTATTAAAAAAAAATACATATTCTAAACAACGAACTTTTTATAAAACTTCTTTATAACGAAACAATTTGTTTCTTGCCTTGAAGGTCCGTTTGAAGTTTGAACGTATTTTCCATGTTCCGTGTCTTATAAGTATGTATATGTAGAAAATCTTTAAAAAGTGTGATTCCTTAAACATAACACTAGTCTCTTCACAAAGTGTGACGAAGTCCACCATTTTATTTATATTTGTAATATTCCTTCAATAAATTTCTTTGTACGTATCGTAAACGACATTTGAAATTTGTTCCTTTTTCAAAATTGTATGTATATGTCCAAATAAAATGTCCAGGGCTTTAATCACGTAACTTTTGTGGCGACTATCATTAACTTAATAACACTGAATATCATCTTTTGTTTGCTTCATTGAACACAAACCTATCTATTGCTTTCATTGTCATAAGTTTGAGGGTACTGAAAACTTCATTTACTAGTCATTTGCTGTCAATTTTGTTTGTGAAAACTGTAAACTAGATTTGGTGCCATTTTTGACTTATTATTTCAAATTCATCATTATTAAGAAACATTCTTCATTGCAGCGAAACATTTTTTTGCAGAAATTCGTTTATTTTCTCTGAAATTTTATATTAACATTGTGTCAACACAGTAAAACGATAGCTAATTAGCTGTCATACAATCGCTATCGATTAGAAGATACACAGATTTTGACAACATTTTATGTGAAGTAAGCGTCAAAATGTAAATTCGATATCTTTTACACGATGGAGAATTTGGGTGCTTACATGAAGCATGTCTATCGTTTGAGATATCGAAAGCGATATCGTCAGCTTTACGTGATGAGGGCCCAGACAAAATTTAATTTAATTTAAGACTTGTAAGAGGTTTGGTTCTTGAAATATTACTTTTGAAAGTCTTTTGACTGAATTTGGACCCAACGCTTCATGTGGTTCTAAAGTGATATATACACAACCAAGCACTGAAAAGGGTTGCAGTTTTCAGAATTCATAAGATGTATTCAAGCGCTTTTCAGTATAGAAAACCTTTACCTTCTGCGAGGTCTTGTTCTGAAATTATTTCGATCCAAAGCCTTTTAAAATTATTTGATAATCACATGTTTTCCAATTTTTTTTAATAGTAACTACAGACAGTCCCTCGACTAAAATTAAATTTTTATATTTTTCTTAAGTTATGTTATAAAAGACTTTTTTCCACTATTTTTTGTACGCCATATTTTTTGTTTATTTCTCTTGCTTCTCTAATAAGTTTTCATGCGATAAATTTCAGTCCTTGGGCAATACTAGCCAATAGGAGGGACATTGACTTTATTGCAGAAGTCTTTTTACTAAAATGCCTGTAAAACAGCAAAGTTCTAGAAGCAGAATGAATTTCAATAAAATGACCCTCGTTATATAATGGTTAGAAAACAGGCAAGTGGAGAGAACGCCTAGCACTACGTTTTCAGAGCCTTGTCGTTTTACTGGCGCTTTAGTAAATCGAGTTTTTTGTTTGCGGGAAAAATCGATGGCTTTTTGACACTTTGTCTATAAATGATTTGTTCGTATTCCAATAATAAAGCCATACATATACACCTATTGCATACTATAGAACCATATTTTTATAAAAGCAATTCCTCACGACCTAGTGGTGGACTTATTTTTTTAAATTTCTTTTATTGACAACATTAAATTAAACGTCTAATTTAGGTAATAGGTAGGAAGAGAAATTATATTAATAAAAAGTCGCAAGTCCATTCGCACGTTGAAAGCAAAAGTGTAACGAAACAAAAAAAAACTTCAACAAAAAAAGTATAGTTACAGCTAGTTAGTAGGTATCTATGTATCTAAAAGATTCCGTGGCGTATCTTTTGTATTCAATTTTTTAGCGCATGACCATTTTTTGTGTCAATGATGACGATGTTGAACTTGTGTGATCGCAGATAGGTATGCAAACCCGATTGATGATAATTATTATAAAATATTTAACGACTTTGTGATTGTTTTTCACGTTAGCGTCGTCTTCGTCATGTCATTAATATTCTATTCATACTGTGCTGGTTCGTGTCTTCGGTTCGTCTTCAAGTTTTTGTTTTAAATTCTTTCTTTCCTGAGTTAGCTGGCATTTTCACTCTTACTTTTGATTCATGTAAGCGAGTGTGTGGTTTTTGTTGTTACAAGTTGTTGTCTGTGGTTAGGAAAAGAAGAAGATGAAAAGATACATACAACTACAGCGACTAAACAGACGTTTTGCAAATTTTCTTTTTTGTCTTGCTCTTTTTTTGTTGTTGTTGTTGTTGAATGATTTCGCTTTTTTGCTGAAGGTAGAGCCTGGTTTTCATTCTGCCCAGTCAGCACCAGCAATAAACCGTGTGAGGCATCTTTTGATTTCGATTTCATTGGAGCGTGTTAAGCTGGTGTGTTTTTGTTTGTGTGGTGGTGGTATAGCTTTGTTTTGACGATGGGAGTCAAAACAGAAGAAAATATTTAAAAGAAATGTTGGGAGAAAAACAAATAAGCAATGTTGCAGCGAAAAATGAGACTTTTAGATGGAAACTGTGAGATTGATTAATTAATGAGTTCAATGGCATTGCATGATGCACCTGATTTACTGGTGATGTACTTATTTAGATTTACTTATGTATTGTGTTATGAATTTGTTTAATAATTATCAATATAAATATAGATTTCATTTTTTGTTTACACCTGAAGATGTCCTATTTATTATTAATGACAAATTTGTTGTTAGTCATAGTATATGAAAAGACAAACGTTAATGCTGTGCTTCCAAACATGTGACAATCGAACACTTAAAATAACATACTTTTGACTTTTATCTAACACTTTCTAAGTATTCTCAAAATCTACTTTACCAATTTTATTTTAAATTTTTGAAAGGTTCAAGTTATACATTTAATAAGTACCTCATACCAATTAAGACTAAGGAATTTTCAAAAAATTATTTTGATCTTATAAACTTTCAAAAATAATTTTTACAAATACAAATTCTTTCGTTTTTATGGACTAAAGTCCACAACCATAATTTTTTGCATTCGACTCCCTCAGCGTGAACTTCCGTCAAAGCCCTGAGTCCGCTAGCTCCAACTCAAACAGAAGGCACGGCTCAGGAGTAATCGAAGTTCGTCCTTGAACCATTTCGTCGCGTTGAGAAAAGAGATCAAGTCTTTGATCGTTATTTCCGAAGGTTCGTCAATATCGTCAAAAAATGCACTCCCTTATGACTGCTCTTAATTTGGCCAAAGCAGGGCATTTAGAGAGGAAATTGAAGACTATTTACTTTTCTCGCTTCTTCACAGCTATGACAGTGAGTGTTGTGAGAGTTGCATGGTCTCCTATTGGTCAGTCTCTGGTTTGGATCTTATTTGAGCACCTTCCATGCATTCCTGAAAGCCAGTACTTCAGTTTGAAAAATACTAGCCAACTCACTTAGCCTAATCGACCTAGATATATTCAAAGTATCAGAGATGATTCCTGAACTAACACCACACTCCATCTTTGAGCCATCAGTAAAGATTGTTGTGTCGAAGTCTTCCGTCAAGATGTCATCATCCCAGTTCTTTCTTGCATTGAACATAACTTTAAAATCTTTACTGATGCGCATTTTAAGGGTAAGATAGTCTTTGGGAGTCAAAAGAATCTCTATTGGAATCAACCCCTTAATATTGATGTGGCCATAAGATTTTACAATCCAAGAAATCGATTCGTTTAGTCCTAATGCACTGCAAGATACTAGGTACTGAATGTGTAAATCAAGTGGTAAAAATAACAGAAAACCTTTAAGGTATCAGTTGGGCAAGATTTTAGAGCCCCTGTGGTGCCAACACTAACAGATCCTTGTAACTTCTTCAGTTGATGCATTGGTAAGCAAGGAACACCATACAAACGAACCATACGTGACGATGGGTAGCAACACGGCTGTGTATTTTCACAAAATTATTTTAGATTGAAGACCCTACTTGCAGTCTCTGTCCATATTATTAGACGCACTATGTATTTTCCAGAAATTCATGGACATCTGTCGCAAGGAATCGTTTGTTTCACCAGACTGGGTTTCAAGGTTTTTTATTGAACTTTAATATATAAAATTGTAAAACTTAAACTTAAGGATACTATAAATAAAGTAGAAATTTGTTGGCACATAGGGGGTCTAACTTATGAAATGACTTGAACTCAAAAAAATTCTAACATTTAAAATGTACATGGTAAAACATTAAGATTACTCGTAAGATAAATTGGTTTGGTTTTTCTCTCGGGTTGGTCAGTCCCGGTTGTCCAGTTGGTGGGTTTGTTGGTTTTTTTTTTTTGATGTTTTCAACTACGGTGGTATGCTGACTCCGCGTCAGCGTATAATCGAACTGCTTCTTCGTTGTCGGCTGGGTCTTTTCTAACATATCCAAAGCACTAAGGTATCTAGGCTCTGGATGTCGTTCCATCCTTCTCATGAGCGGGTTTGGGTGGTTGGCGGTGCTATGTATAAGCTTCCCTGCTAATTGCAATTGAAATTGTTCCAGTGGCTTGATTTTGGCTTCTTCGTAGACTCTTTCGTTGCTGAAGTGCTTCTTTCACTATCGATCGAAGATAAGTCCGTTGCTTATCCTCAGAATTTTTCTTTCGAAGATTTGGAGCTTCTGCATTGCTGTCTTCGAGATGGTGTACCATGCAGGAAAATTGTAGCTGATGACGGGTCTGATAAGCTGCTTGTATATCAGTAGTTTCACTGGCTGGCTTAGTCCGGTTCTTCTGGCTAGCAATGGGTGCAAGCGGTGAAACGTGAAGTTGGCCTTCCTTAGTACTTGCCTTGAGTGCGGGTTGAATTTGGAAAGCTCGTTGAAGAGGACTCCGAGGTATTTAGCATTTCTTTTGGCTGCTATCGTCAACCCTTCGGGGAGCTTCCGGTCAGGTTTCTGTAGGTGGCTGCTGAACGACATCGGTTGCCATTGGTGGTGGGTCTCCTGAAACACAGAAGCCCGGATTCGGCAGTGTTTATTCGGATACCCCACTTTCTGTAGTACTCGTAGAGTCTGGCGAGTCGTCAGCAAAAAGCAGGTTCTCGCCATAACTTGGCACGGGTTGATCAGACGTCATCAGGTTATATAGGAAGGGACCCAGCTTCGATCCTTGGACGACTCCGGCTTTGATGGATTTGATTGATTTACAAGGGGCTGATATCCTTTGCTCCTTTTTAACAGCACTGACTTGAACCCTCCTGAAAATGAACGGGAACTGATGAAAAGGGAAGTTTCTAAAGAGTTGATCACAACCAAAATTATGGTCTTGGAAAAAACCATTCATGTCTGAAATTATCGTCCACAAACGCAGCAGACAGTTCAGTCTGGCATAAATAAGAAGCCGCGCAGAATTGAAGCGGCAGAAGAAGACTCAACAAAATAATACAAATTTACTGCAATCAAACTTTCAAAACAGTTATTATTTTTGATTTAACATAAAATCTGTATTACGGCTAATAATATGGCCAGGGAATGTATTACCAAAGGTTTTACTATAGGCGTAAAAAGCTATGCAGGGCTTCTTAGCCCTCTCTTCAATATTCAGTTCCCAGTTCAACTTAGGGTCTAGAAAAATAGCTAGATATTTTGCACTGGAATAGAGCAAAGATCGTTTGGCCGTTGAGTAGGGGTAAAGCGAAGGGGTGTTTCTTTTAGTTTTGATAGTAAGAAGCATCCACTGAAAATAAATTCCTAGGTAATATTGACAAAAACGTTTTGTTGACCTTTAACAAAACAATTTTATCGTTCTGATAAAATTTTTGTCAATACGAAAGAATGATTTTGTTGATTTCACAAAATTTTTATAATCCAGCATGATTTTTTGTCAGTTTAACAAAATATGCACTTACAAATAATATTGTCAGTTTAACAAACAAAGTTTTGTTAATATAACAAAATAAAACAGAGATTTTTATCACATCGACAAACTTTTTTGTGATGTTAACAAAATGTTTGTTGTATCTACAAAAAATCTGTTTTGTAAATGTTTGTCAATATCACAAAGTTTTTGTTAATTTGTTTTTGTCAATTTAACAAAAAATGAAAACATTTTTGTTAAAATGAGAAATATTTTGTTTTGGGGTTGAATTATTTTGTAATATTGATAAAATAATATTATCAGATAGATAAAACTATTTTGTAAGGAAACCAAAAAATTTCTTTTGTGTATGGTATAGTTCACACTTGGTTTTTGTTCAAAAATCGATGTAAGAGTAACTGAACTTAACAAAAATTGCGTATTGTCCATACGTCCTCACAGATGGTTGCATGTGAGATCGTAGGGACGAAACGCCAATTTTTGTGGACTTAAATCCCAAAAAAAAATATTTTGACAAAATTGATTTTGTTTTTTTGTGGATTCAACAAAAGAAATTTGTAAGATTGACAAAATATTTTGTTGAATTGACAAAATATTTTGTTAATTTAACAAAATATAACAAGAAATTTTTGTTAATTTAACAAAATATTTTGTTAATGTAACAAAACAATTTTGTTGATTCAACAAAACAATTTTGTTAATTTAACAAAACAATTTTGTTTATTTAACAAAACAATTTTGTTAATTTAACAAAAAAAATTTGTTAATCCGATAATAATAAAAAAAACAATAACACTAACAAAAAAATTGTTAATACAACAAAAGAATTGTTAATATGACAAATTAATTTTGTAAATTCTACGAAATTTTGTCATATTGACAAAATATTTTTGTTATTTCAACAAATTTATTTGTTAGCATAACAAAATAATTTTGTGGATACAACAAAATATTTTTTGTTACCTCAACAAAATTCTATAATTTTTGTCAATTTGACAAAACTTTTTGTTGGACGTATATTGACAAAATTTTTGTTAAATCAACCTAGATTTTTATCATATATACCTAGATTTTATTTTCAGTGTCAGTTCAATTTTGCTTTGGTTAAGACCTAGTCCTAAACTAGTGACCCATTTACTAACTTTTATTAAAGCCATTTCTGTGCTTTCACCTAACATAGGGGTGAACTTTCCTGACATTAGCACTACCAAGTAATCTGCATACGAAACCGTTTTTAAGTCACATCTTACCGAGAATTGTATTTATGACTAAAAGCCATAGAAGAGAGGATAGAACTCCGCCTTGGGGTGTTCCTCTACTAACGTGCTTGGTCAAGTTTAACGTATCTAGAATCCTCCTTTCGCTGAGCATAGATGTACGAGTAATTCACTACCTGATGTAGTCTTCTACACAAAACTCGATGAGTGATTCCAGAATGAACTTGGTAAGAACCTTTTTAAAAGCCCCCTCTGCATTTAAGAAGGTAGCGAGAGCATTATCTTTTAATTTAATAGTTTTCTCAATTATACGCACTACCTCATGAAGGGCCGTTTCTGTAGGTATGAGTGTATGAGAGTTTTCAAGAGGACAACCGTTTGAAATGTCTCTTATATGGATTTCGAGAATGAGCTCCAAGGTCTTAAGCACAAAAGAAGTCAGACTAATTGACTGGAAGTCCTTCGTGAATTCATTTATTTTTGTAGCCTAATTAGCAGACTTGGAGACTTATGTACAGAGAAAGTATTAATCACCTAGGCAATTTTATTCTTTGTTATAACGCGTTCATTTGTCCTGCAGCAGCCATTGAGCAGGACTTGCTTTTAATTCACCCCGTTTCTAATAGCCCCATTTCAGATATAAACAAATCACCCGTCCAATATTTGGTTCTACAAAACGGATATATTTTATGACTACTTTTCCTATTTTATTTGTTAGATATATTTGAATTTTGCACTTAAATAGACACAGTTTGGTTTGAGTTTGATTGGTTTTATTGATAATCTTTTCAAATCTATAACTTTTAAGGTGTTCGCGGTTGTTTACAATAGACATTTTAAACTTTTCAGATTAGCCGCGTTATAAATTTAAAATGTCTATTTTCAAATCTACTTTTTATTTAATGAATTTATCAACAATGCATTATAATTTTGTATGCAAATAATTTTAACTAATCAAATAGTAGTGAAATGGGAGATAAATCCACTTATTCAAAACTTTCTTCCATGCCCCTTAAGTGTTGTTAAGCTTATTTTAAAAATTAACATTATAATGACTTTAATGTCTGTCTTGTTTACCCTATGCATTTGAATGTTTGACTTTATCCCCAACAAAATATTAATTTGTTTAACAATAAAATTTAATCCATCTTTTTTTCTGTTTTAAGGTCATAGTGTCTAAAGACCTTTTTTCAGTATAGAAGTTTTAATGACTTTTCGGATTATTATTTGTTTATAAACACAAAAGCCGTCGTGTTAATAACAAGGCCAATAAGAACTTTATTCTTAAAGTCGTTCTTTGAGCTTTTTTAAACAACTTGGTGTTAAATACTTTGCCTTTATAAATAAGATGGAACTGTATACCCTATACACCAGCCGCTAAAATATGTAATTTAATATTTTAGTATGGATGTAGTCTTAAGTAGCTCAGAACCATGTCAGAGATGTTTGGATTTGTTCTACTTTTTTTGTGGCATGTATATTCTTTGGGTGTCCATAGCACGCTCTCAAAGGTTTTCAGTTTCACTTTTTCACTCTAAAACAAGTTGAAGGCGCTTTTGATATAAATAAAAAAAAAAATAAAATATAGAATGTTCAGATACTTAAGCTGGCCATTCGAGGTGATAATGATGTATTACACTTTTCTGGACTACTTTTAAAGAAGTACTCGTATCATATGTGTGTGTTTTTTTTTTTTGATTTTAATCAGACATAAAAAGATATGGACTTTGCAAGATAAATATTTTTCTACCAGTATTTTAATTTTTGGTTGATTTTAGATAAATTCTTTATAAGCTCCTTTCAAAAATAACTCAACAACAGGTCAAGTCAGTAGCATCTTCGGTTGGTCAAGCTCTTAACTTCTCGTCAGTCATTAATTCCTAAAGAGGTTTTGAGTGTTAAGAGGATATTGGCTAAGTCTATCAGAAAATGATGTTCGCAATAAATCTTGTTTTTTTCTTTTACTAAACGAGTACCGGATTCGTCAATAGCAAATGTGTTAACAAGCTTATGCAATAATCGTCACTTAATTAACGTACAGTTCTGTGTTAAAAACGTTTGCACTAATCGAAGGTATTAAAATTGAATAAAGTTAAAACTTTTACGCCTGAAACTAATCTGAAATCTGTTTTTAAAATGTTAAAATGTTATTTGTTCAGTTTCACCTTCTGAAATTCAGATTTCCGCAAGATAGAAATAGAATACATATCGCTCATTAGCCAAGAGAGCCTTATAACCCAATATTTTGTCAGTCGATTCAAAATTTCGTTTCAGAAAAAAGCTTTTGGAAAACAACTGAGGTGAAATTAAGAAAATTTATCGAAGTACGTGGATGTACAAAAGTAAGGTAAGGTTAGGTTAGCGTGGGTGGCATTCTTGACATACATACATATGTGTCATAACTGGACACTGTCCAATAGGTAAACATGCAACGAGACTAGGAGTATTCTCAAACGACTTTTGTAGAAGCTGTATGGACGAGCAAAAGAAAATATCGATTCCTCATCTTCTCTGTGCATGTACTACTCAATCTCAAATACTAAGGATCCTTCTAGGAGAGTTCATCTAAAATGATCCTAGCGACATGTCAATTATAGATATTATTCGTATCACACGCTTTGAAAGGAACTCTAAGTGATTCAACGAGTACATATTCTACTTGATTCATGTTGTACAGAATAAACCAACCAATGGTCTAAGTATGTATTTATAACGGAGTCGACGTGTAATCTGCTAAGAATCCCCAGCTGGCGCCGGACAAGTTGTGGAAATGAAGTTTAAACTAAAAGTGGAGTTTAAACTTCCACTAAGAAACTAGGGGTAAGAGTAACTTCATAAGGTCTATTCGGTATTGGTTGATACAGTTTGCTCAAATAATCGAAGGATATGAATTTAACTCATAGAGGTTGCGCGCCATTTACCCCCAAGCATTTTGAATTAAATATATTCAGATCATGAGAGTATAGAGGTCACTGATGTATTGAAACTTTTTGACTAATGATTCAATATTCCACTACCCGAGCCCCGAGCGTAATAAATAAGCGCGTTATCTTTTTGGCAAATCCACGAAAAATTTTGAAAAATGTGGAACGGTTGAATTGCCCTTGAAAGTTCGGCTTTTCACGGTTTTCCCCAGCCGGAGGAGTTCTTCAAAAAAAAAATGGTAATATGGCCCTGGCTTCTTCCAAGTTATTCTTGAATTTTGCGGTTAGACATCCCCAACTCTTTAAAAACAAGCACTTTGCCACTTTCTTCTGGACTCAATGTTTTTTTTAAGCCTATTTTTTAGCAGTTAGCTTAAAACTTTTGTACAAAATTTTGACATTAAGAAGAATTAACAATAATAACAATTGCGTTTTCAATAGAAACACTTGAATGATTGAATATATTCCACTCAGGCGAAAAAAAATAACTATTTTTTTAAACCTATGGTAAAGGTGTTTTTCTAAGGAATGGTATTTAGAAAAGGGCTATGATTTTTCTAATTGTCTATATGTTTAAAATTGTAAGTGGTTAGAAACAGGTATCACCAATAAGTCCCAAGAAAACTCATCTTGAATTTGTACAAAAATACTGGATATATTCGAGTTACCGGCAGTGCATCATCCCGAAATAAATAAAATGCACGACTGGATCGCACGAACTTGCTCTTATATAAAAGTACTTTGGAATTTAAGATACAATTTATAAATATAGAACATGGATTTAATGAGATAATAATGTTCAAATGCATAAAATTGCCGTCTGATTTCTAGAAAAGTATGAATTTATACAAACAAAAAGAAGACCCTTAACTACCGAGATTGAAAGGAATAGGTAAAGTGGTTTAGGCTGTAGTTCGAGGTACAGACATACAGATGGAATTCCGGACCCACTTTTTTCGTCTTCGCTATCATCGTAATGTCAAAATTGATCAAAATCTCGAGTTCGATTTTTTTTTTCCAAATGCAGAACTTGCCCTATAGTAGATACCTATATCGCAAGTAAAAAGGTCCAGATTATCATTATCTAAAGGTCTTCGAAATTTTTGAAATTCTCTGTTTTTTGGTCGGTTTGTCAATGGGCCTGTGCATTCAAGCATATATTGACCTAAGGCACAGACTATTAAGCAGATCTATTTTACCCCCTTATTACGGCTGGCGAGTCGAACAAATAAACATGTGAGTGTGAGAAATTAGTATTACGGTTGGCGAATCGAGAACCTTTGATTCGATTTAAATGTCATATATTTGATATTTTTAATAAACAATCAAATTTCGAACTCGAATTGAAAAGTTCGCCTACCGTAGTATGTCGAATGTGTAGTTCGCTAATGAAAAAATCTCACTTCGAACGTTCGATTCGCAAACCATAATAGGGGGGTTAAATTCATTTATTTATCTCATCTATAACTATACAACGATTTCACTCTAGAAAACCGCATGAACGATTTTGACTTAACTTTGTATCTGAAATACTTATGCGCAATGTCAATAGATTTGTGATTTCATCTTCTTCTCGTGAATCTCTACAACGCATTATTCAATTTTTTATTTGTTTGAATATACCCTTAAATAGTTCAAACTACATACATACATATACTGCATTTCAAATATTAAAAAAATATAAAGGCACAACAGCTCGTAGAAAACCCAGTCACATACTCGTACAACTCTCAACAATTCCCACGTGTGGTTTGTTAGCCAGGAATGTAGAGGTCTTAAAATTTCCTGGCGAGTTTAATGTCGTTGAGTTAACTAGCACTTTTCACGACAAGAGAAACAATTTTAAATTATTTTGTTCGTTCCAACTCGTTTCAACTTCAAAGCTTTTGTCTAACTTTTTCCTATTAACTTAAATATTTTTGAATGAAGATATATGAAATACGAAAATTATTTCAGTTTAAGTGGAGTTTTTGAATTTGAGTCTTGGAAGGGCACAACAGCATCTAACTCATGAGCTCACTGTCGTACCTGGGCGAAAAGCACTTTGTAGTTGAGGTCACTTGAGCTTTCAATTAAATATTTTTGTTTCGTTTCATCACATAAGCTTCAATGACCATAAAGTTTTGCATTTAAGTTTTTAAAAAATTGATTTGGAAATTTTACACATGTTTATCAAATTATTCGGAAAAATCACATCGTTTAAGAAACTGTTTTAAGAAATGACTATAATCATTGCCTTAATTTTTAAAAGTTAATATTATGTACAAATGGTATTTTATGTTTTTCATTAACAATAATTTCTTTCATTTAATTTATTATTAACACAAATTACGATGCTGCTTCTCATTCTCCACACCGATACATTTTTCGGCCATTACACCGCATTAAATAGTACATCTATTCTAGATTATTCTAACTGATACTGATGGTGTGTTGCCCTTGGATTTTCAGAGCCGCACAATTTACAACCAACTTTCAGCCGATCAAACTCCTAATCATGGAACCCGTTGGTGCTATTCTTACATTAAAATATTGTCAATATTTTCAGTGCCTGATAACACTTTATCGTTGACAAGACTATCCTTTAATTTCGAAATTCTGTGTTTTGAGTTTTGAAATTATACAATTCGCTTTTTGAAAAGCACTATTGTAGATTGAACACCATTTTAAGAAGCTTATTTTGAGGAATTTGCAGTCTTCGTATGTGATTGCTTGCAAAATTTACCCCAGGCACGAAACGCGTAAAACATACATAATTGCTTGAAAAATAGCTCTGCAGATCACAAGTTTCTGATCACTTCTTAACTTCGATTTCCTATTTATGAACGGGTAGAGTAATTTAGTGGATAAATTAATCTTTTTTATAATCTAATGTCAGGTTCTACCAAATGCTAGTCTACTATCCTAGGTATTTTCAGGTATTTACCACTTGACTTATAATCTGTTTCAGAACTCTCTTTCTGATATTCACCAACGATCTTTTGTCTGAAACTTCTAATTCATTAAATTGTTTTGCTGACGACAGTACTCTCAGCTTCTCATATTCGTTTCCAGATACACGTCATTGTCCTTTGGATGTAGATTTGGAACGGCAGCGTATGTTAAGCTCTTTAAATTCTGATCTTGAAAGCATTGTCAAAGGGGGAACGAAAAACCGCGTAGAATTTAATGCTTCAAAAACTCAATGCTGTCTCCTGTCGTTAAAGTAGTATCCACCCCCCATGCCGCTATCTATGAGTGGCTCTTGCATTGAGGAAACCGAACAGCTCTCAGTTCTCGGTATGTGCATCACAGACCACTTTGTGTGGAATGACCACATATTCGACGTCGCCAAAAACGCTGCTAAGTGTTTAGGTTTCCTTCGACGATGCAAGAAATTTTTCACCCCTTCTAATCTGGCTGTAATCTATAAGGCCTATATTCGTCCAAAACTCGAGTATAATTCCCATATTTGGGCAGGTGCTCCAATAACCCACTTGAGTCTCTTGGATAGAGCACCGCCGCAATGTTTCTTGTCCTTCATTATTTTACCGTTATTTTGATAAACATTGTTCTAGTGAAATAGCTAGTTGCATTCCTCCCCTTAAACAATTTAACCGTAACACTCGCGCTTCAAGGAATGCTCATCAGTTTACCCTTGAGCCCAACTTCGGACGTACAGTTAAATACAGAGATTCATTCTTTAGCCTATCACCACTGACAACCAGGAATGAACACCCTGAGGACAATACAACCGACACTTTAAATTTAATTTTTTTTTTTTTTTTTTCGTCATGTAAATTTTATATAAAAATAATTAAACTTAAGTCACTGTATATAGTTAGGCCCCCTATGAGCCAACAAATGTAAACTTTCATACATATGTAGTATCTTATTAGTTGTAAGCCAAATTGTAAATAGTATGTTCAATAAAACAAAATTGAAAAAATTGAAAATTCATTCTTTAGCCGCACTACCCGAATGTGGAATGCCTTACCCGACTCTATATTTCCATCCCATTGTGATATTCAGAAATACAAAACCAATGTGCTTCGGTATCTCCTTTTAAAACCCCTCCCACTTTCCTAAACGCTCGCACTGTGATCAATCATTTTAAGGGTAGTCAAAAATCCCTTTAGTGCGCCCAAAGTATAAAAAAAAAACTATTGATAATTCTTTTCCTGAGTTTTAGCAACATTTATCTTTATCTTCCAATCACTAAAGGAAATTTGAATTATATTTAAAGCAGATTGCATGTAAGTTCCGATAGTGGAACCAATAGAATCGGTAGAATTAATAAATGATCGTCAGCAAATGCAGCTAAAGTCAGTGCTAAAGTTTTGTAAAGTCAGGAGTAAATACATTATATGGTAGAGTATTGGACAAGAAACTGAGTCTTGAGGGATCCCTGAAGCACAAAAAAGGCTTGTGAAAGAAAATATTGTTGATAAATAATTGTGTGGCATTTCTGTTTGAATATGATTTCAAATCATGAGGCCACCGGGGCTGAGTTGTAAATTTTCACATACCCTTTGCAGTAGATCAGAGTGTATTTCAAGAACAGCTCATCGAATGTTGGCAATTTACTTCCAAATGCTGAAGTATTTTTGATTTATCAGGGAAGAAGTGCGACTTAACATTTCTAAACTGAAAATAATCTAATGATATCAACTTACACGAACGAGGTTACCAGCAAACAGGCCATTGTGCGAAATTAAAAGTTCGTCAAATGTTTCTATCATTATGCTGTGTGGGTTGTTTGGCCTCAGCAACCCCCGCGCCCCGCCGCCGGCGTCTTGCTAAGACCACATAACTTTTAGATTATTTCCATCCTTTTGGAACATGAAAAAGTTAGTTATTATTTTTGTTCATCGCTTATCGTGACTATAATTATTATTGAAGACATATGCTCCACCCATAAAATACACACAAGGATTGTCACCTCTCCAAATGTGGCAAAATTGTAATATTTGATAGATCCATTTAAGAAGAAAAGTTTCCTTCTTAAAATTTCAAATAAAATTGTAAAGCAATAGCAATTTTCCTTGAACAATTTTAAAATTTTGTTTCGACAAGAGGATATTCGTAATAGAATTCCAAAATCACACGAACTTCGAAACAACAGATAACTGTCATTGGCTGTCAAGAAAAGAGTGTTACCAATTTAAAGTTCTCCGCCTCTAAGAAAAAGCATTTGTTATATTTAATCTTTGAACTAAAATAGAAGTACTGTACTTTCTCCCATTTTCGCTTTTAAATATTAATGCTGAACATTAGCACATGTGGGGCTATTACCCAGAGTTGAAACTTTAACACAAAAATTTAACTTGAGTTTTGTATAAGCAAATTAGTATTAATTATTATCATCAAATTTTACTACATTTGTATTCTATTTCTTCAAATTACCTTTTTTAAAATATTTAAAAAAAAAAACTGCCGGTGTTAATTTCCCTACACTTTAAATTTTGTATAGGACTTCAGTTTAAATTTAAAATTTATAATTAAAAGTTTGTTCACATGAGATATTACGGTACCTCTGATATATGACGTTTTTTTTAGATTCCTTTTTTTAAGAGTATTTTTGATGTTTCTGTCTTTCCAGAACCAATTTGTAGTTTTCCATAAAGATAATTTAACTTTAAGTACGCTGAAAAGCGAAATCTTCATAATTCTTTCTTCGTTGGAATTAGAAACAAAATTGGTAGTAAATTTAACTCCATTGCCACTTCAAAAAGAAAATTCTATCACAGTTGGGTGATGCTATTATCTATTTCCAAACGTTATAGGAGCTGTGATTTTACGGTCTTTATGTTCATTTAATTAACATTCAAAATATATCTTCTTAAATTTAATTGAAAGCATTTTGCCACTACGTTAACAGTTGTTAAAAGTTTAGTTTTATGGAAACAAAATTTAAGAAATGTTATGTAATTTCAGAAAATTAACGGTTATATAAATTGTATTCACATCTCATATCAAAAAATGGCGTTGCAAATTATTTTTGCGATTTGTCATATTTTTCACAATATTTTTATAAAATTAGTAATATCGGTTTACCATTTGCTAAGTTATTTTTTTTATAAATTTTCAATATTATAAAATCTTTTGCTCGAATAATGAAAAATATAATCAAATTTACACAGTACTGTATACTTACAAATATTTTGTATTAAATGCATATATTTAAGGTAGTGCTAATAGCTTGGGAGGTCTTTTTAGATAAATTATATTGTTGATGCAATGCATTCATAAGGCTATGCGAATTTCTTTTAAACATTTGTCCAAAAACACGACATAAATTGATGGATTTGAAAAATTTACCATTTGACATTTTGAATAAATTAATGATAAAAACCTGCTTTCTAGATTACCATCATTTAAGCCAAATTTGGTATTAAGAAAAATATAAATATTTTCTGTTTATCTTTATTTATGAATTTGCATTTTGTTTTAATCGATTTTTCTCACATAAGATGTCACAAATAGATACATATGTATGCAGGTGATATCTTCTGAGATTTATTTTTATTTCGAGACCAATAGGTCATGGATTTTTTTAGGTTTTTGAATTATTAAAATTTTTTGATTGGCTATTAATAAAATTTAAAAAAAAAATACACGTGTTTGAAATACTTTTTTTTATTGTGACGTCATCAATAGGCGACGAAAGTAGGCTTATTTAACAAGAATACTGCTGTTCTAAGAAAGAAGGGTGAATATCTATTTCTGTAGGTTTGAGATAAATGCATTTTACTGCATTTGGTTTTCACATCATTAAATTAAATGATTTTGAAACTTTTAAAATTGTTTGCTTAGGAAATGAGAAGAAGTTAAATGTGTGCCCATTTATTCGTGATTTTGAGCCATTTCAAGTTGAACATATAATTTTTTTGTGTTCAAATAAAAATAAGACACAGTTTTACAATTTGAAATATACATCAACCTTAAAAGATTTGTGCTTATTCTTCAGTACTTGGATACTGGTACTTGAAAAAAGCCAATTATCTTTATTTTGTAAGTACTTTACCGCAAATATTACCAAAAATTCCGTACTTAAGTACCAAAGTACTTGACCAATACTTTTAAGTACTTGACTAGTTCTTTGGTCCAAGAAGCAAATAACAATCAATAATCAAGAAAGTACTTTAAATGACTGCTCAAGTTCTTGCAATATTGGTCAAGTATTGTGTTACTAAAGTAGTTGGTGCGGGACTTGTACCCAAATATTGAACAATATTAGTACTTGGAATTTTTCAAGTATCAGTCCCAGGCTACTGAAGTAGAAGTACCAGTACTTAATAATAGTACTTAAAGGCAGTGAAGTGCTGAAGTACTTTTTTTCTTTTACCAGAAAAGACTTTGAATATGCTTAATCTGAGTACGAGGTTCCTTAATTGACATCCGAAAAATAAACATTGCAAAACAAAAGTAAATAATCCCATTTTCACATACGATTTTCTGCAAATAGGTTTTATTCTCTGTCGAAAATTTGTTTCTTTGAATTTGTCCCATGTTTGTGTATGGTATTGAAAACTTCAGTCAATCCACAATCTAACACATTGTCTCTTATAAAAGACATCAATAAATGAAATTCCTAAGTTCTAAAGATCAGGGTCTTCATAACAGCAAGCAACAGTATAGTTAGGAAGGGTTGGTTAAATATCACATACACCTAATTTGGTTTAAGGATTCAATCATCTCTAGACCGACTAAAAATTACTGAATAATGAATATCATATGACTCGTATATAATCACTAAGATGAATTAATTTTGGACCAACATGCGGCCCATTTCATGAAAGGCGTTATATCTGTCCATTATATATGTACATTTAAATTAGCATCATTGCAAACCTGCTTTAAAAAGTACGACCGATTTCAGCGGGTTTCAGTTGAATGCTCAAGCTTGCATCCAAACATCTACTGTATATGACAAATATAGTCCCAATAAGCCAACCCCATTAACTAATTTCATTGAGTCTAATTCTTCTTTAACGACACAGCTTAGTCCACAGGACTGACGAGATGAATGATCTACGCTTAAGTCCTATTGAGAAACTATCAGCCCATACTTGTGCTTTTCTTTTTCCACATTGTTTGCTTAGTTTAACTGTTTCCAGAATGAGTTCTTATTATTTTGATCTTATTTTGAGCTCTTATTACGAGGAGATCAATAAGTCCCTAAATATAAAATAAAGAACACTCCTTTTATTTTATTTCTCAGCATGGTCTCCTTTAAGCTCGATCAACTTTTTTCAAAGTTTCTCCTCTCAAAATAATGCGATGTCTCTTTAGGACCTCAAAATAAGCGTTTGTTTCAACGATTACCATTTCATTCGACCCGAATCTCTTGCCTCTGAGCCATTTCTTCATGTTTGAAAACAAAGAAAAGTCGCAGGGGGCTAATTCTAGGGAATTTGCTGGATGAGGGAAGATTTCGTAAACTAGCTCATCAAATTTCGGTAAAAAGTACTTTTTTTTCGCCAAATGTATCCGTTTTTGCTTTAAATTGGCTTGGAATCTATTTGGTATAGCTCTTTGAAATATGCACCGCTGGAGATCATTTTACCCTCTTCAAGATAATGGAAAAGAATAACACTGAGCGCATCACAAAACATGTTGCCATGAATTTGTTTGCTGACAAATCTACCTTGGTCTTCTTTAAATTCGATTCAAGAGAAGTCCATTGCTTTGACATTTCTCTGGTGTATTGTGGTGAACCCTTTTTTATCCACGATTACGAAACGGCGCAAATTCGCGGTCAAATTTTTCTTGAAAATCGTGTCTAAAACTTGGGTGTTACGTTCTTTTCAAAGATGCTACTTAATTCAAGAAGAAATTTTTTAGAGGATATTAGGATAAATATTATCTGTTCAATAAATCCATATTTGGTTGGGTTTTACTTGCAACGAAAAACTGGACGGTAGAACATCATAATCAAATAATTTAAAAAATACCTCTTAGAAATCCAGCATACAACAGTAACATTGTCTAGGAAATATTGAAACCAAATCATCGATAGTTGTAATCAATGAAGTTTTGAAAACGAGACTGAAATGATTATGGTTTAAAATGGATAAAATGTATGACGTACTTTAGAAAATTTGTGTACGAGTACTTATTCAGTAGAAGCGAAGTGTTTACGTCTTTCTTAAGCTGATTCGTCAGAATCTTAGAAAAGTCTTTGACAGGTTAGGTAGAATATCCATAGGCTCAAAATCTGAGCCAGTGTTGATATTAAGCTTTGGACCACATGCAATCAAGATTGTTCACCTTAGAAAATATCCTGGAAATCTGAAAAATGACCCTGGTTATCGCCACTGGCAATACTTGAAGTAGACCTATTACTTTGCTTTTATTAACCTA
This sequence comes from Chrysotoxum bicinctum, assembly GCA_911387755.1. Classification (NCBI taxonomy): domain Eukaryota; kingdom Metazoa; phylum Arthropoda; class Insecta; order Diptera; family Syrphidae; genus Chrysotoxum; species Chrysotoxum bicinctum. The sequence continues at coordinate 93,280,147 of OU426987.1, forward strand.
ATCTACTACATATAATCGTCACTTATAAAATATCATTTATTTCCTAAAGATATCCGCAACCTATATGTTAACGTTGCCTAAGTGGTGCTTCAGATTAAAATCTTAAATTTTAATCGTAATCCTTTGGTTTCTATACTATAAAGTAAGTTTTTCTCATTTATTTTAATTAAGAATTGTAAAATATAACAATATTATGTTAGGAATGTTTACCCACTTTATCACATGAACTAAATATATGTATCGAATAAAGAACATTGCAAAAAATACATCTGGTAGTCATTCTATGTTAAAGATTTTCAAGAGACCAAGGGAGCTTCCACTACGAGTGGAACAACAGACCCCGAGCTTAAATATTTGCTTAATATTAATATTATTCAAGTGAATTATATTACAGTTCACCTGCCTTAGCGCTTAGCAATATGCATTTATTTAAAGTTCAAATGGAATAATGTTTTGCTGCTTTTAATTTATCCGCTAAAACAGATTTCAATTTTTTTGTCTAAGCGCAAAAGTTTCATCCAATAGAAGAAAAAATATCGCAATATTTCTCTTGAATAAAACATCTTCTTCAGTTTTTTCATTTGTTTTAAAACTTATAAATATTTATTCTTTGAAATATTATCTGCATTTTTATAAATAAGATAAAAAACATTAAATTATAAAACACACTCCACAGATGTGTTTAAAATTTCTGACATTTAAAAATCAGTTATCAATAGATTTGCATCTTAATTCTTTATCAATTTTGTTATAACTGCAATATAACTCTTAATTTCCATATAACTTTTATCAAAAATTAAGCAATTTTATATTTGAATAAGTTTGGTTTGCTTGTGCTTTATGGTGTGTTTTGTTAACCTTGGCATTTTTTTTTGAAACTATTAACAAGAGAATTAATTGTTTGCCATTTCACATGAATTATGCTTCATCGTGTGCTCCAAATGTCATATTATTATTTAAGAATAGAGTCAAACGAAAGAGCTGATATGCGAACCTTTTTATACCAATTTTCTTGTTTGCTTTAAATGTCGGTCAATATTTGATGTAAATGAATATTTTTATTAAAGTATTTACATGAAGAACACAATGGGTGATATGCATAAAAGATAGTAAATGCTTTTACTTGAGAATTTCTAAGTAATTACTTTTTTTGATATGCATAAAAATGCAGTAAATGCTGAAAATAAAGTATTTACTTGAGGCCACAGTACTTACTTTTTTCGGATGAACTTTTTCAGTAAATACTTTATTCCGTATGCATAAAAAGTAGCAAGTACTTTTTTTCTGTAGGAATTACTTCTTTTTTTCAAAGTCAAAGGATAGCAACATGAAAATTTAAAAGTACATACTTTTTTTTATTTAAACACATAACTATGTAGCTTCGAAACCATAAAAACTTACAGTCTTAACTCTATTCTCAAAGGATTCACGTCGCTGATATAAATTAAAATTAAGTTACTGTTGACTGTACTGAAATGGCGGAATTTGTACGCGTTAGTTCACAAAAAGTCTATAAAAGTCGAAGATCGGGTTCAGAATCAAATTTTAAACAACTCTATCGTTTTGAGAGGGAAAACGTAGATTGGTTGAGTGAATACTTCATTGGTAAGTCATTGCAAAATCGTAATTTGTAGTTTTAAAACTTGACACAGCCTTACTATTTGGAGCCTTTTGTTAGTTCGCGGAAATGGTGTAAAACTTAAAAATATAACTTAAAAATATAAATTATAATTTTACAAGAAGCAAACACTTATGAAAACTGTTATATAATGTATATTGCGATACTATACCAATAGGCTTCCGTTAGTTAAAGGAGTTAGTGGTTTTTAGTTACTGGCGAAGTTTTAAAATTTGCCCTTAGTCGCCAAGTTTATATAGAGTCTTATGTTGAACAAATGGTTCATATATATAATACTTTTTAAGGAGCTCAAACTGAAACAAGAGGAGGGGCAATCACTCATCAAGAAAAGATGCGAATTTTTTAAGATACGTTGGAGATCCTGGATTTCAAGTTGGCGTTGGTGAAGATATATGCGTTCATCAGAGTACTGTATCCAGAACAGTTAATTTTGTTGCAAAATTAATAAAAGACAAAGCTTCTCATTTCCATCGAGCTATGAAGACCAGCTGGGAGCAAAAAATGATTGGCTAAGCAAATACAGGTTCCCATTATGCATAGGAGCCTTGGACTGTACTCACTTGGAAATACTACAACCTAGATTTCATTCGGAAGAATACATTAACCGAAAAGGATATGCTTCCATCAATATCCAGGCAACTTGTAATTCAGTGGAATATTTTACAAGTGTTGATTGCCGATAGCCGGGCTCACTCCACTAACATTGTTTTACTGGGAGACGAAGGATGTGAGATCACACCTTGGCTAATGACACCCTTTAAAAACCCAACGAGTAACCAAGAAAGAGATTTCAACAAACTGCATTCAAAAGAAAGGGTCATAATTGAAAGATGTTTTGGCCAAGTGAAGAAAAGATTTCCAATCTTACAAAATTGCATACGCCTTCACATAGAAAACGTTCCAAATATAATTGTCGCTTGTTTCGTTTTGCACAATATTGGAAAATATTTGAGAGATGACAACAATTTCGATTTACTATAAGAAAGCAGAAAAAATGGGAACACTGTTGATGATGAACACGTAATGGCCAGTGTACTTGAAACCCGAAGATCTGGTCAAATCAAAAGATTGGAGTTAGCAGAACTTATTTTGAACTTGAATGCTTAGAAATTTATTGTGCCTCTGACTTCGCTTTTTTTACTGCCGGTTGCTGCGACTTATTCATAAGAACACTATGTACTTTTAAAATACGCACAAAACCTAGGTGCATTTGGCTTATTGACAAACCTTCGTTCTTCATTGTTGCTCATTCGACTTTCAATAATTTAATGATTGATAAAATTTCATAAACAGATGTTTACAAAACAACAAGAAGGGCAACAGTAATTTAATATAGGGATTAAACGGTTAATCTGGCAAAAAACTATTTGCTTACTAACCCGATAAGAAAAAAAAAAGTATTTACTATCAATTTCCGATGAATTCTAGTATTTACTTGGATGAATTTAGTATATACTGAAAGTATTTGCCAGTTAGTAAGTACTAAACTTTATGCATATGGAATGAAGTAAATACTTTAAATTTAACCATTTGCTTTAAGTTATAGTATTTACTATTATCTTTTACTTGTAGTAAATACTTCCGTTTTATGCATATCACCCAATATCAAATAAAATCATTCTTAGTAAGGCCTCGTAAGGCTCCAAAGGCAAGTTTGATTTCAAAGATAATAATTTTCTCATGTCGGCTAACTAAATATTATTTTTTTTTTTAATTAAATTGAACTAAATCAAATGTCAGCAAAAAAAGGCCAGAAATACTATTTACTAAATAACTGCTAGCTACCAATTATTTAATTAAATTAAATTACTTCAGCACTCTCGATAATGATTTTAAACCAGCGCATTAAATTAATTATTGTTAAAATCACTCAAAAACATGAAAGTCCATATTTTTTGTGTGTATTAAACTTTCCAAGCTTAAGAATCAAATTACCCTGGTTTGTCTGATTGTCTGCCTGGGAACTGACAGTAATATTTCTCAATTTCAAGTGCGTTTTTGCCTTCTTTTTTTGTGTGTGTGTATGTTCGGTGTGCCACACATTTCAATTCACACAAATCATGTGAAATTAAATTAAAGCAAAAAATCTCGGTGGTAATAGAGTTTTGTGTTGTGCTCTCATTCCAGTGGAATTGCTTAATAGAAAAATCAGCAATAATTTCACGCAACATTAGTGCAGTGCGTCTTGAAGCTAAGCAAAATTGTTTTTTTGTTTTTTAATCTTTTATTTACATCTTGAAATCGTTCTCGAGTTCAGGTATAATTTCACTTTTTTTCAAAATGGGTGGAGTCTAATGTTAATTCTATTCAATCATTTCTCAATTACTATTGATTCGAAGCGATAAAATCAAAAGAGGGAGTAATAAATTAAATCGAAACAAACCACCAACATATGTATTTCTATTAATAGATTCATGTCTAGGCAGGTGTTTGGACGCGAAATTTATATCTGAAGGAATGTTTGCATGGATTTTTGCTAGTTTGAAAGTAAAAGTAGAATAACTAGTTTTAGTTTTCTACTATCGATCTAGTTGAAGGCAATTAAAATGCAAGTTTTTTCGATTTTGAATTAAATTTGGTTCTACCAAAAATTTTTCGCAATAAGTTTTAATTTCTAGTGGGCATTTTTTGGGAAAGTAAAAGGATACAAACAAGAAGTGATATGTACTATTACTTTCGGTTGGCAATCTTTTGTAATTTAAGGAGTTTGGTTACGTCTTATTATTTCTAAATTTAATTAAATAATCCAAGACTAGACATTTTTAGCCTGAAATATACATATACATAGCTTCAACCACAGACCCCTTTTGATTTGTTTATTTCTAGGTAGAAATATTTACTTGGGGCTTATCTTTCTCACTTCTGGAATTTAAGTTTTTCACAAACTGAAGTCGCAGAACTTACTCTTGCTCGATATTTTTCTACTAAACGTTTTATTGATGACTCGACAGATACTTTGCTGCCGTCTGGAAGTTTTATTGAGGCGACTTTCCTTTAAGGTAGTACGAGATACGAGTATTCAAAATATTTTTTCAGTTAGCTAGTGGCCGCAATATAACAGATTTAGAATATTAAAGTTAGGAAATGTTAAATCATAAAAGAAACGTTTTACTTTTTCTGATTTAACCTGATTTAACAAAATTACCAAAACAGAGGTAGTTTAGTTGAATGTTGTGTGTGCATTTTCTATGCAAATTGATAGGAACTTCAAAAATTAATGAAAATATTTATTAATGTTTCCTCACTTAAAAATGTTGATATTTGTTATTAAAAAGTGCTAATCTACCGAACAAAACTATTCGCGTGTGAAAATTCGTGCTACCTTAAAGGAAAGCTGGAACCGTTTGATTTGGATGATATCGCAGTGTGGTGAAAAGCTTGTCTTTTCGCTTGTCGCTGGTCTTCGGAAACATATTAATTTTGTTTCATCCTCATTCTTCACTTATTGGAAGTATAAGATATTGAACAGCAAAGGTCCAAGTGTTGATCCTTCAGGCATTCAACTTCTATCGCTGGTCTTGTACATACAGAAATTTATAGTTACAAAATGCTTGACAGTCCAAATACCGACGATTTGAATACTAATTGAAAGCTTCTTCGATATCCAGAAAGCACGTAACAATGGTCTCTTTTTTTATTGAGTCCAAGTGTAACATCGTGAAGTTCATGGTTTGTCTCCTTTGGTTTGGAAAAATCTTTCCTTATCTTTAGACCAACAGAAAAATAGCTGTTGTTGATACAGTTGCATAAGGGTATAGTCAGTAGAAAAGCATATCATAACTTTTTAAGTATGAGGTTAAAAAGCAATTATTAGGCTTAATACAATCTAAATTTTAATCTAACTTAATCACAAAAAATCAAGAACAAGGGTGAATTGCAAGGATGATTAAGAAGACGGAGTTTTAGACAGATGGAACTGAAGTTGAAGTCGAAACAGCTAATTTTACAATAAATCTTCCTAAGTAGTCTATGAACGAAGAAAATGTGTTGCTTATATCTCTACGTGCTTCCAGTGCATTCAAGTTAATTAATAGAAGACGGTCTTGATACGGAGGTAGAATAAAAGGCTTATTCCAAGACAGACCACGAAGTGCGAAACGACCTTGTATGCTCTTGATTCTGGATATGTAAATTTCTTGATAAGGGGACCATATTTGACAGGCGTATCCAAGAAGAAGGAGAACAAAGGTATTTATAAAGACCGTGTCACGTAGGGGCTATATAATTCTTTAGCCCATTGCTTCACAAAGCCTAGTGTAGAGTTTGCTTTAAGTATAATCTTGTCAATATGTGTGAGAAAGTTTAGCTCTCTATCACATAAAATACCAAATTCGCGAATTGACTGAGCGGTGGATATGGGTTGATAATGGAGATGGTATAGATGACGAGTAGATTAGATGCGTTTTCGTGAACAAGAGATTGAGATTGTGGAATCGTGTGTGGAAGAAATGGTCTTGAAAAACTTTGTATCGTCAGCGTAAAGCAAGATATGTTAGTATTTAATGACCTTTCAATTTCGGTAATAGTAAGAATAAAGAAGAGAGGTCGTAAGTGTCTGCCTTGTGGAACCCCGGAGGTAGCTAAGAAATCATCAGAGAAGGTTAATCTGAATCGAACTTTGTAGTAACGGGTTTTCAGGTAAGAAGAAATCAATCTTAAGAAGATAGGTTCATTCCCAAGGGTGGACAGTTTGATTAGAATAAGGTTACGTGACATTTTGTGAAAGGCCTTATTGAAATAGGTTGAGACAACGTCGACTTCTTTTCTGTTCTTTAAGGCTGACAGGGTAAAGGATACGAACTCAACGAGATTAGTCGTTGTGAACCTACCCTTGACAAGGCCGTGAGAGACTTACAACAAGAACTTAAAATATCTTACAAATGCTTTCAAAGATTTTGGGAATATGTGACAGTTTAGAAATTGGACGATAGCTTATAACTTCACACTTTGAGCCCTTTTTATGTATTGGGATTATGAAAGAGGTATTTTTAGTTTTCAGTTAGAATAATGTCTGTCATTTCATCAAGATTAGTGAAAATATTAGTTAAATGTAACTCCCTTTAAAGATTTTCTGCTTTGAACGAGGTAACATTTATTCGGATGTCAACTTTTTCAAATTCTGCTTTCCCTTGTTAAGTTCTTCTTGCTTAAAGTTCTTGTACATTAGTTTTTGGAAATTAGTTTGATCTTTCAAAAATTAAGTTGACATTTTTAAATGTATCAGATCCAGGCTGGATGTCCTCTAATTTTTTTCACTTACTAGCGAGTATTCGAGAGGTTCAATTTTCAATGCCTCTATATAGTACATATATATAAATTTGGGCGATAGCACTGGTTATGTTGATTTTCGGGCATCAATCGTTTCAAACTTCTTGATACAGAACTGTGACTTATGAAAACTCCACAAACGGCTCACACCGTTCTCGGTAGACTGTTGAAGTTGCTTCATGTTATCTGAAAGCAGATATCCATGCCCTCTATTCGATCGTGTAGAATATCCACTGTGGCATCCGCTGTTTGGAACGTAGCACCATTCTATTGGAATCACATGGTAGTAAGATGAGTTGAAAATCTTTCCCTCGGCTTTGGTCAATGTGATTATGGCAATGAAACATTCGGAAGGTGTTGGTGCTATCTTCAAGGGAATCGCTTATAAGTTATTAAAATTTTAACATTTGAGGTAATTAAATACAAATAATTGCTCAATCATAAAAAAAAAAAAAAAAAAAAACAAAAAAAGAAGAAAAGAGCACTGCATATGATGCTCAGTCTAAACAAAAATTGTTTCAACTCATCTAATCAATTTGAAATTGGTCGATAAATCATCTTTGGAAACAGAAGACCTTATATCTTTATCATGCCAAATATCGATATCATCCAATTTTGCATAAAATAAGTTGCTTTATCATCTATCGGTACCACTATCAATTTATGGTGAGTATACGATTGCATCCTATATTTAGAATTATTATAATGATCCGCATCAGCGGCCATCGTTAGTAAAATTTACAAACGCTTGTAAATTTTATAAATAAAGGCAAGACTATTTCCTGTAAGGAAAATTTGCAAGAAATAGATATTGTTAAAACCAAGAGCACCTCCGCCCTTCAATGATCTTATTAATATTACTCTTTCAAAAAAATTAAAATAAACAATTAATTTAAACTAATAAAATCGAAACTTTCAAAAAGTGAAAGGAATCCGTCTTGAACTTCAACATAAATGTCACTTAAATCACTTTCAGTTACACTTTTCATTCCCATAATAAGAAAAACCTTGCTATTGAAACAAATTTGCAACTTCAAACTGACACTTTGGAATCCTTTTAACAATTGCCGATTGACATATTACTACTCAAAGTCAATCTATTTACCTCTCTGAAATTTGATAAGACGCCAACAAAAAAAAAATAAACATTAAACTATAAACATTAAAATTCCCTTTACTCATCAGGCCAGACGACATTCACCTATCTGCCCATTATAATCAGCAGACATTAAGAGACCGACTATGTCTCTGCAAAGCTGATATCAATCCAATACGGTAGCATTCCTATCATCTGATGGACAGAAATATTTGAGATAGTTTTACGATGCATTTTAAATAAAATGCAACGTGCAAAGTCCGAAGAAGATAATATATAAAACTTTATGCACAACAACGCACGTTTTATTTAATTTTTATAGTCTCGGAGATAATGTTGATAATACTCTATTTTTGTTACAACAAATTTCAGAAGTCGTTTTTATCTATTTGTTTTGTTTTATTTTTAGGTTAAATTGTTGATTTATTAAATCTTATCTTATTTAATATTTATAAATAGCATTTTTATCTCATAAGACTTTAATTGCCAGCGAAGAGTAATCTTTCTGCAAAATCACTTTGAGGTAGACTGTAGTACTCGCTGAGTTGATGGCATAATTTAAGTAAATTTAAATTGTAAAAAACATTTACCGAATTGCAACTCGAAGACTATAAAACTCTTATATATTTTGGACTTTGGAACATCCATTTTGTTTTTGTTCGCTTAACTCTCTTGTGTCTTTGGGATTTTATTTATTTTTTTCCGGATTGTGTACTCAACGGTAATGATGGTTTGCCAATAGCTCATCGTGCCCACAGCCAATAACTTACAATCGCTTCGTACCTGCCTGTGGCGACACTTCCATTCACGAACTGATTGATATGTCTATGTGCACCTCCCATCAAGATGAGGTACTTATTTTACTGGCCAAGATCAGGAGGGAATTTATCATCCCATCCAACTGTTGGATTCAAGAGTCAACAAAAATATTTTAGTATTTCCAAACACGTCCAATTTTCCTCTGTAATGATGGTTTGACTACTATTACCAACAAACATATATGTATGTAAGACTTGAGTGTTAAGTGCATTAGACCTCATGCTATGAAGACAGGGTGTTCCAAAATCGAGAATTTAAGAAATCAAAGGTTGATTATAGGGGAAAATGAATTGAAACTGATATTGGAAACATATTGTCGGGTTGGAAGAAAAACCGGCAAAACTAAAGATACAAAATTTTTTCGAGTTAACAACGCAGTTTTGTACACACATAAAATTTTCATTTGGAAAAACACAATAACTCGGAAGCATTGAGCTCTTATTGGGTTGAGATATTTTAAAATAACTACTTTTATTCAATATTAATTTGCATCTGTTGAAAAACTTATTTGTCAAGTTTTGTCGTTTTTTGACAGTTTGACAATATATCGTTGAATCGTTGGAATCTCTCCTTCTATGGATAAGAAAACACCATTCAGAATGCGCAAGTCGCATAGACTGTTTAAGAGTTTAATGTTTATAAAATAAATCATCATGGTGTACCCCACGGCTGCGTTTTCACTCCTGCGCTCTTTTTTCTAATTTTACTATTTATGTACCTCTTTGTCGATTATTCCACTAGTGGGTATTTTCATCAATATTTTGTTCCATTATGTGCAGTCATACCACCTCCTATTGAATCATAACATATTCTTTATCGCTAAGACCATAGTAACGTCTTATATTTTCCTTGACGATTGACGAATTATGTTTCCTGTTCACACATATTTGCTGTTCTTATTCATCTTCATGGCGAATTTTGTGCTTTCAGATCCATGAATGCAAAGATGGTGTGAATCAAGTGTGTCTGAAAATTTCTCACGAGTTTAAGGTGGTAATCAACGCATCGAATTAAATAGAATAGTTTGAAGTGATTCTAATATTTAGGTAAATAATTATTATTATTACATTGTCGCAAAAAGTTGACAGAAACAAAGTAATATCTTCATTGTTGCGAAAGTTTAAAAATTATTTTGGAATATAAAACAAATATTTCCCACGTGAGTACTTTGCTACCGCGGAACGCAACCAAATTTTGGTTAAAATAAGTTTTAAAGAACTTGAGAATTTCAAATTTGTTTTCAGTATATTTACATAGAAAATTTAACCCATATCGATTTACCTTTATAAGGTTCAACGTAGTCATAAATTGAAGTCAAATGAACAACCACTACGTCATTGCCTCAATGCCTGGGCTTAAGAGCAGATAGAAACTAAATGGTCTTAAGTATTGATGAAGTGCATTTTCAACTAGGCAGCTAAGTTAACTGGTAAAATCCAATCAACAATTGTCCGCTAAGTTCGCAGTAATGGAAAAGCAGAGTGAGGTAAAATACCTAGGAATTATGCTCGATAGTAAACTCCTCTGGAACATACACTTAGAAGCTATAGTCGTGAAAGCCACAGAAGCCCTAATGATTTGCAAAAACTTGCCGTCATGATACATGGGGCTACAAACCGAACATCATCCGGTAAATGTGCACTATGATGGTAAGATCTATTATTACCCATAGGTGCGGTTGCATGGCACAAGAGAACCGAATTATCAAAACCTAGGAAAACCCTAAAAAAAGCACAAAGGCTCGCATGTTTTTGTATTAAGTAAGTAATGAGAAACTACCCTACCGCAGCTATGGAGGTTGTCCTCTATCTATCCCCTCTTACACGAGGCCATCCGACGTGCGGCAATGGGAGTTATAATGAGATTCTCAAAGAAGGTAACTTGGACAGACAAAATTATTGGTCTCAGGGACTTAATCGGTAGATCCACAGTAACAAACCTTCTTGACATACCAAGAGATGGTAAGATTATAGATCTAAGCAACAAAAAAGATTGGGTAGGAGAAGAAATAAACTACAGCCTCGAAACAAATGCTATCAAGTGGTAAACTGATGAATCTAGAACAACCAAAGTGACATGTGCAGGAATTTTTGGATCTAGAATCAAATTTTCGATGCCGATGGCGCAGTCTACCAGAATCTTCCAAGCGGCGGTACGATCCATAGGGAAATACGTGGTTAGAAATCTCGAAAATAACTATCTTAGAAAGATAGCCAATTTGCACTTAATGCACTAAGCTCATATGCTATTAGCTGTTAATAAATAAGGGAGTTCATCAGGCTAAATTAACTTGGCAAACAGAGCAGGGTCACACTTTACTGGGTACCTGGGTCACGTGGACGTTCATGGAAACGAAGAGGCACACTCCTTAAAATAAATAAGGCGCATCAACCCCTTTAACAGGGCCTGAGCCCTATTGAGGATTAGGAGAAAATGTCATCAGAAACAAAATTTAACAAAAAGAGAGGCAAGCAAATCTATGAATTGGTAAGAATTCCCAAAGAAAGTTAAACTTGTGGGTGGCCGTGGCGCGATGGTTGTGTGCTCGCCTGTCAACCTCATGATCACAGGTTCGATCCCTGCCGTCGTCTATGTCGCTTTAATTCCATTAAAACCTTTCTTAAAATTATTGTCATCAATGGGTTTACTGGGTTTACTCATTACATGTTATTCAGGCATAACACTAACAACATGTAATTGAGTTAAACTAGTATGCCCATCAAGGATGAATACCAAATAAAATAATGTGAATTATAAGTGACATAGAAATAAGACATGGCATTTCTCCGCTCTAGTTCAGCCGCCATCCCTGGAGATAAAAATATCTGAGACAACCACTTTCAGTCTCAGAACATCGTGCCACACATCTTTCCTATCCTTCTTTCTCTTCATTAACATCACGCCAGCGCTGTGTTGAAACATTTAAAGGGTAATCAAAATCCTTTGAGCGCGGGTAGATTATAAAAAAAAAAAAAAAAAAAAAAAAAACTACTACTGGGAAACGTTTCGAAAACAGCATAAACTTAAGTAGTAACAAACCAAAAATAATAATACCTAGGTTTACTTGGCGTGGTAAGCAGTTCTACATGCAGATTTTCCAACAAGCATGAGGAAACACTAGACCGCTTGTTAGAAAAATTTTGGCCGCTCATGCACCAAAAAAAAAACCATCTGGTACAACACCAGGTTAAAGAGTACGACCTATTCTCCCTGAAGGTGCCCCGAATTCTAATATTCCTAAGAGCAATAAATTTGGAGAAGAACTATAAGATGAGTATGCTCATCCATATTCAAATGGTGGCATAATAGATCTCCAGGTCACCATGCAATACCCCCAATACACAATTCATTCATTCATTCAACATGTGAAAAACTTTTCATTAAAAGATATATTCTAGTAGTATTTAAGTTGGCAGCAGCTGGGAATCGAATCCAGACCTTCGACATCGCACTCCAATAGAGCTGTGCCAATCGTTCATTTTAAAAGATCGAATCAATCATTGATTGATTGTTTCAAAGATTCTGTCTTTTCAATCAATCGTTCATTCAATCATTTTTAATCCATCCGTTTCGTTCTGAACAAGATATAGACCGACACGAAATGCTTTCAATCATTCATTCGACTAAAATGTTTTTCTCCAATCGTTTCGTTCAGACATAAACCGAAACAATGTGAAAATGAAAGAAAGTTTGGCTTTTTTCTACTTTGTGGAATATACATTCTGTTTCGTGTTCATTCCTATTTGGTATTTTAAAATGATTGAGACCAAGTTGAATGAACGAAACATAACTTTTTTCGTTCGTTTCGTTCATCGGTTGCAGTGGCAAGAGATTGATATTGGAATTGATTGATTTGGTCTACTTTGATTGCAATCAATCAATCTTTTTTGTGAACGGGTCACAAAGACCGAATCAATCGCGATTGACACAGCTCTACACTCCAACACTTTTACCATTATGTCAAAGTGCTCTACGAGATAAAACTTAAACTATATTATATTACAGGTATCACTATGGGAAAAACTCCTCATCAAAGGACCCATAACTCGCTAAAACTCGCATTTACAAAACTTTAAGAGCAAATTAACGGCTTGGGCACCCTGTTTGCCTCTGCGTCTATGCTGATGCCCATTCATGTGTCAAGTATAATTTCTATGGCACCTCTTCCGATCAGAAACATGATTTTCCATCTTATTCGGCCATCGTCATAGCTCATGATTGTGCAAAGTTAATATGCGTGAGCAAAATTATCAAGAAAAAAAAAATCCCATCAATGAATGGGCAAGTTCCAAAACGGACTGCATCATCAGTCGAGGCCGCATGTTAAAGTCATCGGTTGCTATAGGTATTCCCAAGTGAGACGCTCTTATGTCGGAACTTCGCAGAATAAATTCGTTGATTTCCTATTTCGGCATTGAATTCAATGGAAAAATGGAAATTGATATTGAAAATTTCATGCCGCAGATTTTTGTTGTGACAACAAACAAAATTTGTCCATGAACGGTGATGGGTCTTTTGATTGATTGTCTTGACGAAAGTCAATAGCTCCCGATGGATATCCATCCGATGCAATTGTCCGTCGCGGTATCACTTTTTCCAGCGAGTGAATGTACCGTTTTTGATATGAAAGTTCCGTTTTGAATTTAATTTTCTAAACGCAATGAATTAATGGTAAATAATGATTTCCTTTGAATCGCCGATGTCGTTTTGTGTTTCAAATAAATATATTGGCGCTAAGAGCGCACTTTTAAGATAAAATTTATTCGATCGCATTTTTTTTGTGTAACGTTTCTCTGGAAAATTTGCATTGGAATTTTGGAATTGTATCAACTTTTATGAGAGGTTTATGGGTATTTTATGTTGGCATTGACATAAGATGTAACAAGGTGTGGTTTGATGATGAAACATCAGATTTACAAAGATAATATCTATTTTTGATGTAAGAAACTTACATTGTTGTGGAAATTTGATTTAATTCAAATGATGAAAAGCATACGAATGGGAAAATTTATTTTGGCAAAGATAAAGTCAAGTGTTATAAAGCTAGGAGCCATTTATCTTGTTATCTTGACAGAATCGAGTTGAATTTTACAAGAAATCAGCTAAATATTCATTAAATACCATTGAATTGGGCTCAATAAAAGTTCACGAAAGAAAATGAAAAACATTTATACGAAGCCAAACATATATATGATCTTTTCTGATCAATAGAAGGTTTGCCAATTTTCTAGTGATGAAAGAGGCCATAGCCATGTTAGGCTACATTCAAATTTAAAATTCTTTAAACCACGTTTCTTTAGTTTTCGAACGTTGAAGAGCATTTTACTTGCATTGACATTAGGTGGTGCCCAGAAGGGACTACGCCCCAACCAACAAGCCTTTCCAGCCAGCTTTATCTCTAGCTAGCTGCTTTCGGTTAGTTGAGGTCGTTCTTCACTTTTGTGGGCCAAGTATTATACATTTTATGAGATCTTCCTCTCCATTAGGGTTGGATTCGATGAATTGTCGAGCTGATATCTTGCGTCCATACGCTTCAAAAATGCCTAATTCAATTTTTCGTTACACTTTTTGGTAGTCATTTGATTCTTAGTTATTGTAAGAGTGTTTAAAAAAGTGAATCTTCATCCCTCTCAAACTATCATCTAATTTTACTACCGTCACTTCTTTCTATGGTCATGAAAGCGCTGGTTGTTTAGTCATCACCTTCGAAAAATATCTTCAAAAAAAAAATAGGTTCTGAATGAAGTGGTGTGCCGAAAAATAAGTCCTAATTTAAACATTTGGCCTTTAGTCACTTTGCAACAGTGAAATTAGGTCATATATCAATACCTGGCCACATTTTTCTTTGAGCTCGAAAAGCTTATGATCAGTTAACTGACAGGCGCCTTTAACAACATTTATCTTGGATAACAGTGCCTTGGCAGTACTAACTTATACTGCCCCTATGGATTCCCTGAAACTCCATAGCTGTACTTGGGGTATGTTCAGTCGTCAGCCAGGCGCCTATATAAACAGATTCTTTAGATATCAGTACCATCGAAAGTACCTTAAAATGGAGTTACAACCCTAAGACGAAAAATAGTGGTATAGGCGCCTATCAGAAGACAACACAAAGTATCCACGATAAAATTAAGCTCAATTTCTTTTAAACAAAGTTTTATAATTCAGAAATTTCAAATTTGTCCATATTTCGCTTGCCCTTATTTCACGGCAATACTTCACAGTTTTGTCGCAATAAGTCTACTATGATCTCATAGTAAACTCAGAGAGCATTGCAACAAATGTTCTTACATCATTTTTAAGAGAGAGACCCAAGATATTTAAAAAGCGTTTGAAAGGTTTTTGTATCAAGTTCTTTTGTTCTTTTTTGGATTTGAAATGTTTGTTTTACAATTATTAGAATTTGAATTTGATGTTTTCAAGTTCAAAATTTACAAAATAAATGCTAGTATGTCCCAGCACTCTGTTTTGTGAACGAGTTTTTTCCCTTAATTTTTGATCAATCTCCTGTCTGAAACTTCTTATCAATTAAATTGCTTTGGAGATCCCAGCATACTCAGAGCTTTTCATATTCGTTTCGAGTTTGATTGGATCTGAAGCTTCAACGGCAGCATATGCAAGTATTTTACTGTGGAGACTTTAAAAATTAATATAATAGGGGGCAGAAAAATAATTCCACCCTAATTCAATTTTAAAGTATAATTCTACCTTAATTCAGATTTAAAACTTGTGGCAGGACCTTCTAACCCAATTCGGAAAAGAAAATTAGAACTAGATTGACACTGAGAAGGTAGTTCAATTTGGCATAGTGATTAGTGCAGTGAGCTGTCATGTGAGGAAGTGATTAATTCTCCAAGAGTATCCCTTGTCATGGAAAGTGCTTCTCATACATATAAGCCGTTCGTACTCGACAAAAAATTGTAGGTCTCTACTAACATGTATTGAGAGGGGGCAGTGTCTATACCTTCAAAATTATATCACATGAAATAACGCCTTTACAGTAATGTAGAAACTTTTTAAGTACACTGGTTAATGTGCGTAAAGTAAGCACCATTATTTTTACTAACGAAACTGCAAATATGCGATCTTGGAAATCTTTTCAATTTAGAATGCGCCAAGAACGGAACAACTGTTTGGAAAATTAAAAAAAAAAACTCGGTAAAATTTTAAAATAGAGTAACTTCGGCCATTATAATTTACTTCAACACTGACAATTTTGTATTTGTTTTTAAGCCTAGAAGGCAGATCGTGCTAAATTTTAGCTCTCATGTAAAAATTCTCTGCAAAGTTTAGTCAAGCTAAATTTTTGGCAGGCAATTTACCCGGTAGATACGTAGATTAGTAATTAAATTTGTGTTTCAAAATGTACATCACTTGACTGTCAATATTAAGAGTACGAAATAATTTTACAGTATCTATACATTATTCTGGAGATACATTTTGACAGCATCTATACTATTCTATAACTTAATGTGAACCTTACATTGTGAAAATTAAAATCGAAAGAGAGAATTATTTCGGGAAAAGAATGTATCACACCAAAAAAGAAGAATCGGTATTTGATTACGTTCTCTTGATATGTTAGAAACAAATTCTTTAGAGAATGAAGAATTTAAAATTTAAGACAATTTGATTTCTAGGCTTAAACAAAAATACTAATTAAATTAAAAAAAAAAATCCCTAGCCTGTCCCTAAAACAATAATACACGTTTTTATCTTCATTGCTCTGAAGTCATTATTTTTTTTTACACCATCAGAATTGGTCGAAGAAAGCTTATAGCAAGCTCCGTCTTTCGACCAATGGTTTGCCAACACAGAAAACTGTGTTATACCACCGGTTCATCATTTAGTGCAGTGTTAGTTGTTAGTAGGCAAACTCTATTACAATTATTAACACTGACACAAGAAAACATGAAAAATAAACAAATAATATTACGTAAGAACAAAACAATAACATAACATGAAACAAAGAACATTTAGGAGCGTGGACCACTGGTTTTAAGAAGGTTTTTTAATTTACATTTATTTATATTAAAATCAAAAATATTTGAATTACAATTTACAAGTCTACACATACGTGTCAAGGGCTCATGAATGCCATAGTTGGTCCTATGTGTTGGGACCTTAATCATATCGAGGCCTCGAAGATTATAACCTCGTCCCCGATAATTAAAATAAACCGAACATAAAAGATCTGGTGCATCTGTGACGCCTGTTATTAATTGGTGGAAAAATACCAAATCATTGTTTGTTCTTCTTTGTTCCAAAGTTTGCATCTGAAGAATAGATAATCGTTGGTCATAAGAGAGGACATACGAAGGATCACTCCATTGAAGTCCTTTCAAGGCAAAACGAGTAAAGTTTCTTTGCACAGATTCTAATCTCTCAATATGAATATCATAAAGAGGAGTCCAAACCTGCGATGCATACTCAAGATGGGGACGCACCAAGGAGTTGTATAAAGCCCGGGTGATATTGGGATCAACAAATTCTTTAGACCAGCGCTTAATAAACCCTAACATTTAATTGGCCTTATTCACGATTTTATTAATATGAGCAGAAAAATCTAAATTGGGTGTAAAAAGAACTCCAAGGTCCCTTACAGTCATAACACGAGTTAAAATGTGCCGTGAGATAACATATTCATGAGAGTAAGGAGAACGTTTTTTAGAAAAAGTCATAGTTTGACATTTTGTCGGGTTGAGGTTCAGACTGTTCTTTTCACAGCACAAGGCAAAATGGTTGATATCATCTTGCAGTAAAGCCCGATCATTTGAAGATACTATATTTTTATAAATCTTCATATCATCTGCAAAGATTAGAATTTCGCTATTGCGAACACACAGAGGAGCATCATTAATAGCCAATGTAAAGAGTAGTGGTCCCAGATGGCTTCCCTGCGGAACACCTGATTTGGCAATAAACTCTCTTGAGTACGAATTTCTGAATTTGACTTGATATAACCTATCTTCAAGATATGACGATATCCACTTGATGAAAGGTGGTGGAAATCCGTATGAGTGAAGTTTAAACTTGATAATCTCATGAGACAGTTGATCAAAAGCTTTCGAGAAGTCAGTGTATACACAATCAACTTCTTGACAACTTTCTAGAGAGTTTAAACATTTATTCAAAAAGACAACAAGATTAGTAACAGTAGAACGTTTTTGCATAAAACCATGCTGTTGGTTGCAGATAATAGATTTACATATAAATGTCAAACTGTCACATACAACTTGTTCGAACAACTTCGGAATGCAAGAAAGTTTGGAAATTGGTCTATAGTTGGTAATATTGGCTTTATCTCCCTTTTTAAATACTGGCGTTAAAAATGCTTTCTTCCAAACTGCAGGGAATTTACCTAATTTCAAGGATAGAACAAAAATATTACGCAGAGGAAGAGCTAAAACAGACTTACATTTCTTCAATAAAGCGGGTGGTATTCCATCGGGTCCAATAGAATAGTCGTCTTTTAAATGTGACAGAAAGTCCAAAATTTTGTCGTGATCTATTGTAATATTATTAAATGATACCTGAGGACCCTTATGTATAAGGGGTATTGTTAAAAAAATTTTCCTGATTTGCACTCATGTCATATTCACTGATATTGTTATTTTTATTACCTCGTTAAATGTAGTAACAAACACCTTTTTTTTTATTTTCCTTGAAAATAATGACGAGATAATGGCCCAACTTCAATTCAACATATTATTACCAAAAATACGCGATAGAACAAAACATTAAATAAAAAAAGTGACATTCTTCTATAATCTTTTATTGCTAACTATGTGTACATTAATGCAAGTGCATATTTCAAGCAATCTATTCCAATTTTTAGAAAATCAGCAAAGAATTTAGCCAAATGATCAAATAAGAATTGTGCCTGTGGGTTTTTGATAATTCGAATATCCGTTCAAGTTTTTAAAAACTCTCTATTAAAAACACTGTTAAAAATAAATTATACTTTTTTAAATCGCTCTTCAAAAGCATCCCAATCAAATATAAAATCTGATGGTAAATTATTTGTCAAAAAATGTCAAACTTTTTGTTGAGACTTATTAACTTTTAAAACGTTCTCATTTTAATTCGTAAGATTTTCGAATTTTTGAAAACATTAGCAAAATTTATTTTTAAAATACGAGTAGTATTTCAAAAAAACTATGATAACTAAGAATGTATGTTTGGATTCTGTTTATTCATTTTTCGGTTTTCACAAAATATAAATACCTATCAAAAAACAAACTTGAAACCGTAGACCTAAGAGTGTTTGCTCAATTGTCTATGTATGGCAATACTGGAAGTTTAAGTGGTGGAAACAAAAACATTTAGAAATCTATTCAATATATATATTACGATGGCTAGGTTAAGTACCCCTAGGCATAATGGTTAGTGCGTTGGACTGTCATGCGGAAAGCGGAAGGTCTGGAGTTCTCGAGTTTTTTTCAGGGGTGTACTGCCTCTGGCGAGGAATTGACAAATTCTCCAAGAGTATCTCTTGTCGTGGAAAGTGCTGCTCATTGGCCGTTCGGAATCGGCAGAAAATTGTAGGTCCCCTCCGTTCCTGGTAACACGCACACAGGAATGGTTGAGAGTTGTAATTCACTAGGTCCTGGTTCACTCCGAGCTGTTGCACCACCAAATTTATTTATTTTATGTCTAGGTTAGGATACAATATTTTTTGGAAATTTCTCAAAATGGTTGACTTAAAAAAAAGACCAATTTTCTTCAGATATAAAAAGTTGTTTTTGTTGTTTTTTTTTTTAAATTTTTTGTATCCTGATCTAGCGAGCGTCATATCTGCTGAACAATTAAGAATTAAAATGCAAAAAATGATTAATAATATAAATTTTAGGAAATAATTTCAAAAAACCTAACCGTTCACTAGTTTTCAAGATATTGATTTTTCCAAAAACAAGTTATTTCAAAAATTAAAGTTAAAGAAAGCTAGTTATATTAATATTTTCTGTTTAAATTTTATTTGATCAAATGAACTCCATTCCATTAACAGTTAACATAACTTTTTTTATTAAAACCGTTAGAGTCGTTTTCGAGGTAAATAAGAATTTTGATAACAGCCGTAGATTATAAGGGAATCACCGATGACTTTCAAGTTCCAAGTGTGAAGAAAATAGCGGGTTGGGGTCAAAATTCTGCCGGGGTCAAAATTCTTTTGTCAAAATTCTGCTTTCAAAATTCTGCTTTTCGAAATTCTGCTTTCAAAATTCTGCTTTTCAGAATTCTGTTTTTCAAAATTCTGCTTTTCAAAATTCTGTTTTTCAAAATTCTGTTTTACAAAATTCTGGAAATAATAAAAATAAGGTTTGGAAAATGTTAAAAAGCGCGCGCTTTTTAACATTTTCCAAACCTTATTTTTTTTATTTCCAGAATTTTGTAAAATTATCCTCTCGCTTGCATAAGCGAGATGTTTAGACGCAATTAATTTTTGCTCTCTTAACTTAGACAATGGTTAGTGTCTTTTCTTATCCCTTCGTGATAGTATTCTTATTAAAAAGCAAAAATGAACGTTTCACTTGTTAAATCTAATAAAGGAAAAGAAAAGCTGTGCGTGGATGGATGTTAAATTGACTTTTCCGTTAATAAATATACTATTAAAAAAAAAGCAGAATTAGCAGAATTTTTTTTTATAATATAAATTTCCAGAATTTTGAAAAGCAGAATTTTGTAAAGCAGAATTTTGAAAAGCAGAATTTTGTAAACCAGACAAAAAAAAAAGCAGAATTTTGAAAAGCAGAATTTTCGTTAAAACCCTCTGCGACTGACGTGGTAGTCTGACAGACACCACAAAATGTAAAATCTGGTATTTCGCCGTCATTTTTTAAAATTTGATCTGCGCGTTCTCAGTACCTTTCAGTCGTATGCTCAAGCGTGCGTTAGTGTATAGTGAGCTGTCGTGGCGTGCGCATCATTTGTTGTGTGTAGGAGAGTGTCTACGAGACCACCACGTCAGGATTAAGGTATGTGTCTGTGAGACCACCACCTCAGTGTGATTGTTTTATTTTCATAGTGTCTGTGAGACAACCACCTCGGTGTTATTGTTTATGTTCATAGTGTCTCCTAGACCACACGTCAGTAAAATTATTTGGTTAAGTATAATTTGTTGTTTTTTTAGATGGCTCACTCAAATAACAACAAAGAGTCGCAAAGATTAAAACGAACATCGACTGGAAACTTTGCAAGTCACGACCTGCTTATGGAACAGTGGTTGGACGAAGAAACCGAGCATGAGTTTAGCGATTTGGACGATGAAGGTGATGACCCAAATTTTCAACCAGAAACCGAATTCCTGGAAGCTGATGACGTTTCAGATGAGCAGGAGGAACCAGAACAACATGAAGAAGTGTCATCTGAAGCACCCTTCACACATAATGTGCATCAAGAAACGTCAAACTTGTACAAAGGAAAGAAAGGATTTACTTGGAATAGACAAGAGTGCCCTAGGATATCTCGAACTGCAAATCACAACATAATAAGATTACCTGGCCGTTTGCATACTCCTAGTTTCGAAGGCTATTTTGAGCTTTGGTCCAAGCTTTTTGACCACTCAATGTTGGAAAATTTGGTCAAATTTACGAACCAAAAGCTCAATAGCTTCCGAACGCGGTTCAAACAAACAACTAAAATAGAATTGATGGACACAAATATCACCGAAATGAAAGCATTTATTGGTTTAATGTACTATTCATCAGTATTCAAGTGTAACGACGCTGATCTTCGTATGATATTTGTCACCGATGGAACTGGCCACGAAGTATTCCGGTGTGTTATGTCCAAATGGCGTTTTTCTTGTTTAATCAACTGCCTCCGATTTGATGATTCCACCACCAGAAAGGAACGCTTCATAGAAGATAGACTTGCCCCAATATTAGGTATGTTCAATAAGTTTATTTCGAATAGCCAGTCCCAATACACTCCTGGAGCATACCTTTGTATTGATGAAATGCTGTTGCCATTTAGGGGTCGTTGCAAGTTCATTATTTACATGCCCCAAAAACCAGCAAAGTATGGCATAAAAATAATGTTGTTAGTCGATGCCCGCACATACTATATCTACAATGCTTACGTTTACCTTGGCAAAAATTCGGATGGAATAGGACTGACTGAAGAAGAAAGAAAAATGGCAATACCAACTCAATCAGTTCTAAGACTTGTGAAACCCGTCGAAAACTCAAACCGCAACGTAACAGCTGACAATTGGTTCAGTTCGATTCCACTTATGGAAATATTGCTGAAAAAGGGACTGACATACCTAGGCACGTTGAAAAAGAACAAATCTGAGATACCACCATGCTTCTTGCCGAATAAAAATAGAGAATTGGAGAGTTCTCTATATGGATTCACAAAGGACTATACCTTGTTATCGTATGTACCGAAAAAAAAATAAAGCTGTCCTCCTGATCTCTTCTTCCCACCACAATGAAGGTATTGATACTGATGTAGGAAAACCAGTAATGATTGCAGATTACAATGCAACTAAAGGAGGAGTTGACGAAGTCGACAAGAAGTGTTCGATATATTCTTGCAAAACTCGTCGTTGGCCTATGGCCATTTTCCAAAGGATTTTAGATATGGCAGGTATTAATAGCTTTGTACTGTATCAAATGTGTGCTGACAGTGATAACAAGATGAGGAGAGCAACTTTTATTCTGAATATGGCAAGAGCATTAGTACTAGATCACATGAAAAGCCGCGTGTACAACGAAAGATTGCCCAGAGAACTACGGATGACGATCACTTGAGTTTTGGGATGTGATCTTCCCCCTCCACCCCCAAGATCTCAACCCATATCACATACTGGAAGAAAATTATGCTCGATTTGTCCTTCTAAAATTAAAAGGAAAACTGGATATTGTTGCTGTGATTGCTTGAAGCCAATCTGTCTTCAATGCTCAAAACCACTATGTGAAGACTGCCAAAAAAATTTGTGATTTTAATTTTTAATTTTATTTATTTTTAACCGATGAATTAATCTCTTCTTTTTTTTTTTATTACTATAAGTGTTAATTTTGATAAATTAATAATTTTAATGAAGAAAATATTTATGTTGATTTTTTTTGATTTTTTTTTATAAGTGTTAGTTTTTGAAGAGCATATGTATGCTGTATTAATAAAAATTGTTAAACTTTATATGTGTTTTTTTATTCAATATATGAGTAATTAAAAATAGTAATGGACATTCTAAGCTTTAAAATAGAATGGTTAAAAATATTAATACGAGACAAGTTTTTGAAATACAAGCTATTCAAATGGTGTCTGGTGGACTACCACGCCAGTAGAATTGCAACAAAAAAGTCACGTCAGTCGCAGAGGGTTAAAAAAGCAGAATTCTGAAAAGCAGAATTTTGAAGCCAGAATTTTGACCCGATCCCGAAAATAGCTCTAGCGAATTAATCTGCAGGTTGGGGACAGACTTATAAATAAACAGGCGAACAGACGGAATTGCGGAACCCGATTTCGTAAAGTCAACTTTGATCAAAATCTCGAGTTCGATGTCTTTTTGAAATGTAAAACCTAGGTACTATACTGCAAGCTAAATCTGCCCCGATCTTCTAAATACTACAAACCGCAGTCGTTCCAAAGCAAATAAGGTGGCAGGTGTTGAAATTATGTTTTTCTAAAACAATATTTTGAAAGAAGGATAGTGAACCCGTTTTTAATTAAAAAAAATTTATATCGAATGTGAAAAACTACTTTAAGTAGAAAATATGATTTTTGTCTGACTGCTTAATTACCCTACGAAATTATTAAAACAAATTCTGTAAAGTGCTCTGTCAGCCAGTGGCGTAGCGTACCATCTCGGCGTCCGGGGCGGGAGACCCATTTTGCCGCCCCCATTCAATACTAAATTAAAATTAAATTTCGAGACATCATTTCACAGGCAATGAAGTATCTTTTATTGAAAGTAAAATAGAATTAGCGGTTTCATAAACGGATTTTACGAGCCCGTGAGACAAAGCTGCATCTGCGGATTCATCTCCATGCATGCGTTTTTTCCCGCGAATTGTACTCGTTTTGAGATCGATTCCGAGTTTTTTCAAAAAGTCTTAGAAAAGTCGATTGCGGCTTGGACGAAACGGTCTCTTCTCTCCACCAGGAGAGCTTTTAAAACGCAGAGTTTCTGAGCACACTTATCCACACTCAGTCCACATTGCTGCAGGTAAATCTGTGCGTCATCTTCTTCAGGTAGCTCTGCAGCTCAAAAGCTAAGAAAAGTGAGGAAGTTGAATGACTGCATGACTGTCAGAAGAAGACTGGCTACCGATCCGTCAATTCTTCCAGTACCTCAAGAACTTCCACAAACTTATTTTTAAGCGTCTTTACAGCTTCACGAGGTTCACTTTTTCTGCAGGCTTGTGACTAGATCCTTGAGATACTTCTGGTGAGTCGACTTCGTCTTGACCCTGCTCTGTGGTGGGACCAGAACGACTTCCAACTTCGACAGCAGGCACGTCTTCTTCTTCTGCCCGTAAAATATGTTATGCATTCCCATGAATATTGGCCGGAGGACAATTCTAGGCCACTTACGATGGTAGATGGAGGAATCTTACTTACATTGGAATCACTTCCGCTGCTGGTGGATGCCGCCGAAGACGTTAACGTAGCTTTTAAACCAGAACTAGAACTGAAATATTTCGCGTCTTCGCGTCTGCTTCTTTCTTAGCCTTTTTCTTGTGGTATTCCGCACCGCTTGCTTCAACTCTTTTCATTTCCAAAATCTAGTTCAAAGATTGAGTGAAGTACTAAGTGTTTAGTTTAAGAAGATTCAACAGTATTTAAACTATAAACAACACAATCGAAATAACTTTCTGTGATGCGGGAGGGAGCAAAAACATTGAGCTGGCTGAGACTAGAATAACGTTTCCGTCGAATCCTAGTTATCTTATCATATCTCGCATATGCATATCATATGTTTCGGAACACTCCCTTTCAGTTTCGCGAGAGTTTCGGAACGTTTTGTTTTAGTTTCGCGATCAGCGCGACAATACGGAATGCACTCTTACGTCCCTACTCACCGTCTACGAATTCACGAAAGCGGTCAACGACGAATCACAGATAGGGTGGCAAATTTCAAATTTACATAATTGTTGTTTGTTGACTTGTCAAACGATCTGTCATGAAACATATGATTTCTACTCTACCCGCATCACCGGCGACATTTTGCCGCCCCCCTGGGCCTGCCGCCCGGGGCGGACCGCCCCCCCCTACGCTACGCCACTGCTGTCAGCATAAAGTTTTCTTTAATATAGACTTGTACGTAAGACTTGAAACGATTTCTTAAAGTTCGAATCGTCTTCTTCCAATTCGGAATTATATTTTGCCTTAAAAAAGTCTTCTAAAATGACTTGGTTTGTTTTTTTTCAGTAGACATAAGAAAAAGCTCGGTGTTTTCTTCTAATCAATTACTGAACATAAATATAAAGAGTCCCAAACCCTTCCTTTGATGAAATCCGGCTACGGTTACTTCTTAATTCATAAGCGAGAATGATTGTATTCGCTAAATAAGTGGATAAAGACTATATCGTCAGTTTATTGCAATGATCACAGGTTTAAACTATTATCGAAAAGAAATGCTAGTCTTCAGGTTTACAAAAGATACTTTATTCTTTGTTATTCAAATCAAAAATTTACAAAACTACTTTATGTTTTGGCGTCCACTTTCTTAATGAATGTTCTTTCTTATTATTATCTTGAAGTCGTTGGAAAATACAACAAGCTATTTCATTGGACGATAGAACGAGCGATGCCATTGGTCGAATCCTTTGTCAGCTCAAGACGATCGTCCAGAGTAATAGAACATTTACATTTGTCAATTTCATATTGCACTATCTGTTATGGTATTACACAGGGTACATTTTAACAGATTTAAATCCATTAACACAAAGTAGAATATTATGATCATATTTATTGATGCAACCACTCATTAAAAGCATAAAAATTACACTCTTTTAAATATCAAAAACAATTTTAAAAAGTGCACAATGTTTTCATTGAATTGAAAGGAAACTGATGAAATTCGAACATCTCAAATTTGTTAAAATAATACTTTGTGATTTTTCGCAATAAACCGACAGTTTTATAAAATATTTATTAATTCGTATTCACTGATGTTTATATTCTATGTCTATTTGCAAAGTCTGATTGCGCCATAATAATCAAATGCCTCAATATGATTTGATTGAACTATTTGGTATTTTAATGTGCCGTTGTTTTATTTAAATTTTTAATTCTATCTAACTACATAACTTAATCTTGAAAAATTATTCTTCTTTTTTGCATAATTCAACTATTACAATAACAAATTAGCTAGACGAATATTGAATTTAATTTTTAACCTTTACAAAAATGACATAAATATTAAACAATGTATTAATTAATTCTTTTTTTATTTTATTTCCAGGTATGTCCGCCAAAGATCAGTTTCTCTTCTAACCGTTTGTGAGTTATTTCAGAATCAAATTAACATTATTTTTGAAGAATGCAGTCCCATCGATAATCGTTATGCTTCCGTAGTATTTTCTTTGATTTATTTGAACATTCAAACTCATTTAAGCTTATGACTGTGGAACCAATAAAACAAAAACCTAAAATCAACTATCTCCAATCTTTTAGAGTATTTATCCTAAGACAGATAATGGAGTAATAAATCATGGCAGGTAAAAAATCCCGAAACATAAATTACTCAATCAACTACACTACACAGATACTTCGATTGAATGCATTTTTCAGTTAAAACAAAAAACTATAACTTTGATTGCAAGGTTCAAATATTGACGTATTGATTGTTCCGAAAGACGAGAAAAAAGTAGTT
This sequence comes from Chrysotoxum bicinctum, assembly GCA_911387755.1. Lineage (NCBI taxonomy): Eukaryota > Metazoa > Arthropoda > Insecta > Diptera > Syrphidae > Chrysotoxum > Chrysotoxum bicinctum. The sequence goes on from OU426987.1 coordinate 93,306,796, forward strand.
CAAAGATTATGCATCTCGTTGAATTCATTGCTCAATAAAATTTATCGAGATTACCAGAAACAGAAAAAAGTGATATTTTCTCCACATTAACAGTTAAGACTATTACATTTGTTCCACTCTCTTCCCACAAGGCATTGCCAAAAAATGAAAACCCTCCATTCATCGTCACGTCGCATCGGTCGTCACCCCTCAAGGGAATCCCCTCAATGAAACGAATGCCAACCGAATCGGTACTTAATTTACTTTTATTATATCATCGAAAATCTTGAAAATCAGAGTGAGAGGCAGGAGGTCTGCGATGAGATTAAATTAATTTGACTCACATTTGAGTGAACACGAAGACAAAATGCGTCATAAACATGAAAATCAGTCGAGATGTGTGAGAGATACAGATACAGAAACCAGCTCAGCGTGCCGGTAACTAAATTAAGTTAAACAACAAAAAACAGAAAAGAGTTTTTTTTTTTTTATCAAGCCAAAATGTGATGGCGATGTTATAATGAAACAGCTTCAACCAGATTAACATGAGATCCGTTTTACTTATACTCACCGTTACCGTTAATGTTACCACTTTTGAATTTGTTACTCACTGGTGTAACAATTGGTGTTGAAATTGAGAGTGTTGAGTGTTGCACTTTAGAAACGACTTCTGTTGTTACTTAAGTGCGATACTAATTTTTAAATTAAAAAAAAAAAGTTGTGCATTGGTGTGACGCTGGGTAATTGAAAGCCAAGAAGGGAAACTATTTGTTGTTGGCATTCCGAGTAACTATAGATAGTTTAAAAATGGGTAAAGATCGCTACAAGCTTCGTTATGACATACATTGTATTGATGATACTTCAAAATTTCAAACACTAAAATGTTGGTCGTACATTTATCGAGATGTAAATTTGTTTGCATTATTTTTAACTCAGTTTTGAACTTTTTTAACAAAATTTTCTTGTAAAGGTTAAGTCCTTAAAAAATATTTTTAATCAAAATAAAAAATTTCGTGCATGTGGTACACAAATTACTCTTGACAAGATGTACATAATATGTATCTAAAAAAAGTAGACCGTTATTTTTTATAATGAGTGCGCACTAAGCAGATTCAGACTGCCATAAAGCACAGTGTGAACGCCAAGGAAATAGGGAATGATATAATTATAATATGAGTTCGTTGATGCACATCAGTTTTTAAGATCTTCATATTGAAAATGGAGGGAAAGACGTCTAGACAAGGCCTTTTACTAATCAGCTGTAAGTTTTCTTACATTTGTATATTTTGTATCTTTTACGAGTATTAACTTTCTTTAAAATTCACTGGCATTGCACGGTTTAGTTGAGCTACTAGGATCTGAAATAATTACGATGATAACGAAGACGAAATTCGAAATTCTGTTTGTCTGTCTGTCATTTCGACTACAGCCTAAGCGGCTCGGCCGATTTTTGTGAAAATTGATAGATATTGTTTTTAAATTCCCCCCACAAGTTTTTTTCTTTTTTTTAAGACCAAAAATAACGGTACCTGCCAAACGAATTTTTTTCGAAATTTTGTAAATTTTTTTTCTCAAAAACTGTCCCACAGACTTTTTAAAAAATATTCAAAGATTCCATTTAGTTAAGGCTAAAAAAATTTTTCCAAAAAAGGGTTATTTATGATAACCCATTTGAAAACATTTTTTTGGTTTTTGATTTTCTCAAAAAGGATTCAACTGATTTTGATAATTTTTTTTATGCTAAAGCTCCCCACCAGTTTGAATACTATTCTGTGTTCAAATTAAAAAAAAAAAATTTTGAATTTAAAAGAAAAATAAAATTTTAATTTTAACTCAAAACTCAATATTTCAAAAACCGCATCCTTTATTTTTGTAAAACTTAATAAATAAAAGTTTCTTGATATAATCTACAAGATGTGAGAAAAGAAATTTACTTTACCCAAAAATAACGGTACCTACCCTCCATACAAATGTTAAAAAGTGGTTTTCAAAAATCGTATTTTTCTCGAAAACGGTTCCGAGAATTTAGCTAAGATATTTTTTCTTTTGATTAATTTGTAGGGTCTATAGTTTAATAAAAAAAATTGAAATCAAAATATTACTGACTATACCTATAATAGATCGATTTTTTCGAATTTTGAATTTCTCATTATCAGCATAACGGATTTTAATAAAATTTTTGATAGGGAAGCTTTTGAAAAGTTTAAAAAATATTTCAAAGCTTTAAAAAAATATTTTTTGAATTTTTGAAAAAAAAAAACAATAGTAAAAACTTTTAATTGGCGTACCAAAATTTTGTCTTAAAAATGTTTTTAGAATTTTGTGTATAAAAGCTTATTTCTTAAGAAACCAGTACAACAAATTATAATTTTTGTTCTTGCATAAACTAATAATGTGCTTGAAATATATGACATCCTGTGTTTAGCTTCAACTACTAAAGGAGTTATTTAGTCATTTAAAAAATGAATTTTATGCTTATGAACAGGTTTTCTTTAGTAAAACTCATTTTTGAAATTCCTAGTCTTTTACATAAGAGCAAGTTCGTGCGTCTTGCATTTTGTTTTCTTGAACAAAACATACATATCTTTTTAATCAACATATTTTTCAATTGATCGCCGCGCCACCGTTTGCGAAATAGATTTTTCATAACGATTCAGTGGTTTAGGCTGTAAATCGAGGAACAGATATGGGCAAATCTCAGAAACTTTTGACTTTCGTGTAACTTTGAAATTAAGTTACTTCATAGTCATATGTTTTTACTCTACGTATCTCTGATATTTTTTTCGAAAATATAGTATTACAGATTACAGTATAAAAAAAGTTATTTTCCACATTAAGAATTTTTTTTACCTATAGAACGAGCTAAAGGCAAAAAATATAAGAAAAATACAAAATTTTATATGTTACTATTAAAATATTTAAAAAGTTTAATGTTCTTACGATTGGAGCATCTGATTATAGTTTGTTAAACTCAAATGGGGTTCATAAGAGACTTTAATAATCAAAATTTTTTATGAAAAAATTATGTGCTTTGCTTAGATTTATGACAGTGTTTGTCAGAAGTTTCGGTACTACAATTCCTAAAAAATCATTAAAATCTGGTACGTCTCTTATCATGTATACAGCATGCTTTACACCGATTTCTAAATTACATATTCATTTTCTATAGACAAAAATGAATAAATAAAGCTTTGGTAGAGGGGTGTGCTAAAATCGCAACCTGGTTAAAATTAGCTTATACTGAATTAAAAGAGTGCGAAAGTGTTTTATTTTCAAGACATTTTCAGTTAGCACTCTAATAAAAAGCAATATTTCGCGTTCTTAACTATTGGTACTTCTTCTAAATCATGCCAAGAAGTGTACGTTTCGTCACTGACGCTACATATTTTATGGATCTTTAAAATTCAGTAGTTAATTACAAAGAAAAATCATTGATATTTTTTATACATACATTACTTTTTAAGCAGAGAAAAATTTTATTGATAAAAATTTTGAGTAAAATTACGTTTTATTTTTAATTAAAAGCTTCAATATAAAATGTACATATTTAGAAAAGTGAGCAAACTTTTACTTAAATATAAATCATAAGTTAAATTTTTATCATTTGTTATAAAAAATTTAAAATTTCTATATTAATTTGAAATTTCGCGCTCACATATTTTCACTTATTTTTTCCCTATTCATCAAGTTTATATCTTTTGTAAAATCTTAAATGTATTAATCGCAAGTAAAAGCTATGATTTTTTAGGTTTTTAATTAATATTTAAAAGTATTAAACATATAAAATTTAATTTTTAAAATGCAATGAAAAATTACTCGTAAAAATTACGAGTGACTTTAGCGAACGAAAATTTTCTACCAACATTCCGAGTCGTTGAGGGCGACTTTAAGAGCAAATTTGCGTAAATGGGCTAAACAGCTTCGTCGAGAAGCAGAATATGTGTTATTGATCAGGCGAAAACCCTTAAGTGCTTCAAGAAACATTACTTTAACCACAAAAAATATATACATGGTGTGGTTTTCATGCCGGTGGTGTCATTGCTCTATTTTTTTATTGATGAAAATGACCGTCACGTTAAAGTGGATGAAGATCGCTTTAAGAGACAAGTTGCAATTCCAACGTTATTTCGTTGGTCATCTGCATGAACTATAGACATTAATAATATTATGTGGTTTTAACTAACCACAAGCAGGTTTTACAATCAACTTTTTAAAAACTTAATACGATGAGCGTGTTTTATCGAAAAATGCTTCTGTACGTTGGCCGCCTAGATTTAGTTACGAGTATTTAACACCACTATACCTTTTTTATGGTGCTACCACAGATACTATAGTTCCATAGATATCGCACGCAGAGGAAAAAAAAATGACCATTTTTCAATCGACTGGGACGTACCGCTACGTCCCAGTTTGATCGAACTAGCATGAATCATACTCAGACATTATATTGCATTGTATTATCAAGTATCTAACTTGTTGTATTTTCTTTTTTTTACTTCTTGTGCCTTATTGTTTTTTTTTTGTCTTTTGTGTATTTTATGTTGATCTTTCTTAAAGATGTGTCTGAATTTTGTTTGTATTTCCTGGGTGTAATTTTTGTATGTGCCAAGGCCAACCTGTGAATATAAGCAAGGTTGTTCTTTAAAAGCAAGGTTGTTCTTTAAAAAAACATTAGCGCATGAAACTGGGGTAACATATAAAATCTTTAGAACAAATTATTGAAGAAACTAATTATGGCATAAGACATAAGACATAAGAGTGGTCACAAAATACATTTCATGTACATAGTTCTTAGCAAAATTTAATGTTTTCAAAATAGGTACGTTGTCCTTAAAAATTAAATTTTCAGTAGAGTCTTCGATTTGAGCCGTGTATTAAAAAATAAATACAGGTCAGGTGTAGATACACATGTAAGTAAAAATACACATCAAACAAATAATTAAAGGAACGAATCTCATTGGTTCTTACCTTTGTTTTATCATCATCAAAAAAAAACGAAAATGATTTTTTTTTTTCAAATTTCTTCACAGTTTATCATTAGTTACATACTCATTAAATAAAATGTGAATTTAAAAAAAAAATCGGAAGAAAAAATATTTTTTTTTTCAAAATTAAAAAAGCAAAATAAAGTAGATTTTAATTATTTAGCTTAGTTATAAAAAAAAACGGAAAAAACTCACATCCTAAAGTTTTATTCGATTAATTTATTATTATTATGTTAACTAAAGTTTTTTGTAGTAGATATGCGACAAAATGTTTCGACAAAAATGTTTTTAGTTCAACTAGGCAATGTCGCTTGAAACACTGGTTTTTGTATAGTTGTTTTAAATCTTTTATTTTTTGTGCCCTTAAATGATGTAATTGTATCAAGCGCCAAAGTCTTGGCCGAAAAATTGTAGGTATTAAGCGACAAAAACTTCTTTTCTGAAACAATTTTCAGTTTTTCAATGATGATAAGTTTCTTGTTCTGAAAAAAACCTTTCAAAATCTGTATAATATTGCATTCAAATAAAAATAAAGTAATGAAAATGTAGCTTATAAGTTATCAAATTCTTACGGGAAGGTATCGATATATGTATTTTATACTTTACTTTAAATATAGGGATATATACTTTATACATGAATGTTGCATGTTTATATAAATTAGGAATACAGACCCACTCATTGTGGATTTTGGCCCATCGAGTGTGGTTATAAGTTCACAACTGATGTGGACTTTTGGGCTATGGGCTTTTACCCTGCCCAGTTTTAAGTGAGGTTCCCGTGCTTCTAACTCTTGGGGTGCTTGATTAAAGTGAGGTCCCCGTGCCTCTCACTCTTGGGGTGCTTGATTTAAGTGAGGTCTCCGTGCCTCTCACTCTTGGGGTGCTTGATTTAAGTGAGGTCCCCGTGCCTCTCACTCGGATTGTTTTTTACTTTTTTTCCTGATGATATTTGAATTTTTTGATTTTTTGATGTTATACTTTTTTGTATCTTCCACGAACAATGCTTCCGCAATAAAATGAGGAGGGAAAAGTATAGAAAGTCTTTGCGATGCCCATAGCAAGGATTTTTTTCATCAAACCAGCCTGAAGGCATTGTCTCTCTTATATGTCTTTCTTGTGGGCGTTCTTTAAAAACTCTATTAAAAACTTTAAAGTGAAGTTTACAAACATTAAAAAATTCCTCAGTTGGTGCCTTCAGACTTCCAAAGTCACTGTTTTGAGAGTAATTTTTAGCAAAGATGAAAAATTCCGAAGGACATGTTATTTTTCCATCAGCTTTTAAAAATAATTTCGAACAACTTGTACATTTGTTCCTTAAAAGCATTTTAAAAGCAAGATATCCAGTAAAATATCGCATTGCAGATGTTTCTAATGTTACTTCAGTTCTGATTTCCATATCACTTATAACTTTTTCATACAGAGTCTCATCGCATACTATTTCTTTACGAGGCCTAGGCCTGGTTGATTTTGGGATGCGTCTAGCCTCAAAAATTCTACATCATCATCATCACAATTACTGTAAGGAGAAAAAGTAATAAGATTTGATGAAAGAATTTTTGACATCAAAACATTGAATTCGTAAACAGATGGATTTTTGTTATTCCCACCTTTGATGCGAATAATAGAAAATAAATTTTCTAATACGTCTTGATGAATTCTCTTTGTGAGTAAATATAATCCACGTTCTCATATAGGCCATTACTTATATCTTGACTAAGTAATAAAACCCCGTTTATCGTCTGTTCCATTCCTTTTAAACAAAAGTTTCTTGGAAGGTTATCTGATTTTTGTATTTCTTTTAAGTAAGATAAAAATTGTTTCAACTCACTATAAGCTGGATTCCCTAGCTGAACTCCGCGCTTTAAAATATTTTTGTCATAATGTGAACCACTATCCATGCAGTCAAATGCATTATTTACTTTAAGTGTGAACTCTTTTGTTGCTATAGCTTCCTTCGAGCTTTCTTTTAAGCAATTAAGTTCAAAAGCAGTTTGAATAGATGCCGCAGTTGTCCTGCTAAATATTTGTGTTGCAAGGCGAACATGCATTTTTGAAAGGCATTTGGTGCTATATGAGAACTTCTAAATTTCAAACATGTCTTAGCCACGTTGTCAATTTCTATTTTATATATTTCTTTGAAAACATTAAAAGAAACCTTACCATCTGGAGTTTGTAAATCTGATTTCAGTAGAACATTACGAATTGATTTTAATAAGTGAGGAAAATCATAAAAACAAAATATTTTTTCATCATTAAAAATTGTAAATGGTTTTTCTTCAGAAACACCTAATATTTGATAAGCTTTTCTATTATAAGGTCCTTGATCGCAGACTACAGCGCAAACCTTAAGACCAATATCTTGACAGATTTTCAAATTATTTCTTATAATTTCGCTTAGGTTAGCGCCATTTACGACGTTTGCTGACACAAAATAGTTTAAAACACTTTTCCAACTATCAAACAAACCATTTACCATGAAAACACATATCGACGGTTAACTATGAATACCTCCTAACATACATTTTTTGTAAAACTCACTTTTTGATGCAGTTTCGTTAATAATTTCCATCTGCTTCGCTGAATTTTTAAAATTTAAACTATTTCACATCATAGATATTCAAAACTGATAATTATGTATAAAATTTTATTATTATGCGTTTTCATTTTGAGACTATAATCAGTTTTTTTGTGTCCCTTTAAAGTTTACAAAATGCGACATAAGAGGTATTCATAGTTAACCGTCGATATTTCATTGGCAAAAATTCTCTTTCTTTTTGCTCCTAGGTCTTCGAAACCATCTATTAAATCATTTATAATATTATATGTGAGGTTTTGACGAATCCTAATCTCATCAAATATCAACACAACACAACGTTCTCGCTGGTTTAATAGTAAAGCGAACTTTGATTTTAGATACAAATGGGCATTGTTTACATATAGGCGCTTTGCGATCTATAAAATATATTTTGGGAAATTTTTTTTTCGTTGTTGTTATATTTTGCAGATTTCGACAACCCCATCAACATATCGCAAAATGTTTTTGAATGGTCGGAAATATGTAGCCCTTGGATTTGAGACGATAAAGATAATCTCCCTTTTTTTGAATATTTTAAAGCAGTATGCGCTCTCTTTTTTTTATAATGCTTTATTTTTAAGTTTTTTATTTGAATTTTTAAACTTAATAATTTTTTTTTTTAAATTGCATTTTTTTTCTCCTCTTTTGCACATCTCTGTAATAATTGATCGCACCTTACACATGAAATGCTGCAACTGCTCGAAGTTCTTCTTCGTTTAGTTGGAGGAGACTTATTAAGATCTTCTAAATTTAAGTCTGAACCCAATTCAGAATTTAAATTTAAAGAAGGAACAGCATCCTTCTTCTTAAGATATTTTCTTCCCACAAACTCGGGACAAAAATGGTCTCCACAAACAAAGTAGGTATTTGCCCTCATTTCTGAATCCACATGCCTACCTCCACAAATTATTCAAAATTTCATTTTTTTCCCTAGAAGGGCACTTAAAAATTTTCAAATTAGGGTAGTCTTTTTTCGTTTTCATACAAACGGAACAAGAAACCCCAGATAATCTCTTATCACCCATTGCTATTAAAAAAATCGTTGACAAATAAAATCGCTGAAAAAAGGACCACTGACTGTAAAATTAACAAAGAAAAATGTATTGCTCAATCATATATCTACATAAATGAACATCCAAATCGTTCGAAAGTCGACGACGCACGAATGAAGTAAATTAAATAACTTCAAAATAAAAAGAAGCCACACACAAACACCGATCGCACAACCCAAAAAAATATAGATAATGTATATGTACCTATGCGAGGTTTGACTTCAACAAATCGCTTTAATAGGGGATAAAAAATATGATCATTTTTATTTGCACTGGATGCGATATCTATGTAACTCTATTATCTGTGGTGCTACGTTAAATCATAGGTCTACATGCCAATAAGCTGGCGTTGTATTTAAAAGGAGCTCAGATCATAGGCAGTATTGAATAAAAGATGGCGGACATTTCCGTTGAAATCTGCGGCCAAGCCATAGAAAATTGGGTTCAAAGAACGAATGACCTCGCAAACATGCCCGTGGTAGACATATGGACGACGTCGAATTTCATACATAAATGGTTTGATTTTACTTTAAATCAATAACAAAGATATCTCAAATGGTTTGTATTTTATTTTAAAAACACAGATAGTTAAAGGAAATTTCTTCCCAAAACCGTCACTGATCTGGCGGATGTCTTACTAAGTGAATCCTGTCTATAGTGTCTATATGAAGTGTGCCTGCAAAATGCAAGCAACCTAAAACAAGTCAGCTCTGAATGCTATACTAGTAGATATACGAGCCATATTGAACAATCGGTCCAACTTGCAAGATGAGAAGCACAATTTTCATTTACCCGGTCAAAAATACGTGAAGGTTGCAATATCTTAATTTAAATATAATATGGTTGTTGATGCCGATGGCCCCTCCAAGCTATTCAAATAAGCGGGAGATGACTAGGCAAGTGAATAGTAAAATTCGGTCAGCTGAAATTTGCCTTTGTCAGTTTATCCGAACCAAGACCTAGAGATCTCCAAAGCCCATAACTAAACGTCGTACATTTATGTATATCAAAGGCTTAGCAGATTCCATTTTAAAAGCTCATTTTGAAAACCACGCATATTTATGCAAATCCCACTATTCAATTATTTCGCACATCGAAATCTTGCAGGTAAAAACCTAAAATTTTATGGTGTAGGAACATATTTGGAAAATTCGAGTAATCGAGTATAAGAGTGTGATTTGAATTATTTAAAAATCGCAAAAACCAAATTTCTGTTTAAGAAAAAATATTTTGAAGTATTAAATTATGTCTTATGGCATTTATTAAATTATAAAAGCGAAAATTTTGTTTGCGATCAACTGAACCGTTCCATAAGAAATATTATTGTCTTTCTGAATGCCTAAAATTTTCTTGCCAATAAAATAATGGTATTGAAATCTATAAATCCATATTTGTTGTTTCAGGCCAAGAATGTCATATTTCGATGAATTTTTTTAAATTAGAAGAAGAAAAAGGAAAAAACAAAAAATATTAAAAATCAAAGTTAATTTGCGCGAAATGCATTTCAACTAAACGTGTCGCGTCGGAAAGAAAATTTTTAGTTTCCCACAAATTAAAAAGAAATTATAACGTTAATAGAAACGAGGTATACAGATCAATCTCTCATAAAGTTCTGAAGCGCGTTTATGTGAAAAATGACGTTGTGTGTGGTTATTTACTTAGAGCTTCTGGGTCAGTTTTATACGGATGTAGAGCCGAGTCCCGAAGTAATATTCGGGAATTAGAGGTCTGTGAAAGGGCGAGTTCTTGTGTGCGGCAATCGATCATCGATGTGGCGATGTTCTCAGCTGATCTGCCTTTGTCTAAAATTTGACGATCAAAAGTTGGAGATATGTCTGCCGTAAAATGGGCAAGACATTCATTTTTATAACAAAATTCCATCATGGCCAGTCTTGAGATCCAATTTTTCTCTAGGCAAAATTTTCCATAAAGTGAATGGGGGCAAGTTTAATTGTTGAGCACGATGACGAATTGACATATTTCTATCACTACCAAAACTACGCTGCACTCTGCACATGAACAATTGCATGTTATGCGCGCTCAGTACGACGCACAGTGGTCTAAGAGCGGAAAAAAGTCTGGAAAAGGTCATATCTAGCCTTTTAAGCTTAATGTTAAGTACTCTTAGATAACTCGAGCGTATATGTTCTGATTTCCAAGCCCTCAAAGTTGAAAAATCATGATATTCAAGTTGCGAACCATATTTTCAACAAACTTTTAGATGTCTTTTTCCTAAGTTCCTTAAAATAAACATCGCGACGTGCGTCGTCGTGCGGGGTACATATTATCGTTTAGAGTAAAGCGTTTACAGTATTGCGAAATCGATTCATAGTTTCTCCAATAAATCGCTCTGATAGACGAATATGAGCATCATAAAAGGCCCTAAAGGGTTTTTCAAATTGAACCATATTTTTCAAAAATGAATTTGAATGATTTGCCAACTTTGTTCCGTTGTGAGTATATTCATAATAAAATGAATAACCAAACTAACTGAAAACAATCTAGAACTTTAATTTCAAATCCGTTGTTACAGAAAGCAATGGTGTCAATTTAAAGTTCTCCGTATCCAAAAAAACACATACGTTATATACTCGTATTCGAAAAAGCTGAGGACTTTGAAGCCTATAATACAGATAATTATTTACCTATAATAACCAAAAAACAAAATACACTGGGTTGTTGGAAGCTCAAGGTTCTTGAGAATAAATAACTGCCAACCAAGGAGCTGTTGCTGATCATCATGGCGAAGTTTCGTGCCTACCTCTGATGAAAAAGGTAACAGTGAAAGATACACACCACTTCAAGTGGCACGCAGAAGTGGAAAATGAACTGCAGAGAGCCATTTGGTAGGATCAAGGTCATGACTGCTGTGATCTTTAAGAACCAAAAGGCAAATGGCGCTTACTCCATTCCCAGACTTATCTGTTGACCCAATGAGGACGTTTTGAGCATACAATTTTAGTTCATCTTAAAAGGATTTCTTAATAATGTGAACTATAACCAACGTTGAAATTGACAAGGCCCTCACAGTCAAATGATGAGTCATGGCCGTAGCTAGGGAGGGGCATTAGGGGCAATGCCCTACCTTAAAACCTCCAATGCCCTACCAGAAAAAATCAACTAGCGTATCGTAATGCCACTGATTCAAAAACTGGTTTTCCAAAACAAGAAGAATCCATTTCCCATACTCAAGCATAGGCGATGTGGCAGGAAAAATTAAATAGAGTCTCTACAACTAGCAGTGTTGAAACGTTGATACATCAAAAAGCTTTAAAGAGACATAGGTATTACGTTAGGTCTATTATTGAGGTTATACAATTATAATTCAAGCAATTATTAGAGCAGTGCGACGAAGTTCCATTGTTAAAGATATTAATAATTCCAATTCGGACCTTAACTGGTTTACTATAATGCAAGAAAAATAACCGCGAAAATATTGCAATAGCAATACGCTACGTTAAAAATGTAATTGTCAATGAGTCGTTGCTGACAGTTACTACTTCTGAAAATCTTGATGCATTCAATTTAACGTTAAATAACATTGACCAATCTTGTATATGCTAAGCCAATGCTTTGATGGCGCAAGTGTAATGAGTGGACAAATTTTGGGAGTTGCGACCAGAATAGAAAATAAATTGGGCCGAAAAATCCCTTACGTCCACTGATTTAACCATCGCTTTCATTTGGTAATTTATTAGGGTTATCTCGGAAATGACTTTCATTCGTTTATTTTTTGATCAATGCATCATGTTGCATGAATTTTTTCAGCATGGAAAAATAGCTGCCTTGTATGGTGGAAAAAGAATTTCCCGGCTCCTAGAACAGAGTTGGTCAGGACACTTGGCCGTAACAATTCATTCATTAATTTTGACGACTTTGGATGAAATTAGAAATGACAGATTTAAGAGTGATGACGTCGCCAAGAGTGTGGACATTAAAAGAGTGATACTCAATTTGGAATTCCAAATGGCCTTGATGGTGGCCAAAAAAATATTATCCAGCCTGCAGGGGCAGCCATACAATTCAGAAGCGTAGGATTGAAAGGCGCCATAATAATCATAAAACACCCAAAATAAAATAAGGAAAACTTAGATCAGAAATGTATCATTAAATTAATTTTGGAAGAAGCAAAGTCTATGACTAGCGGAAATTCCGAATATACGAATCATACCCAAAAGAGACAAATCAAAACATCAAATCGGATGGATGACTACTTGTTATAATATGGCCCTTCCTGTTCCTCTGCGAGTCAAAATATAGAACATCAGAACGCTCAGCCATTTAAGTATGAGTATTTTGAAACGTTGGACATGCTAATTGCTAAATTACAAAGGAGATTTTCGGACAGGGACGATCTACTAAATTCAGTATAGCGAGTACCGTTGAAAAACTTAAGTAAGTGTGAAAAAACAAAACTATTTGTAAAATGTACACATGTACAGTTTCATCAAGCCACTTTGAATTCTAAAAGACCAATAAACGATCCAAAACAGATACATTTATCAGGTCAACAAACTTTAAAACTTTTAGCGAAAACCCATTCAATTTGCAATTTGGTGCAACTGGCCATAAGTTACTCGTACTGCACGAAAATCAAGTCTTTTTGATTGCTCCTCTTTATATGACAATAAATAAATACATACTTTTAAATTTGTCGTGACAAAATTCCTAAGACCCATTTGCTGAGGAGAAACATAAATATTTATTTTCAACTTAAACGCTTATGTCTCGAAAAAGTTTTAATGAAGATTGAACTTATAAAACTTTAATTTTCGATTAAACAAACGGGTCTAAGTCTTTTTTGTTGGAAAAATGCAATGCGTTAAAACTGATTTTTTAAGTCTTACAATTTTATCAAGGAAAGAGGCTACTGTGGTAAAAGTTTTTTAAGTCACCTCAAGAATAAAAAGGAAAACGCAATTGATGTTTTGTACCAGCGCAGCGCAGCGAGAGGCGTTTAAAGATACATATTAACTTTTTGCATATCTGCGGCGGCCATAGAATGTAGCACTGCTGTGTGTAAATCTACGTTTTCAACTTGCAATCAATAGGCCTCAGAGGCTATTAACTTTAATGAGTCACGAAAGAAAGAACCAAGTCAGTTGATCTCGATGATGTCCTTCGTATTTTTAATATATGGCGAATCAAAGAATTTAGTTATTCTCATTAAAGAACCTTGTATTGTTAGGTATCTATGTGTAGGTATACTAAATATAATATGTTAAGAAAAATAATAATATAAACTATAATAATAAATGAATGCTTAACACTTATCTATCACCCCTTCCCGACAATTGAGTATCACCCTCACCAGATCAGATCATATTTCATATCAAGTAAAATTTGTACTTCCGCCCTACATGTTATCACCGATGCCCTACCTTAAATTCAACTCTAGCTACGGCCCTGTGATGAGTCCATGTGAAATCGGGACGAAACGCCAATTTTTGTTGACTAAAGGCCAAAAAAAAGCATTTGGGAGCCTAAGACCAACAAGATTTAAATTCTTAATCATTAAAAATTTAAAATTATTTCCGGGGCCAATTGATAATTCCAATATCCCGATATCCCGAAAAAAATCCCATTTTTGTGGGCTAAATACAATTAAAAGCTATTTCGAATCAGTAATTCAGCAAGCCCAATGGTTCTACATAATTCTTCTGATTTATTTATAGAAATTGTATTCTCATGTGTTTCCGAAGATCATTGAAATGCAATTACATATTTCTTAAATGTTACACAGTAAATTATATAATCGTTTAACTAGTCTTAAACAACATCACTCACATAATTTATCCACTTTTTGCAGCTAACTGTTATATCGTACCACTTAAAACAAACTCATTAATCAAATGAAAATTAAACTCAAGTTATTGTCTTTTAAAAATATTTTAATTACTTAAATAATTAACACTTTAAGGTTAATCACTCCCACTGATCACAGTTAAAAGTCTTTTGTTGATTTTTATGACTTTTCATAATTTATTTTTAATCCAAAGTTCTGAAGATTCAACAGAAATTCAAGTCTTTTGTCTCAACTAATTACAAAAAATCCATTAAATGTCAAGGCTAATAATAAAATTTACAAACAATGGATATCTATACCTTGTTAAGTAAGTAATACAAGAAAACCAGATTTTTGCTAAACATAAGTTTTTTTTCGCTTAAATTGCAATTAAATGAGCTGAAACGAATGGATACGACATTCTTAAGAAAACGCACTTAACTAAATTCCAAGAATTATATCAAAGTGAAATTTCAAGGTTATCGTTTGTCTTGTTGCCTTGTGGTTGAGTACTTTTGTAAATTTTATTCAAATTTTATTAAAATAGAAATCACATTTGTCAATTTGAATATAGAACAATTTATTGCTTGAAGTTAAAGGTTATGGCAATCAGTTAGTAATGGACTCCCGGATGCCGGAAATCTCCGCTGAAATTCACACTGCGCTAATACCACCAAAAAAATACGAAATAATTATTCTTCATTCTAATGAAGTTAAGCGAGTTATGACACATATCCCAAAGTGGAATTGACATTTGCAAAAATGTTAACATCTTTCGATGATTCGGATGAGGCGTGAAGATTGAGGTTGAGGATTTTTTAATTAAAAAAATCATAAGTCATAAGTCTGTAGATGATTTGTGATTTAAAAAAAAATCTAATTCATAAGTTAGTTAGTGACTTATGATTTAAAAAAAAAAAAAATTCATAAGTTGGTAAATTAAGCTTGTTTTGACTACATAATTATTTAATTATTAACGAAAGTAGATTTCAAGCTTTTGTGTGTCATAAAATTATCATGCTAGCTTATAAATTTCCAATTGATAATTATTTAATCAGAATTTATCCATTGGCTTATGAATAATTTTTTTTTTAATACATAAATCACTTACTATCTCATGACTTAAATTTTTTTAATTCATAAGTCACTAAGAAGCTTATGATTTTTTAATTCACAAGTCACCAACTGACTTATGAATTAAATTTTTTTGATTCATAAGTCAGTAACTAGCTGCTGAATTACATTTTTCTTAATTCATAAGTCACCCACTAGCTTGTGAATTAAAGCCAAACTTAAGCTAAAAAGTGACTTAAGCTTTTGCAACCCTGATCAGTTCAACAGCTCTATGTAGAAAATTCAATTTTGTCAGTCTTGTCAATGCACACGATTTTTTGATTAGAATAAAGTTCGAAATTGAGTTGATCTAATGATCCTTGTCTAAGAACTTCATTTCAAAGTTATTGTCTTTTGAACTAATAACTCCTGCCCAAGGCCAGCTTGATCTTGAACCGGTGTAGTCCGAGTTCTTATTTTGCAAAATTGTCCATTCACTGACACTAGTCAAAGAAGAACAGATTTCGATGTATTGGGATCCAAGTCCTAATTTTCTGGTAGACTTTCATTCAATTTTAATTAAACGTTGTTAATTTAAATAATTTAAATAATTAGAGTGACTTAAGCGCCCCTGCTACAAAATTCCTGGGGTTTTTGGACTCTGTTAAAAGCAAGATTTAATTGATTAAATAGTAAAGACAACAAAAAACAAAAATATATTTAATGAAGTGGCTAACGCCACTCTTGCACTAACAGTCTTAATTTGCATTTCTAAAAAATCTTAGGTTTTTAAATGAAACTATCAAATTATTTTTTTTATTTTACGAAATAAATACATAAACGGAGCCATGACATCTATATTATTATCAATAAAACTTCGAATAATTTATTATCAAAGCTAATGGTTTCATATCTAATTTGCCGAAATCTACATAATTCCCAGACCTAAACACAGCTACTTATTTCACCCACATGCTAATTTTTGGTCATACTGGTTCCGAAAAAAAAATCAAGGTATTAATCTAGATTGAGAAAGTTTTTTTTTGTCATTTTTAATAATAAAAATAAATATTATTGGTTTAAATAGCGGTTAGAGAAATGTACCGTACTGGCATTAAAAGATACAACACCTATTGGCGCCATTAAGCGGTGTTTTGACAAACAAAAATTAAAACAATTGGTGCTTATTAAATAAAAGTTTCGAATTAGGGATTTCTTGATTGAGGAAATTACTTATTCTGTTGACGACATTATGTTTTTGAGACCGAAACAACTCAATGAAATATATAAATCAGCACTAAGTATCTACACGGGTTTTGTTTTTTGTTTTTAATTTAAGCTGATCATCAAGGATGAATTCAAGATATTTTTGAGGAATAGTTATGTCCAAGCACAATATTTTATCTTCCACGCTTATTTGATCGTTCATGGCGTAATCTGGGTGTCCAATTTGCACACTCTCTTCAAAGTAAATTAGGCTGTATTTCGGTGTATCACACTACGTTGCACATCAGTAGTCGTCATAAAACGGTCCTAACGTCCGATGAACTTCTCGAAATGAACCATGTTTTTCAAGATTATTTAGAGAGAATATTTGTAATTAACAGTTCTTCCTTAGTTGTACTCAAGACTAATCTGAAGGACATTTCAGGATCTACATGTGGCACTGCATATCACACTAAGTACACCTAGGTGTCTTCTAAGTTTGTAGTGTCTAGTTAGGATACCTGTAATTTTCCCTAGGTTATTCCTACTGAAGCTCATGCAGTTTGTGAAAAGTTCCTGGTTGTAATTGTCAGTAATAGTTTGGCCTGCTTTAGCTTTGGGAGTTCTTTCCAGTCCTCCTCTTCTTGTTTAATTTTGTTTTAGATAATGTTTTCTCCTATTCCGCAATAGGGCTAAGGTCCTGTTAAAGGGGTTGATGTGCCTATTTTTTGCTAATGAGTCAGTCTCTTCGTTTCCATGAACACCCATCAGATCATGTATTAAATGAAGTGTGACTCTGTGCTTGTCATACGCTAACATTGAAGATCCACATCGGAAAATGGATCATGCAAATCTAGAATCGAATTTGATAAGCTGAGCGTATACTGTCACCTGCAAAACAATTTAATACATTAAAAGTTTCAGGCAAAAGATCATTTATGAATAAAAGGAAAAGATAAGGGAATAAAACGGAACCCTGAGGCACACCATTTATTTGTTAATTTTTACTTTGTGAAATAAAGGGTTTGCCAATAAGAGGTGTTATTTTGATATTCAAAGAAAAATGGCATTTTTGGAGATAAATGATCGGATGTTTATTTCATTATAAAGAGGAAGGTATGCCGTTAATAATGGAATACAACATCAGCCAAATGGCTGCCAAGACCACGCTTACAGGACCATATCCTTTTCATGAAATTTTCCATAACCAAATCGCAAAGTGGCTGCCCTATGTCCTCGATAGCCTCACGAATTTCATCTTTGAGGTCTTGAATCGACGCTGGGCTGTTGGCGTAGACCTTATCTTTCACGTGGCCCCAAAGGAAGAAGTCGCAAGGTGTTAAATCACAAGATACGGTAAATTGTATAATAATCAATTTTATTTTGTAAGGAACAAAAATATGAAATACAAATACCAATTTGATAAAATTAATTATAAGTTGACGGTAAGAGAAAACAGTTGATATTTTTGGAATTATAAGTTCAAATAGTATCCCAATATTCAATTTTATCAGTGGTGATTTTTGTGGGTTGTGGGCAGGGATGGCGTTTAGACGCGGTGGTAGGCTCATCCAATGTCAGCGTAGAACGTGATTACTTCCTCGTTGTCCATGATTACGTTATCATTCAGAGTTTCCATCACACTGAGGTCCCTTAGTTCGGAATGTCGTTGTTCTGTGGTCATCCTTCTCATAAGCTGATTCGGGTGGTCGATGATGTTCCGCATTAATTTCTTCGTTGAATCAACTATATATTTTGCCAGTGGGATTAAATTAAATGGTGGTTCCTATATTATTTCTGTCGTTGTCGGTCGAAGAGTATAGATCCTCAGTATTTTCCTTTCGAATAGTTAAAGTTCCTTCATAGCTGTCTTCAAAATGGAAAACCAGACTGGGGAGGAATAGCTGATCACTGGTCGCAGGTGCTACTGGTAGATTAATATCTTTGTCGGTTGGCTAAGACCTGATCTTCTTTTCAGCAATGAGTAAAACGGCTTAAGGTCCAGCTAGTCTTTTTCAAAACGTTTCTTGAGTGCAGGTTAAACCTTAGCAACTCGATGAAGTGCACTCCCAGGTACTTGACGTTTGGCTTTCCCGCTATGGTAGATCGGTCAGGGAGTCTCAGGACCGGATTTCTACAAATTGTTGTGGTGCGAATGCTTCTACCATTTGAAGGTCTCCTGAAGCAGAAAATTTCCGATTTGGAAGTGTTGATTCGGATGCCCCATTTCTGGTAGAATTGGAAGAGTCTGATGATGTATGTTTCTACTTTTCGGACAGCGATCAGTGGTGACATTGATTTGGCATAGGTGAGCGAGTCATCAGCGTAGATACAGAAGGTTTTCGCATCCAAATGGAGAAAGTTGGTCGGAAGTCATCAAGTTGTAGAGAAAGAGCGAAATGATGACTGTTGAAGGCTGTTGTGATATCGTGTTGGAATTTAAGCAGTGGATGCAAGGTTGAGTGTTTTTCTCGAAAGCCGAATTGCATGTCAAGGATGATGGAATTTTCACTGCAGAATTTCTTTAGTCTTCGCAGAATTACTTCTTCCAGTAATATTCTGATGTTGTTGTGAAGTCATATCGGCCTGGGGTTGGAAACTAGGTTTGAAGCACCCTTTTTCGGAATTGGCACAATCTTTGCTGCTTTCCACTTCTGGGGGAAGTATCAGTTCTTGATGCAGTTGTTTAAAATGTGACATCCTTTTCAGGATGTATCTAGTAGGATACACCATCTGTTCCAGAAGACTTTTTTGGCTTAGAATTTCCGATGATTTCTACAACGTCCTCTAGATTGCATTAATGTGGATTATCGGTGGGATCATTTGCTGGATTGATGTTATTGAAATTGATTTTATCCGGATTTGGCTGCAGTGTTTGTTGACCTGTTGCCTTAACTTTCTGTAAGAAAGTTGGGTCAGTAGGTGGGTTCGGTGTGAATTCTCTTTCGAAGTAGTCGGCGAACGCTTCCACCTTGAATTGGGCAGAGGTAGCTTCAGTATCATTGCTGATGATGGTTTCCGGTATTTGTGGCTGTTTTCCAATGATCATATTGATGTTTTTGAAAGCATCAGGTCCTGGTTTGATTGCCTGCAATCTTTTCTGGTATTGGATATTATTGTGGTGTTGAATGGAGTTCCGGAACATGATGTTGACTTGCTGTAGCTCATTCCAAACTATCTGGTAGTTTCTGTTGGTTGTATTGAGTTCACTTTGATCTTTGATGGATCCTCTGGAGACGTTTTATCAGACGTATTTCAAGTTATTCGCGTGGAAGGAACTCGTATATAATATAAATACGGTAAGAGATAAGGAATGCTTTTTATGCAGAAACACTAATTTTAAGACGCTTATATTTTGGTAATTTTCTTTGTCAGAACCTGACAGCTTTCAACCAATAGAATGACATCAATAGTTTAGAAAACCCACGCGATCTCCGCGAATATTGAGACATTTGCATTTGTTGTGTTATGGCATGCTTTGGATTCTCCCTTACATCTATTGTTTGCGTATGATAAAAACTCCGATACGCTATAAGTTGACATTTCTTTAAGTTTTTTATATCCATGTTAAGTTTTACTTTACTGCATGTTCATGAATTTAATTAAAGATACCTCTTATAGTATAGATATCAAAAACTGGCAACAAGAATTTGAAGTAAACTCATACCAACGTTCAATGAAGTTTTGTAATATTTTTTTGAAATGGTATTTACGTACACCTTTTTTTTAAAGCCCTTTTTTAATTTATTATTATTCTTCGTTACCTCCTGGCACCATTCCAATAAATATGTAATTGAATCCCAAGGACAAACCTATCCAAACCGGAAATAAGTTGAATTGATTACCCAATACCATGACCAATGACACAATCAATTAAACCCTGCAAAACAAATGGATGCAGGGCGCATTACATTGCATCCTCAATTGCATATCCTAAACCACATTCCATTTTTAAAGAAAAAAAAAACCTCCCAATCGTAACCAACCTCATGAACTTAACAAGGTCACAGACTTGATGGACTTGATTTATTGAAAAGTACTTTTAAGATCGAATACCAGTTATAGATTCATTTATTTACCATCTCCGCAAGGAGCTCCTCGGCGATATAATTAAATCAACAAAAAAAATATAAATCTTGGTTGTCATGCAACAGGATCCCTTCCTGTCCAAGTCCAGAAGTCATTGAGGTTCCCTTGTGAAGCAATAAATTGTTTCGAGCCATTTTTCTTCAATGGCAAGTTTATGTAAGCGCCTTTCAGAAGGAACTCCGAAAAAGTAAAAGCAAGCACACAAGGATGTCCATACAAGCAACGACGACGTTGCGGTGCGGTGGGGCATATTCGTGACCACAAAATCCATTCACCGGTAGACCTCGAAAGTGATTGCATCGTGCATTCCAATAGGCAACACCTCGGGATTTTGTCGAAAAAAAAAAAAACAAACGAAAACAAAGCCATCTGCTGGAATGCAGCAATTTGTTGGGCAGCTGATAAGGTCAGCCAAGGTCAATGCGTGTCGCACTGCAATACGATGCGTATTTATGCCGACAAGATCATCTTCATCACTGAAACTGACAAACAATTAAATTGACGCACGTTCTCCTGATGTTGACTTTCAACGGGCTTTACACAAGCCTTTCGAATCGCATATTGGCCAACTGCTGGGTGATCATACATTTTGTTCAGCGTTCACCTTCCTCTAAAGTTGCAGTTGCACAAACGCGTTTTTTTTGTGTCTTCTTTAATTTGGCTGAGATTGAAAAATTTGTCGTATCTTTCAGATGCGCTTGCGGTTGATTAAGTATCTGAGCATCTGCATTGCCATTGTTGTCACACCATTAAGCCTTAGAGCAATCTGACTCTTCTTAGGACAGGCATTCACTTCCTAATTGAGCACAGCTTGACCAGGCAAATTATTATCTCCATGGAACCCGAGGATGTGCTTTCGATAAAATAAAAGTGATGATGGCAGGAGATTTGCAATTTCAATTACATGCATGCCATTCATAGGAATTGCAGCAGTTCTTGGTCATTTTATAAGAGTTATGCCTTCAAGGCTTCTCTGGGTGATCCAATCCAAACTCGAGAGGTTGGTGAACTATAATTAATGGTAGTTGGTAACATGGACGACTTCCTTCCTGGTCTCCTTGAGATGCAAAATACCAAACCAGATTTTTACGAGTTGCTTTGATTGCCAATAAACTATTATGTGCTACCACAATCACCATTGTGAAAGATCAAGTTTTTTTCTTGTCCGTCTGACAGGAGGTGTATTATATTTACCACGGAAATTTTGAGTTTCAAGGTCAATACGGGGCGCCCTTTGTCTGCCGGAAATAAATGTGACAAACGTAAATAAACTTCTTAGCCTTGACAAAAAACTATTAAATTTTCTTAAAATTAAGCAAAAAAAAGTAAAGGCCTTGTAGCCATTTTAACCAGATTCTCTTTAATCCCGATCTTAAATGCTAGATTACAGATTTTATGAATTCAGTGACTTTAAAGGATAATGAACGAAAAAATGAAAACTAAATAGAGATGGCTTAAGATTTCTTACTGGATCTGCCAGTACATTGTACCAACTAGCTTAAGGGTCATGATTTTATAACATCCTTTATAAATGTACACAATTATAAGGCGGACAAGAGGCATACGCCCAAAGCTATACCAATTATTGAATTTGGTATAATGCGTCTTAGACATGTAAACATCTATTAAATAAAATCCAGAAAAGACCCTTAAACTCTTGGGCGACAGATCCATTTCAAAATTGAACATACTTGTAATGCCGCTGGCTCTTATCATTGCATCATTATGTATTTAAACTATGCTCTAATAAAATAGTCAGTTACAATCCACCTCTAAGCAGCAAGTGGTACTGATATTATGTACCTTCTTCGCCAGGCATGCTCATCAGTACATCCTATGGTAGCTTCTTCGTTCGAGTGACATGAACACACATACTCGTATGTACTAGTGGCGTGCATAATCCCAAATTAGAAGTCGAAGACAAAATAATCGCCTGTCAACTTTATTTTTCTGAACTTGAAGGCAGAGGATGTAAGTTTGCTTTGCTTTCTATATTTACTTAGAAAAGGGAATGGAACCATCTTAAGTTCAAGTTGTTAATACTTTTTTAATTTAAATAAAACTGGAAAAAATAATTCTAGGCTCATTATCTACTCGTATCTCCTGGAGAACAATGTCCAAGTGACTCCTGACTATTCATATGTGATTGTTGTCCACAGGAATGAAAGGAACCTACAATTTTCTGCCGAGTTGGCACGATTAGGATGAGAAGTTATTTTTATGAAAAAAATATCCCTAAGCAAAACATGTGTTTGCTTTTAGTGGAGCTGAAATTGGAAATCGCTCAAAGACTTTTGACGTGACAATCCAATGCATTACACATTCCATAACGCTGCCGGGAGAACTTCTACCTTAAACATTATAAAAAGGCTTTCCGAAGATTCAAAAGAAGATGGTTTTGAATGTCTAGAAATGGCAATGTAATGCAAATATTTAGCAGTTTAAAGCGTTCCAGATTCGTGAAGTGCGGCTGAATAAATAGTCTCTGAACTCGAACAGTTTGTCCGAAATTGGCCTCAAAGGTAAACTTATGGATACTCCCTGAAGCGCGACTGTTGTGATTTAATTGTTTTAGGCCATTTTTCACTAAAACACTGTTTATTAAAAAAAATACAACGATCACACAAGAATAAAAACCACAACATACATATTTTTTTTGTTGACGAAGCCGTTGAACCAAAAATTCATAATACCAAATCTTGTTGTAATTATATCAACGTCGATTGTTATGTTTCGATAAATAAATCATAATTGCGAGTCCGGCGAGGCACTATTCTCACTTATTTACTCACCAAGTTTTAACAGCTTTGAGTATAAAGATTTTTCCCAAACATCTAAGATTTCAGGCGGGGACTGTGGTAGTATTCTACCATTTTCAATCTCTCTAGGCCCTTTTTTGTCCATAGTTGGAATTCTGCTACAAGCATAGAGATAGATGTTAATTAAAAGCTAGCTGTAAATTTTTGTCGTTTCGCATACAGATTTCAAGTCAGCTTCGGTGAGTGAAAATTTTGGAAAAAATACTCCTAACTGAAATAATTCCAGTACATCAGAAGAACGACGATGTTAAAGAAAAAGGAAATACTCTCCCAGAAATTGGCCTGGCTAATAGTTATTGGGTGAATTTGCTTCGAAGCAATTCTAGGTGGTTTTAAATCGACATTTAGACCCTTAGCTATCATTCTTACTTCTGAAAAAAATTGTTTTAAAATAGAATCCAAACTTTTTCTTTTAACTTCTAAAACTTTTACAACAATAGTCATTACATCCATTGCTTTATTTATGTTTTTTTCGAAAAAGTACGCACCAATGACGCCACTCTTCCAAAATTCACAATAAATGGTAGCTTTTTGAGGATGAATTGTGACATGGTGAACCCCTGTCTTAATACGGTTTCTCAAAGAAACGGCTTGATGAAACAGTTATGCATAAAACATAGACAGCGAATACCTATGATATGAGTCTCTCTGAAAATATTTTTCATTGTTTCTATTTGGATACATGTTATAAATCATAAATATTTACCTAACACGTCACACAAACAAACAGATGCAATGAGAAACTCATAACTCCTTAAGGTTTGTTGAATACACTGAGCATTACTTGCGGTCTTGCTGTCTTCCCATGAGGAAATTCTTTCCAGGGCATTACACATTTTTATTAAATTAGCGCCCTGAAATTGCAAATGTTCGTCCTATTTCTCGTCCTCTGCAGAGCCGTTCCTTCAGGCTCTTTTATGAAATTTTTATGTCGTTTTTCTGAAGCATTGACAAAAGCTGTCACTTGTCAGTAAACATTTTTAAGACTTTGCTAAGGAATTGCTTACAGATCTATATGCTAAGTCGATGTTAATCTTGTAGCAAAGATCATCCACAATGCGTGATAGTGCGATTCCTGACAACCTACCTAATATGCGCCCCAAATCTTAAAAAGTTCTCTCTAATAATTTCATCATGACATCGTAAGGAAGATGTCGGTTTTTTATTCGAATATATTAGAAAATATTAGTTTTTTTCTCTTTTTTTTTAAATTTTTTCTTAAACAAAATTTGTACATGTTGCAATCAACTCATTTCACAGAGTTTTGCTTATGTCAGTAGCATTGGAGCTTACGGTTTCTAAATATTGGCTTATCATAGAACCACCAGAATAAACGCAGAATTTTAAGAGAGCTCTGAAATTTCCATTTTGGTTTTCCAAACTTGCTCTTTTATTCAAACCCCGTCATCATTTAATTATATGACCACGCAGTGAAATATTTTGACGATCACAAAAAATAATAATACTGACAATTGGCTGTAATCGATCTCTATTTTCTTTTACTTTTACCACTCATTACTTACATATTTTGTTAAAAATCTAGTGCAAATAGAACACATGACGTGAAATCGCGAAAGCTAACTTTACCCTCAAATCGCTTAAGCAGTATGTCAATTGTGACGTCCGCTGTTAGCTGTTTGGCACGTAGCGCACCGCCGCCGCCGCCGCCAGTGCCATCCTGCTGTAAACAAATGTCGTCTATGTGCATATGGTACAATTTGGGCCATAAGAAATCGGTTATCATTGTTCGGTAGCACTCGCTATTACGGTGACCGCCTCACCAACGTCGTTTTCGAAAAAGTACGGACTAATGGCGCCACCGTCCCAAAATCCACACCAAGCAGTTACGGATGAATTGTCACATGGTGAACCTTTGTGGTTTTGTGTTTGTTAACACAGCCATTAGTCGCTAAAGATTTTTTTTTTGACCAAAATTGGGATCCTCTTCCAATTCCTCTGAAGGCGTGTCACTGAACAGACGGCGGCGCGGCGCGGCGGCGCACAGTGGTCTGAGAGCGGAAAAAAAGTCTTTGGAAAAAGTCATATCTAGCCTTTTTAGCTTTATGTTTAAGCACTCTTAGATAACCCGGTCGTATGATTTCAAAGTATTTTTTAATATATATATTGTATGTTCGGATTTACAAGCCCTCAAAGTTATAAAATAAATTTATCCAAGTCGCGAACCATATTTTCAACAAACTTTTAGATGTCTTTTTCCGAAGTTACTTTAAATAAATTCTGTAACTTCTTATATTATTTTATTTATCTATTTTTGACCATTTAAAAAATAAAAAAAATGATAATTTATAAGAGAATTCTTCTATAAGTAGCCTGAAACATTGGTACTAAGAAAAAATGTTTTTTTTTAACTTTTTGATTTAAAAAAAAGTTCCAAAAGACTCCAAGCAACGAAGTATATCAGCGTGTGATCCATTCTTTCAAGTTAAAGCACAGAAAAATCAGCTGCAGACACTTGCAGATGTGGGAGTTATGTTTAAAATTGTCTCACTGAATCGGATTTCAAAAAACTCCGTCTTCGGTACTAATTGTCAAAACGAACTGGTTTAAAATAAAATGCACGACTGGGTCGCACGAACTTGCTCCTATGTAATATAATAGGAATTTTAAAAACGAATGTTATTAAAGAAAACTGTTCATAAGGATAAAATTAGCAGTAAGAGACAAAAACAGAATGCTATGCAAATATGAATTTATGTAAGAACAAAAATTATAAGTCCTTATAGTGGTTTCTTAATAAAATAAGGTTTTATATACAAAATTCTTAAAGCATTTTTAAGAAAAAAAATTGTTACGTCAACTTTAGGTTTTAGTTATTATACGAATGAAAATTAAATTTCCAAAAAAAAATATTGACCCATTTTCGAGATATCGAATTTTCAAAAAAAAATCATTTTTTTTTTTTTTCAAAAATTCGAAAAATATTTTTTTTTAAAGTTTTGAAATGCAATGTTTTTTAAACTTTTTAGAAGCATCTCTATAATATATATATTTGTTAAAAATCCGTTATGTCGATAACGAGTAATTCAAAATTTGAAAAAAATGGTTCCATGGTAGGTACAAGCTATAATATCTTAATTTCAAAATTTTTTTATTAAATTAAAGACCGTAAAAATTAATTAAAAGAAAAAAAAATTATCAAAATTCTAGGCGCCGTTTTCAAGAAAAATACGTAAAATAATTATTTTTTCTCACATCTTGTAGATTATATTGAGAAACTTTTATTTATCAAGTTTAAAAAAAATCTAGTATGGGGTTTTCGAAATATTGAGTTTTCAAAAAAAAAAATTGAATTTTTTTTTAATCAAAAAAAAACTTTTTGAAAATTTGAATACACAATTCTATTCAAGTTTTTGGGCAGCTCCACCAAAAGAAAAATGATCAAAATCGGTGGTACCGTTTTCAAGAAAATCGAAAACAAAAAAAGAATGGTTCCATAGGGGTACCCTCAATAACCACTTTTCGGAAATTTTTGTTCAACCTTTAGCTAGCTTTAAATAAATGAATTTTTTTGTTTATTTATTTTTTGAATCTGTCGAACAGTTTCTGAGAAAAAAAAATATTTATAAAATTTCGAAAACAATTCTTATGCGTACCGTTGTTGTTTGGTCTTAAAAAAAAGAAAAAAACGTGTGGGGGAAAAATTAAAAATGATATCGACCAAGTTTAAAGAAAATTTGCCGCACCGTTTAGACTGTAGTCGAACAGACAGACAGACAGAATTTTGAGATCCACTTTTTTAGTCTTCGCTATCATCGTAATGTCAACTTTGATCAAAATCTGGAGTTCGATTTTTTTCCGAATGCATAACTTGCCTTATAGTACCGTTAATACCTACAGTACCTAAAGGTCGCAAGTAAAAATTAATACATTCACCCAAGTCCCATTATTTCTGCCTGCTAAATTTTTCACCCTTCAACTCAAATTTTTGAAAAATGTCAATAACTTTTTTGCTAATGATTTTTTCTTAACCAAATTTGTATAACACTAGTGTTAACATGTGTGCTCAATTTCATTTAAATCCGTTCAACAGATCAGATTTTACGGAATTTTTTCCGCTCTACCATACAAACCAAAACTACTGTGCGGCGTTGTCTGTGGTCACGAACCTTACGCTCCTGGGTCTTGTACGTGTGGAAGCCGAAATCCCATATTTGGGCAGGCGCTGCAATAATGCACTTGCAGAATTAAAAAAAACGTGTTTTTTATAAACAGATTTCTAGTGAAGTAGCGATTTGCATTCCTCCCCTTAACCAATTCAAACGGAACACTTGTGGTTCAGGGAATGCCCATCCTTAAGCCTAACTTCGGACATACTGTTAAATTCAGAGATATATTTTCTTTAGACGCACTACACAAATATGGCTTAGTTATTCCTTCCCATTACGATATTCAGACATGCAAAAGCAATGTGCATCGGTATCGCCTTTTAAATTCTCTCCAACTTTCGTAAACGCTCGCACTGTGCTTTTCTTGCGTTTTTTTGACGTGCGAATGTTGGCTGATTGATAACCGAACCGGTCGTCTGAAATTAAGTCACCAAACGTTGAAGATTCGACTGTGAAGGGGCACCACATCTACAGTTAAATGGGAGCAAAGCGTGCTGTCCAATAGTGTAACATGCCAAGGTGACAACATGGCTGCCACAGTGACATCAGGCCGCCAAAATATATTCTCGCCATTGACAAACCCTTTAAAATACGAATGTATCATCTACTCACTTAATTTTAACCTAATCTTAGGCCCAGATTGTGGTTGTTGATTTTCTAATCGATGATCGACCTTTTTCGATCATCGATCGTCGATTGCTCTATTTCATATTACGAATGTCGATTGTGATCGAAACTTTTCGATTTCGTTTCTTTTCTATTGTCATTTTCTGATCGACGCGTAAGGAAGGTGAAGTCCAGAAGTTTTTCTGTGCTAAGAGCCAAGCAAAGCTAAAAAGAGAGAAATTCGAGTGTAACGAGTTCAGGGTTGCAAAAGCTTAAGTCACTTATTAGCTTAAGCTTGGCTTTAATTCACAAGCTAGTGAGTGACTTATGAATTAAAAAAAATATAATTCAGCAGCTACATAGTTACTGACTTATGATATGAATTAAAAAAAAATTAATTCACAAGTCAGTTGGTGACTTGTGAATTAAAAAAATTTAAATCATAAGCTTCTTAGTGACTTATGAATTAAAAAAAAAATAATTCAGAACCTACTAAGTGACTTATGAATTAAAAAAATTTAAGTCATGTGCAAGAAAGTGACTTATGAATTAAAAAAATTCAAATCATCAGCAAGTAAGTGACTTATGAATTAAAAAAATTAAATTCCCAACCTACTAAGTGACTTATGAATTAAAAAAATGTAAGTCATGTGCAAGAAAGTGACTTATGAATTAAAAAAATTCAAATCATCAGCAAGTAAGTGACTTATGAATTAAAAAAATTTAATTCCCAACCTACTAAGTGACTTATGAATTTAAAAAATTCAAATCATCAGCATGTAAGTGACTTATGAATTAAAAAAATTTAGTTCAAAACCAACTTAGTGACTTATGAATTAAAAAAATTTAATTCATAAGTTAATGGCTAAATGCTGATTAGAAATGGATAATTTATAAGCTAGTGTGATAATCTTATGATTTAAAAACTAGATTTGAATGCTAAAAAGATATTCAAAATTAAAAATTAAAATTAAATGTTATACTTACTGAGTAGGTACCAAAAGTTTCGAAGTGCTTAATTAAGAAAACGGAATGTTTTTTTTTTTCAATTTTATTGAAAATACATATTGAATTAGTTTCAGATACCTACTTGAAACAATTTTACAAAAAAATATCAAATAATCAACTCATGTAAAATATGAAAACCAAAAAATTTAAAGGCATATGCATAAAAATATGCACTCACGAAATTTATATAATGATAACCCATCATTTGCTCAACACAAAGATTTTATCAATATTGCTTTTTATTTAATTGGATTATAAGGACTGCAGAAACGGCAACTCCCAAAAAATTCTCCAAAACCTTTCGTTAATAATTAAATAATTATGTAGTCAAAACAAGCTTACAAATTTCCAATCTACCAACTAACTTAAGAATTAATTTGTTTTTATTTCACAAGTCACTTTTTTAAATTCATAAGTCACTTACTCCCTGATGACTTATTTTTTTTAATTCATAAGTCACTTGGTAGGTGGTGAATTAAATTTTTTTTAATTCATAAGTCACTTAGTAGCTTAGGATTTATTTTTTTTTAATTCATAAGTCACTTTGGAGGTTGTGAATTAATTTGTTTTTAATTCATAAGTCACCAAATATCTTGTGAATTAAATTTTTTTAATTCACAAGTCATCTATAGACTTATGACTTAAGGATTTTTTAATTAAAAAATTCGCAACCCTGAACGAGTGAAAAATGCGTGCTGACTTTTTTTTTGGAGACGCTGATATATGAATGTGTACCATCAATATACCCTATCACAGCTGGCATTCCACTTTTTCACAAATATGCAATCTAGCCCGAAGTTTTTTTGCTTCAGAGTAATTAAAAGTAATCCATTTGGAGCAAATATGCGTTTCTAGAACTGCGAGCACTTAATTTAGCACTAAAGACACTGTAGATTGTGCAAAACCAATACAAAATTAATTACCAACAATAACTTGGTAATATCCATGGGCACAGCATCTCAATAAAGTACTAGCATGTTTTATTATGTTGGGAATCGAAGAGCTTCTAATTGCTGACATAAAATTTGGTTAGTTTCCCTTAGAAGTCCAATGAAACATTTTTAGATAAGCGAAAGTATTTCAAAAACCAAATATGTGTATGTGAATACCAAATAAAACCTTTATTCCATAAAAAAATCTTATATCGTTTCTTACAGAGGATTGGAGGTGCCTCTGATATGTCTTCTTTTTTTGGTAATTTTAAAATTTCCTTGGGCATTATCGGTTTCTGTGTTACTATCGCTAAACCATAACTCAATTCCACTCCTTTTAGAATGTAAATGAACTATTTTAATTTATTTTAAAGAAAGAAAACAAGAAAAAACAAATAATGATCTCAAAAGCTAATACATCATAGAATTGTCAAATTTGTAAGATTCATAATATTCTGTGGGCTTATTTACAATAGTACATTATTCGATCGATTAAGTTACGCAATACAAAATATGAAAACCAATCGAAACAATCGAAAAGTTTCGATTCGATTGGCAATCGACAACGGCAATCGGGGCCTTAGGTTACACTGTAAAATAAGGTGTGCTGATGGCGTTTTCGCTTGGTCGTCTGGAAGAATCCGAAAGCATTCCGAAATTGTTCGTTTTGCACGAAATGACAGTTCTTCAGCTGAAAAGAAGAGACAATCAATAGTGGATTTGAAAAAAGAATCAAAACCAAAACTCGTTGTGAAATTTTTACGGAGTTTACTCAAAGTAAAAGAACCCAGAAGAAATTCTGGAAGTTTTTGAGAAATATTTCTCGCAAATAAGATCAAATCTTTCAAATTAGTTTTCACCATGAAGGTTTTTATAATACAAATTCTATATACTACTGAAATAAATCAGCCAAGTAGAAGACTTAGCACTATTATTGGACTTGTTGAATTATTGATTCAAAAATAGTTTTCATCATGTTTACCAATGATGAAAAATAATAACAAATTCAATTGCCATTTTCATTTGACATTTCACAAATAAAACGAAACATTCAACGTTTGGCATTCCGAATGGGAGAGTTCCGGAAGTTCCTTCCAAATTACCAAACGAAAACAAAAAAATTAAATTCAAATATCAGCGGAATACTTTCTTTGATAATTGTGGGTAACCTTGTATAATTATTTTGAAAAATTTTTAGTGTGTTAGTGTTTTTCTTATCAAGTTTTGACACTTATAACTTTCTTTCAATTCCAATTTCTTATTATAATAAAAATAAAACTATTGAACTTATGAAAACATCCTAAAAATTAGCATAAGATTTCTTTCTTATCTTAAATTTAATTTGTTTATCCTTAGGTTCAGGGGGGGTCATGACCCACCTGGATCCACCGCTGGGTGCAGGCCAAAAATGTTTGTGAATAAACCTGATTTTGTATACACAAAATATAATGGCATTAAGTTAGATCAAACGAATCAGCGAAAATTATTATCTATCTAATTGGTTAATACATATTGACCTTATTTGGCATAAAGTATGAACTCATTTTCTAAAAGAACAACTCACTCAATCTCATTCTGAAATCATGTCCTGCCCAACATGATTTTATATTCTCCCTAAGTGGATAAACATTTTTTTATGAAAAGTTTTTACAACTCATATTTTAATATCTTCATAACCTGTCGAAAGAAAATAGCTCGAAATTATCTTAGGCTTGATTAATATGGCTTCATAAAATATAGCGAAAAAATAAACACCAGGGAATTGACACACTTTTCACCGCCACATCTGACTGCACAAAAGTACACTTTTGAGTGCGTTGCTTTTAAACGGCCGACGGCATTGGTGAGGTAAATTAATGTAATGCGGCAGCGATGGGTGATGCCATGAGCAAGAAAGCCTATGTCCAGAAGAATGCCGAAGTTGCAGCAGATAAGTACGCTGTTGCCTGGTTTGCGACACACTCTTCTCACGAATGACATTCATTAGGATCACAAGAGTGTTGTGTGTGGGTGACATTATCCAACCAAGTTGGTACAAATTACATATTTATATTTATACCTTCACTATCATACAAAAAAAAGCTACAAATTTATGTTGCAGATGCATTTTTTGTGCAGATCAAAAGCCCAAGCCGCTGGGCTCTTAAGTTAAAAGTTGTGTCAACAACGTGCAATTTGCCATGAAGTACGTTTTTATTATGCCAACCATTGTACCTTTGACTTGATCGCTTCAGAGCCGCCCTCCTCCGCCTCCTTCACCAAATGGTAACTGTCTTGTTGATACGTTTTCATAAAAGGGTTTTTACTCTGGAATCCTTCCTCGATTCGCACGACTCCTTGCGATACTTTCATTTTGGAAATAATTTCGCGTAAAATTCAAGCGAATGGCTTGACACATTTACTTCCGCGAATAATAATGTTGTACGCGCTGTTTTGCTACAACTGCAACCGTGTGGATTATGGTTGACCACAGAATGTGATCGTTTGGTTTTGGATATTTTCCGTAGCGTTGAGCTGCATTAATACGCTAATGACGTGTCGTTGTCGTGTCGCCCATTGTGGTATTGGTGGTAATCTATCTGGTCAATGAGAGTCTGGTGTGGCTGCGTCGACGTGCACGATGGTGAACGGTGCGGCCGGCGGCGCTGTGACTTCTCTATGGGGAGTGTGTGCATTTCGTGTCACACGGAGAAGGAAGTGATTTAATGCTGGGACGGGAATTGGAAGAGTTAGTCTTTTTTTTATTTCCTGGTGTAGTTCAATATGGAATGACCACGCCTGCGGCATTGAGTGACTGATTGATTGGTATTTATCAAAAAAGCGGCAAGACGGTAGTCGAGTGATGATACAAATATTTCTAAGTTAATTTAAAATTTTTAGCATTTATAGCAACAAATACAGTCTATTAAATCCTATGCAGTGGGAATTGAAAGCCAAAAAACAACTCAAATATCAAATGAAGTTGATAATATGTAGACACTAGACTCATGCAAGGAATAACTGACTCGGGCTCATTTGTTTTCAAATCTAGCTTACATACGTTAAGATACAAATGATGGTGACCAGCCAGAAAAGAAGAGGGATGGGATCAAAGCCGCTCTTACTGAAGTGGAGTAAGCCGGCCAAAAGATTACAAATTAACACTTACAGAGGTCAAACACAGTGACAAAATGATTTATGCTGGATATTCACGACTGTCAAAATACCATTATTTCTGCCAAATTTTAACGATTTCTCTTTTTATCGCATGGTGTAGTCCTAAATTGCGCAATGTTTTTATCATAAAAAAGTGTAATATGGTACGCCAAGTTCAAAGTTCATGAATGGCCATATCAAATTTCTTATGTAGTGTAGACTAATATCGAAATAACTCCAAATTATGAAAGTTTGCCGGTCAAGTTTTGATATCCTTGTTGATGCCACGCCTCTGAAGGGAAAATTTCAAATTTTTGATTTTTTTTCCTTGTATGTACTTAAAGCTCTAAACCTAAATTTCATCGTTCTACAACAATTGGAAGTTCTCCATAAAATTTATAAGAATTTTTGAGTAAGTGGGTGGATATAACGCCTCCTGTATGGAAAATTCCAAATTGTCTATATTTTCCTTTGTATGAACTACAATCCAATGTTCTATGGTGTCGGAAAGCACTCCATAATTTTGATGATCTTCCTCAGTGAGTGAGTGAACTAGTCAGTTACGGGCTTAGCAATTTGGTAAGTCCTTTATCGCAACCACTCATTCTAAGGAGTTGAGATTTGGTAAGGCGCCTGTGTTTGATCAGCTCAGTAAATACTGTGAAATTATAGCTTCTGACTCTATATATACTGATGTAAGAAGGGCGTCGAAATTCCTGTAAAAAGGGTGTTGTGCCTCGAACTTGGCCGTGCCCTTTAATAAGTTATGCAATCTAGCATCTAGAATTCAGATGTAGTTTTCCAAAGGGTCGTGAAGACGGCCTTACTTGATCAAGTGATTTTTATTTTTTAAGAAAGACGTAGTGATTCACGAAATGCGTCGACTGTTAACGGACTATCATTAGCGGTTCTGGGAAAATTCTTTTCAGATACGAAGTTGTGGTATACTACAGTCAAATACTGATAGTATCTAGTCGCATTAAAAATAGTGTCCTGGAGGAATCAATAGCTAGTGAGTTTCTTGTAAAAAATAATATAAAAGTTGTTTGGATAACGATCGATCAGGTTGAGAACTTTGACGATTGAAGATGATCTATGATGATATTATTTATATTTGTTTTGCTTGTTATCTGGAATGTTGCTGACCTACTCCATATTCCGTATAAGAATGGTCCAGAAACACCAAAACATATAATTTTGTTTGTGAGCACTTTTACCTTAAATAAGAAAAAAAAAACATGACATAATTTAGATTGTAGATTATACTGTAACAGTTCCATTATCTTTGTGTTAACTGTAGCATCGTATAATGTGATGTGGTTCAATGTGATGGATTCACATACCAGAGGGGTAGTCTTTGGTATCAAGAAATGACAAATACACCAAAAGTACTTATCTCTTCCGTTCGGTCTTGTGTGTTTCTTGTGTTTCTTTTAATTTTTGATAAAACTTCCGAACATATTGTCTAAAGGAGAATATACGTCTTAAAAATGGAAGAAACCGATATTCTTTAGGAATCTTTTGCTCGTAGAGTTCTTCATAGCTTTGTTTGGCCCCAGTGATTTTTCGAACAGTAAACCGTACTTTTTTTTTAAACCAAGGTTTCATGGTCGTGGTCTGTACGTATTTATTTTAGTACTTTATCATTCTTTCTGACTCAAAATATTGTAATATTTTTACTAGGTTCGTTAAATAAAACTTATTACTCTTTTTAGAATTTCTTCTTTATTTACACTTTTCAAATCAAAACAATAAATCTCAATTTATAATCAACTCCAATTCTTTTATTCAAACTTAAATCACACTTCTTTAAATACACTTTCCACCATCCAATAGTTCAGCTTTGCACACTTTCATAATCGAAAATAAACTGTCTCGTGCTCACCGCGAGCACTCCCTTATATACTCAAGTTAAGTAGTTGTTCTCGAAGGTTCTCATCTTGGAATGTTCTAGATGGTTGGAATAAGGGGAAATACATTTGACATTGGAAAAGAGCTTTTTGTTTCTTCCATAAATTAGATATGCAATTTCCCAACAGATGGCGCTGTAGTAGTATAAAGCTCTATTCACAACAATATCCATGAACTTTATTTGGTCCCTAAGCCACATGATTTATTGAAAGCATAAAGTATAAGCTTATCAGCCCTATTCTACTAAGCGTGGGAAAGGATATTCGATTCACTACACCGACTCACGTTCGCTCATCGTCTGAATTTTGTTAGACGTGCGTCGGTGAAGTATACTCCACCTTCATATGAGGTGGAGTAAAATTAATTATCCAAATTTGTTCTTCAATTACTTTTTTACTGAATAAAAAAAAATTTTTGAGTGATGGAAATCTTTATTTGGACAGTTTTTTCTGTTAAGTGGACAAAGTGGAAAAGATGATATGCGGATACACATTTGAGTCCGTTTTATTGCATTTTTCATGACTTTCGCATTCCTGTCGAATTTTCTGCTTAAGGTCTTTGATTGTCTGAGGCATTTTGGCATAAGCCCGCGGCTTGAAGTATCCCCAAAGAAAGAAGTCTGGGATGGTTAAATCGGGTGATCTTTCTGAGCATGCCCAATCGTCAAAACGGAAGATTCCGCGATCAGGAAAAGCTTCCTTCACAATATCCATTGTGGCTCGTGTTGTGTGTGCGGTTGCACCGTCTTTTTGAAACCACATATTCGCTAAGTTCCGCTTATCCAATTCCAGCAGTAAGAAGTCATTTATCATGGCCCGGTAGCGTTCGCCAGTAACAGAGACCATATTACCGATGGCGTCCTCAAAAAAATAAGGCCCAATCACACCTCCCGAGTGAACGCCACACCACACAGTGGCTTGTGAGTGGATGTAATGCATCTTCGTGTATTACACGCTGATTTTCAGTGGCCCAGAAGCGAAGATTTTGCTTATTGAGGTAACCGCTTAAGCGGAAATGCGCCTCCTCGCTCATGATGGTTTTCGAAACAAAATCGTCCTCTTCGTTATTGAGATTGAGGATGGCTTGACAGAAATTCACACGCGGAGGGGGGTCAACAGGCATTAACTGATACACAGTTTGAACCTTGTATGGAAAACATGTTTAGGTTTTTGACTGAAATTCGCTTTAGGGCCCCTCTGGTGATGTCCAATTGCGTGGCCTGTCGTCTGGTTGATGTTTCTTCGTTCTCAAAGACATAGTTCACAACTGTCAAATAAGATTGACGTATGGAGCTTTTTGCAAAAATTATAACATCTTGCGATAAGGTGATTAATTTTGAGCCACCTTGTTTATGTCCAAAATTTCGAATATCAGTTTTAAATAAAATGTCACATTCATGTTTCAAAAATTTATTTGAAAAAGTTCTTACAAGCAAACCAAGTATATTAGAAATAAAATAGTGTTACGATATATTTTGAGATCCTCAATCAATTGTGTGGCAATCTGGGGGAAGAAAATAACCAACGGAAAAGAAGAGAGGTCGTCATAGACATGCTGGATAAATCGTAAATATTTAAGAATAAATAAACAGGCTTTTCAGTACGTTTTGTCTCTTTTGGAATCCCATTTGCCTTCTCTTATAAGAGCAGCATTAATTTCGAGAAAAGCAAAACTGACTGCTCTGAGATTACTTGCAAAAGGAATTTTTCATTACGGTATTAAAGTAAATACTTCAGGTCCTCCATAGCACATTCTACCTTGAGCAAAATTCTCAAGCAGATATTGGACAGCCAGGTTTTAAAGCAAAGGAATACTTTTTGGCAATTAAGTGGCAATCAATACTACGCCTGAAATACCTTTCATAATCATAATCGTTACCGTCCTCGAAAATGGGTCACGATTAATTATTTTCTTGTTTCAAAAAACAAGCTTTTTTCAGTCAGCGTCTTTTCAATTTCACGCAACAACTTGAAAGTAAAATTTATCAATTTATCAAGTCTAAAAAAAACTCCATTTTCTGAAACCTCATTTCTTTAAAATTGGCTGAATGTTACATCTTGGAAATTGGACTCATATAAAATTTATGACGACTGTTATTGAAATTCCAAAAACAAAGATTGTTTCCAATCATTGAATAAGGTAAAAATAAAACTTAAAATAATGAACCCTTGCTGTCAAATCCTTTCACTCGACATTTCAACCGATTCGCTGTCATGATCGGTTCGTACGTTTATGAAAATGGCAATCGGTTTCCGTTCGAACTGTAGTTGATTTTCGAATAATCATTCTCCCCGCCGAATAGTAAAATAATATAAGTCTATAGGATGCTACGGAAAAGTGTGGGAAAAGTAAAAAAAGTGTTCTTGCTTTAAAATTTTGGAATGCAATTTTATGCTTCATTTAGAGCCCCAACTTAAAGCAAAAATATAACAAATAATTCTAATCATTAACGAGATACACGAGACGAATTAAACAATAGAACAATTAGTACAAACATCATTTTTAATTAATAAAGAGGACAACTTTCTCATAAAAACGCCAATATTTTTAGAGACAATATGAGAAAAAAAAATAAAATGTACGACTGGGTCGCACGAACTTAGTCCTAGGAATTAGACTAGGAATTTTAAAAACGAATGTTATTAGAGAAAACTGTTCATAAAGATAAAATTAATTTTTTAAGTCAACGGCCTTGGCTTTGATGATGAAAGCATCGCTTCCCATCGATCAGCGAAATCAAGCATCATTGCGCGCGGTTAGTAATTAGATGGGGGACCGTTCAAATACCAAGCGTGTGCTTTTGACATGTGTTTCTTCTGTTGTTCTTTCTTTCTGTGTGTCTCTCTCTGTTGTATTGTCTAAAGCCGATGGCCTCAGTTGCCAGTGCTTTTCAGTGTCTCTACTTCGTAGATTTATCTACGGAGTAGTGTAAAATGTAATGTAATGTAATTTTTTAAATTCTTTTAGCAGTAAGAGCCAAAAACAGAATAGTATGTAAACATGAATTTAGGCAAGAACAAAAATTATAAGTCCTTGTAGTGGTTTCTTAAAAAAAAGCTTTTATATAAAAATTTTTAAAAGATTTTTAAGAAAAAAATTTGGTATGCCAACTTTAAGTTTTTATTACTGTTCGAATGAAAATTAAATTTCCAAAAAAAAAATATTGAACAGTTTTTGAAATATCGAATTTTCCAAAAAAAAAATTATTTTTTTTTTTTCAAAAATTCAAAAATTATTTTTTTTTAAGTTTTGAAATGCATTAGTTTTTAAATTTTTTAGAAGCATCGCTGCAAAAAAAATTCATTAAAATCCGTTATGTCGATCATGAGAAATTCAAAATTTGAAGAAATGGTTCTATTGTAGGTACAAGCTTTAATATCTTAATTTCATATTTTTTTTTTTATAATATTAAAAATCGTTAAAATTAATTGAAGCAAAAAAATTTTTATCGAAATTCTAGGCGCCGTTTTCGAGAAAAATACGATTTTTGAAAACCATTTTTTAACATTTTTTAAAAATTTTGTTCATACATCTTGTAGATTATATTGAGAAACTTTTATTTTTTAAGTTTAAAAAAAATCTATAATAAGGTTTTCGAAATATTGAGTTTTGAAAAAAAAAATTCTATTTATATTTTTGGGGAGTTTTAGCAAAACAAAAATTATCAAATACGGTTGTACCGTTTTTGAGGAACTCAAAAACAAAAAAAAATGATTTTTTGGGGGCTACCCTAAATAATAATTTTTTGGAAAAAGTTTTTCAACCATTACCTAGCTTTAACCAAATGAAATTTTTTTGGATCTTTTTTTTAAATCTGTCGAACAGTTTTTGAGAAAAACAAAAATATTTACCAAATTTCGAAAAAAATTCGTACGGCAGGTACCGTTATTTTTATTCTTAAAAAAAAAAAAAACATGTGGGGGGAAAAAATTAAAAATGATATCTACCAACTTTGATGAAAATCGGCCGAGCCGCTTAGGCTGTAGTCGAACCGACAGAAAGACTGACAGACAGATCGAATTGCGAGACCCACTTTTTTAGTCTTCGCTGTAATGTCAACTTTGATCAAAATCTCGAGTTCGATTTTTTTTACGAATGCATAACTTGCCTTATAGTACCTATAAGTCGCAAGTAAAAACAATTCTTCATCATCATCATCATCATCGGCTCGACAACCGGGTTCCGGTCCTGGCCTCTTTCAACAAGTAAAAAAAAAACAATTCTTACATTACAGCTATTCTGGCTCTCGATTAGCTAATACAAACTTATGGATTTCTCCTCTAAGGAATAGGGACGCACAAACGCAAAATCTGCGGACTGTTTGACAAAAACCACTTTCTTGGACCGTAGTGTTAAATTTGTTTATTGTATTTTGCTTTCTACGTGAAACCAATTAAAGAAGTTAAAAAAGACTACATAATATAAGCCGAGTTTGGAATAAATTGGCTTAGCAACCACTTTTAAATAAATAGTAAATTTATTTTTCAATAGCCGTAGTATTGGAGTCACGAAAATACCAGAATTCATCTATAATATTCTGGGTTTTATAATCAAATTACATATTTTATCTCATAACTTCATTCATAAATCATATAAGAAATTTCATCAAATCACTCAACCATTAATGACAACTGATTTCCACAATTGACTTCTTCTTTAAAAAAAACCTAGGTACATTTTGTAACCACATTACGAACCTATATGTTGCGTTTATGCACAGCAGCTTTCCTTTCTTTTTGTAGATTTTGTTCGCTGTTGTATTTTTCATGTTTTGCATAAAAAGTCAATTAGGCTGCAATTTAAAATTAACCACAAATTACAAACTTTATGCCATCGAAATCGAAAGAAATGTATTTATATGGAGGTGATGCAATTAAGTTGAATGCAATTTTATTTAATTTTTCGTTTTCCTTTTTTATAAATTGAAAAAAACAGAAAGAGTTATAATACAAACCAGAATCAGAGTGATTTAAATAAAATCAAGTTACATTAACTGTCAAACAGAGATCAAGAAAAGTATACACAGTGTAGCAGTTTTGCTTACGAACGAATCAGGGCCATTTAATGTAATTTTAATGAGGCCACACGCGTTTAATGGTGGAGCACTGCATGGTGTGTCATGGATGCGATGATATAATGACAGCGAATCGGTCGCAATGTCGAGTGAAAGGATTTGACAGCAAGGGTCCATTATTTAAAGTTTTATTTTTACCTTATTCAATGACTGGAAACAATCTTTGTTTTTGGAATTTCAATAACAGTCGTCATAAATTTTATTTAAGTCCACTTTCCAAGATGTAAAATTCAGCCAATTTTTAAGTAATGATGTGTCAGAAAAGGGAGTTTATTTAAGAAACGAAAAATTGTACTTTTAATTTATAAAAATGTTTCTATTTGTGGAAACAACAGAACAAAAACAAGTTCCTTTCTTAAGTTTAGGGTTAACCTGGTCTCAATCAAACTCTTCCGTTTTTATCTTACTGCCTTAAATTCGATCCAAGTTAAAGAATTAAGGTTTTCAAGAACCTCCATGGACAAGGTCATTATCATCCACGAAAACACGAGTGCAACTGTCAATTTCAAAGTATAAAATAGAGAACGAAGGCGAGTTCGAAGTTGAAGCGCA
This sequence comes from Chrysotoxum bicinctum, assembly GCA_911387755.1. NCBI lineage: Eukaryota > Metazoa > Arthropoda > Insecta > Diptera > Syrphidae > Chrysotoxum > Chrysotoxum bicinctum. The sequence goes on from OU426987.1 coordinate 93,347,684, forward strand.
ACAGGTAGATATCACTTTGAATATCTATGACTATAGCTCGGACTTAAGAGGTGGGTTCCACCAATCAATTTAATTGATTCGATTAAGGGCTTATCGATCAATTGGAAGATGATATTAAAATATCTGATTGCCACAGGGGCGTCGTTTCAGAAAGAAAAATAAGGGGCGCCAGAAACAAACCTTTTATAGCGGGAGGCGACGTTGAAAGCAATTTTTAATCGAAAAAAAAAAAAACAAAATATATAGTTCCGAATAGGAAGTTAAAATTATTTATTTTCGATTGGGAAATATCTTTTCAAATAAGAGAAGAAAATTTATTATGGAAATTTCCAAGATGAACCAAAAGATTTATAAAATTGGTCACGGTTTTCCGCTTTTTCGGAATTTGTAACGGAACAGAAGCCAAATACAGAATTGTGTATTTAAAATCAATAAAACACAAACCAATAAAACCTAAAGTCTCACTCAATAGAAAAATAGAATACTTATCATTTTTTTTAAATCCTTCCAATTTCTTCCTCCTTTTTAGTCCATTTAGAAATCCTACTCAAATATCCAATATTTATTATTTTAAACCAACACACTAATACGCAGGTATTGTTCATAAAAATGTTGCTCTGGTACACGTTAAACAATCACCTTCACTGTACAACCCCATCAACAGCATGTCAGCATGTGATCACATAGGTGGCATCCAATGTCATCTTTTCCCCTGGAAGACGTTCGAATTGAAACCATCGTTGAATAATAATAATAATAATAATAATAATAATAGAATAATAGACTAAATAATTAAAATCTAATAATTTAGCAGAATATATTTAATGTTTATATAAATTATAAAAAAGGAAGGTTCTATTTGTTCACATATAGTTGCCATAGCAAACTCAATAAAGGGTGGTTAAATTTTAAGGGCCGATGTTGATTTTGAATAAAACACAAATTATTAAGGAAATTATTGCCATTTCTTATATTATGATAATATTGGTATGGTTCAATTATGTATGGAACAAAATATCGGCCAAATGGCCGCCGCGACCTCGGCGGCACACCTCCATCCGATAGTCCAAGTTTTTGATCACCCTGAGGCATAATTGAGGTTCTATGCCATTAGTGTGCCGAATTATCTCATCCTTTAGCTCTTGAATTGTTGCTGGCTTATCGACGTACACCTTTTCTTTCAAATAACCCCAAAGAAAGAAGTCCAACCGTGTCAAATCACATAATCTTGGCGGCAAATTGACATCGCCACCAAGTGAGATAACCACGGTCATTGAATTTGTCGCGCAAAAGAGCCATTGTTTCGTTAGCTGTGTGGCAAGTGGCACCGTTCTGTTGAAACCACATATCGTCCACATCCATATCTTCCAATTCGGGCCATATAAAGTTCTATATCATCTCACGATAGCGAACACCATTTACAGTAGCCTGACCGGCCTCATTTTGAAAAAAATACGGTGATGCCGCCAGCACATAAACCGCACCAAACAGTCACTCTTTGTGGGTGCATTTGTTTTTCGACAATCAATCTTGGATTATCATTCGCCCAAATGCGGCAATTCTACTTATTGACAAATCAGCTGTGGTGAAAATGTGCTTCACCACTGAAGATGATTTTCTTCGAAAATTTACCATCCACTGTTGCCATTTTTTGCCACCATTCTGACCATTGACGACGCTTGAAATGGTCAAGAAGCTTTAGTTCTTGAGTCAATTGCACCTTGTAAGCGTGTAAATATAAGTCTTTATGAATAATGTTCATCAACGACAAGCGTGAGAGGTGCAATTGTTGGGCACGACGACGAGTTGAGGTTGACGGCTCTTCAGCCACACTATCGCGAACAGCAGCAATATTTTCTGCAGTACGAGCTGTACGAGCATGTACTGGTACTTTCACATCTCCTTCAGACCCGGTTCGCTCAAATTTTTTAACGATTTTTCTGATTGTAAAAATCACCAAGTGCACGATATGCATTTTGATTTGAACGCCCATTTTCATAATAAGCCTGAATAACTTCAACGCGTTGCCTGATTGTGTATCTTTCCATGGTTCAAATTGAGTTAGTCTGAAATTGAGAAATGTCAAATGAAATGAAAAAAACTTGACGTTTAGGTGTGGTTCACATTCAACATCGACCCTTAAAATTTAACCACCATTTACAAGGCAGAGGAAATTGTTATAATGCCACCCCAAACTCGATATTGATCCACATGTCTACAATTTAAAGTCGATTTAATTTAATTGAAGGTAGATCTGGAAGGGATTGTATCTTGCAAGTTTTTATTGAATTGTAAAATTGGGCTATTGTATTAAATGTTGTTCGGAAGTAATCCAAATGCATTCAGAAAAGCCAAATGGATATTCTAAGTATTTATCCATTGTCAAGAGATTTGAGACAAATGTTTATTTCTTAACATCTCTAAAGGATTCAGATGGGACAGAATGTCCTATCCACTGCCCCTCTTTTGTGCACACAAGCTGATATTTGGACTGATATTTATTTCTTTATCCAAAGCGGTCTATTTCAATATGTTGCCAATGAGTAAGTAATGCGGGTCCACTATGTTATCAGGTTACTTCTTTTACAATCATTTGATAATGTAAGTAGTGAACCTTTAATATAAGAGGTTCGATTGTGGCTTATTCGCATGGACCTGCAGTTTAAGGAAACCCCTCAAGAAAAAGTCTGGCAGGGTCAAAACGGATAACTTTGGTGGCCACTTCACATCCCCTCTGCGAGAGATATAATTACCTCAAATCGTGCATGCAGAATATCACTAGTGGCAGCCGCTTTGGGGTACGTAGTAACTTCCTACTGGAACCACATATCGTCTATGTCCATATGTTTCAATTTGAGCCTTATGAAATCAGTTACCACTTCACCATCTATTTTGAAAAAGTACGAACCAATGACGCCACCGGCTCAAAATCCGCATCAAATGGCAACTTTTTGAGGATGCATTGTCAACTGATTAATTTCATGGAGTTGGTGTCGACCCATAGATGGCAGTTTTGCTTGTTTACAAAGCCATTCATCCAAAAATGGGCCTCGACCCAAATGCCTTCAGAAATGAAAGGTATGACATATTTTTGGTTTACAATCGAGCATTTATCAGTTACACTAATTGTATAGTTTGGAAAATTGAAGATTTTGTTTTTCTTTCACTTACAGAAGCTATCAATATGATGTTAACTTCCAATAAGTCTGAAACGGGATCAATTCACACACTGCCTGTACTAACACTTCTTCTCCTTAACTTCTATTCAAATTCCAAATTATTCCACGATAAATCATCCTTTAAGAGAGACTTTAATTATTAACCCAGACAACGCGACCACGTTTATTATGTTCATTGTTCCTCCCGAGAAAGGCCAAGGCTAACAAAAAAGATTTCCAATTTTTCAATAGCTCTTTTTTTTCTCACTCGACTCAGCGCATTCATAATCTTCTTCATTTTGCTTGCACTTTCATCCAAGATTTATTCCGCAAGTCTAGGAGTAGATTTCTATAGTCTCTCGCAGGGCCGGACAAGCTATACGTGCAAGCTGTGCAAATGCGCAGGGCGCTGAACTCAAAAGGCGCCTTGGACAAGCGTTAAAAAAGCCACTACTTCATAACCACTACCTACCATCTTTTTTAAGTCTCATTTCTTTTTATAGCTCACTCCAATATTGGTATTTATTATATAACTAACAGCTAATTCTGAATTTAAAGACAGATATACATGTGTATGTATATATATAGATACCAGGCACGAGGCGTGATTTTTTCGATAGCGGAAGCACTGATCATAAAACCAAAAATGAAAGACCTTTGAGATCCAACCTTTTAAATTCCACTTTATGGTAATGCACATAAAATAATATACATAAATAATATATTACAGTAAAGTCTTATTAAAAAAAAAAAGCTTGATGCATTGCGCAAAGATTTATCCTTTTTCTTTTAAGGCAAAATTATCTAAGTATCTACGATTTGATAAGAACTAAGCTACGAGTAGATAACCTTTCTTGTCCACATTTATTTCTAAAAAAATATTTAATTCTCTTAAAACATGAATATGATCTCTCTACAGATGCCATTATTAAGGGATATTAAAAATCTTAAGATTCCTTGAAGTTTTTTTTGATTTAAAATTCTCATAATTGAAAATAACCTTTAGTTATATTTCTGCTGGAATACCAACAAACCTCAGATATGAATATAATAAATACTATTTTTGACCACTTTTTTTATAATAACAAAAAATAAACAGAAAACAGGTGGATTGTATTTATCGCCACGAAAATAATTAAAAAACTACCACCTTTTAAATTCATATTTGTTTGTTTTCTGATAGTTATGAATGAATTGCACCTAAATTTGCACACACATTATGTTAAAATAAAACTCTTCTATCCCTTTTGTTCACGAAATTAAACTCATTATCAGTTTGAGACAAAAAGCAACTCAATAGATACATTTTTGTTTTTCTATCTCTCTTGTAGGAAATTCTCGTAATGCATTCACTCAACTCATTCTTCACACATTGTGCAAAAGGCAAGAAACGAGACAAAATTATTTTGACTTTGGGTTGAGATCTAAGTTCAGTATGCGAAATAATGGAATGCCCAGCTGTTGTGCATTCTATATTGTTTGAGAATCATTTTTGTTTCAGCATTTTGTGAATATTGGTGAGTGATGTTGTAGGTATATTTTCAGTTGACTTGGAGTGGAAGGGTATTTTGAAATTGAGTTATGGAGGCGATAATAAGGAATGCATAGCTGTTAAGCATTTTAGCAAGAACTTTCATGAGATTGAGCATTATAAATAATGGAGTGATGTTGAGCATTCTCAGTTGGTTTGCAGTGTGGCATTTTAAGTTGTAATAACCAAAGAGATATTGATTTCCTTTAGTAATTTTAGTAAAAGATGATAATGTTGTCATAATGATGTTGGAATGTAATTTACAGAGTAAATGAAGATTCATTAATAGATACAAATAAAATAAAAAAAATATTAATACAATTTGGAATTTGGAATTTAATTCCTTGCTAGGTACGATTTTTTCAAATGGTTTAACGGAAGCACTCATTCCACTCAATATATGGACGCTTCGTCCCTGATAGATACATATCTACTTTTCCAAAAATAAGTCGATGTTTAATTTCCTTTACACACCCCCATTCCCACAGTAAAAAAAACTACATCACAAAATCTTTACAAAGTGCACAATTTCGTTATTCTTCACACTCACCATCGCGTGTATGAGTGAAGGCATTTATTTTATTTTGATAACCCTCCCCTATGCAGTGTAACATAAAACAGAATTTCAACAGCAAATACAGACAGTTAACAGTTTGCAAGTTGATAACATGAGTACGATGCCAATTCTTCTATATGAAATCGAAGTCAGCAATGTTACTCAAACAGAAATTCTGAGGTACAAAATTCATACTCATTGACATGTCAGGGCGCAGAATTAAAAGTTGAGTCTAGGAATTTAAACTCTTCCGGTTGAGTGTTTCTTGTACTATGTTTTAGTTTGGCACTGGCCTCTGTTTATGAGTGAAATTTTATCACTGTCGTGTGTCGAGAATGAGACAAAGGGTTGAAATATGGAAATACTTGAGTGATGATGATGCGATGATTAGGTTTGAGGTTTGTCGTTTATGAGTGAATCTGTTTTATTCAATTTCTCTTTTTCTCTATTTTTTTGTTCTTGCCAGTTATTGCTTACATTTAAAAAAGGGATTTTTTGACTGAACTAATTACTTTATTTGTCTATGTATTATGGTAAAAAAAACTCAAAACAAAAGAAAGGATAGGGAATCTATATTTACAATAAAACTTGCTACGCTACTATTCCAGTAGTGTATACGAGTATGTATTTATAAGGTTATGATAATGGTTCAAACATGAAAGGAAAAGAGGCTGGTGTTCAAAACAAAATTAAGTGTCTTGAACCAAGAGCTTATTTTGTTCAGGCTACTTGCATTCCCTTTGGTTGTTGTTGGTTTTTCATGATTCAGCTTGCTGTTCATTGGAAGCTGTTTAGTTTTTTGACATTGCTCAATGCATATAAAACTTTGTATCAGGTTCAACAATGCGTTGGGACATACATATATAAAAAAAATTTCGCTGTTTTGACCTTAAAACCCCTTTCTGAAACCAGATGGGAGTAGACTAAATGCTTTAAAACCATTCAAAAAAATCTGAGAAGCTATAGTATGAAGCTCTTATTGAAATATCTGAGGCTGGAAACGTTGAGAATAGAAACATGCAGTCATTAGGAAGTAAAATTTTAGTTTCAAGTTTATTATGTTGCATATTAATCTAGTTTGATATTTTAGAAAAAAATAATGGCGCAAAATTTTAATTGAATTAGTACGATGCTAAAGCTGTTTTAGTAATGTCATTGTTTTAGGTGTGTTCAGAAGCAATTTATTAAGAAAATTCTTGTAGTACGATACTAGTAAGAAAATGTTTAAAATTAAGAATGAGTTAGTAAACTACTATAAAGTTAGCAAATAATAATAGGCTGTTTAAAATTTTGCGCTAATATTACTAGTAAGTATTTACAAACTCCGTCTGCTAATTTATCTATACTAAATATGCTACTCAAAACTCTTTAGTGGAAATGCGATCAGAAGAACAATTCACTAACGTGCAATCAGCTGAAGCCATAGCTCTAAATCTATAAATACCATCACAGTTTCCTCAAATAACGTAGTTTTTTTAAACTAAAAGTAATAATAAACTACTTCAGGACCCCAATGACTCATGAAAAATAAGTTGACTAGTCAATCATGGCTATAGAGAAAGAGCTTGTCAAGTCATTATATTATGATGATCTGGTAACTGAGTTTGCTAAAACAGAAGCCAGAAAAGTTAATCTATTGCAATAAATTCGGTTCTATTTATTTTTATTAAAATAATAATCTTATTATTATTTCCTACACTGAATAAATTAAATATGAATATAAAACTTTTAATTCAACAACAATTAATGAGTTCATTATTTATTTGTATGTTGTTATGTTTTTGAATTAGTTTTTAAATATTTTTTACTTCAAAAAATATTTTTTTCAGTTCCTAAATTTTTGTGATATATTTTTTGACTATTATTTTTGTGATATATTTTTGATTTCTTAGTTTTTAATAAAAATCATATTTATTTTAATTAAATATAAGCATTATCTAGGAATAGGCCTCTTGGGGATCCCTTGTTAAAAAACGCATTGCAAAGGGTACCCCTTGGGTAATGAGGAAATGACTTTTTCCGCCAATCCAATCCAAATGAGAGGCGCCACTGATAAGGCTTGCGCAGGGCTCTAATTTAGCTCGGGCCGGTCCTGGTCTCTCGTTAGTGGAGATCCACAATTTCACTTTTACCCGAGTGCGCATGCGGTATGTTATTGGCGCTCTTGTAAAACATCATTAGCAGTTATGTTAAGCGAAATTAGCCTGAAAGAAAGCAACTCAAGTTTGCTTGGGATCAAACTCGTTGGTTTGCGGTATTGTGTGGTGCTGATGGCGCGGCAACGAAGGAAGCTACCCACGAGAAGAAAAACTAGCCAAAACCAACTTTGGGAAGAGATACCAGTCTCTAGTCCCCAGAGCCCTCACTTTTCCAAGCACCGTGTCTCTCTGTTTGCCTTCATCTAACAAGTTGTCGCCGATACGGGGGATATGAATCCTCATCTTGGTTGTCTCATTCTGTGGGTGTCTCTGATGTGCAGCACGAGGATGCCTTGCATGATGATAGATAGTCGTGAATTTGCATGGAAAAGTTTGCCATTGACCCACTTGCCACTTGGAAAACTGGTAAGTGACTCTGAAGATGAAGACGATGCAGACAACGATGAGAAAGATTGAAAAGAATTTGAATGTCAGGTCAAGTGAGTCCGACACGACCGACACTTGAACACGGAATTTGACATTTCATTCACGTTTTATTTTAACGGAATCAGTGTTTTTCATTTTGTTTCTTTCTCCTCAAGTTGAATATCCTGTTTTTAATTGAATTGTTCTCCTGTTGCGCGGTGCTAAAATTTATGTGCCTCCGTTTAAAAAGCTTTAAATAACACTAATGATTCATTTCGATTCTGAATATATTCATTTTATATGCTAATGATGTGTTTAACTGATTTTAATGATTTCTTGGTTTTATTTTGTTTCAGGTAATTTGACTGGTTATGTTTTTAAAGGATGAAAGACGTCAGAAAAAGAGACAAGTTGAGACTTATTGACGGTGACTATAAGTATTTTCTGGCTAATTTTTCAATTCTCACAATATCAATTTGAAATATATGAATATTTATTTAAAGACAGGTCATTACTAATTTAAATTCGACTATGACTTAGATAAAACTAAATCAGTCTGCTTGTCGGTAAATACTATATCTAAATTATATTAGTACATTGGAAAGTTAAATGCACGACTAAATCGCACGTACTTGCTCTTATTTAAAAAAAAAGTATTTATAAGAACATTCTCCAAATTCTTTGTTTACTTTGCTTAAATATCTCCTAAGACAGTATGAAATTAAAAACATGAAATGGCGACAGATTTCTGAAGAAAATATGAAATTATGCAAAGAAAATTAAAGAAATTGTTATATAGGAGTCGAATTCGTAACTTAATTTTTTTAATAAGAAATATCTTCAAAATGTAAAAAATGTATTCCAATTTTAAGTATGTAATTTATACATTTATAATATACATAAGGAAATAACTTCAGAAAGGACCATTCACCGGTTTTCAAGATATTGAATTTTAAGCAAAAACAAATTGAATTGTTTTTTTTTTTATATAGAAAAAAATATTAAGGGTATTCATGAAACGAGATGATTTTCCGCTTTGTAGAAAGATATAACTTTCCGCAACATGTTTTCATGAGCACCCCCTTAAAAATACTTGCGTAAATGTGGGAAATATTTTGTGACATGTCAAATTAAACGTCACAATCGCTATTTCTTTAGTTTATCAGGTTTATTTCTTCACTTTCCGCATCATGACAGCAAATTTTGACAGCTAGTTTCTGCTGAGATAAAATTATCTGGTTTCCGAGGTTTACCAGGGTTTTCCGCGTTTACATGAATACCCTTAAGCTAGGCGCGCATATTCAATTTTTAGTTTCGCAACTGCTTGGTTCGAGCAACTAAAAAGTTTGTGTTTTGACACAAACTAAACGATTGCCTAAAATGAGTTCGCTATTTTGTGTAACATATAGTTATATGCACCTACGCGGACATTCAACCAAATAGTTCATCTGTTTTCTATAAGCAACCAAACAGTTGTGCAACTAAAAATTGAACGTGCGCGCCTAGCCTTATTGTTTTCGAAAATTTTGTTTGACCGAAATCATGCCCGCAAAAGTACCCATAATTTTTGTTTTCAAAATCCCTCTAGGGAATCACCGAATCACGGAATGTGATAAAAATTGTTCCAGCCACTTTGGCTGTAGGTCTAGGTACAGACAGACAAGGGGGAATAGGAGAACGACTAGATCACATGTACTTGGTCCTATGTAAAAGGACTTGATGGACTTGGGAATTTGAAAATTGCTTACAAATAAATAAATATAAAATTTGTTTATGTTAAATTTTTAAATATTAAAAGATATAGATTTTAGGAAATAATTTCAAAAACTTATCCTTTACAGGATATTGATTTTTTAAAGATAAAATTTAGAATTTGTTTTTTCAAAAACCCAAACAATATTTTTTTCGAATATTCTTATACATATACAATAACAGCCGTTCATGAGAAAGTAATGTCAATTTTTGATCAAAATCGATTTTGTTTCCAAATGCAAAACTTGCGCAATAGTACCTTTATCGCAAGTAAAAAGCGACGTGTGAGAACTAATTAACAAGACATAAGAGCAATATTTACATTAAAAAAGCCGTAAATTTTTGAGATTTAGATAAATAAAATGTTCGAATGGGTCGCACGAACTTGCTCTTGTGTAAAAGACTAAGAATTTAAAAAATTAATGTTATTATAGAAAAACTGTTTATAAGCATAAAATTCATTTTTTAAATGAATAAAACAACTTTAGCAGTCAGTAGTTGGAGCTAAAAATAGGATGCCATTGCCATGTGATTCAAGCAAATATTGGCTTATGCAAGAACAAAAATTATGAGTCTTTGTAGTGGTTTCTTAAAAAAAATAACCTTTGATATACAAAATTCTTAAAACATTTTTAAGAAAAAATGTTGCTACTCCAACTCAAAGTTTTTATTATTAAACGAACAAAACATAAATTTCCAAGAAAAAATACTAATCCGTTTTTGAGATATTGAATTTTCTAAAATAAAAACAGATTTTTTTTTTTTCAAAAATTCAAAAACTATTTTTTTTTTAAAGTTCTGAAATGCAATGTTTTTAAAACATCACTATAAGAAATTTCATTAAAATCCGTTATGCCAATAGATAATGAGAAATTCAAAATTCGAAAAAGGGTACTATGGTAGGTACAGTCAGTAATATATTAATTTTAAATTTGTTCCTAGTAAATTATAGATGGTAAAAATTAAACGAAAGAAAATTGTATCAAAATTCTCCGAACCGTTTTTGAAAAAATACGATTTTCGAAAACCATTTTTTAACATTTGCATGGTGGGTACCTTTATTTTTAGGTAAACATTTTTTTTCAAATCTCGTAAATTATATTAAGAAACTTATTTATCAAGTTTTAGAAAAAATCAAGCATGGGGTTTTCGAAACATTGAGTTTCCAAAAAAAATTTTGAATTTTTTTTTAAATTAAAAATTGAAAATTTGTAAATGTAATAATATTCAAACCTTGAAGGAGCCGTAGCATAAAAAAAATTATTTCAATCGGTCTTACCATTTTCGAGAAAGTCAGAAACAGAAAAAATGGTTCCAGGGGCCTACCAAAAATAACTATTTTTGGAAAATTCTTTTCAAGTATTACCTAGCTTTAACTAAATGAAATTTTATGAATTTTTTTTTAAATTCTGTTCGACAGTTTTTAAGAAAAAAAGTTTGTATAAAATTTCTAGAAAAACTCGTATGGTAGGTTAAGGTACCGTTATTTTTGGTCTTATAAAAAAAAAAAAAAGCGTGTGGGGCGTGAAAATTAAAAATGATATCTACCAAGCTTAAAGAAAATCGGGCGAGCCGTTTAGGCTGTAGTCGTAAAGACAGATAGACAGACAGAATTGCGAGACCCACTTTTTTCGTGTCCTCTATAATCGTAATGTCAACTTTGATCAAAATATCGAGTTCGATTTTTGTACGAATGCATAACTTGCCTTATAAAATCTATAAGTCACAAGTAAAAATATGGGAAACCTATCGCAGAAGACGAATTAGTCTACAGCACGATAAGGCAAGCTCTTATTCTTATAGGTCCCTAACTGCACCTTTATTTTTGTGTTTATATAAAGATTTTAAAAATATCAATACTTCTGCTCTCGAGCAAGATGCTACTACGATTGAATGGAATAGAGGTTTTAATATGTCATCACCAGACGAACAAGTAGAATTCCTTCAAATGAACATTAAAAATCTTTTTGATTTACATGTTCCCCTTAAACAAAAATATGTAACACATCAATCACGATCTTGGTTTACACCTGAAATTTCATCACTCATGTACCAAAGAAATCAAGCTTACCTTCGATGGAAAAGATATAAGTTAGAAGAATTGCATAGATCTTATCGGCTGCTAAGGAACCAAGTTGTTTGCAAGATACGAAATGAAAAAGCAAACATTTTTAAAAACCGCCTCAGCTTAAATATGAATGGTCGAAAACTTTGGAACAATCTTCGCGATGTCGGTATTGGTAAGCAAAAAAGGTCTGAGTGTTAAAACGTTGACAGTAATGAGTTAAATAAACAATTCTTAACACTCCCCACTACATCTATAACTAATCCTTATGGAGTACCCAATGAAGAAGTAGACCTTTCTTCGGCCTCTGAATATGGTTTCGAATTTTCTGGAATTGATTGCACTGATGTGGTTGAAAGTTTTTTGTTGGTAAAGTCAAATGCGGTCGGAGTTGATGGTATACATCCTATTTTTATAAAAGCCTTACTTCCAATTATTTTGACTTACATAACATTTATATTCAATTCTATACTCACAACTAGCATTTTTCCAAAACTTTGGAAGCAAGCTAAGATAGTTCCAGTACCAAAATCGAATGGCAAGGATTTTCGTCCTATGTCTATATTGCCTTTTCTTTCTAAGGTTTTTGAAAGAATATTACAAAGACAAATAAGTACTTATATTAACAGATCAAATATGCTTACACCTTTTCAATCTGGTTTTCGTCCAAAACATAGCTGTATTATCGCACTTATGAATGTGACTGAAGATATAAGGCAAGCCATTGATGACGATAAAGTGAGTTTCTTGGTTTTGCTGGACTTTTCAAAAGCCTTCGACACAATTAACCACTCAATTCTCATTCGAAAATCGAAAGCTATTACAACAATTTAACTTTTCATTTTCTGCTGCTAATCTGGTACTATCTTATTTAAGCGAACGAAAGCAGGCTGTATCTATTTCCGATACCCTCTCGTCTTTTTTGCCAGTCTTGAAAGGTGTTCCTCAAGGATCGATCTTAGGCCCAATTCTTTTCTCACTCTACGTAAGCGAATTGCCATCTAATCTTAAATACACACTCATACAGATGTACGCCGATGATGTGCAACTGTATTTAAGTAGTCACCTTGGTCTTATTGAAAACTGCGTCCATAATATTAATCAGGATCTTCAAAGCATCCATTTTTGGTCCCAGCAAAATGGCCTGTTTTTAAATCCTTCGAAAACTAAATGCTTAGTCATTTCTAAAAAGCCACTTGATCTCTCATATTTCCCCCGCTTATTTCTTAATAACACTGCTATTGATTTTGTGGAAACTGCTAAAAATCTCGGAGTGATCTTCAAAAGGTCTTTAACTTGGGAAAATCATATAAATTCAATTGTTGGTAAAGTTTACGGAACACTTCGTGTCCTTCAAGAATCCCAATACCTAACTTCTATATAGGAACTCGAAAAATGTTGGCGAAAACTATGATTATTCCTACTCTTGTGTTTGGTTGTGAAATTTATTGTAACTGCGATTCGGAGAGTAGAAGAAAACTTACAGTCGCCTTTAAAAACACTGTAAGATATATTTATGGTCTTAAGAGGTATACCCACATCTTTGGCTACATTTCTACTTTATACGACATGCAGTTTGTACATTTTATACAGTATCGAACACATCTTCTTTTCTTCAGTATTAAACAGACACATCAACCACAATACCTATTTTTTCGACTTCAATTTTCTACTTCTAACAGAACAAACAAATTTATAACCCCCCGACATACTTGCCTAACGAACGACAGTTCCTTGTCAACGCCGTGCGCCTATGGAACTCTCTGTCAAATGATATTAGGATATTTGTTGATACTCAGATCTTTAAAAACAAATTAAAACTTTACTTTTCTTCTCTTTAATTGCAAGGATTTACCTTTAATAAAATTAATAAAATCAATGAATTAAGTAAACTATTGCTAATTTTACATTCTTTATCCATATATTGTTAACTACCCAGTTACCCATTATTCTATTTTTCCTTTATAATTTTAAATTCATTTGTTTAAATTTGTAAAGTATGATATTTATTTTGCTATGTTAATTAAGTTTGCTTTTATACCTTAAAATAACATTATAAAACTATCACAATAAATAAGATATTGTATCTTAATGTGCATAGATATCGATGAAAATAAATAAATAAATAAAAATAAATCAAATAGAATCCAAAACTGATCTTATTTGAAGATCCATAACTTTTATCGTAATCCGTTTCACGTGAAATACCAAACAATTAGCTATAAATTAAAATTTTAATTTAAGAACGCAGAATCATATTTAATTTAGAGAATAATTCGAAGTTAAAAAAAGTGTCAAGGAGTTCGGAGGAATATGTTCTCAATTTCTTGTTGAAATTCTGGGAATCACAGTGGGTTGCCAAATAAATTAGGTGCAAAAATCTGCTCTTATCAGCTAAAATTTCAAAAGTGGACTCACCGGAGAAACACACCTTTGGAAAATGAACACGGATCCAGTGTATACTTTTTTGTGACTTTTCTATTTTTCAAAAAGAAACTTATAAATCACCTTACTCCAATCATCAATAGTCATGTGACGATGGTCTCGAGCCCAAGATAAACGCATTCATGCTCATCGCTTCTTCGAGTCGTGGCAGGACTACAGGCAGTGTGATGTTCTTCTACCAAACTTTGCTGTATTGTTTTCTTTAAAAGCATGATTCCTGAGTTTTGTATAAATTTGGTTAGGGTCAATATGCAATAACTGACTTGGAGATACCTGAAATTTCTGTATTTTTCTTTGTGAAAAGCATTAGCAAAGTTTTTATCTCAGTTTTTATGATATTAATCCTCGGCTCACTCAATCTGAAATCGATGAAATGTATGTATAAAATAATTTGAAAATCAAATAAGTTTTCGTTGCAAAATCAAAATAATCAACAAAAATTAACTTTACTTACATTTAAATTAGTATTCAAACAAACAAAAAACATGTTTAAGCTAAATTACAGTTTTCTTACACATCGCATCTAAATAAAAATAAATAGGAGACTTACAATTCTCAACCATTTCTGTATGCGTGTTACCAGGAATGGAAGGGACCTACTATTTTCAGCCGATTTTGAACCACTAATGAGAATCTAGCATTTTTGTCAATTCCTCTCAAGAGGCAGTTCACCCCTGAAAAATTTTTTCGGAGCGAATGAGACTCAAAACCTTCTTCAACGATAGAAGAACTTAATGGGGCCTATCGTGAATAAAATTTCCCTGGGAATTGTTCCCAGCTTTCAAAATTGTCATCTCGAATAATGTCGAAAATTTCCCTTGGAATTTATTGATATCGGGAATTAAGTTTCATAGTGACTTTGGCTCTCATTTAAAAAAACCAGTCGCCAGCTTACAATGAACAGTGCAAAAGTATTGACCTTTCCAATTTTCGCAAATGGGGAAAATTCCGAGGGAAATTTTGTTCACGATAGCCCCCAATAACTTAAAAGATTTTGATGATATTTTTTACGAATAAAAATCATAAGCAAAGGAAATCATCACAGTGGGTCTTGTGAATAAAAAAATGTTAAAGCTTTTTTTGGAGGAAGCTGAAGCCAATTAGTCATAGCTTTTAACAGCAGCTAAAGCTAGATAGTTCTAGCTTAAGCTTTGTTTTATGTGAATATAAAAATGATAAGACTAAATAGCTTATGCTAGAAAATACTAGCTTAAGCTTCATAATTTCAGCTGTTTGTTTTTTATTCACATGTTTCGACTAGGTAGCTTTAGCTCGAACTGTACATGTATGATCGAAAGGAAGATTGTTTTGTCACAATATATATTGGTTTTGGGTAAAAAATGTTTTTATCATATCGTCCGTCAGTCTCTGCGTCTATACGTTCACTGTCTTATTTTTGAGCTATTTCTCTGATATTTAATTCACATGTCGCACAAGTTTTTAGCTTCATAGAATACTGAAAATAAGACCTAGTCAAAGCTTTCAAGACAGTTGCTTTAACTATAATATTCTAGTTTAAGCTATTTTTATTCACACAAATTGGAGCTTTGGCTTGGAAAACAAGCTAAAACTAAATGAATTTAGTGTTGGCTATTTTAAAATAGCTATTACAAGATAACAGCCTTAACTTGCTAGCTTAAGCTTATTTTTATTCACTAAAAATCTAGCTTTTACTTCAAAATCGAAGTTTAAGCTTTAACTTTTTTTTAATCACAAGGCCCTTTGTTTTAGTGGCAAGACACCTTATAGTTTATTTTGCCATTATATGAAAAAATTAACTAAAGCTAAGAAGAAGACCACCCTATTCCTATGATTCATGAAACTTAAATGATAATATATCCATCCTAATGGCTCAGGTAGTTTTTTATTATTGAACTGCATTCGCAGAAACATTAATATTAAACACCCAATAATTCGATATTTCTTCATCTTCCGGCCTCAGTCAATACTTCATCACGCTGAAATTATTTTTTGGTAAATAGAAATAAAACTGCAATGCATTAAATCGCACACTTAAAATTTAATTTATTTTTTAAACCGCTCACCAACCTTTCAAAGAGTTGATATAATATGCTTCTATAATTTAATCTAATATACAATTTTAAAGAACATTTAAAAAACATAGTATCGAAACCGGCTTCTTCTCCTAGCTTATCGTTTTTCTTTTAAAACAAGTGTTCCAAACCAAACAGAAAATTCTAATCGACATAAGATATCAGTTATATGTCTAACCTCAACTCAACTCGTTCCAAGCTACTTGTGGACCTTCTGATACTCGTAACACCGATAATAGAAAATAAGACTAATAGATAATCAGCTTTGTGATTCGACGATGCGTCTTATTTAAGAATCAAGAGCATATTTCAATTAGCTAAATTAACAATTTATCTCATTTTGCTAAATTTGATTTCTCTTAAAGTGGGAACACTAAAATAATCATGTACGAGTAACACACCGATGTTATGACCCTTTCTGCCGATAGTACCTCCTCGTACAGACAAAAGTACTTAGCAATCACACGTTAAGGAGTCATAAATTTCCTTAGACCCTATGATTGCTATCCCACAGACGACACAAATATCCTCCATATTCCGCACCAAAAACATACACGAAGGTGACAATGGCTTGTTAGTTAAGTCCATCTCGAACACACAAAATAAAAGGATTCAGATCTTTTTCACGTAGGCATCATCATAGGCACTCCAAAGCGACGCATACTCTTTAGGCGTCTCTCATTAAAATGTCTTGTTTGGCTTTGGATGCCTTTAACCTTCTCGTTGCGCATACCGTACGGAGTCAATACGTGTTGTTGGATATCGTGGGCTATTTATGGACAGACTTTTGAGCTCAGCCAAATAGGGGCGACAAATCAGTAGAGGTCGTCCAAAGCAGAGGCGTTTATTATGAGTCGTTGCAAATTTACGGTGACTAATTTTATTGCAACGATTTCGTTTCATGGCATCTGTGTGTCCGAAGATTTTGCACTAAGGCAGCGAATTTGAGGAGCTTGGTATGACTTACTGTAATAGCCCCGACACCCGTGGATGAAGGCGATTTACAGAAGTACTGCAATTTATTCAATTGTTGACTTTTGGGAGTAATTCTGTCATAAATATCGCTGAAGACTCCGGAAGACTCTCGAAGATAAACGATAGAAGTGGAGTTCAATTTTATTTTGTTTGTTCAAAGTGAGACTTTAAAAAGGGTTTTGAGGATTTGATTTACATTAAGAATCTTACACCTGAGAATGAGATTTCTAATTCAGCATGATTCAGTTAGCACAAAGGATTTATCCAATCACATCCTAGACTGCACATGCACAATGCTGTGCCCTACAGTCGAAATATTGCCCTCAAATGCAATAAATAGTAATGCCAACATGAAAAGCCACTTTGCAATTAATCTCTCTCAACCAGGCGCCCTACTTATTCCATTATTCTTTGCCAACAATATCAAGAATCGATCTGAACTGGACACCATGCTGTGGTGGGCTCCAGACTTCAATATTGTACTAAGGTACTTTTATCAAAATAGGTTCTGCAGAATTTATGAGTATGCATTTATCTTGTGGTAATAAACTACGACAAAACTAAACCACATTCTGCGAGAATATTTTAAGTTAAAAAATTATAAAAAAAAAATGAATAAAAATTAAAATTAAAAGCATAAATCTTCAAAATAAGTTAAATTAAATTAAACCAAAGATATGAGAACAACAAAGCATTAAAAACGTGTTAGCAAACTAACTCTTGCTTTTCGGATAAGAGCATCGGCTATTCGAGCTGGTTAATGAGCTTGGCTTTAAAAATGCTTAACAACTTATAGTATGGATGTTGTGCCATGACAAGATATTCGATTATATAAAAGTTAATTAATTAACTCTCAAATGTCTGCGATATTCGCTGAACAATAGAATAGTAAATGTTAGTTGATATTCATTTCCTTTTCAAGTCATAATTCAAATGAACTCTTATTAAATTATTGAAACGTGTTAACAAATAACTGTTCTTTGTCTTAGCATATTTTATTTACGATGATATCTTTATAAAGAGGTAAAACAACTTTGCCGATTTTGTATTCGAAAAAAAAATTCTGTCTGTCTGTACATCGACCTATAACTTAAAGCCCAAACCACACTTAACCTGTCTGATGTGGTGTGAAGTGGCGTGTTGTGCAGTCTACTATTTACTATACGTACACTAATCAAGCTTACTGTCTTTCAAAATATGTAATTTTTAACTTTGTGCTTACGTTCTTATATCTCTCTGAGCGAGAAATACCTTCGTCCTCCCGCAAACAGAAGAAATATATATCTGCTATAGATATGACGTGATCGGAACAGGTGAGCTGTCGATACAACACATCACTCTACAAGCCACAACACATCACATCAGACAAGTATGATTCTACAAATGCGACACACCATACGAGACAAAGGTGGCTCGAGATTAATTCAATGAACTGATCTTTTAATATTAATATTGAAGGGTTTTATTAACCTATTTCTTCCAGTAAGAAAAAAATATAGTTTTTTGAACACGAAGTTAGAAGTTCTCAAAACTAAGTTAAACTGAAAACTTATGATAATATTGAAGAATGGGTCAGAAATATTTTAACAGATTTCTCCGCCTCATGTAAAACCTATGATCAAAAATGGGGTCTTCAGTCCATCTCATACGGGGCTTAACAAAGAATATAACACCGATACAGGGACTCTACATTTTTGGGCACCAACGCAACGGTCGGATGAAACCTTGTAAGACAGCGAAGGCCCAGCCCTTCATTCATAGCTTCATAGTCTTAAAATGTTTTTAAATTGGGATATCATTCTTCTCAAATACTTCATTACTCCTTCTTAAATAGTTCCTTCATCATCATCATCGGCTCGACAACCGGGTTCCGGTCCTGGCCTCTTTCAACAATTCTCTCCACCTATCCCGGTCTCTAGCCGACGCCATCCAGTTGCGCACCCCAAGACTTCAGGCGTCCTGGTCTACGCCATCTTTCCAGCGCAAGCATGGTCTACCACGCTATCATCTACCATATAATGTACCACAAGGAACTTTCCGAGTAGGTTCCTCTTCGCTCATGCGAGCTAGGTTTCCCTGCACACCGGAGTCTACCGAGCTTAATTTTTGTCACGATATCTGATTCTAGGTAGATTGCATACAGTTCATGATTGTACCGTCTCCGGAATTGTCCTTCCTCACATATGGGGCCAACAATTCTCCTTAAGACTTTTCTCTCGAACGCAGCTAAGAGGCCGGAGTGCCTTTTGCTAAGTGGAAGTTTCACTTCCACCAGTCCCGAATAGTTACAGCACGTGCATGTTTTCGTATGCTACATGTTGTCCCCCCTATTCGTCTGATGGCTGACCGCCATCTTCTTAAATACTTCTACTACGGCAATTCTTAAAAAAATTATTAGAAACAATAAAAGTAAAGTTTTTTTATTAACTTTTTGGTTTTTTATTATTGTTGATTATTTTGGAGTTCTCTTCATTTTTTCTTTGACTCCCTACATTCGATTCTTTATGTGATTATTTGCAGGAATGAAAGAATTTTAACAGTTATTTTTTACTTGCGATATAGGTACTATAGGGCAAGTTCTGCATTTGGAAAAAAAATCGAACTCGAGATTTTGATCAAAGTTGACATTACGATGATAGCGAAGACGAATAAAGTGGGTCCGGCAATTCCGTCTGTCTGTCTGTCTGTCTGTCTGTCTGTCTGTCTGTATGTCTGTACCTCGATCTAGAGCCTAAGCCACTGGACCTATTTTCTTCAAACTCGGTAGTTATGGGTCTTCGGTGATTCCCTAGAGGGGAAATTGAAATTTTTTTTTTAGCTCTAAAACTAACGGTACCCCCCATACACCCGTAATGAAAAATCTTATTTATCTCGAAAACGGCTCTAACGATTTTGATAAAAAAAACTAGGTGTGATATTATGGATATGGACTACGTTTTGGTAAAAAAAAAATTTGGGGCAAAATGTTATTAACGGTACCTGTCATAGAACCGTTTTTTTGATTTTCGATTTTCTCATTAACGGCTCTAACGATTTTAACCAAAAATTTTCAGCAGGAGTCCCCCTAAGTTTAAAATAATATTGTATATAAAAATATTCGAAAAATTATTTGTTGGGTTTTTTTGAAAAAAATTTTTTTTTGAAAAATCAATATCTTCAAAACCTATGAACGATTATTTTTTGAAATTATTTCCAAAAATCAATATTATTAAATACTTAAAATTCGCATCCCACATTTTTTTCTTGAAAAATTTTAAAGAAATTTCTTATATAAAAAATGTATTTATTTAATAATAAAACGATTTTTTAAAGTTTGTTTGCATAAAATCATACTTTTCTAAAAATCAGATGGCAATTTCATTTTAAATTCATGTTTTATATTTATAAAATGTATTTTAAATTCCAAAGTACTTTTACATAAGAGCAAGTTCGTGCGATCCAGTCGTGCATTTTATTTTTATTTACCTATGTGCTTCCCCAATTAGATTCGAACCCGAGTCCTATTGCTTGCTCTGCCTATTGTGCCACAGTGATACATAACATAACTTGTCTCAAAGTGCTACTCAAATAACTCTCTCGTGTTTTTAATTATACTGTTTAAGAAGACTTAAATACGTATTAAAGAATCTGAAAAATACCGATTTATTACCAAAACAAAAAAGTTATGTTTTTAGAAAGATTAAAGAAGGAACTAAGTAACAAAAAAAAAAAGATTTAAGAAATGCTAATTTAAGAAGTATTTAAGAATGCTTTAAGTAAAAGTAAATACACCATGTTAAGTTCTGTAAAACAATACCTAATAAAGATCATATTAAGATGGAATTAAGTAGGCATAAATTGACATACCTTATAAAGAAGGAATAAAGTATGAATTAAGAAATGTGATACCGAAATTACACCATTTTGTGCTACTTGTGTAATCCTGAAGCTATGAACAAATAAATAAATAAAATGCACGATTGATTAGGTCACACTAACTTGTTCTAATGTTCAAGAGACTTGGAATTTAAAAAATTCATGTTATTAGAGAAAAATGTTTGAAACCATAAAATTCAATTTTCTCAAAACCTAAAACAATTCCTAAAGAAGTGGGAGCCAAAAATCGAATGGAATTAGCTAACTTTTACTAAAGCAAATTTTAATTTTTTTAACTGTGAAACAGATTTTGAAAAAATATTGTTTTCTAAAATTTTGAGAAAAATTGTTTGGTAAAAATTTAAAAATATGTACTTTCTAACAAGTTTCAGGAATATCGACGGAAATGTTTGGGCTTTAGTCGAATAAACAGACAAAATTTTGAAACACGCTTTTTTCGTCTTCCCAATCACCGTAAGTCTGATCAAAATCTCTAGTTCGATTTGTTTTACGAATACATAACTTGTCTACATATGTATGTATGTGTCGCAATAGCTTTGAAGAAGCAGGGTCTAGTATGTTATCACTCTCTATCATTCCTATGAACATGTCAGATGGAATGGAGGGAACCTAGAATTTTCTGCCTAGTCCTTAGGCTTAGATGATAATCATTTTTTAATTTTAAAAGATACTTTTGGGGGAAGTGTCACTTTCTCGCAAGAGGAAGAACCACTCAAGGAAAAGTTATTGTTTGTAGGTGGAAGCGGCTGGAAATCGATTGCGTGAACTTTCCAACGCACTTAGCTATAAAACTAAACTTAGAGCTATGAAAGGAAAGCACTTCTACATATCCTGCAAACTGACCAGAGGCCTACTCGAACTTCGCAGTTAAATATATAATTTGCGGATTTACTTAAGGGTTAGGATTTTATGTGTACCTGAGTAACCTAACAAACTGACTAGGCTGATATATTGTTGTTAAAATCATAGCGCGGACGATAGTTCAGCCAGAAATCTGTCGATTTTTTTACATGCTGATGAAATAGTCTGCGAAAGAGCAGTTGTTACAGCTTGGTAACAATAAAAGCCAACACTCTGCATCATACCACATGAGACAAATGTGGTTCCGGTTTGTCGTATTAAAATGGTATTGAAACCGTCCTAGTTTTCGCGTGCTTACAACCTACCTACCTATTATATGTATGTTCTGAACTTCAATTCTGATTAAAGTATATATATATTTGACATATAGTTTTTAAAATTAAAACTGATGTTGTTGTGGAATAATTTTGAGGCTCGATGTGAAACCATAGTATTTCATTTAAGAATTCCTTACATGAGTTTCTTTGAATTTACAACCGTAAATTGTCTTATGCGAATCCTTTAATTTTCTTCAGCAGTTCTTGTAGTGTTCTCATTATATCAGGAGGCCACAAAGGCTCGTAGAGAACCTCAACCTAAACCTAGTAACTTACAACTCTCAGCCATATCTGTGTGCATTTTACCAGGAATTGAGGGGACCTACAATTTGCCGATTCCGAATGAGTAGCACTTTTCATGACAGGAGATACTCTTGGAGGATTTGTCAATTCTTCGCCAGAGGCAGCACACATCTGAAAAACTTTTCTTGCAGCTGCTAAAAATCGAACCGAGACTGCATGACAGTCTAACGCAATGTGCATAATTTTATTAGTGATCTTACTTACTGAAGTTTGAATATGGTTTTAAGAAAGTTTCTTACCAACTTCTCTACTGCTTTAAATTGGTAGTTGGCACAAAATTATTGAGTTCTAACTGATTCTTAGATAAAAGCTGTTATATTATAATGACTCCAAGGTACATATTTGTACTATTTGAATTTTACCAGTTGAACTATTTGCCAGGTTCATTTCTCAAGTTGTGTTTCAAAACTATCAAGATTCTTGAGCCATCATCAGTAAAAAATACCTGAAGTTTATTAAGTATCATTAATTTTACAAAAAGACAATGGCGCAAAATTTTAAACATCCTATTAATATGGTATTGTAGTATGATACTACTTGACAATTTGCTAACTTTGCAGTAGTTTAATTTTAAACATTTTCTAACTAGTATCGTATTAAAGAATTTTCTTAATAAATCGCTTCTGAGCACACCTTAAACAATGACATTTCGTGTAAAAATGTAAGTACACGAACCTTTTTTGATGTTTGCAAATGTCAAGAGTCATATAAAGCTAGTACGATACTAAAAAAATAAATTAGGTATTCGATGATTTTAACTTTAATAAAAGTGTAGAGAAAATATGAGCTATATTCGATTAAAATTTGCAAATTCGTTGTTTTAACCTAGTATCATAATAAAACAGCTTTAGCATCGCACTAATTCAGTTAAAATTTTGCGCCAATAGTTCTCTCTTCTAACATTTTTGTCGTCTCTGTAACAGAGCTTCAAAGTTAAGGAACAAACCTACGAGTATTTATTTCAAAAGTTAAATATTAAAATACATAACATAAAGTTTCTTGGACTTAAATTTAAAAAAGGATGTTATTTGGTACAACATTTAGTTTTTCCATCTATATTCTAACAGAGATATTATTTTTCATTTCATTTTATTTATTTTTAAGTAGAAGAGTACATTTTGTATATACAATTGGACTTACAGCCCGATTCTCCCCAAAGTCAGTGATGCCTCACAAGTCACAAGAAGAGATGAAAATGATTTTGTGACTTTTTCGAATTCTGCCGCTCAGTCACAACTTGTGAGAGTCTCAAAAATAATCGAAACTGTGATCTCCTTCAGAGGAGGTCACAACTCATAAATTTTCAAAGTTTCTTGGATTGACATTCAGTAAGAACATTTTCTAGATTTGTGAATAATTGTGAAAACACAAAAATGGAAGTGGACTTTGTTCTAGTGAATATTTTTGCTGATCTTTCCCACAAAAAAGAAAAGTAATATCATTACATAAACAAAAATTTCTTTAAGAAACTAATCGTATCAAGAAGTTTACAGCGTCGACGGCTTCAAGAACATTGAGAGATACAAATGATCCATTTGCTCTCCAAAACAATACATTTATAAAGTTTTTTTACCTTCCGAAAACTTTATGCAGTCGCCACGATTGTTTTCTTCTGAAAATGTTATATTTACATATTATTTAATCATTTTATTGTTTAAAAATTATGTTACCTTGCGTTTTGTAATTTCTTCGTTTTGAATAATCAGCTGTTCAAATAATGACTCTTAAAAATCTTACCATGCTGTGCTGAGTTTTCTTGTGACGATTAGGGGGAGAATACCAAAATGTTATCGAATCACAACAATCCTCACAAGAAATAGTCACAAGAGCTTGTGACTTGTGACTTCTCACAAGGGGGAGAATCGGGCTGTTAATCTAAGGTAAGTGCAAAAGCAAATGCTTATTCAGCTTTGATATTAATTATTTAGCTTTACAGAGGAGTATAATTTTTAACATTCTTAACATATTATGTATATAATTTGGGAAAACTTAAGTTTATCTGAAAACCCATTAACAATTTTTTTTTTTTTTTATTTATATAAACAAACTTAGAACTAGATAAAAACTTACGAACTAATTTGACAAAGGTTGCCCTATAAGAGGATTGTCAGAGAATGAACATCTTTCAAAAAACTTGTTTGCTAGGGAGTTTAATTTGTCTAAGACAAAATCCACTTTTGACATATTATGTAAGTCAGAGGTGGAGAAATACCACGGTAAGTCAAGAATCATCTTTAGAATTTTATTTTGCATGATTTTTATTTTTTTAATATATGCGCGCATTTATACCAAACAGGACAGAGATATTATCTGATACGAAAAACTACAATTATTTGCTCGGAGCAATAATAAGAGCGTTCACATTATAAAATTTGTTTGTCAAACATATTTGAGAATGTGAACGCTCCCTCTTGGAGCCTGATCGATTCTTTGTTTCGTTCATTTCGTCTTTCTTCTTTTTGACAGTTTGGATGAGGGGTGTGGGAATTCTCTCTTCATTTTACGATACTTCTTCAACTCACATCAAATATGTACATACTTGTATGTCAAAAAAACAAAAGACGAAACAACTGAAAAAAAGAATCGTGTAATCAGGATCTTGATACATTTTTCCTGCTAAAGACGGTGCTCACACTGAACTAAATCCTTCGACTTTTTTGTGATGTTTTTGTAACTTATATCACTATACTATATATGGTTTATATAATTTGTATTTACTATTATTGTTATGTTAAATCTTCCGATTACTTGTACTATAAAAGACTACGTCTTATTTGTACTCACCTTAACATTCTTAAATAAAATTGAATTATACCTCTGTCAGAGATTTATAAACCGATTGACATAATTCCCATCTTGAAAAGGAAATTGTCAAAGTAAATATAAGCGGAAAAAACTAAAATTTTTAATTCATTGACTTGACAAATGGAGAACCATGTGATTTTACAGATAAGGGACAGATTAAGTTTTGACGTATCAAGAGTATTTCATTGCAAATGCCAACCGTTTACCCCGAAATGCATTTCCCGGTGTTTAATACAACCTTCTGTAAGGTAACGTGCTGTACAGAACGTGTACAATAGACCCACGATTTTGGCAAAAGAAAGAAAGGATTAACTTTAAATAAACAGTAATTATGTATTTTATCTAAATATGCATGTATTTATTATTTAAATTGATTTCAAGATTCAGGAACATTTTTGTTCTTATTTCGCAATTGCATTTTTCTGTCACTAGTTAGGGCGTGTAACGCTGCATTATTTAAAAAAACATTCGCAGATCAATATTAATCCAATGCTCTCACGCAGGTGTTCTCAATGAAAAAATGTGTGAAATATGGTTTATTTATTTATTTATTTATTTATTTATTTGAATCAAGCTAATTAATATCTAGCGTACAAAAAATATTACTTAGAATTAAGAATTTATAAATTATACAATATTATAGAATATTTTTTTAAAACTATTATTTGAGACATCACAAAAATTTGTTAATAAATTATGATTGACGTTATACAAATTAAACATTGTATTCAATGGTGAATTCTGCTCATAGTTGGTACGATAGTGTTTTATGTAAATTGGGTCACGAAAACCTCTTAGATTTCGATTTGGAACATTAAAATTAACACGACACAAAAGGTTTAAAGCATCGATATTACCATCAATAAGATTAACAATAAAAACAAAACATAAATAAGAACGTCTGCGCTCCAGACTGGGTAAATCTATGAGTTTTAAACGGCTGCTATATGAAGGAAGATTCAATGGATTCTGCCAGCCTAAGCCTCTAAGGGCAAATTTTAGGAATCTTTTTTGAATTTGTTCAATTCTTATTTTGTGACAACTGTAGTAGGGGGTCCATACCTGGCAAGCATACTCTATAATGGGTCTGACAAATGTAGTAAATAGTTGTTTGATAACATAAGGATCAGAAAACTGACGTGATTCCCTTTTAATCCAACCTAATATTGAATTGGCTTTATTACATGCCATATTGATATGCTGTGTGAATTCGAGTTTCTTATCGAACAATACACCAAGGATAGATACATCATTTACATTTAATAGATTTACGCCATTGAAACTATAGTCAAAAGATAAAACGGACAATTTTCTTGTAAAATTTATAATCTTACACTTATCGATATTTAACAACAAATAATTACGTGCACACCAATTATAGAAAGCATTTAGATCAATTTGAAGCTTTTCACAGTCAAGATTGCTAGAAATAGTTTTAAATATGTTAACATCGTCTGCATACATAAGACAATTAGAGTACTTTAAAACTGAAGGAAGATCATTTACAAACAATATAAAAAGAACTGGACCCAAATGGCTACCCTGGGGAACACCAGAATTTACGACAAAACTATTTGAATGGTAGCCCTTAAAATTCACTGAATAGGATCTGTCAAGTAAATAAGATTTTAGCCAAGCAATGAATTTTACGCTGAACCCCAGCCTACTCATTTTATTAAGCAAAACTCTATGCGATAGTTTGTCAAATGCCTTACTAAAATCTGTAAGAACACAATCCGTTTGTTTTTTGTTTTTAAAGGAATCGACACAAAACTCCGTTAACTCCATAAGTAGGGTGACAGTCGAACGGCCCTTTGAGAAACCATGTTGGTTATGAACAATAAATGATTTTGTGTAAAAGCTTAATGTTTTGCAAACAATTGCTTCAAAAAGTTTGGGAATGGCCGACAGTTTAGCTATTGGACGGTAATTAATAATTAGATCCTTTTTACCTTTTTTATGTAAAGGAATTATAAAAGATTGTTTCCATACATGAGGAAACTTACAAGTAGACAATGAACAATTAAAAAGAACAGAAAGTGGCATCGACAAGTTATTGACACATTTTTTCAGAACTGAAGCTGGTACCCCATCAGGACCAGACGCGTCATTATCTTCTAAATTAGCTATAAATTTCATAATATCGTCAATAGTTATATGAAAATTTATATCAGTCAAGTGAGAATATGATTTCAAATGACCAAATAATTGATCATTTTCGTCAAGATTATCACAGTTTAGGTTATCACAGTTCGAAAAGTTATCACAGTTAGAAGAATCACAGATGTATGCACTTTGAAAAAAGTCTGAGAATAGTTGTGTTATGATACGTGGGTCATGGTCTGAGATATTGTTATGCATAAGAACGGACGGATAAGGACAAGATTTTCGTTTGCTGTTAATAAAGTTCCAAAAGGATTTAGGATCCATTTTTAAATTACTTTGAACCTTTTGTATGTAAAAAAGATACTTAATACTTGATTCTCTGTTGAAAATATTTCTGGCCTCACAATAAATATTAAAATCGTTAACTAGTCCAGTTTGTTTGTATTTAAGCCATAGTTTATTTCTACGGTTTTTTAATGTTCGCAGTTCACTATCATACCAGCTAGGAGCAAGCGATTTTGATTTAATAGATATTAGAGGAACAGATGCTAAAAAACAATCAAATATTTTGTCATAAAATTTCAAAACCATTGAATTAATATCTGAACAAGAGCAAAGGCATGACCAGTCAATTAAAGATAGCAAGTTATTTAATTTAGTATAATCAGTTTTTTTAAAGTTAAATTTAAAAACATTGTCAGGATCCTGATTATTCATTTCAAAGTTTTGAATAGATATGGTAAGTGCTGGGTGATGAGAGTCTTCGTTCACTAGAGGATCAGTTGATCTGTCAAGTGAAATACCGGCATCAATTGTTGTGTAAATTAAGTCGAGGATCTTGGCGTTAGCGTTTTTGATGTCATTTATTTGGTGAAGACTAAGTGACGTTAGACTGTCAAGAGTTTGAGAATCATCCATTGATAGATTTCCTGTTGGAACCATTGCGTATGTGTCGGGACAACGTTTCCAAGATACATTGGTTAGATTAAAATCGCCAAGGCAGATAACTTCATCATTATAACTCATTATCTCAAAAATGTAGTTCAAAAAAGAGAAGGCTTCATTGTAAGTATTAACTGGGCTCCCAGGAACAATGTACATAGTTACAAGATAGATAGTTTTGTGTGAAAGAATCATCTTTACACATAGGAACTCTTCGTTCAAACAAACAGGAACATTGACTAGTGACGTCACAAAACAAGATTTAACAGCAATAAGGATCCCACCGCCGACAGTATTGATACTCGGATCGGAGTGTCTATCTCGTCTATATACATTAAACGAAGAATCAAAAAGTTCCGAGTCATTTATCTCGCCAAACAGCCATGTTTCAGTCAAAGATATGACATCGTGAGAAGAATTTGAAGAGCTGTAGTAGACCTTATTAGTCTTTGTCCGTAGGCCTCTTACATTTTGATAGAGTATATCAATTAGTTGCGACGACGGTGTGTTGGTCTTGTCAAAGTCTTTCGAAAAGGAGTATTCATAGTATTTCGCTTAACGAACTCGTGGATGATAATGTTTTCCGGCCAGAAATGCTTATCCAATAAACGGGTGAATATTTCATGTGGAACGAATAGTTTGAAAGATGAGTAGTCAATTCCTTTTGTTGGTAATTGCTCAATTTTGAATTTGATGTTGGTGAAATGAGAATCAACATATGCAGATATATCATTGCAGGTAGTGTTAGCGTCGAAATTTGATAGAAAAATGCATTTAAATCTCTCAGCGGCTCTTAATTTAACTGCAGGTAATATATCACCATTTGGTAAAGCTACTGACGATACAAACGTAGAAGACGGGGGCACTGAAGTTGTGGAGAACTTTGAAATTGAGGAAGTCGCAGAAGAGGTATTAGAAGCCGGTAAACAAAATGTAGATGATATTGATGCGAAAGACGAAGGGGGTGGTGACGAAATTGTTGGTGAAGATGTTAAAGATGTCGTAGACGTTGAAGGTGAACATGTTTCAAGTGGAGTCATAATATATGAAAATGAAGTAAATAAAGATGGTGAAGATGAAGAGGTCATAAATGAAGATGTTGCATATGTAGATGTTAAAGGTGTAGATGGTGTCGTAGATGAAGAAGTAGTAGATGTGGACGTTTTAGGTGAAAAAGCTGTAGATAAAGATGAAGTTGTCAAAGATGAAGAAGTAGTTGATGTTGAAGTTGCAAGTGAAGGTGTCGTTATCAAAGATGTAGTTAATGAAGATGTCGTAGAAGAACACGTAGTAGATATAGATGTTAAAGGTAATGGAGACGTTGATAAAGAAGATGAAGATGTAAATGAAGAATTTGTACATATAGATGTTGAAGGTAATGGTACTATAGTCGAAGGAGTTGAAAAGGATGAAGATGTCTTAGGTGAAAGCGTTGAAGTTGAAGATGTAGAAGATGCAGGAATTGAAGATAAAGATGTCACAGATGGTGGTTGTGTTACAGTTGTTGAAAGAGTAGGTTTCTTTGTCTTTTGGACTAAAGGTGAGAGAGCTAAATTTGCTCTTTTGAGGGTATTGCGAGTGACACGTAAGGGACCAGGGCGCTCATTTATCTTAAGGGAAGAGTTGTGGGATGTTAATACCGCCTTTCTTAGATTTTGAATCTTAGGAGTCTTTGGAGTAACAGCATTAGATGAGGGCATGCAGAGACTTTGGCATCCAGTACTTTGTCACATTATTGTATGCTTATAAGACGATAATTAAAAGAATAGTAAAAAGAAAGTTAATCCTTTCAATCGTAAATTCACCTACATAAGAATCCAAAAACGTAAAAACTAAAATAAAAGGATTTTCTTAGAACAAAAGTAGTTTTTGTTATTTTTGATTTTCTCAAAAACTACAAAACATTTTGACATCCGGTTTTTTGTGTTTGATCAAAAATTAAAAAGAGCATTAAATATTGAATAAAAAAATAATACTTAATTACGTAAAATTTTGAAAAAAAATTGTTTAAAAAAAAAAATTTCATTTTTTTTTCAAAATTTTGATTTTGAAAATTAATTTTTCAAAAACTATTCACTATTCACAAAATTAAAGAATGTATTTCTGGCTTTTCAAAATGCCATAGCATTACTCTGTAGGTATCACCGTTATTTTCTAATAATTTTTTTTCTGTTTTAAGTGATTTTTTTCTTAAAGTGCCCCTCCCGCCTAAACGGGGGGAAATAGACCCCCCCTCCCATACGATTTTTTTCTTGTCTAAGTCCAACCTACACGCCCTAGCTTTTTGTCACACCTTATGCCAATCACCCTGTATAATACAGACTCACAGAAAACGAATTTTCTTTAAAACATGAAAACTACTATAATGACTTCGACTGAACTTCCTGTGAATTATGTTTGCTCTATTTAAAATTCACAATTTTCACATTTTTGTGAAACGATTCGAGTTACAAAAATGAATTATAACTTCCTTTAAGAAAATTATTTTACGGTTGGTATACCCTTATTTCTAGCCTGGCGCTCAGAAGCACTAGAAATAATTTCGGATTTAAGGACTTTAAAAATAAAGGGTTTTTTTATTTTTATCTTTCAATTTGAATAGAACAATCTGTGAGTGAGATATCATTAAAATTTGGATTTATTATGATTCATGTATGCCTTAATTTTAATGTACATTGTGGTTTCAATAGGTGGCGCGCAATCGCAAAAGTTCAATTTTCCATTTTGCTAGCCCATAAATCAGGCTAAATTTGACCAATGGCATTGATTATGTGATTATGTCGGCTTTCAGGGCAGTAGTGGCTTATCGATTATTGATATATAAACTATTGACTTAAGAAAACCCTACAAGAAGACATCTAACGGGGTCAAATCGAACGATCTCGATGGCCAACTTATATCGCCTTCGCGTGAAGTAATATTGTTAGGAAATCACTCCCGCAAAATGTATATTGCGGCTCGGACTGTGTGGCAGATAACGGTGTCCTTTTAAAAACATAGGTGTCCATATCATCAAATATGGTTCGGGCTAAAAAAAATTGGTTATCATCAACTCGCTGCTGACGGCGATGGCCTGGGCAACGTCGTCGCTCTAAAAAAAAATATGGACCGATTATGCTACCAGACTAAAATCCACACTAAACAGTGGTTGTTGTTTTCAAGAAGACCAACCCTAACCCAACCTTGAAAAATACCTTTTTTTTATTTTTTTGTTTTCACATTTGCAAATGTCTTTAATTTGACAGATCTATAGAATTAAATATGTTCTCTGTCACCATCATTTTATAAAATAACCATTTATATATTTACCCTATGTTAACCTCAACTTGACATTCAAGTGGAAAACAAAGTTTCATTCTAGTTCGCACCTTACCAAACAAATTTTGATATATGCAATTTTGTTCATATTTGCATGACTTACAAAGCAGATAATCTAGTTCTTCGTTCGAGTTCTCAATACTATAAAGTACTTAACTGTTTTTGTGTTTTAGATTAGCCAAAAAATACACAAGCATTTTATTTTGTTTGGTTAAATTTTATTTGGATCAGTAAGCTTTATTTTCCTTATACCTTTTGTAAAAAGATTTATTTGGTTTTCCTGGTTAGTGTTCCAGTGTTCAAAAAGAAATATACATACTTCAGTTTGATGGTATCTGCCCATAGACTCCGTCTTAAAGTCATCAAGTGTCTCCAATGCACAATACTACCATTAACACTATCATTAATGCAACTATATAATCTGCATTCGGTCTTAAAGCTTAAGCGGTTAACGCGTTTTTTGTTCACATAAAGCTATCGCTCGTATCTATGGACCATGAATTACGTATTTGCAAAGCAAATCCATTGAACACATAAACATGGGCATAATGGCAATTTTAAATGGCGGCAGCTTATTTAAGCCAACAAAAGTAACAGAGTGGAGAATGCTATACTTTAACTGCCCTGTGTTCAATTACAGCAGCGTCATTAGAGCTGGTTTAATTTATAATACCAATTCAGTTTACAATACAAGTTGGCCTGGCCTAAAGAGAATGTTCGCAGTTCTTCAATATTATGCCACTCCCCTAAGCCACGCCACCACCACCAGCATTGTCGTTATGCCATTCACATTGAAAAAAAAAATAAAAATTATAAGTCCGATCCCAGCATAAAATCATTTAAATTAGTTTAGACTTAGTTTTATGGAGCGAGATTTACGCTACTAGCGGAAATTTTTAGAATGTCTCCCTTGTGGACTGTGGATATGAAACTGCAAAGCCAACTCTGAAACACCTTCGAAACAGAAAAACGTCGCCCGAAGGACATTACACTGCGATTTGTCGAGATATATCCATGTAAAGTTTTATTGAGTTGGAACTGTACTGTTTTTTTTTTGTTGTATGAAAATACAATTAAATCGGATAAGTTGTATTATTGTAGTCGATTTTAAGTTTGCTGCAGTGAAGGCTATGGGAATGAGTTTTGATATGAGTTAGTAACAATCGTCCAGGAAACCGGTAAATGTTTGCTAAGTTGACAGAGTGTGGGACGGTTGTTTTGTGAAATCAAGTTCGTCGCTCAGCTCTTTTGTTTTAATAGCAATCAAGCTCTATTTCACCATAATTTAGAATGGTACTAAAAATAAATTGACTTTTAATTAGAGAATGTTTTAAAATTAGTTTCTAGTTGCTTGTTGGACAACAATTGGTTTCGATTTTCAACCAGATATGGTGGTGGAAAGGGAGTTTAGAAGGCGAGATACTTCAAAAAGAATTTGTTTTTATTTGTGATTCTTATGGGATTTTAAGCTTTCTATAATAATGTTCAGCATTCTTTTAATTTTAAAGATTATTTTACTTTCTATGTATTTAATCAGTCAATTAAGTAAGGTCATTACAAGATCCCGTGTATGCCCACATTTAGTAAAAATAATTACCATTTCACACGACCTTCCTTTACTTGATTTTTGTCTTCGTATTTGTACAGTTCAAAAACAAGACAATCCTCCTTCATTATCCATCCATATAAGGCAGTCTTAAGGTGAAGAAACTGCATTTTAATGAACATGAAAAATAAAGGCTTAAAAACCTACACGCATCTTGTTCTATCTCAATATACACTACCGCCCTCAGAGTTTGAGAATTTATAGCTATTTTACAATCGAATTGATTTCAATTGTGAAGTGTTCATACTTGTAGAATGAGAGTGCGGACGAGAACGTTTTTTTTTAAGGCTAACCTCCTCCAGCAATTTGCTGTGTTATCTTTAGCTAGTGTGAAGCTGTAATTTTATGTACTCATGATTTTTTTTAAGATCTTAACGAAATGAAATTGAAACAGATTCGTTGTGGTGTCGTTGGGTTGTTTGGATGCCATATCCGCCCTCTTGTTGATGTTGGCACCTATATGGGGGCTTAATCCAACACTTTGAGATGCTGAATTGCATTTTTTTACGCCACCATCATTTGTTGTTCCGCAAATTGTTCTTTGTATAAGGGTTCCCACTTTAGTAGAATTTTTTTGGAATGTTGAATTTTTCTTGTAATGGGAAAAGTTACGAAATTTTAATAAAGATTTAAATTTATTTGTTATGAATTAATGTTGTTATTAGTTAATGAAAATATTATCAGAAAATTATGTGAGAAAATTCTAATTTTTCATTTTAGTTAAATTAAATTTTCAGTTTTCGTTTTAATAAATCATTAACAATGAAGGGATTCGCATGACCTTTGGTGCCGATATTAAACGAAAACATTTTTATTCATCACGTGCAAATTGATTCATTTTCTTCAACATGGAAGAATAGATCAGGGATTCTGTCGTAGCTCTTTCAAATGGATCCATAATGGGGATATATTTTAGAAAATGTGCCTCTAAAAATTAATACAAAAGTTTATTTGAAAAGACTTATAAACATATCTTTATTAAATAAATAAAATCACGTATTAAAACAGAAAATATTAAATTTGTTGTACTTTTTTTGAGTTCTATGATAAGCGGAGGAGCATGAATTTTATATCATTGGAGCCACAGTAGTACAGAATTAACACATTTATCAAATTATTTAACAATTTATATGTAAAACCTATAGAAAGAGATTGGAAAGTATACAAAGAGCTCAGTCACTTAAACGACTGGTATGTAGAGTTGAAGTAAGATTGAACTAAGAACCGTGTCTCTAAGATGAATTGAGATAGATAGATACTTTATTTTAACTGAATTCTTATAACTTCTTTTTATTTAAGAACCTGGACTGAATAATTTACAGAGCTATGATATGGTGTTGAAAAATTCACAATTTTCATTCAGTTCATATTCAAATTTGGTGGTGCAACAGCTCGGAGTGAACCAGGACCTAGTGACTTACAACTCTCAACCATTCCTGTGTGCGTGTTCCCAGGAACGGATATAAATATATACTTGAAATAAAAGTTGCTTCAAAAATCTTCATTAAATAAACATTGGAAATTTTCCAATGAAAGAGAAAAGTTGAGTGCAGAAGACTCACTTTATATGTAGTTAACATTGATTAAAATAACTATATAATTTTTTTTATGTAATTTGCACAGACTCAGGGGGTTATGACTACTCTTATGTTATGATGTAAAACAGTGCGAGCGTGGAGAGGATTCAATAGGAGATGTCGATGCACATTAGTTTTGAGATCTTGTACATCACAATGAGGGGGGAAAATCAAGAAAGGCAAAGTATTCCTTATTCTAGTAGTGCGGCTAAAGAAAGAACCTCTATATTTGACAGTACGTCCGAAGTAAGGCTCAAGGGTAAGCTGATGTGCATTCATGGCTAGACAAGTATTACGGTGGAAGAATGGGGAGGAATGTAACTGGCTATTTCAATTAAACATTGTTGATAGAGCGATAAAACAATGAAAGAAAATAAAAAAAAAAGAGAAACAAAAGTTTCCGTAATTGATCTACATTATAAGTCTGCTATAAGTTTTATGGCTCTATTCTGAATTTTATCTAACAGGTTCAAATGAGTAATCGGGACACCAGATCAGTGGGGGAAAAAATTTCTTGCATCTTTAAAGAAAACCTAAGCATTTCGCTGCGTTTTTGGCAACTTCGAATATAAGATCATTCCATAAATAATTAAATAAATAAAAAATATAAATAACAAATAAATACATAAATATATGAACTTTTATTATGAAAAAACAAAATCAAATAAATAATTATAAAAAACGAAAATAAATAAATAAATACCTAAAAATATGAAAACATTTAAAAATAACTAAGTAAATAAACATGTATGTAAATATTAATAAAAAATTAATAAGTAAGAAAAATATACTTCAATAAAAGATAATCATAACTAATATGCATGTATGTAACTGATAGTCCCTCATTGACCAAGTTTTTCGATTTTTGGCTTTCTCATAATCGAAATACCGAAGCTTCCTAAAGTTTAAAAAAAGTTTTGCATACCAAAACTCAAAAAAAATTTTTTTTTGTGATTTT
This sequence comes from Chrysotoxum bicinctum, assembly GCA_911387755.1. Lineage (NCBI taxonomy): Eukaryota > Metazoa > Arthropoda > Insecta > Diptera > Syrphidae > Chrysotoxum > Chrysotoxum bicinctum. The sequence goes on from OU426987.1 coordinate 93,383,453, forward strand.
TGAAAAAAAAAAAGAGGCTTTGATTTTTGTTTGCACAATAATATAAACTTAAAATTGCCTTACCAAACCCCAACCACTAAAGAAGTTTAAGCTACTTAAAAAATGAATTTTATGTTTATTAACACTTTTCGATTGATTGATTTGACCAAATTGGGTGTTATTATAAAAAGGATAAAGAAAAATGTACGGATGTGATTTATAAAATCAATTGCCTCTGAAATAAAGATGAGACGTGTGACCTTTTTTATGTAGGAACTACAAAGCAATTCTTAAAACAAAGAATGGCGAATCACAAATCTGATTTAAAACGTGACAACTCCGAAAAAAAAACAGCACTGGCCACACACAGTATAGAGAAAGGCCATAAACCAGATTTCGATGGTGTGAAAGTTCTCCAAAGAGAAAGCCATACTTCAAAACGCTACACTCTGGAAACCCTTCATATCATGAACACTGCTAACACGATGAATAGGAAACAGGACACTCAGAATATATCCGCCGTGTACTCATCTCTCGCTTGCTCCAAAAACGCTGGAGATAAAATATCTGAGACAACAACCTTCAGTCTCAGAACATCGTGCCACACATCTTTCCTATCCTTCTTTCTCTTCCATAACTTCACGCCCGCGCTGTGTTGAAACATTTAAAGGGTAATCATAATCCCTTGAGCGCGGGTAGATTATAAAAAAAAAAAAAAAAAAAAAAAAAAAAAAAAAAAAAAAAAAAAAACGACAATACTTCAGCAACAGAAGTGCTTTTTTCTTTCATTAAATTATTTATTTATTTATAAATAATAACTTATATTCATTTGTTTGTTTGTTACAAAATGTTCATACATGTTACCTGTAATTTGTTATTTTATACTGTTTGTAATAAAGATCCCCTGAAGAGGACAGCAATCCCTGTCGAAACGTTGGAAACAAATCAATGTAACTTTGTTTCATTGCCACTTCCAGTGACCAAACAAAAAAAAACAGAAGGAAGAGGAATACCTCATCCACCACAAAATAATATTAACACCTTTCTCCATAACTATTAATTTTTTAAGACTCCAAAGCAACTTCGAGCTATGCAGTCGTGCATGATATTCAAAATTTTCTCAAAATCGGCTCATACGATTTAGATTATTTCTAAGTGTTGTGCTCTGAAGTATTTCAAACATTTCACAAGAGTCTAATTGCGTTTTGCAGTAACAAAACAAAATCAACTATGACACCTTACAAGAAAGGTAAAGGATGTTCATCTGCCTTTAGAAAACGAATTTGACGAATTTCTTGATTTTAAAAGATGTTCTAAAGAAAGGTACCAAGATCAATCCCACACTTCATACACTTCCTTCGTCCCAGTGCTATCATTGTATAAGCTCCAGGCTGAACTTTTAAAACATTTTCCCAATGCTAAGAAATATGATTGTCTTCGAAAGGTCATAGCATTGGTCATTGAATATGTTTCTGAAGCTACGAGTATAATAGAGTTTGAACTTTCTGACCTTTCACCAGAGCTATAAGTTTTGATGGCTTACAGTCCTCTACTTTGAGTAAAGTTCTCTTGGCAAGAATGGTATATCCAGCTGAGCCAATCATCATTTTCGAAAGTGTGTTTTTCTTTTGAATTGTGAATTACTACAGGACTTTGCTTACTAATTTACCCGCGAAAATCCCTCGACAGAAAAAGATACCATATATTTTCTTCCGCAGTTGGCCACCTGAAAACCATTTACCAACATAGATCCTGATCAGCTTGATTGAACTGTTTTTAACATAGTTTCTCTTCCGAATTTCTCAGATTAATATATGTCTAAGGCTCTGGCTATGTCGATATATACATTGTTAGCATCTTAGCTTTATCTAAGTATTTTTGCATCATATCTATTTATTCATCAGCTTAAAAGATTTACCACTCGATTAGCTAATTGCCACATGCCGGCACTCTTGCAACAAATCCTTTTTATATTTTAACATCCACTCATCCAACAAATTAGGTTCGTAATTCATATTCCAATTACTAGAGTTAAGTCTAGCACAGCTGTGTGTTTAAGCCTCTCAACTATCCAATCAATTAATAACAAGCTTAAAATTTTTCTTCAACACTTTTACTCCATCTGCGTAATTTAGTAACACAATTTATACCTATGCATACAAAAAACAACAAAAAAAAACGCGTAGGAGTAGACAGCAAAAAAATACCCCCAATATTGTAACTTTAAGATACAACTACCATCAACCTCCTTCTTTTTCAGTTCGATTACATATTATTGCGGTACAATCGTTTATCTTGTCGGTGATGGTTTGGCCAAAACTATACCTGCTTCCGTAATTTGATTTCCTTTCGACTTCACTTGTCAACATAGTCCTATTAGTTTAAACTGTATCTTGCCATCAGCTCATCTCATGCAAAGCATGTACCTCAAAGATTCCCTTCATATGTGATGATCGAAAGAGTCGGCCAAGTCGATATCTTTTTGCCACTAAATACGGTTATGTCGATGTCGTTCCATTCATTGCAAGTCATAATTTTTGCGAGAATTAACCTGAGTCCAGGGTCGTATTGTTCATGAGGTTTTTGAGAAATATGTCTCTAGGCCTACCTCATAAGTACATGGTGCTTTGAAAATTTAGTTAAAATTTTTGTTTTTTTGGCTTTGGGTCCTTAACCTATTGGCTGACTTTTTTGGTTACTTTATTTGAGACTCAAAAACTGGGAAAAAATATGATGCAAACCTTTTGGAATCGGTTAGTTAGATCTTAACAAGATTGAGCACACTGGATGTGAATATTTTAAAAATTTAAAGATACCTGTTTCGACAACTGATTCAAGTCATTGTATTGAACTTTTACAAGAAATATTGATCAACACTAAACAGGTCTTATGCCCTGTATGAACTTCGACAGAATTTGGACTAAAATTTGGAAGAAAATTGTAAGTTTGGTCACCTGAACGAAAAGGCTAGGTTTGATCTATGAATGATTGAGACATGCGGGAGGATATGAGTCCTACTAATAATAATGCTCAGTCCGACCCTGCCTGCGTCCATCAGCGAGCTTCGCTTCGGCTTGTTGTCCAACGCATATCGAAGTCGTCTAGGATTTTTCTGATGCTACTGCTGCCGCTGCTGCTGCATACATGTGAGATCGTTTAAAATTTCGATTGCGGAAATTGGAACGCGATCTGGACGACTTTCTCCAATCACCGTGAATCTTTTGTTGATGGTTTTTTGTTGCTGTTGTTATTGTAGTTGGTAAATCCATATGACGATCATGTTGATGATGATGATGGCAATGATGATCACTTCTTGTGGTCAGACATAAAGATTAAATGCGGAAGATTTTTTTTTTCTCTGCTTATTTTTGCGCAAGACTACACGCGTACTAGCGCGCACTTTACGATCCGAGAGTGAGATACAATTTTGGTATAGATGCCAAACTGATGCATTGTTTGCATCTCACGTCTTCTTTTACGATTGTTAGCTGTCTAACACCGAATCCGACCGACTGACTGAGACGCGACTAAAACACTTCAATTTGGGAAAATAAAAAACAATAAAATCAGTTATAAATCCGTGAGCTAGTTTTGACTTCCGCGGATACATTAACGCAGAGTGTTAGTATCTCGAATGCGGAAAGTACCATAAAAGTATTCATAGTACTTTAGCTCTTCGAACAAACTGCCTATGGCTAACTATGAGCTTGTTTTATTTGAATACACACTCCGAACCAATTGATTACTTTCGAGTTTTTAAATCTAACTTTTTTAGTGGTCTTCTTTTGGGAATCCTTTAAACATGAACAAGATGTGAATTTTGTTCCCAAAGATAAGATTAGCAAATAAAATGTCAACACTTTATTCAAACATACGAGTATCAAAGCTTTAAAATATTGAAATTAAATCAGCCTTAATAAAATGATTTTAGCTGTATCAGCACAACTTTCCGTTTTCTATTGTTGAAAATTGTGATAAAAAATTCTCACAACAAAAGGTTGAGATACAACTTTTTTAAAAGTATGTATAATAGCACACAGTCTTGCGCAATTTCCTTAATTTTCTCAGATGACCTGAGGTTCAATTCTAATGGCTTGTTCTTGATATAAAAAAGCTCTAACATTGTTTGTGGTTCATCGACGAATAATTGTATAATTGCCTTCATAAACAAAAGACTGAAATGGTTTAAAGATATTTTTTTAAGTTCAGAGAAACTTCTCATTGGCTTAAGGAGTCATACATTTTTTGCTTAGGTTAAAATATCGGTCACTAAAATTGATATACTATTTATAAAGTGGACGAAATTGAGTAATTTTTTATTGAGTTAAACTTCAGTCACGATTTAATGAAGTAGATATATTTTTATACAAGTCAAATGACCAGTAATTGCTTTTTTTTTTAGTGTGAGAAGGAATTTGTTTTTGATTTTGACTCAAGAAATTTTAAAAAGAAGTTTCTTTTGAACAATTTGGCTTAAATAGTTGATACGAAAAGTTATACTTAATTGTTTTCGTATAATCTTTATGGCTGAACGTGAAAGTTCTTAAATTTTGTTTCTTTTGCACGCCAAAAGTATATTGTTACATACGCTCACACCAAATGGATATAATCATTTAAGAATCTTAAAGGAAGTAGTTGCTTCGTAAAAGGCTCTGATGATCTTCATGAAAGTTTGTGTTTTGTACTAAGTGAAGCTTTTTTATGAAGGTTAAAAGAGGTGCAATTATTATACAAAAATCAATGAAAGAAGCGTGAAATCGCATCATATGGGAGTTAAATGAGTTGAACAAAATCAATTAAAATAAAAAAAAAATGTTCACTTGGACCATTGGCAACAACAAGTTTCAGTGGGAGAATCCGATGCAAACTCAGAAAAAGTCAATATTTCTTCGAAGCCTATTAACTTCAGTTCGAATGGTTGTATCTTAGTGGTTAAATAATCACCCATATTCCACAAGTCGTATTTTGTCTCGTACTCGTAGTCGAACTCGAACTCGTCTCGTATCAAAATCGTTATTCTTCAAGTCGTATACGTTGCGTACGAGAAGCTCAAAAAACCAACGTATATTGTCGCCCGTAGGTTATTATTGTCAAAATCAATAAATTTGAATTGAAAAAGTCATTTGTTGTTTTTTCAATTAAATTATTTTATTTATAATGAAATTCTGATGAGCTCCATTGGTTTGAAGTGGCTCTTCTTCTATTTTATTTGTTTTTTCTTTTTATTTTTTGTTTGTACGAGTTAGACTAAGAGCTCACAGCAATTTTTGGGTGTGATTGATAGCAAAAAATAATTAGCATAATTAGATAGGCCTTTTATAGTTATTTACAAATGTGAAAGTCTTGCATACTCTAGTGGGAGCAATAGAGCATCAAGTATGCAGTTCTTTCCAAGTCCAAATAATTGTGATAAGAACCTTGCCAAAATGTAGAGTTAAGCCCCCGATTGAAAATATCGAGGTCCAAGACGTTTTAAAGACATCCTTCTGCCTGCCAGACGCAATAAGAATATGCTACTTCTTACACTAAGAAGGCCACCTTCAAAACGTCTTGGACCTCGATATTTGCAATCAGGGCACTTAGCTCTTCATTTTGAAGTTATGGCAAATTTTGTATCCCAATTTTTTTATCGTGTCGATTACAGGAGGAGGCTGAAAAACTCCAATGTTTGATCCTTGGGGATTAACAATTTAAATTTAAAATGTTAGCAATGTACTTCTCAAATTTGCTCTAGCATATGGTTGTAATTTCACCACCCCTGTGCCTTTAAATTGCTGTTTATTGTGATGCAGTTTCTGTTTTAACTAAATACTTTTGATCATTGCAGACCTACATTTACAAATTACAATTTGTTAAATATTTCTTACTTTAAGACAAGTTGGACCATTTCGGTCCGCCCAAAACTGTTAATTATTTGCTTTGAGTTTTCCACTCTTCCTGTGGCCCCTTGCTACCTCCAAATTTTCTTCCAATGCACAAACCAATGCCTCAAATTGAGAACGATTTATTATTTTACTAAACATGAACGCGTTAATAATGTTGAGTCCAAATATTAAACCAATAAAAAATGTGCTTTACAAAATTTGGTGGTGCAACAGCTCGAAGTGAACCAGGACCTATAGTGACTTACAATTCTCAACCATTCCTGTGTGCGTGTTACCAGGAACGGAGGGGTCCTAAAATTTTCTGCCGATTCCGAACGGCAAATGTGCAGCACTTTCCAAGACAAGAGATATACTCTTAGAGGATTTGTCAATTCATTGCAAGAGACATTACACTCCTGAAAAACTTTTTGCTGCGGCTGAGAATCGAACTCCAGACCTTCCGCATGACAGTTTAACGCCTAACCATTTTGCCAAGAGGTACCAATGTACTTACATTAACTTTTTGTCCATTTTTATCGAAAAAAAAAACAAGTCTCGTCTAGAAAATTTAATACGAGTAAAAAAGTACACAAATACGACTTCAAGTAAATCGAATACGAGATTCGGAATAACGATAAAATACGAATAGTCGTATGCGATGTTTTGCGTTTCCCGATATTAGTACAAGTGAAGTCGAATGTACGACTTCTGGAATACCAACATACGACTATAGTCGAATACGAGTCATAAATACGAGTCATAAATACGAGTTTCAGAATACGGGTGAATATATTTTGGCGACGAAACATCTATAGAAGACCAAGTGCCCTACAAATATTTACCATTTTTTTGTGTGTGTTTTCAGTCAGAAAAAATGGTGGGAATTTAGAATCTTCTTCAACGGCTGCGATGAGGATCACTTTTTTATGACAAGAGCTCTTCTGGAAGGAGGTCTTTCTCAAAAGAAGCTGCAACACTGTTAAAGACAGAAAAAGCTTATATTAAAAAAAACGGAATAATAATTTATACTTATACTTTTTGGTGTTGAGGTGACATTATTAGTTCCGTTTTTAAAAGATAAAGAGTATCTTGGAAATTTTTGTTTCCAAACATTTTACCAGAACATTTCCATACAAATTCCATTGTTTTTTTTTCGACTTAAATAAATGCACGACTGAGTCGCACCAATTTTAAAAATATTCTACATAAAATCATGGGTGTTATGCTAGCATTCAATTTTTTTCATGGCTAAAACAACTCCGTTAGTAGTTGGATCTAAATAAAATGCACGACTGGGTCGCACGAACTTGCTCCTATGTAATAGACTAGGAATTTTAAAAACAAATGTTATTAGAGAAAACTATTCATAAGGATAAAATTAATTTTTTAAATTCTTTAAGTAATAAGGGACAAAAACATAATGCTATGCAAATATGAATTTATGCTAGAACAAAAATTTTAAGTCGTTTTAGTGGTTTCTTAAAAAAAGCTTTTATATAGATACTAAATTTTTAAAAAAATTTTTAAGAAAAAATTTTGGTACGCCAATTTAAAGTTTTTATTATTGTTCGAATAAAAATTAAATTTAGAAACAAAAATGTTGAGCTGTTTCTGAGATATCGAATTTTCAAAAAAAAGAAAAAAATAGATTTTTTTTTTCAAAAATTCAAAAAAATATTTATTTTTTAGTTTTGAAATACAATGTGTTTTATACTTTTTAAAAGCTTCTTTATAAAAAAATTTTCATTAAGATCCGTTATGTGGATAATGAGAAATTCAAAATTCGAAAAAATGGTTCTATGGTAGGTACAAGCTGTAATATCTTACTTTCAATTTTTTTTTATTAAATTAAGGATCATACAAATTAATTGTAAGGAAAAATTTTTATCAAAATTCTAGGCGCCGTTTTTGAGGAAAATACGATTTTTGAAAACCTTTTTTTTTAATTTTTTAACATTTGTATAGTGGGTACCTTTATTTTTAGGTAAAATAATTTTTTTTTCTCACATCTTGTAGACTATATTGATAAACTTTCATTTATCAAGTTTAAAAAAATCTAGTATGGGGTTTTCGAAATATTGAGTTTTGAAAAAAAAATTTTTAAGTTTTTTCTTTAATCAAAAAAAAAATTTTTTTTAATTTTAATACACAATTCTATTTAAATTTTTGGGGAGCCTTAGCAAAAAAAAAATGTTAAAATCGGATGTACCGTTTTGAAGAAAATCAAAAACAAAAAATGGTTCTTTGGGGGTACCCTCAATAACCATTTTTCGGAAAATTTTTTTTAACCATTATCTAGCTTTAACTAAATGATTTTTTTTTGTTTTTATTTCTTAAATCTATCGAATAGTTTTTGAGAAAAAAAATATTTTTAAAATTTCGAAAAAAATTCGTATGGCAGGTACCGTTATTTTTGGTCTTAAAAAAAAGAAAAAAACGGGTGGGGGGAAAAATCAAAACCCATATCTACCAAGTTTGAAGAAAATCGGCCGAGCCGTTTAGGCTGTAGTCGAACCGACAGACAGACAGACAGAATTGGAAGACCCACTTTTTTAGTCTTCACTATGATCGTAATGTCAACTTTGATCAAAATAAGTTAAAAGAATACCATATTATATCTAAGCAAATATGATTTTATACAAGAACAAAAATTTTACACAGTTGTAGCATTGTGGCCTTTTTTTTAAGTAAAAAGTTTTTATATGTGTATAATATTTTTAAATTGTTTTTAAGAACAAAATTTGGTACACCAATTTTAGGTTTTTATTATTGTGTAAGTAAAATTAAAATTTCAAAGAAAAATCATTGACCGGTTTTTGAGAGATGGAATTTTCGAACGAAAATTTAATTTGTTTTCAAAGATCCTAGCAAAATTTTTTATATTTTGATATGCAATTATTTAAAATTTTTTTAGAAGTTTCTCTTTAAAAGAAAATCATTTAGATCTGTTGTTCCGATAATAAGAAAAAAAAAATTGAAAACATTGACAGTAATATCTTAATTTGAATTTTTTTAATAGATCGTACACATTAAGTAAAGAATAAAAAAATTTATCAAACTTTTGGGTTTGGTTTCGATAAAAATACGATTTTTCGATAAAATGAAATATATTTTTTTCTATATCTTCAAAATCGGTATTGTAAAAGCATCAAGTTAAAAAAAAATAACATGGGATTTTCGAAATATTGAGTTTTAAATTTTTTTTTAATTTAAACAAAATCCAAAAAACAGATTATTTTGAAAATTGAAAGGCACAATACTATTCAAACTTTTCAGGCGCTTAAGGCGAAAAAACAGTTGTGTCGTTTTTGAAACAGTTCAAAAGAAATAAAATGGCTTTATAGAGGTCATTAAAATTAATTTTTTTGAATATAGCCATAAGCTACTTAGTTAATTTTTTTTCAAATCGAAAAATGGAAAGTTTGAAGAAAATCGCGCTAATCTTTTGACTGTGTTCGAACAGACAAATAGACACTCAGAATGGAAAGACCCACTTTTTCGTCTTCCCTATTCATCTTAATGTCAAGACAGATAAGAAACTTGAAATTGATTTGTTTAGCGAACGCATAACTTGTCATACACAACATTTGTATAAAGTAAAAATATCTAAAAACTATATGTGATTAGTAGCACCTAGCATAGACAATCAATTGAACATCGTCGTAGAACCGCAGTCCATGTGAGAATATTTAAAGACCATTTATCCAATATTTATAACGTCGGGGATGAAGAAGAGAATTCCGATGCTGTAGAGATAATCATTTGACTTAGGCGACGCAGACCAACAATATCTCCCACCAGTTCATTTACCAAATATGGTCGGAAGAAAACTTATCCAATGAATGGAATCTCAGCATTGTCTGCCCGATCCTCAATGAAGGAGACCATCTGAGCTGCACCAACCGCCAACTACAGAGGCGTACGTCTCCTGAGTAACACATACAAGGTCATTTCTGCCGTATTATGTGAACGTCTGAAGCCTTTCGTCAATAACCTAATAGGTCCATATCAGTACGGCCTAAGACCAGAAAAGTCCATCATCGATCAAAAATTTAGATTACGGTAGATCTCGGAAAAGGCAAGGACTTCAACTCGCCACCTACTACCTTTTCATCGATTTCAAAGGGACTGATTGATACCAACTATAGGAACGAGCTATACAGAGAAATGTCAAGTTCTGGCATCCCTGACAAATTTGTACGTTTGCGCAGGATGACGATGGACGCTGCTCCATCAACGTCGGAAAAGATCTCACCAATGCATTTGATGCCACGAAAAGGTTTTATGCACACGTCAACCCTAGTGGCACAATTTTTCAAAAGTCTGATCAATTACTCTATTATATACTATTTGAAAAAAAGTATGATGTCAGTGGCACGAAGAAGATGGACTTAGCGGTCAATGAGGTCATCAAGAACGGGCACTAGATAGTGTGCGTCGCTATTAATGCATATACTAGCACCAACGCTGAAATCAAGCACAGAATACATCTTTCTAATCGCTGTTTCTTTGGACTAAAAAGGCAATTGGATAGCAAAGTCCTCTCTCGAGCAGCTATTGTGTTCCTCTATAAAACTCTTATCATTAATTCTTGCGTATGATGCTGAGACATGGAGCTTGTCAAAAGTTGATGAGAACGCTCTAGGATTTTTCGAGAGGAAAATTCTTCGTTTAATCTTTGGTCCTGTTTACAAAGACGGTGAGAGGAGAAGAAGATATAACCATGAACTGTACGGGCTGTACAGCGAAACCGAAGTAGTCAGAGATTTATCATACAACGACTGAGATGGCCAGTTCATATAGAGCGAATGAACACAAATGCTCCGGCAAGGAAAATCCTCAAATGAGAGCACTGTAGAGAAATACTTCGATTAATGTGGCGAACACAAGTGGTAGAGGACCTCAACTAACTTGATGTGCTAAACTGGAGACAGCTCGCTAGGAACCAAGTTAGCTGGAAAAGATTGCTATTTGAGGCACCAATTTGAGAGTATTTTTTACCATGAAACATTGCTTGTATGTCTTCTCCAATCATGCCCACAGGAATTATTGAGGAAGTCATTATGCTTTAGTTCAACACAAACTTATGAGACAAACCATGTGACATTGATGTAGCACACTTACATATCATAAGTTCCTTGTGCAAGTGGGAAGTTTATTTTATTTTTTTAATTTTCAAAGAGGGTCACTTAGAATTTTAAGTTCTAAAGGTGCTCAATACTTCAAACAAATTGAAACCACTACTTGATGGAAACTTTATCAAAATCCGATGTGCGATTTTATAACAAAAAATTTCGTAATTTAGTCAAAGGTATTCACCATAGCCTTTCATTTGAAGAAGATATAGCAGTGCTAGTCTAGCTAAAAAGGTATGTATATTGCTTCCTTAAGAGAGGTTTTCCTCAAATATTCACGGTTCGAAATCCCGGTTTATAAATTAAAGTTAATTTATGAAAAACAAAAGAGGCAGATAACCTGAATCTTAATCTAACTATTGTATAAGTTTCGGTATCATTATTATTAACTGAGAGGTAAAAAATAATCTATAATAATCTATATATGCTCCTACCGGAAGCAAAACAAATAGAACAAAGAACAAAACAAGGTCAATACATGGTCAACTAACCCAGATTCCTCTTTCGACAGTGTCAAGTTCATTTAATATAAAATTTCAACGCTTACAAC